>CM053595.1:25496727-25540460 GCA_028646575.1 Pseudocheirus occidentalis | reverse complement strand
AAGCATGTGGCTGCCACCTCCCCCTTTAAATCTCTCTATATTTAACTTTAAACAACAAAGCCAAATAAACATGCATTTGTAATTATTTACACTTAAAATGAATGTCTTATGTGCCATGTGTCCACAGCAGCTTGTCTTACTCCCTCATTATCCCTTTCTATTCTCTGTTTGTTTATTTATCCCTGCATTTGTGTGTACGTTTTTCTTCTAGAGTCAGAGTTACTATCTGGTTTTTCTTTCTTTGCTTCGAATCACTTCATATATCTTTCCAAGTTTCTTTATGTTCCTCATATTTACTATTTTAAATGGTGTGATAGCATTCCATTATGTTGACTTGGAATTTATTCAGTCATTTAATTGTTTTTGGATATTAGTCCAAAAATGATTTCCAGTTCTTTGCAATTGTATCTCTATGTATATAAAGGTATGCAGTTGCTATATATGGATCTAATAGAAAGCTCATTTTCTCTTTACGAAGTCACTCTTTGGTTATATTCCCAATGATGCAGTATTGGGTCAAAGGGTTTATATGTTTTGCGAGTCTCTTGTGTACTGCCAGATTGCACTCCAAAAAGATTGTACTAATTTATAATGCTATCTATCATCACCTCTTCCTTCCTTATAATCTCTCCTTTCAAGGTCTTCATGACACTACCTTCTCTCATTTGACTGATCATTTTATTATCGTTTTTTTCCCTATTTTTTAGTCTTTTTCCCCTTACAGTCCCCTAAATATGAGTATTCTCCAAGACAATCATCGTTCTTGTTTTCTCTCTTTATACCCTCTCCTTTGGCAAGACCATCTATTTCAGAGGGTCACCAAGAGGATGTGGTAGACTCCAGAAGCTGCATTTCTATAAAAATGGGTCCCAAACCTATATCCCCAGCCTAGACTTCTCCTCTGGTTTATATTCCTGTATTTCTAGCTGCCTGCTGTATTTATCCACATGGCTGTCTATTCAGCATCTCACATCCAACAAATCCCAAACTGAACTCATTTTCTCATTTAAAACTTGTCTCTCTTCTCTCTTTTCAACTTCCTTATTTCCTCTGGTAGTATGACAATTTTTGATCATCTAGGCTCCACAATGGAGAAGCATCTTTCATCATTCCTTTGCCCTCAATGTCCACATCCAATCAGTTACTCAGTCCTCTTAATTCTAACTTGGTAATATTTCTACATAGTAGGAGGGGAGCTTATTTCCTGTCTCTTCTCTGCATAATTTCTCAAAATCACAGAGTTGGAAGAGAACTCAAACCATAACTGACAGAGAAATTCCTAACCCTAACAAGGAGATGGAAAAGCATTATTAATCTCATGCTGTGTGTGAAGCACTTCACTAAAGGTAATGGAGATAAGTGTAGAAGCCCAAGACAATCTCCACTCTCAACAGGCTTACATTCTAATTGGAAGGCAGGAAATGAGCATCTATAAGAGAGTATTGTGTACCAGGCACCGTGCTAAAATACTTTAGAAATATCTCATTGTATCCTCCCTATAACCCTGGGAAGTAGCTGCTGTTATTATCCCCATTTTACAGATGAAGAAACTGAGGCAGCAGTGACTAAGTACCTTCCGTAGGATCATACAGCTGCTAAGTGTTCTGAGGTCAAATTTGAACTCAGATCTTTCTGGCTCTAGGGCCTAGCTGACTCTAGAGAAGATGGAGGGTTCCTGCTCATGTTCAGTTTGTGGCAGATGGAAAAACCAGAGTACTTAGGTAGGGTAAATGGCAAGGTCCTAAGGATTCTGAGGAATAATGGCAAGACAGAGGATCTCCCATCGAGCACAGGGTGAGAATAGAAAGAGCTCTGAATGAACTCCCAAAGGAGTAGTGTCATAGGTGTCAGTATCCAGCAGACAGTATCCTTTGCTTGGTAGGAGCTAGGCAGTGAGACTGGGGGAAAGCAAAGGTCCCTAGCTTCCGTCAGGGGCAACAAGTGCTAGTGTTTTGTTTGTTTTCTTCCTGACACCCATTATTGGGCTAGAACAAAGGAGGGGAAAATCCACAGTCCTGATCCTAGTCATGGGGGAATATCTCTTCAGCATTTTAGAGGCATATTTCTTCATTAAATTGCAATGACTATTCTAATAATAATAATACTGTAGCTTCATTCATTTGTTTCTTCCTAATTTAGACTGTACTCCTTAAATCCATACTCTTCTGCAGCAAAATGAAATGGGGCTAGTTATATATAGCTATATATCCATCTATATCTGTATATCTATATTTCACTTAATTCTTCTCTATTTCTATCTACATCCATCCATCCATCCATCCAACTATAATCTGTCTATCTATCTATCTATCTATCTATCTGTCTGTCTGTCTGTCTGTCTGTCTATCCATCCATCCATCCATCCATCCATCCATCCATCTATCTATATCCATCCATCCAACTATAATCTATCTGTCTATCTATCTGTCTATCTATCTATCTATCTATCTATCTATCTATCTATCTATCTATCTATCTATCCATCCATCCATCCATCCATCCGTCCATCCACCCTCGCCTCCTTCTATCTCTGTACAATCTCTCAAAGGCATGACTTGGCTGTCACCAGCATATGGCCCTCTTTACTGTCCACTGGCCCACTGCTACCTCTTGTCCCAGGGGGTGGTGCTGCCAACAGAATAGGTTGGATTGGGGGCCTTTCCTCTGATAGAGAAAGGGAGCCCCCTGCTGGACAACTACCAGTGGTTTTAGGCTGATTACAGGAGTCTCCATCAAGCCATATGCATGGCAGCTTCACTATACTGTAGGACCGCAGCAGCACCCCATATCTATGGACTATTACACACATGCATGATACATACATACATGTACACACAATCCATCCATAAATAGATACAGAGCTATGTCTAAATCTCCATATCTATGAAATTCTTTAATTTTGGGATGTCTTGAGCTGAGACAAGGTGGTATGCAGATTGCAGAATGAGGATTAAGTAAACTAATCAATCAATAAACATTGATAAACAGAGAACTGGGCGCACTTTTCTCTTTTGCTTTTTTTTTGGAGTGGAGAAGGCAGGGCAATTGGGGTTAAGTGACTTGCCCAAGGTCACACAGCTAGCGTGTCAAGTATCAGAGGCTGGATTTGAACTCAGGTCCTTCTGACTCCAAGGCCAGTGCTCTATTCACTGCACCGTCTAGCCTCCCTGAGCACTCTTTTCTAATCAAGCCTGAAGGCCTGGTTGGTATATCATAGCAGTAAATCAAACATCTATGATTTCCCAGATGGGTAAACTCTTTTCATCAATGCAGATAGCAACCCTCCCATAACTTATAGTCTTGGATCCCACCTGAGGCTCAGAGATTTTAATTGACTTGACTATGGTCACTCAGATAGCAACTGTCAGAGGCAAGATTTGAAACCATGTTTTTCTGACTCAAAATCCAATCTGTCCGCTCAGATACTATATTGGTACAGCATAGTCTCCTACAAGAGAATAAGAGGGACAGAAGCAGAGGCTAAGGGTAGATAACATGGTAGTGCTGGGGTGTGAAGAGAACCTCACACTTGCAGGCCTGAGCTTTTCAAAGGGCAGCAATGCCAGGCTGGCTGTGGGCAGCATATCTGTTGTAGGACTCCTTGAACATCTGGTCCAGAAGTTCATACAGCAGCTAACTAGAGGGAAGAGACCTGGCAGCAGGGAAGGCCTTTATTAATGTTTTCCTTTAGGCTGGAGGCAGAGTGGGGCAGAGTCAGGGCTAGAAGAGGGTGGAGGAGGCAGGTAAGGGTAAGTCCAAGTCTGGAGAGGTTCCAGGTCTTGGGGAACTACATCCTAGCAAAGAAACGGGCCTTGGCTTCTGTACGTGGCCAAGAAGTCTGACCTGAGGTAATCAGGTTACACAATAGGAGAACTTGATTCTAGCCTGGCTGAAAACTGGATGTGCTTTTCTCCATTAGCAGCTCTAGTACATGGGAAAGGAATAAGTAGTTATTAAATGTTCACAATGTGTCATCCACAAGAATCATTTGATTCTTGAAACAACCCTGGGAGGCAAGTGCTATTCTTATCTTCATTTTACATTTGAGGAAACTGAGGCAGACAGAGGTTGAGTGACTTGCCCCAGGTCACACAACTAGTAATTATCTAAGGTCAAATTTGAACTCAGGTCTTTCTGACTCCAGATCCAGTAGTCGGTCCTCTGTGCCATCTAGCTCCCCCTATGTGGGACAACTAACACCCAGAGAGCTGGCTACTGGACAGAACTTTCAGAACTGGGGTCTCTAAACATTTAATAACTACTTCTTCCCTTCCCATGTACTAGAGCTGCTAATGGAGAAAAGCACATCCAGTTTTCAGCCAGGACAGAATCAAGTTCTCCTATTGTATAACCTGATTACCTCAGGTCAGACTTCTTGGCCACTTACAGAAACCAAGGCCCGTTTCTTTGCTAGGATGTAATTCCCCAAGACCTGGAACCTCTCTAGACTTGGACTTACCCTGATTTATGCTCTAGAATCATGAGAGTCAAAGCCTTAGCGATGGTAAGGGAAGCAAGAAAGCAGGTTATGAATAGTTTTCCGGCCAGGGCTGAATTAGAATGAGGGTGGTACAGGGATAGGGCCTGATGGAAGGATGGTTTACTTGAGGGTAGAAGGGTTTACAGAGGAGACTCCCCTTTCCCTTCCTCCCACCTTTCTACAATCTTCCATCATCTCCCTTGAGTCCACACCTGAATCTGAGTTCTCCCCAGAAAGGGCAGAGGGTCTCTCTTGAGCCATTAGGGAGAAAGAGAAAATACAGAAGTAACACATAGGACTTCCAGACCTGTTGGGATCTGCCCTCTGTTGGGGATTTCCTGGGGCTCAGGCGGTTCCCAGCAGTGTTGATGGCTTGCTCTGGATTGGTGCCCAGTGTTGGGGGATGGGGGGGCATAAGGGCCCCAAGGAGAGGCATCTCTTTTCAGGGTCTTGCCCCACTCTGAGAGCTAAAGAACTGTGTATGATTTGTTTTTGGGTCTCCCCACAAGGATCTTCACACAGTAGGCCCTTAGTGTTTGCTGAATTAAATTCCCTTTGCACCCCCACCCTACTTCCATCCCCCCATGCTCTTAGAGAACTATCCTTTATGTTCTGTCATAATCTGACCCATTAATAGTGTGGAGGGGAAGGGTGTGTGTGGAGAGGAGCGCTGTCCCACAACCTTGCCATCAGGCTTCAGGAGCCGATGCTCACTCAGATGCTTTCCCCATTCTGGGCTCCCTCTGTTGAAAGGAATAGCATTAGATCTGCCTGTGTGGCCTGGGCAAATGGCTCAGTCTTTGGGGGCCTCAGTTTCTTCTGCTGTAAGATGAGGAGAACATCACCCACTTTGCAAGACTGTGGGGATCAAAGCAGATAATATTGGTACATGGCTTAGCACAGTGCCTGGTACATGAGAAGGTGCTGCTGAGGGCTGGTTTCCTCCCTCCCTTGGATAAGTCACTGGGCATCATTCTCCAGTGCTGTAAAAGGAGGACATTGGAGGTCCCTTCCAGTTCTGGACCTGTCATTCTCCATGCTAGATGTCTCTGAGGCTGGGGCTGGAGACATGGATCTCCATGCTCCCATCTCTGCTTGTAGAACGGGAGGCCTGGTGATGGGAAGGAAAGCCCAGGGCAGTTAAGTGGTTGGCAGGGGGAGTAGGGAGAGTCTGAAGTCTGGAAATTTGTATTTTTGTGTAAGTGCCTTGTGTCGGTGGGGGGCATGGGGGGTGTTTCAGGCCTCCGTGTGTGTTTGCAGAGTGGAATATGGGTTGTTTTTGTTCCTTCTCTGGCCAGAGCCCTTAAAAATATAGACAGCTAATGTCTTCAGTATGTATGAAATATCCCGTGTGCTAGGAAACAAAAGAGGCTCTGTTATTAAAGCTTCATTTCCACACGCCCCCTCCCCCTCCCTCCTCTGGCTCCCCCTGTCCCCCTGCCCTCCCCCCAGCCTCTGCCGGCTCTGCTCCGGAGGAGGGACAGAGGGAGAGAAGGAGCAGGAGAGAGGAGGAGAGAGCAGAGCAGAGCCGCCCAGGGTCCTGCTCTGGGAGGGAGACAAGAGGGCAGGAGTGGATGGCAGTGGAAACCAAGGGGTCCCTCCTGGGCACAGTTCTTCCCCCCTGGGTTGGAGCAAAGCGTTTCCTCTGGTTCCAGGTGAGGGAAGAGAGGACGGAGGGAGAGAGGCGCTGGGCTGGGCTCCGGGAGGGGAGATGGGACCCCTGGGTTCCTGGGGTGGGAGGCTCTCTATGGGAGCCGCTGAAGACAGGACAGTGACTTGTCTGTCCCGTCCTTTACCCCCCCCCCCCACACCTCCCCCGGGCTCTGGCTCAGGTCCTGCCCGCCTGGGCTTTTTGCCCCTCAAAGAGCTGCCTGGGACGGAAGTTCCAGTCTGGCTGGGCTAAGTGGAACAGCATGTGTCTCCTGCTCAGAGCGGGCTGAACTAGACGAGAGACTAAGCTGCCCTCCGCCTCTGGGCTCTGGGCTCTAGGGAAGGCTGGTCCAGCTGTGAGATGGATGTGTCTGTCCTCAGGGTGTGCACGCGTGCATCTGAGTGCATGTACACTTGGGGCCATGCTTCTTTGAGGATGTTTGAGGGAATGTGTCTATGTATGTGCCCCAACATGAAGGGATCTGAAAGTATGTCTGAGTAAGTGTGTTTGTGTTCCTGGGTACACGTGTCTGAGCACATATGTGCATGTATAAGTACACAAGAAATGTGTATGTATGAGTTGCATGTTGGAGTATGTGTTTGTGTATGTGCGAATCCATGCATGTGTCTATGCCCAAATATTTGCCCATTGGTGGTACCAGGCTGATGGTGCATGCAAACGCTTATCCAGGGATGCAGTGTGCTGTTTGTAGGGAGTGTTAAGGGTTTGGTTAATTTGATGGACTTTTCACAGGTGAGCCTTTAGTTGGGACTTTGTCTTTCTCTGGGATAATCTGAGGGCCCCATCTAGTTAGCACTTCATTGGGAAGGTTGAGTGCCTCTCCCACCCTGGGTACTACCCAATTCATTCACACCTCCTTAAGGATGAGTGATAAAGACTTGACTGGGGATTGATTTGATTAGCTCTGGCTATTGTGGATCTGAGGTGCAGGTCTGTAGGTGGTGCAGTGGATAGAGGCTGGGCTTGGGATCTGGAGACCTGAATTCAAATACAGCCTCAGAAACTTCCTAGCTGAGTGACCTTGGGCAAGTTACTTAACTTCTGTTTGCCACTAGAGAAGGAAATGCAAACATTTGGGGTGGGGGTGAAGGAACCTGTTTAGCCTCTTCAGGGAGACACAAATGGGTCAAATGGATCAAGAAATACCTAGCTCTAGAGGGGGTCCTCAAGCCTCTCATTGAGGATTATGTGTGCTCATGTGCTCAGACAAATGCGTTTGTCACCACAGGACTGTCACTCCCTTGGTGCACTAATGAGATTGCTCCCAGAGCAATCTTCCTTTGGTCATTCATTGTAGTTGGAGCTCAGGGGAGCTAGTCTGAAGCAGTGCCCCACAGGAGGGGCAAGGATGTCTCTGTCCATGCCCTCCCCAAGCAAAAGAAAGAATAGACTCACCCTGGCACAGTTTTTTGGTTGCCACCCTCTCAGCTCCCTGGGAGACTTCCCTGGAACAGAGCTGGGAATCACAGAATGTTGAATGGGTCCTTAGTGATCATTTAAGTATAGCTCCCTCATTTTACAGAGGGGGAAACTGATGCCTTGAGAGGTGAAATAGAATCTGTATGACCTTAGATCATATGGATTAGAAAGTGACAGGCAAGGCCTTGGGGCAGGGTTCTTAGACCTGCTCCCAGGCACAGTGTCCAGTTGCACATACAATTTGAGGCTTACGACCTAGGGAGCCAGGCAGGCAAAAAGTGTTGTGATGTCAGTGAGGTCTGGGTTCAAATGCAATTTCAGATACTCACTTGCCTGTGTAACCCTGGAAAAGTCCTTTAACCTCACCTGTAAAACGAGAGAGTTTGACTTAACCATTTAGCTCCCTTCCAACTATAAATCCATGTTCCTAGTTGTCTCATCCTCTACAGCCCCTGTTTCATGAATTTCCTTTGGGATCATCTGGGAAACAGAGACACCTATGGAGTGTCAGTCTCATTAGTCTAAGGTATAAGACCCTTTCCTACTACCCCCATTCACTATGTAGTCATTCTGGTTTTATCTTTCAGGAAACAGTTGAGCATAGATTTTATGCCCATTATCCAGAGGGAAAGACTGAAGCAAAAATTGAAGAGATGGAAAAAAAATACCTCTTTTTGTATCCCTAGCTCTGTGTGCCTGGGACATAGTAGGTCCTTAATAAATGTTGATTCATTAATTTGTATAGCACCATAGGTTATCTGATATGATCCTGACACTAGTCCTACAGGAAGAGGAGAGATGTGGGGGTAGGTAGGTAAGGCACAGGGCCGACAGTCAGGAAGACATGAGTTCAAATCTGACCTCATACATTTACTATCTGTGTGACCCTGGGCAAGTCACTTAACCACTGTTTGCCTCGGTACCTCCTCTATTAAGTAGGGACCTATCGGAAAAGAAAATGGCAAATCACTCCAGTATCTTTGCCAAGAAAACTCCATGGACTTTGTCACGTAGAGTCAGACATGACTGATTGACTGAACAACAATGAATGGATGATTAAATCCATTTTAGAGAAGGTTATTGAAACTTGGAGACTTGTCAGGATCATATCATTAGTTAGTTTGTGACAGAGTCATATCTTAAACCCAGGTCTTCTGACTTCTAGTCAAATGGGTCAAATGCCCAGGAGCCCTGGTAACCTGATGCTCTGCCCCCACCCCCCTTGACAGTCTTGCTGTGTTTGGGCTTATATGACTGTTGCTAGGGGCTACTGGAGGTACCCGTGGGGACTCCCTCTCCATCCTCTCAGCAAACCTTGTACTACTGCCTTATGAGCCTGGAATTTTTCCCAGCTGAATTTCTACCCACCCTACAAAAACCCCTCCAAAGCTGCAGAACATACACCATCAATTATGGTACAGAATCTGGTTTATTAGGACTGAGTGGTTGTAGCAGCTTTGAAGCTCCAGGGCTCTGGCTGCTTTTTCTTTCCAGGAGACAATTAGGAAGATTCCTTCAGGAAAACAGAAAAGGGGGAAAAAGAAGGCATTCAAAGGCAAGGGATGGAAGAGAGTTGGAGGACTCACGCTATAATGGAAAGAACACTAGCCTGGAAGGCTGAGAGTCTAGCTTCTATTTCTGGTTTGGCTACTGACTTGCTCTGGGACTTCGGAAGAATGACTCCTTTCTTTAAGACTCAGTTTCCTCCTTTGCAAAACGGTGACAATCCTTGCCCAACTTGAACTCATAGTGTTTTCAGAGGAAATTGCTGGCAAACCTTAAGTCTCAGTATAGATGAAATATTATTGTTATCTTTGGGTCCCATTTTCCACCTCCGGAATAAGAAAGGAGTGAGGGAAGTAGACTAGAGATCTCTCTAGTTTCTTTGAAGTTCTGACATGCTATGAATCTGCCAGGGAAAGGTTGAGGACTGTTATGCTTGAGTTCATGGGAGTCCTTGGGCAGCTGGTTCAAATCTGGCTCAAAGGAGGTATTTACAACTTTGAAAAGCAGCATAGGATAGCACACAGGGTACTGGAGTTAGGAAGGCCAAGTTCAAATCTTGCTTCAGACACTTATAAGCTGTGTGACCCTGGGTAAGTCACTTAATTTCCTCGAGTCTCAGTTTTCTCATTCGTAAAAGAGGGAAATGAACAAAATTATCTCTTAGGCACCTTTTAGCTTTAAATTTATGATCCTATTTTAAAATTTCATTGTATGTCTCTGTGTGTAGACGTACGTTTCTACAGGTATGTGTATACATATATGTGTGTATATGTAGCATGGGGGATGGGAAATTGGAAGGGAGGGATGTCGCTGGTGAAGCCAGGGCAACAACCTCGAGGTCAGAGCCAGCAGCCAAGGTCAGGGGACCACCAGGGTCAGTTTGCTACCTTTCCAGGCTTACTTTAACCTCCTCACACACCTAGATGGAGTGGCAATTTCCCTGCCTTGGCTTTTTCTGGTGGTTTTTTTTTTTTTTTCCACTTCCACAGCCTCAGTGTCTATGTGTCTTGGTGTAACATTATCTGGCTCACCCAGCAATTCTGTTCCTACTCCCTGGAGGGATGGGCTCTGGAAGAGTTTATAGCAGAATAACAATAGCTCACATTTCTATGGCTTTTTGTACTTGACCAAGCATTTCCTCAGCAACAATCCTTTGAGGTGATTAGTGCAAGGGTTATTATTCCCATTTGGCAGATAAGGAAACTGAGTATCTGGAAGATTGTGATTTGTCTTCGGCTACAAAGTGTCTGGGTTTGGGACTAAAAGTCAGGTAGTAGGCTCACAGGATCCAGAGACGGATTGGACCTTAGGAAAGACTAGAGGTTTCCAAAGCGCCTTTCTTCTATGAGTAACTGCAAGTATGATTACCATCCTGCCGCTCCTCATTTTCAGCTGGAAACAGGCTCAAAGAGATGGTTGGTCTGGCTTGTAGAGCCAGAATTCCCATCCAGGTCCTATTCCAAACCCATATTCCTTTCCACTTCAGTACATCCAATCTCTCACTCTCCTGGCTCCAAAGCCAATGTTCTTTCCATCACACATGCAGGGTAGGGGAGCCAGGAGCTAAGAGAAAGTGCAAAATATTGTTTAAGTTATTTGGTCATTTTCATTAGTGTCCGACTCTTTGTGACCCCATCTGGAGTTTTCGTGGCAGAGATACTGGAGTAGTTTCCCATTTCCTTCCCCAGCTCATTTTCTAGAGGAGGAAACTGAAGCAAACAGGATTAAGTGACTTACCCAGGGTCACTCAGCTAGAAAGTGTCTGAGGTCAGATTTGAACTCAGGAAGATGAGTCTTTCTGACTCCAGACTGGATACTCTATCCACTTCACCACCTAGCTGTCCATGTTGGGGTGGGCAGGGGCTTTCTTTCTGTTTCTGTAACATTGTTATTAAGTTATTATAACAAAGATACAGTTAATTCCTGATTAATGTGAATTATATATCCTCTGAAGTGGTTGCATGTTTTCAAATCTACACTATTCGAAGTTGTAATTATGTAAAATATGGTCATTCGTTTCAGCCCAGTGGAAATATGCAGGGCAAATTGAAATAATGGAACCACTTCAGGGAATTCATTATTTGCACTAATCTAGACCTAGCTATATGGGCATGTTTTAATCAAGCACATGGATTTGAAGCGATGACGTGCTGTCCTCGGTACACACAGCCACTTCAGACAATACTCTCGCTCACATCAGAGCTTTGAGCTTTGCTTCCGATGTTGGGATAGGTCACACTGAGCCACTCCACTCAGTCAGTCTCCCCTGGGCCAGAGAGCACACACGTGTGAGACAGCTGGCCTAGGTTAAGGGCACAGTCCTTGAACAGGGGGAAAAAAAACGAGCAAAGCTAACTGGCCCACATGGCAATTGAACCTTTGACCCTAGCCTCATTAGCTACATAATGGGCTATATATCCACTCAGTCAATATGCATTTCAAATGATATCTAAGGTAACTCAATACCACTTTGGCAAAGACTTCAGATCGTCTTTTAGCATTTAAAGTAATAAAGTTTCGGCAGTATACTGAGATGAACTGCATTGTGCAGAAGGTGAACTCCTCTGGGGGTGGGGAGAGGGGGGACGCCTGGTTTGTCTTTGCACCCTCAGCGCCTAGCACAGCATGTGGTGGTACCTAAGAGTCACTTTATAAAATGTTTGTTGCATTTGCTTCCAAACATTCTTGTGCTAAAGATAGAAAGCAAATATCACTGCTTCATGGATAAGCAGAAAATTCAGTAACTCATTCCACAGAGAGCGGCAAATAAGGAACAGAAGTCCAGATATCCTGGTTCCTTTGATGTTAAAAGAGAGCTGGACTAAATGATGTCTTAGATTCTTCCTAGCTCTATGTTCTCGTGACGCTAAGTTCTGGGTTATATCCACATAGCTTTATAGTTTCCAAAGCACTGAGGGGTGGGCAGGATGGGTGATGATTATTTCCATTTTACAAATGAGGAAAGGGGTTGAGATGTGAAGCAATCTGCCCCAAATCACACTGCTAGGGTCATTTTACAATGAAAACCACAGGAGTTTTAGACATGGAAGGGATTGTAAAGATCATTTAGTGCTCATTTTATAGATGAGGAAATGGAAGTCCAGGGGGGGTAAACAATGAATGAAGTGCTAATAATGAGTTATTAATAACTCTTAATAAAGGCTTATTGAGTTCTTACTACGTGTTAAGTGTTGGGGGTGCAAAGAAAGGCAAAACCACTTCCTTTCTGTCCTGCCCTCAAGAAGCACACATCCTAATGGACGAGATTACATGTAAAGGACTAGGTGTATGGATTTTTCCAGAGTAGACACGAGGTGATCTTAGTGGAGAAGACATTAGCAAATGGAGGGACTGGGAAAGGTCTCTTGCAGAAGGGAGGATTTGAGCTGAGTCTTAAAGGAAGACAGAGAAGTTAAGAGTCAGAGGTGAGGGGGCAGAGCATCCTGGTTCTCCAAGGACCACTTTATTGCCCCTTCCAGCGACAGTCAGTGCCAAGGTGCAGAGTTTGGGAAAAAGCAAATAGACTATGGAGGGGAATAAGGTACAAGATGATTAGAAAGGTAGGAAGATATCAGGCTGGGTAGGAATTTAAATGCCAAATATGGGATTTTACATTTGATCCTAGAGGTAATGAGAAACTATTAAAGCTTATTAGGGATGGGGGTGGGGTGACATGTTTAGGCTTGAATTTTAGGAAAGTCACTTTGGCAGCTGAGTGGAGGATGGATTGAAGGGAGGGAGAAATGAGACTAGGGTCAGACAGTCCTAATTGGTAGAGCCTGGATTCAAAAGCAGTGGTTCTGGCTCCAAATTCTCTGTTCTTTCTGTTGTACCACTGTGCTACTTACCTAGTTTCTGAAGGCATAGGATGGTAAGTCCAGATCTCCAAGGTTCTGTCCACTATACCTTCCTGCCCCTATTTAAGTGTGTATGTGCACACGCACACACACATACTTGTGTAGGCGCCTATACCAACCAGATGACTTTAACTCTAACTGTAAGTTTTCTGAGGATAAGGGCTCTTTGTACTTCAGGAACTCCTGTTGAACCAGGTAACTCCTTCCTTGCTGCTTTGTTCAAGAGGGATGCCTTCTCCCTATGCCTGAAATATTCTCCCTTTTCTTCTTTACCAGTTGAATTCTGGTCCATTTGTTAGAAGTCCAAATAAAATGCTACCTCCTCCATGAAGCCTTCTGTGTTTCCCCATGCTGATGTCAACCTTCTC
The DNA here is from genome assembly GCA_028646575.1 of Pseudocheirus occidentalis. Classification (NCBI taxonomy): domain Eukaryota; kingdom Metazoa; phylum Chordata; class Mammalia; order Diprotodontia; family Pseudocheiridae; genus Pseudocheirus; species Pseudocheirus occidentalis. The sequence goes on along the minus strand of CM053595.1, from coordinate 25,527,158 downwards.
CATGACCTGACAAAATCCTTAGTTCTGCACCTCTTTAAAGCACTCAGCTTGTAATATTGTGAACTGCAGTTATCTTTGTGTCTTATCCCTCTGTTAGACTCTGGGCTCCATTAGGGCAGGGATCATATCATAGCCAAACCTGTTTCTCCCTCATCATTTAATACAACAACCTGCATTCAGTAGGCATATAACAAATGTTTGTTGAATGAATGAATAAATGAAGTACAGGTTATGATATGACTCTCTAAGAGCACAGTCAAGGAGAATCAGCAAAGGGCAGACCAGTTGGCGATAGCTGTTGGTGGTGGCAGCAGGGGTGGTGGGGAACAGTCAGAAACTTTGTGGGGAAAAGAGGGGCTTCCCCTTCTTTCTGTCTCCCCTGGCCACCCAGCCCTGCTTCGATCAGGCTTCCGTTTGACTTCATATGGGAATCAGAGAAGGGGTTAATGGAGAACAGGAAAGGAGGAGAATAAAGCAAACAGAATTGGAAGAGAAGCCCGGGGCTTGAGCTGTTTGGTTTGGCTGAGAGGCCTGCCCGTCCTCCCTCCCCCACCCTGGAAGGGGGGCAATTCCCAGGCAGCTCTGCAGACAGACTCACACACAGAAACTCTGACCCACCTCCTCACACAGACGCTCTGTGTGTGTGGCTTTGGAATCACAGCATCTTAAGAGTTGGACGACAAGAAAGGTCTAGTGGAAAGAGCCTGAACTGGCTGGATTAGCTGATCTTTATGGCCCCTTCCAGCTATAAAATTCTGTGAAACAGTTTAGTCCGAGCCTCTCTGTCTAGAGAAGGAACCTGAGGGCCCAGACTGGGGAAATGACTTGGCCATGGTCACATGGAGAGTTTGTGGCTGATCCTGGACAGAACCAAGCTTAGGCTAGGGCATGGGGGGTGAGAGGAGAGAGGAGAGAGGGAAGGGCATGGATTCTTTGCCTTTTTCTGTTTTGTCTAATACATATACTTACCCCTCCCCCACACTCTCACAATCATATTACACATACACACATGTGTGAGCACAAAGGCTCATGTACCCTTCCACCTTTACCTACATGTGTGGACCATGCATTTCCTCTCCCTTGATCTGTCTCTCTGTCATCTATCAAATAGCAGCTTCCACAGACAGCTGTTGGTAGAGTCTCCCTCCCTGCCCAGGGTAGTTCTCTTGCCACCTTTCGGCTGCTTTTACAACACTCTCTTATTATTACTTACCCAGGAGGGCCTTGGTCCAGGTGGCTCACTTGGTGCTATCACTGGGTCCCTTCAGGAGCCTCCCTGAGACAGAACCAAGAGCCCATCCCTCCAACCCCTATCCCACCTCAGGAACCAGATTTCAGCTCCCACTGGCTTCCTTCCAGGGATGTGGGCCAACATCCATCTGTCCGTTACAGCCAGTCCCTGGATAGTTTTGGGAAAGGAATGGATGTGAGAAGATTTCCCTTCTGGAATAGGGTGCAACTGGAAGTGGGTAAAGGGGATAGTGGTCCTGGGTAGAGTCTGGACAAGAGAGTTTACTTGGACTTTTCTTCGTCCACCCCAGGAACTGGATTGGATTCACTTCAGATCAATTCAATTCAATTCAGCAAGAATTCATGGAGTGCCCCAGATGTCTGTAGGGTGCATAGGATACCAAATAGAAATAAAAAAAAGTGTAACCAAGTGGAGGCATCAAGACAAGGACCATTTGGCAACAGCTGGTTGTGGTGGAGGGTTCCTGGGATTGGGGATGATAAGAGCCACCGATGCGGTTTAGAGAAATCAGAGGCCACCTTTGAGATCATCTAATCCAGTGGTTCTCAACCTGTGGGTCATGACCCCTTTGGGATTTGAATGCGGTTGCCTAAGACCATTGGAAAACATATATTTCCAGTGATCTTAGGAACTGAGACACCGTCCTCTATCCATCTCCAGGCGGGTCCCCCCACATGCAGATACGCCCACATGTGAGTATTAAAAGATCACGGCATTAGGAAGGTTGCGAACCACTGATCTAATCTAACTTCTTCATTCTAGAGATGAGGAAACTATATGACCCGAGAGAGGTTAAGTGACTGCCTAAAATGACCCCGACATTCAATGGAAGAGTTGTGGCTCAAATTCCTTGTCTCCCAGTGCTTTGCTCCTTGCACCAAGGCATGCTGCCTGACAGTAGGATGAGAGTAGGGCCACGGAAAGATAGATACACATAGGGATTCGGGGGTGTCAGGATGCAAGGAGGCCTGGTGACTTCAAGAATTCTCTGAGGCTAGAAAACAACTCCATAAAATTTATAAGTTTCTTGAGGATCTGTGTCTAAACAACTTTGGAACACGTCAAAATCTGCTCAATAATAACTTCCTTTCTGTATTCTTGAAGGTTCACAAAGCTGTTTTTTCTCAATGCTAGGTAGCCAGAAGAGAAAATGGAACCTTAGAGACGGTGAGTGACTTACATTAGGGTTACACAATCAATAAATGAGAAAAGATTATGTGTAGGTCTCCTGACTTTCAAATTCAGGGCACTTTCTGCTGTACTACATTGCCTAAGAACCTACAGAGATTTTTCTTCTGGGTAAACTCAAACTCTTATTCTCTCTGGAGTTACCAGTGAACTCTTGGTTGTCAAATATAATATTTTATTTTAGTATCCTTGGATGCTGCTCTCTCTCTCTCTCTCTCTCTCTCTCTCTCTCTCTCTGTGTCTCTCTCTTGCTATCTCTGTCTCTCTCTTTCTGTCTCTTTCTCTCTCTGTCTCTCTGTCTCTCTCTGTCTCTCTCTGTCTTTCTCTGTCTCTCTGTCTGTCTCTCTCTCTGTCTGTCTGTCTCTCTGTCTCTCTCTGTCTTTCTGTCTCTCTTTCTCTCTCTCTGTCTCTGTCTCTGTCTCTCTCTCTCCCTCTCTGTCTCTCTCTCTCTTTCTCTCTGTCTCTGTCTCTGTCTTTCTCTCCCTGTCTCTGTCTCTCTCTGTCTCTCTCTCTTTCTATCTCTGTCTCTTTCTCTCTCTCTGTCTCTCTTTCTCTCTCTCTCTGTCTCTGTCTCTCTCTGTCTCTCTCTTCTCTCTCTCTGTCTCTGTCTCTGTCTCTCTCTCTGTCTCTGTCTCTGTCTCTCTGTCTCTCTGTCTCTCTCTCTTTCCCTGTCTCTGTCTGTCTGTGTCCTATAGGTTCAGTCTCTCCCTCTCTATGGGTTCCTTCCCCTCTGTCTGCAAGTATGTCCACTGAGGTCTCCCCAGTCTAGAAAAAAGTGCTCCCTGAACACTGATGCTGTTGAGTTGCTTTAGTCATGTCCAACTCTTCATGGCCCAATTTGTTTTTTTTTTCTTTTGGTAAAGATGCTGGAATGTTTTGCCATTTCTTTCTTCAACTCATTTGACAGGTCAGAAAACTAAGGCAAACGAGGTTGTGCCTTGCCCAGGATCACACAGCCAGTAAGTGTCTGAAGTTGGATTTGAACTCATGAAGATGAGTTTTCTTGACCCCAGGATTCAAAATCTATCCAATGCACCACCCAGCTTCTCTTACTCTGCTACTCCATGGCATGTCATCCATTTCAAGCAATGATGTGCTGTGTTGTGTATACAAAGAGCGTTAGAATTGGGAGCAATCCTCAGAGATCATCCAGGACAGTCACTTTATTTTACAGATGGGAAGACTGAGGTCTAGAGAATGAGAGTGACTTAGAATCATAGGATTCACAGCCAGAAGAGACCGTAGGACATAGCACAAAGAGTGTCAGTGCCAGAAGGGATCTTAGGGATCACTTAGTCCAACCTCATAATTTTATAGATGGTAAAAACAGACATCCAGAGATGGGAAGTGTTCTCACACAGTGAGGCAGTGACATCTCTCTCTTCTTCCTTTTGCTTTCCCATTTCTCAGAAGAGACATAAGCTGACTCCTGGCACTGTCTTCCCATCCAGCCACTCCAGTCCTCCGCTGTCTGGCTTCCATCCTCACCTGCTCGCTCCAATCACCAAATCCAGTGGCCTTTTCTCAGTTCTCTTCCCTGATCTCTCTGAAGGGCTTGGCACCGTCTGTTGTGTAAATAATAACTGCTCTTTCTGTAGGGCTCTGAGGATTGCTAAATGCTTTCCTTTAAACAATCCTGGGAGGTAGATGGTAGATGGTGACCTGGAAACATGACCCGTTATTAGCTGTATGATCTCAGGGGCTTCTGTCTGTCTGTTTACTCCGCTGTAAAATGGAGATGGATAATAACACCTACCTCCCAGATTCATTATGAAGACCAAATGAAAGGATGATAATAATATTCATAGTTAACCTTTATTTGGTGTCTACTCGATACCAGGCATTATAATAAATGCATTATAATTATTATCTCATCTGAGCCTCATAACAACCTCTGGGAGGTAAGTACTATTATTATCCTCACTTTACCTTGGAGGAAACGGAGATAGCACTCAAGTGACTTGCCCAGGGTCACACAACGAGTAAGTATCTGAGGGCAGATTTGAACTCAGGTCTTCCTGACTCCAGGCATCATCTTTTTCAGTCGTTTCTGTGGTGTCCAACTCTTTGTGACTCCATTTGGGGTTTTCTTGGCAAAGATACTGGGGTGGTTTGCCATTTCCTTCTCCAGCTCATTGGACAGCTAGCTGTCCTCAGTAATAGGGCAGGTAAAGATATTAAAGAATATTTGTAAAGTGCTTAGCAGAGTGCCTGTTATACAGTAGGCACATAATAAATGCTTGTTTCCTAACTTCTCGCTCTGGATTTATGATCCTAATCACTTTACCTTTTTGGTGCCTCAGTTTCCCCTGTTAGAGAATACTGATCTCTAAGGTCCCTTCCACCTCTAATAGTCTATATTCTAAGGTCCCTTCTGGTTCTTAACATTCTGTGGGGTCTCTTTCGGAAGGTTTGCCCTCTTTCAGCTGTGATATTTCACGACTGTCAAAAATATGAAGGGTAATATTAAAATTAGCCTCCGAGCCAGCCAGAGTCATGGGTCAGCTTGATTTTGGATACTAGGAGAGAAGGGCTGAGATCCCACTGACTGGAGGGAGCCTTTTCTCTGGACTTTTGTTCTGGCTTGTAACTGCTCCCTAGAGCCTCATGGGGGCGTCCCCTACCCGGGACTGGGCGCAGTATTTATAGCTATGACTTCATGTTCTTTTTTTCCTCTCCAGAAGCCATCTCCATGGCCTGCATATTTATAAATCTGGCTAGGCAGAAATAGACACTGGAGGGGAGGGTTTGGAAGCTTCACGAACAGGTTGGATGCAACAAATCCATTTGGAACTAGTCCTGAATCTGCCGGCAGCCTGTGGTTGCAAGTGACTTCATGAGCAGATAGCCAATTGTATGGGCCACTAGCTTGTGTTGTCACAACCTTTCCCGGGTTGTCATTTCCCAAGAAAGAACATCTGTCTCTTTGTTGGTTCATTCATTCATCCAATATCTGTGAAGTGCCTCAGAGTCAATGCGTACCGCTCACTTCCCTACCTACCATGTCACCCTGTTTCCAAAGGCTCTGCTCTCACTTCCCTTCCCTGGTAGAAAGACCGAGAGTAGGGTCTCTGCTTAAATTGTCTTTAACCCAACTTACTCTCCTCGATCCACAAATCCAATGCTTTTCATTGTCCCTCGAGCCCTAGATGGCCTTCTTGTCCAACAGTAACTCAATGAACCCAGACTCACTACATGACTGAGAACTTTCCAACATTCTCTCATTCATTCTTTTATTCATTCATTCACCCACCAACATCATACATGATACGATGAACAAAGGCACTGTGTGCTAGGCACTAGAGATAACACTCAAGTATTTCTTGAGTGTCTGCTCTGCTCCAGGCACTGTGCAAGATGCTGGGGATACAAATAGACAAGTGAGAGTGTCTGTCCTCATGGACTTTACATTCTTCTGTTGGGGAATACAATGTGCTCACAGATTTGTTCACAACAAATACAAAATAAAGACTGCAAGAGAGCCCTTACAGTTAGGGGAATCAGAAAATAAGTCTCAAAGGATTCTTAGGCTGAGCCTTGAAGGGAGCCAGAGGTTACAAGACACTGAGATGTTAAAAGTATATAAAGAGAAGAGTCCTGGGGTGTCAAAATATAGGAGTGGACCATGGATGATAATTCTTGCAAAGGAGACCAAAAAAGATGGGTATGAATGGTAGGAAGTAAGGGAGGTTTCACAGAAACCCAAGGAGGAGAGAGTCTCCAGGAGAAGGGTGGTCAGCAGTGTGATATTATCACAAAGAAGTCAAGGATAGGATCTGAGAAAAGGCTCTTAGGTTTAGCAATAAAGAAATCACTGGTGACCACGGAAAAAATAGTTTGAGCTGAGTAGTAGGGTTGGAAGCCAGGTTGCAAGGGGCTGACAAGTAAAAGGGTGGGGAGAAAGTGGAGATAACGCATATAGTCAGCTTTCTCATTAAATTATTTTTCATTTACATGTAAAAGTTTTTTATAATAGTGTTTTCTTTCCCCTCCAGTTACATATAAAGACAATTTTTAACATTCATTTAAAATTTTTTCGAGTTCCAGATTTTTTTCCCTTCCTCCCTTCCCTCCCACTTCCCTGAGATGGTAAGCAATTACCCGATGGGGACTTGTCCTGGTTAGGGGCCTCCCACTGGGGTCAGCTGAAATTCCTCGGGAAGGTTCTGTACACCTTGATTTTGTATTTGCACCTGAAGGCTTGAGGCCTCTTCTTCCTGGCAGTGACTTTGGGATCAGAGCCCCTCCTTAATTTTTACCTTCTTCATTGTAGTGAGCCATTCCAATAGAAAACATCTGGATTCTTCTTCAAAATAGGTCATCAGGGCCAAGTGACTTGCCCAGGGCCATAATGCTAGCAAGTGTCTAAGGTCAGGTTTGAACTCAGTTCTCCCTTACCCCAGGGCACCCCACAGCGGCCTCAGATTTAGTTTCTTGAGGGCAACAGAAACACTTTCACTCAGAGAATACTATGGGTAAGAACAAACAAACAAATATTTACAGATTGGGCAATGTAGACCCAAAAAAGAGATAGAGCATATAAATCTGGGGAGAGAGTTCAGTGGTTTCCACTTCCATCTTTAGGAATTCCATCCTTTGCCTCCCCCCAAAATCTCCTCTCTTAATCCAGGAGCTTCATCCTTGACTCCCTGATGCCTCTATATCCTAGAATTCTAAAAATGATTTTATCTCAGAGTTACAAGGGACTTCCGAGGTCATCTAATCCCAACTCCTACGGAAAGAAGTAGTCTGATGGGCAGCTAGGCGGTGCAGTGAATAGAGCACCAGCCCTGGAGTCAGAAGGACCTGAATTCAAATTCAGCTTCAGATACTTACTAGCTGTGTGACCCTGGGCAAGTCATTGAACCCTGATTGCCAAGATAAAAAAAAGAGTAGTCTTTGTGGTATTAATAACAGCAGGTGATCATTCAGCCTCTCCTTGAACACCTTCGGATCCCTCTTTCTCCTGAATTAACAGTAGTTTGTCCCCCTCTTATGGTCTGCATTGCATTCTATTGCTATGATAGTTATTTGTGTCCACATTTGATCTAGTCTACTCCCCTACAGGGAGCTCTTTGAGAACAAATAGTACCCATCTTATTCATCTCTGTATTTCCCAGCATCCAGCACAGGGCTTTGCACATAGTAGGTACTTAATTATTGAATGAATGAATGCATTTACCTTTATGCATATCCACATACACTTTGCTGCTGGGAGATTTCTTCTGATTCAAAAATAATCATTGCTAACGGTTCCCTAAGGTTTGGAAAGTGCTGGTATTTTTTTATTTGATTCTCACAAGGGAGTTAGGTGCTATTAAATCCAAATTTTACAGATTAGGAAATTGAGGTAGACAAAGGTTATGTGACTTGTCCAGGGTCACTAAGTACCTAAGGTCATATCTGAGCTTGAGGCTATTGATGTTGGGCCCAGCGCTGAATCTACAAAGCTACCCATCGGCTGCTTCTGCTTTGCTTCTAATTCCACCATCCCTGCCCCTGGCATGCGTCAAGTCTATCTTCTGGGGCTCCCTGAGTATCAGTAGTCTCAGCTTCTGTGAGAACTGGACGTTGTCCCCATGTTTTAGGCCTCTGAGGCATGAAGAACTGGGATAGGCCGTCATTTTTCTAGGCAGGCTCCAGTGATGGTATGGCTGGAAGAAGGGGTTCCTCAGAGTGGTCTTTGAACGATACCTCAGTTTTAGGGTGTCCAGACTTTACCTATATTAGTAATCAGACGACAAGTCTCTGGGGAGGAGGATCTGAATGGTAATTCTGTTGTTAGCTATCTCTCTCCTTCCCAGATTGGCAGTAGGAAGGTTGCGCCAGCCAAAAATATTTGTGTGGGTGGAGGAAAGTTAACTTTATTTTTCCGCCTTTTTCTCCTTTCCTGGAAACCAGGGTCATGTCAAATACAGCAACACAGAAGCAGGAATAGAAGGGAAGCCGCCCACAGGGAGAAAGGGAGGGAAAGAGGGAATGAGGAGCAATCCCCTTCTCCTGGGCCCCTCTTCCTCCACCTCCTCCAGCCAGACTGAAGATGAAGCCAGGCTAGGAAGGATTATTTGGGTTCTTTGGGTTGAGTTTGAGGAGGGAGCAGCCCTGGCCTGATCTCAGCCCTTAGATCTCTGGCCTTTTTTCCCTCCCAAACTGACTTGGTCATTTGAAATCAAACATTAAAAGCAGTCAGGAGGACCTGAGTTCAAATCCAGCCTCAGACATCTAACACACTAGCTGTGTGACCTTGGGCAAGTCACTTAACTTAATCCCAATTAACTTAATCATTAATTAACTTAATCCCAATTGCCCTAAAAAAATATATGTTTACTATGCTTATGACCTTGAATAAATCACTTCTGTTTCTTAGGCTTCAGTTTCTCAAACTGTAAAATGAGTGAATTGGTACACATGATTTCTAAAATCCCTTCTTAGCTTTAAACCTGTGATTTCAAAAGGTTCTGATTTTGTAGGAGACACAGAAAGAGAGCAGAATCAAAGAATCAGAAGTAGAAGGGAGCTTAGAAGTCTTTCTAGTTCAACCTTCCTGCCCCATTTTATATGTGAGGAAATAAATGGCCACCAGAGAGGACCATAGACTGTGTTGCCATTAAATCTGGACTGCAGGATCATAGGCTTGGAGCTGGAAAGGGACTACTCCTATCCCTTCATTTTACGGATGAGGAAAAAGAGAACCAGAAAAATGAAATGATTTATCCTAGGTCACACAGAGAGAAAGTTATAGATTTGGATTTCTAATCTAGGTACCCTGCTGCCAAACCCAGTGCTCTTTCCTCTGCCTGGTGTGGGAAGTCTCTAGCTAGGTCCCTACCAGAGGTTCTTGTACTTTGTGTATCACTCTCTAAATTGGGTATTTTGTAGAGCTGACCTCTTGATAGACTATTTCTAGCTGGGTCTGTGAGGGTGGGCCTGAGTGAGCTTGTGAGGCAATGAAGGATACCTTCAGAAGAATGGGTGCACAGTAGAGATGACTGGGGGGTACTAGGTGGCATCATTAACATCATTAGAGCAGGTGTGCTGATTAACTTTAACAGAAGGAATAGATGGACTATGACAGAGAGAGAGAGAGAGAGGAGAGAGAGAGAGTAAGAGAGAGAGAGAGAGAGAGAGAAGAGAGAGAAAGAGAGAGAGAGAGAGAGAGAGAGAGAGAGAGAGAGAGAGAGAGAGAGAGAGAGAGAGAAGATTTAGGTCAAAGCCCCAGTCCTTGTGGTGATACCCCTTTTCACCACCCTTCCCAGGTTCTAGTTTCTTAATTTCACCAGCTGTCAATACTCCATCCATTAAGGCTAGTCAGTCACCCTTGGGATTCACACATGGGCCCTTCTGCAGCTGGCATGGGTTTTCCACAGGGATCAGATTTACTCTTATCTTCCTGGACTGGTTACAAGAATCTCTCTAGGTCAGAGAACAGCTCGTCTCAGAAACCAAGGCCACATCCCTAGCCCACCCCAAATGCTGGCCTTGGTAGTTAAAAGAACTGATCTCTAGTCACAGGCATGGAAAGGATAAAGGTAGAGGTGGGCACCCACTTAATTTTCATTTACTTTTTTCCCTTATCAATTCCAATCCTAGCCCCCCCACCTTCCCCTGTTCATAATTTTATTTTGTTGATAAATTTTCAATATCGCATGCAAGTTTGGCCTCTGACACTTACTAGCTGGGTGACCCTGGGCATGTCACTTACTTGCTGTCTACCTTAGTTTCGTCTTCTGTAAAATGGGATAATAAAAGTACCTACCTCCCAGGGTTATTGTGGGCATCTAATTGGAGAGTATTTGTAGTGCTTCATTCACAGTGCCTGGAACACAGAAGGTACTGTATAAATGCTAGCTCTTATAATTATTAATAAGGTACTGTTTGTGAAGTTCTTCGTGCACAGTGCCTGGCACATGGTGAGATCTCTAAGAACGTTAATTATTTTTATCTCACCACAGGCACCATTAAATGCCCAACAAAGCACAGTCCCAGAAAAGTTCAGCAAAACTATGCTGTGATGGTTTTACGTCTTAGCTGGGTATTATACCAAGCTTTGTGTGAACCTTTTTCCTTTCAACTGCTTTTTGCTGTTTCATGAAATGATATTACTTGTAATCTTTTGTCCTCTATCTCTACAATGTTGAGGAAGAGTCTTTTACAAGGACAGGAAGAGACATGTAAAGGAGGAAGGGTTAGAGCAGGGGAATCTTAGCCTGGGGTCACTTTGGCAAGGACATTGGGTGCTTGAAGGGGAGTCGTGTGAATTAAGTCTAGAAAGGTAGGCTGAGCCAGAAGTACTTCAAATGTCAAACAATATAGCTTATATTTTATTCTAGAGACAGTAGGGAGCTGCTAATGATTCTCAGAGTTAGTGATAATGGTTAAACCTGTGCTTTAGTTCAAAGTCTTTAACTTTCTTCATCTTAAGAGCTCTGGCCATTTCAATCTTTTTTCATTAAGTTCCCCTATTATTCACTTCCTGACTCCTTGCCCTTTGATGGCCGGCACCTGGAGGGCTGGACGTAGAGGCCAATTCATGCTGGCCTTGGTCTCTGACCCAAAAACCTTCAGCTGGGGTAGAACTATTGATATCTGGACACCAAGTTTCAAGTCTGGTGGAGCCAAGCTAGCATCCTGCCTCAGATCACCTATCCATTAGGAAGATCATTTTGGTAGCTAAGTGGAAGATGAATTGGAGAGCTTAGAGAGAGGGAAAAAAAAGACACCAGTAAGGTAGCTAGTATGGTATCCCAGGAGAAAGGTGATAAAGTCCTGAATCTATGTGATACATATGTGAATGGAGAGAGAATTGAAGAAAGAGATTCTGTGGAGGAGATGTTCTTAAGCTGGGGTCCCCAGACTAGTAAGAGTGTCTGTGAAAAGATTTTGTGGGGTCTGTGAAATTTGATAGGGAATAATATAGCATTTCCTCCAATTATTTAAATCCATTCTTCTGAGAGAGGCTTCATATGCATCACCAGACTGCCAATGTCTTCCAAGATACAAAAAAGACTGAGACCCCCTGGTTTAGAGGCCAATTCTTTAAAAGAATCTGGCCTATTTCAGCAGATTTAAAGTAGGAGTTAAGAAATCTGACTTCTAGTTCTGGTCCTGCCATTAATTAGAACAAGGAACTTGTATGAACTTGGTCAAATTTTCTTACCCTTAGTCTCAGTTTTCCCATCTATAAAATGATGGGATTGTACTAAGGTCCCTTCTAGCTGTAAGAAGCTTTGTCCTTTGCTAATACCTGACATTTTTTCCTCTTTTTTTCCAGTACAGGTGGATTCATTTTGAAGCCAGTACTCAAATACATGAGACACCATCAGGAAGGGAGGGTTAGAATAGCCTATCTCCGAGTAATCCAAACCTATTTCTGCCCCTGCCCCTGCCAGCATTCTCCGCTAGCCCCGTGAAGTCCACAGCACAGGGAGTCCACTCCAGGGAAGTGAAGTGACTTCCTATCTGTCTGAGAAACTGTGAACAGATACTGCCCAGGTCTGAGACTGGGTCCCCTTCCTAAGGACAAACATAATAGGCTGCCTCAGGACCCAGAGGGGACACTCCCTCAGGTGAAGAATCCCAAACCAGCTTTCCCAGAGGGAGTGAAAAGAGAACATACCATGTTTGGTACTCAGCTGTTCCAGCCTCAGCCCTTAGGGACCAGGCCCACTGAAGGAAAACCTCTCTCTGAAGACTTTGGGCTTCCTGAGGAAGGCTACAAGTGCCCAGCCATGGAGTCCAAGGAGGACAGCTTGAGCACGTTTGAAGGTCCAGGACAGGCCAGTCTTTTGGACCCAGAAGAGGAAGAAGAAAAAGACTTGGACAAAGTACCCTGTGGAACGAGGGAAGACGGGTCCCAGCTGTCAAGCCCCCTTCTAACTCATTTGGTCAGTGGTCCTAAGCAAGCCCCTGGGAGCTCTCATGAGATATGTGGCACCAGCCAGGACTGGAAAGTAGCCAGAGTCCAGCCTGTCACAGTGTCCAGCCCCAGCTCAACCCAGAAACCAGGTAAGTCAGATTCTTTCCTCCTTTTTATCAAGTTCAGTCTCTGGCAAAGTAGTGAGAGAGGTGGGATCTGTCTTCCCAATTTCTGGCTGCTACTTTTTTCTCTTCTTCCTAATCCTACTCCAGTGGCCTTAGGTGCTTTATCTATCTCTCCTTCAACCAAGCCTACTTGCATAAAACAAGCTGAGAAACATTCACTTCCTTCAGTGCTTCACAGGGGTCCTGGGACCTCTATGGTGGGAAATGCACTCCATTGCATATTACAGCCCTGTATAGTTTTCCCATCATGGGCAATTGTTTTCCATGTTCTGTGCTAAATCCTCCTTTGAGAATCTATCCAATGCATTAGAGTCCTTCCTTGATTTCTTTTAATATCTCAAGGATACTGTTCAGGCAAGCCAAACTATTGTCTCTCTATCTTGCTATATGATTGATATTTCCTTTACTGACCCTGTATATCTCTGATGATGTATTTTACACTTCTTTACTGTGTGTAAGTTACTATTGGTAATATGCCGTAGCATGCTTACATTCACAGTGTAAGCTGTCCGGTGCCCTTGGGACAACAGCAATTTTGATTCCTCTGAGACTATGTTGTACGAGGGAAGATGGCTTCTGTCTTAGGCACGGATATTTGAAGGACGGAGAAGATTACTGTTTGGAAGTCATATTTCTTGAATGTATTTTAAAAATTCCTATTCTAAGAATGTTTACCTTAAGAAACCCATCTTTTGGGAAAAAACATACACACGCACACACACACACACAGCACAAAAACCAACACTGCTCTGTACCCCAAATTATAAGTGAACTTTTTTGGCTTCATGGAGTCACTATTAGTTATGAGCTATATAGCCTCACTAGGAGAATATGGATATCTAAAAGACAGTGTTGAGCAGCAAAGGAGGAGGAAGGTAGGGGTAATTGAAAATACCAGGAAGTGGCCTGAATGTTCTTCAGTCTGATCTCATTTCTGGACTTTGTTTATTATATGCTGTTCTGCTTGCCAGTATCTCTCTTCTCCCTCTCTCTCTGTCTCTCTGTCTCTCATTCTCTCCACCCTCCCATATCTATATCCATATCTGTAGCCGTCCATCTACCCACCTCCTTCTTCTTCTTCTTCTTCTTCTTCTTCTTCTTCTTCTTCTTCTTCTTCTTCTCCTCCTCCTCCTCCTCCTCCTTCTTCTCTTCCTCCTCCTCCTTTTCCTCCTTCTTCTCCTTCTTTTTCTTTTCTCTCTTACTTTCTTTCTCCCCCCTCCAGAACAATAACAACAACAATAATAATTAGCATTTACATGGCACTTTAAAGTTTGTAAAACACTTTACATATGCTAACTCATCTGATCCTCACAACCCTATGAGGTAGGTGGTATTATTATCATCCCCATTTTACAAGTGGGGAAACTGAAGCTCAGAGAGGTTAAGTGACTTACCCAGAATCACACAGCTAATAAGTATCTGAGGTAGGATTTGAACTCACATCTTCTTAATTCCAAATCCCTCAGTCTACCACCTACTGCTTCTGTCTATCCATTTCTATCTATCTATCTATCTATCTATCTATCTATCTATCTATCTATCTATCTATCTATCTATCTATTTATCTGTCTGTCTGTCTGTCTATCTATCTATCTATCTATCATCTATCTGTCTGTCTGTCTATGATGTTTGTCTTCCTCCCTGCTTGCCTATTTGTCTATTGCCTATTCCAAGGGATAGATTTAAAAAGCTGCTGATTCAACTCCAAGTTATAAAATAGGAAACATATATCTCTCTGCCCTGTTTTTCTAGTGTAGATGTTTATGTTGACTTTTTTTTTTTGGAATGATTATGGATTTAATTGAGATTTTGTAGAGCTCCAGGGCTTAATTTAACTAGTTTACTATCATTTGCAACTAGAAACATTTTGATAATCTCAGCATTAATGGAGAATTTTTTTATTTGGACTCTGTGACTCTCTGGCTGCAACAGTGAATAGATCACTGGACCTGGAATCACACACTCACTATCTGTATGACCCTGGGCAAGTCACTTAACTGTGCCTCAGTTTCCTCATCTGTAAAATGAGCTAGAGAAGGAAGTGGTAAACCACTCCAGTATCTCTAACAAGAAAATCCCAAATGGGGTCACAAAGAATCAGACATGACTGAACAAAAACAATTCTGGATGCCAGAATTTCTGTATTTAATCTGTACAGGTTTGGCACTGGTGAAAATCTTAGATGAGTTTTTCTGTTTCATACTTCACATAATGTCCAGACTCTAGAAATATTAACTCACTAGAAGACAGTTCCCTCCACAGTTGTATCTGTTACAGTATCTAGCAAGATTTTAGTATACATGCAAAGGAGGTGTGTTGTTTGAGGAGAGCTTTTATGGCTCTTTTTCTTTTTTGTTCTGCCCAACCAAATGTGGTTGGTTTTTTTTTTAGTTTTTTTTTTCTTTTTGGAGGGGGCAAGGTAGGGCAATTGGGGTTAAGTGACTTGCCCAAGGTCACATGGCTAGTTTTTGTTTTAAGTGTCTGAGCCCGAAGTTGAACTCGGGTCCTCCTGACTACAGGGCTGGTGCTCCATTCACTGCACCATCACATACATGTATTACACAGTGTGGTATATGATTGTGAAAATGCAATTTGTCCTAGAAAATTACATATCTCTGTATTCCCATTTCATATTTTCATCAAGGACACCCTTAACTGTTCACACAGATCATTCTTTTTTTTTTTTACCTTTTTTTTTTTGGAGGGCAGTTGGGGTTAAGTGACTTGCCCAAGGTCACACGGCTAGCTTTTTGTGTTAAGTGTCTGAGGTCAGATTTGAACTCAGGTCCTCCTGACTCCAGGGCCAGTGCTCTATTCACTGCGCCACCTAGATGCACCGTTACACAGATTATTCTTAGAAAGATTTATAGAGATGAGCCTATAGATGTATAGGTTGGTAGTTACTAATCTTTTCAGTTGCCTTTATGGGTGAAAGTACTACCTGTCATCATTTCATTTGTAGGAGTCTTCCCCTCTTCAAGAAATCTCTCGAATTGGTCCCTGAATCCCTTTAAAGTTGTCTTACTTCCAAAATGGATGCTTCTTTACGTATTTAACCAGTTACTTTTTGTGTCAAGATTGTCTAAAGTCCTGTTTCTACATCTTCGTATCATCCATCAGCAGGATGCTGGGCCCAGTATTGTCCCCAGTGCTCTCAGGACGGTCTGTCTTTAGCCAGGTCTTACACTAGGTTTTTTGTGAGAGCCTTTACCTACCTCAAATGCTTTTTTTCCTGTTCGGTGAAACAATACTCCTTATAATCTTTTGCCATTTGTCTCTGTAATTTTTTTTTAAATCAAATAAGCTCAAACGCGAAACTCCTGTTGCTCTTGGCTTTAATGTCTCTCTCTCCACCTGGCAAGGAAGTTGGATGTTTGTTATTTGAAGTGGCTACTGGGCTCCTCTGGCCACTTTTATTGTGGCAATTGCTTTTCCTCATTTCAACTTCTCGAAGCAAGGGTAAATCACAGCCATGGCTGTCATTTTCTTCATTGTTTGCTTCCCTTATTTTGGGAACCTTATTTAAAGATGTTGGACTGGAGCTGCCATCGTCACCGATACTGTCTTCTTTTTCTCTCCATCCTTTCTTCTCATTTAGTATTGATTTTGACCTTTAACCAATCAGATTATGTGACTACAAATAGATAGTGAATTTTAAAATGACTACTAGGTGGGTAGCCACTTGTTTCCTGTCTGTTAAGATAGAGTCAATTAAAATGAATTTTTTTGAGGTTGTTCCATACTTGCAGTGTCTAAACACTTCCAACTTTCTTCTGAAGAAAGTATGCATGATGCATATGCTTTTGGTCTCTTTTATTTCTTGATGTTGAATGATATTTTCCTATATGGTTTTGTACTCCTGTTTGTCCTCTCTTGTCCCCCCCAACCCTGACTGGAACAAAAGTAACCAGTGTTGAAGGGAAAGTTAGATGACTCAGTGGTTGGAACAAGGGGCCTGGAGTCAGAAAGACCTGAGTTTAAATCTGCTCTCAGGCACTTACTAGCTGTGTGACCTTGGGCAAGTCGCTTAACCTCTGTTTAAATTCACTGGAGAAGGAAATGGCAAACCACCTCAGTATCTTTGCCAAGAAAACCCCATGGACAGTTGGTCCATGGGGTCATGAAGAAGCAGCTATGACCAAATGACAACAACAACAAAACTGATGTTGGGAGATGTTGACCTACTTTGGAGAATTTTGTCATGCTTGTCATAGAATTTCTCAACTTCTCATCCTCTGCAACAGATGTTAGCATCAAGCTTTAGTATCTTCAGGCTGTTCTGTTTACTTGTGATCATCATACATTTTTCCCACAACAAGATGTTTCTTTGGGACTGTGAAAACTAACTGCCAACTATTGCGTTTATTTCCGTGATGAGAGCTCAGGAGCTCCTCTTCCATTTAGTGGGGTTTCTTTAAGTTTCCTCTTTCAGATATAGAGAAAAGGTCAATGCTGACACAGTCCAGTTCCATAGAACATTCACTGTTATTAAACAAAGATAAATGGAATTTATGGCATATTCTAAAAATGGAGTGATTCTTAGCCCTCTCTTTCCTCTTTATCCCACTATTCCACCACTGTCTCTATGAAAACTGAAGAGGGCCACACAGCTTGAAGGTTATTTTGTGTTTTTATTTGTTCCATATTTTCATGGCCAAAAATTTATCATTTAGTGACCAAGTTTAAGAGGATTAGCTTCCCTATAAAAACTAAGTTTACTCATTCATTTACTCTGTACCAGGCACTAAGATACCAAGAATTTCTAAGAAAGAAAGAGGAGTTTTAATATATAATAATAATAATAATAATGTTCTAAATGTACACATAGTTTAATTCTGAAAAGTCGTATCACAAAACATGGAAGGTAGGAGATCTGTTTTGACTGACTTACATTTTTAAAAAACAGGGCTTTGTTTTTCTTTCTCTTTTCCAAAGTGATGGTGAAATAGGAGGGAGATCAAATAAATGCTTGTTAACTGAAAAAAAAAGCTATAAAAAGAGAAATAATGTCTGTCTGCAAGAAACTTAAATTCTGTTTAGGGAAAATATGAATATGGCTAAATAAACATATATACAAAATAAATAGAAATTAATTTGTAGGAGATAGAGAGGCACTAGCAACTGGGGGAGGGGAGGAGGAAATTGAATTGACTTCATGTGTAAGAGATAGCACTTGAGCTGATCCTTGAAAGACACTAGGAATTCTATATGTTAGAGATGGAGATGGGGAAGAAGCATATTACAGGCATGGGGTGGGAGTGGGGGTTTGGGGGTGGGGAGAGAACAAACATGCAAACAAGTATGCACAAACAAGCTTGATAAAGGATAAACAGGAAATAATCAACAGAGGGAAGGCACTAAAATTAAGAGGGATTGGGAAAGAGTTACTACAGAAAGTGAGATTTTGGTTGGGACTTGAAGGAAGCCAGGAGGCAGAGGTGAGGAGGGAGAGCATTCGAGGGATGGAGGACAGCCAGAAAAAAAAATTTGCCTGGAGCCGGGAGATGGAGTATCTTGTTCTGAGAGTAGCCAGGAGACCAATGTCATTGAATTGAAGTATCCATGGTGGGGAGGGAGGTGTAAGGTATAAGAAGACTAGGGGTGTGTGTGTGTGTGTGTGTGTGTGTGTGTGTGTTGGGGGAGTGGAAATAAGATTATGAAGGGCTTTGAATGACAAAAAAGATTTTAAATGTGATCTGGAAGGTGACAGGAGAGAGAATGCTGTGCCCAAGGAACAAGTTCGTCTGGAACACAGAGGGAGTAAAAGATGTGCAAATTCTTTGTGCAATCTAATGTACAAAAAAGGTAGACTGGAGCCAGACTGTGAAGGGCTTTAAATGTCAAACAGGAGTTTTTCTGTTTTCTCCTAGAGGTAATTAGGAGCTTCTTGAACTGGGGAAAGACATTCTTTGAACTGTGCTTTAAGAGTATCAGTCTGGGGGCAGCTAGGTGGCACAGTGAATAGAGCACCAGCCCTGAAGTCAAGAGGACCTGAGTTCAAATCCGGCCTCAGACACTTAACACAAAAACTAGCCGTGTGACCTTGGGCAAGTCACTTAACCCCAACTGCCCTCCAAAAAGCAAAAATTAAAAAAAATTTAAAAAAAGAGTATCAGTCTGGCAGTTGGGCAAAGGATGGATTGGAGACTTCTCCAGCAATGTTGTGTAGAGGTATAATTGAAGAAATTTGTCAATTGATTAGATATAGGGGATGGGGTGAGAAAAGAGTCAAGGATGACTCTGAGGTGGAGAATCTAAGGGACTGGAAGGATGGTGGTATCCTCACAAGAAACAGGGAAATTAGAAAGAGGGATAAGTTTTGGGGAAAAGAAAATGTTTTGTTCTGGACATAGTGAGTTTCAGATGTCTATGGGACATCCAGTTGGAAATGTCCAATAGATACTTGGTGATGCAGATCTGTAGATTAGAAGAGAGACTAGGTTTACATCTATCTCTGTCTCTGTCTCTATCTCTATCTCTGTCTCTGTCTCTCTCTCTGTCTCTGTCTCTCTCTGTCTCTGTCTCTGTCTCTATCTCTATCTCTATCTCTATATCTGGTAAATAATTGAACCTATGAGAGCTTAAGAGATCACCAAATGACAGAATTTAGGAAATAATAATAATTATTAGAGCTAGCATTTACATAGCACTTTAAAGCTTGCAAAGTATTTAAACAATCTCATTTCATCCTGTAAGGCAGGAGCTACTGTCGTCCCATTTTGCAGATGAGGAAACTGAGGCAGACAGGTTAAGCGACTTGTAAATGACTGAATCAGGATTCAAACTCAAGTTTTCTTGATTGCCAAATCCAGCGCTATCCACTGCACCACCTGACCTCCCCAAAGAGGAAGAGAGAAAAGGAGAATACAATAAAATCATTCTCCTTTCAAGTAGGCTTACATTCTAACAGAGGACACAACTTTGAGCCAAATGAATGCATCACGGAGGACATAATTAATGTCCTGGCAAAAGCCAGATAGTGAATGTGATTCTCCAGAGGTGATGACCACCTCTGTTTGTGATTAAGACTAACCTTAGTCCTCAGCCCCTTTCTCCCCTGAGAGTAAAGGTACAAATGACTTTTATTTCCTATTTTATTTCCTTTTATTCAGCAAGGTTTTATGGAGCTCCTGTGTTTAGCCTTTTATTAGGGGCTGGGGGAGATAAAGGAGGGGATGAAAGACTTACCCTTGAAGAGTTTATAAATCCAGATAAATAACTATAGGTTGTTTAAATAAATAGGATCTTTAATAAATAAGACACTAATCCTGTTTGTGTATGACATTGTTCTAAGTTCTAGAATATTAAATTAACATTTCATTAAGACCTAGAACACCAGTAGAGGGTCAGTCCTTAATGATAACTTTCATCGTTGTTCAGTCATTTCAGTCACATCCTACTCTTCATGACCCCATTTGGGGTTTTCTTGACAAAGATACTGAAGAGGTTCACCATTGCCTTCTCCAGCTCATTTTACAGATGAGGTAACTGAAGCAAACAGGATTAAGTGACTTGTCCAGGGTCACACAGCCAGTCACTGTCTGAGGTTATATTTGAACTCAGGTCCTCCTGATTCCAGGCCTGGCACTCTGTCACCTAGTTACTAATGATATCTATGACTATTCAAAAGAGATTGGCTTAGTAAGAAGAAACCAATAATAGCTGATATTTATAGGGCAGTTACAGGTTTATCTCATTTGAATCCTGCAATAATCCTACGTGATAGATGCTGCAAGTATTTCTATTCTAATTTTACAGGTGAGGAAACTGAGGCTCAGAGACAGTGACAAGAAGTGGAGGACAGCTGACCATGTATCTAGAGCAAAGGATTAACAGTGGAACTGGAAAGTGTTGCATAAAATATTAAAATACCTAGAGGCAGGGAGTATGACACAGCAGACAGAGCACTGACTCTGGCATCAGAAGACCTGGGTTCACATCCGTCTCTGAGACTTACTATTTTTGTGACCTTGAGCAAGTCCTCTAACTTCCCTGAGCCCCTATTTCTCCCTCTGTAAAACAAGGGGGTTGGATTAGATCTTCTCTCGAGACCTCAGTTTCCTTATCTGTAAGATAAGGGTTGGCTCAAAGATAAATTTTTGGCTCCTGTCCAGTTTTAAGTCTATTATTCTATAAGTGTATAATTCTATGAGTGTCTCTATGGCAACTGTTGAAGGACATGATCAAGAATTATATAGGATGAGAAGGCATGGGTGGTTAGTAAGTAGGCACCTCAGAAAGGAGCATCCACATGGAGAGGAAGCATTGACATTTAAGACAGTCTAGTCTGATCAGAGGACAGAATGGTCATTGGCCTAGGGGTATCACGGAGGGTTTCCTAGAGAACAGATTTTTTTTTTGGAGGGGGAAGGCAGAGAAATTGGGGTTGAGTGACTTGCCCAAGGTCACATGGCTAGCTTTTTGTGTTACGTGTCTGAGGCTGTATTTGAACTCAGGTCCTCCCGACTCCAGGGCTGGTGCTCTATTCACTGTACCACCTAGCAGCCCCAAGAACATATTTTTGAAGAGGGATGGGTAGGATTTGGACAGAAGGAGAGGAGAAAGAGGTGGAGAGAGAGGTGGAGGTAGGAATGAAGGACCAGATTAATATAGGAGAACAAACACCAGAAATCTTTTTTTTTTTTTGCATCTTTTAAAAGACTATCACCAGGTAGATCCTGTTCATTTGCCAACCTTCTCTGCTTAGGGGTTTCAGTTTCACCCTGTTTAAAATGAGGAAGAAGATTGTCATAGGTGTCTAACAGTGTCTGGACCTATGATTTAATGTTATATGTGGGTATCAGGGAAGAGACCAACCTAGCTAAAAGACAGTATTCATGGGAGATAAGCTTCAAAAGGTCAATAGGTGCTGATTCTAGAAGCAGAGATTTGAATGCCAGGCTAAATCTGGACTTCATCCTCCAAGCTGGGGAATAGAAGTACCTCTAGAATCTCTCTAAGTGGCCTGGCCTTTTGAGGATAGAGCCTTAAACCTCTGGAGATTCCTCTCTATTTGTGTCCCTAGACCAACTGGAAAGGTTCCCTCAGGAACTCCATGGGGATGCACTGAACCCTAGTTCTTTCCTGATACCAAGCAGAAAATTGGCTGAGGTTGGGGGTTGGAGCCAGAAATCACCTTCTGAGTCAGTTCAAGTGGAAACAGACCATTTCCAGATGGGAAGAAAATGAGGGAACCAGGGACAACCAGAGGGGACATGAGGAAAATGAAGAGAAATTGGACCTAGTATAAGTCTGCAAAAAGCAGCATGGAACTTTTGCCAAGTGACACCCTGGCAGAGGGTGTAGGGGGCTGATACTTTTTTGGGAGGGCTTTGACAATCAGAAAAGGAAGAGAATTTGATTTGTTTTATTCTAATGTCGACATCAGCCATATCTCCCTATTCCTTCTCTCCTTCCTATCCTTTTTTGAATCAAATGATAATGTTGTCTCACATTTTTTCATATATATATATAATTCAACTCTTTCAACCCTATTATTTGAATTCATTTGGTTTCTTCAAACCATAACAATGAACACAAGAAAACTGAGGGTCAGGGATGGAAGATGGCTTGTCTCTGGTCATAATTAGTACAACAGAGACAGAACCTGTGTGCCTTTCTACCACAACGAGAGGTCATCCTTCCTTTACAGATGCAGAAATTGTGGCCATAGATTTAGAACTTTAGAGATCTTACCAATAATTATGTTCAATTCCTTCATTTTTCAGATAGAAAACTAAATTCCAGAAAGAAGATGTGATATGCCTAAGTTCACAACATCATTTAGGGGCAAAGACAAGGCTAGAAATCCAGCTCTTCTGATATGATATAGTTGTTTGACATCATGCTTGCTTCTCACACCACATGTCTTCATCACCCCTATCACCCTCTGGAATGGGTGGCCAAAGGATGCTGTGGAAGAACTCTCCTTGCCAGTAGCAGGAGGGATACTGGGGGATTAGATTTGTGATTTCACTGGTAACAGGAGCTTCTAGGTGGGGAAACTCCCTCTACCAATGCAGGTTACCATCTTCTCTGCCACTTGTCCAGGTAATAAAGTCAAAATGTGTCAGAGACAGAAGAACTTAACCCCAGTTCTTCCTGGATTTCTCTTTCCACAAAGCCATAATAACAACATATTTATGTGTAGGACCTTAAATTGCTTTCTTGTAATAATAACTAATAGCTGTGTGTAGTGTTTTATCATTTTAAAAGCCCTGTTGAACCAAGAGGTCTTTAAGTAAAAGGGGGCTAGGCTGTGATGAAGGAGCTATACTAGTGTGGGTTCTCCTCAGCACCAAGGACAGCTATCTGTGAAGCCTTTGGCAAGGTTTAGGGCTCAGTTTATGACCAAATAAGGAAAAAAGGGGGGCTCTTTTTCTAACATCAGAGATGAGCTACATGCCAGGTAATGAGATGTTTTGTGTGTCTCCCTTTTTGTTCACTGAAGCTTGGTAGGAATCTCACTGGACTGAGAGCTAGGAAACCTGAATTCTTTGCTATCTATTGGCTGTGTGATCCTGGGTAAAACATCTTATTTCAGTTAATCAGCAAGTATTTCATGAAGAACTTATTATGTGATAGATACTGTACTAAGCGCTGGGAACACAAGGATGAAATGAAAAGTCCCTACCATTAAGAAGTTTATATTCTATCAAGGTATACAATATGTATACTTAAAATATTCAATACATATTCATATCATATTCTATCAAGGTATGCTATATATAGTTAAAATATTCAATATATATACATATATTCTATCAAGGTATACAATAAGTATACTTAAAATATTCAATATATATATACATATATTCTATCAAGGTATACAATATGCATACTTAAAATATTCAATATATATATACATATCATATTCTATCAAGGTATATAATATGTATACTTAAAATATTCAATATATATACATATCATATTCCATCAAGGTATACAGTATGTAAACTTTAAAATATTCAGTGTTTACACAAAGTGTAAACAGCATATATACAAAGCAATTTTGTGGGGGAGATGTTAACAATTGATAGGGTCAGGAAGGAGGTGATATTCATAGAGGAGACAATGCAGTTTCGTTTTCTGTGAGATGAGGGGGGTGGATTAGATCATCTTTAAATTCCCTTTTAGATCTTATAGTCTAAGAGCCCATGACTGAGCCTGGATTTCTAGTTAGCCAATGATTAAATGGAATCTGAATGGTTCCAGAAACCCTCCAACAGTTGGGAAGCTTCCTGATTGGCTGAGAGTCAGCCTAGGTTTGCCAAATGGACCACTGAGTTCAGAAACAAGAACACCTGATTGGGTGAATCACAGTTGATTTTGTGAATATTTTGGTCTGAGAGCTGTTGTAGGTCTGAGGAGAGTTGACACACTAGGACATGGACTCTAGGTCTCGGGAGTCATCATAGGTCTTAGACCTGGGGTGGGAAGGGGCCTCAGAAGTAATCTAGTGTAATCGCCTAATATTATGGTGAGAAAACTGAGGCCCAGAGAGGTTATGTGACTTGCTTGTGTTCACACAGGCAGTAGTAGAAAACTGGGGACATCTAGCTTAGGCAGGCTGGCCCCAGTTAATCTGAATTATTTTGTTTAATCCACACTCCACCTGCAGTCCTATTCCTTAGGTAATGTTCATTTCCCTTGAGACATAAATTTGAAAAAAAAAATTGCTCTGTGCTATGGAGGGAATGTATGTCAGAGGGAGGGTAGGTGCTAGAATAACATGCTAGAATATAGTGAATTTGGAAGAGAGAGGGAGGAAAGGGGAAGGGAGATCTGGCACAATTGTTCTCTTAATGTAGGGAGACAAGTAGGCCCATTGACTAGGAAGGTGATGAGACCTGGTTCTTCAAGTTAGGGTCTGAAGATCAGTTACATGAGGGCAGAATAAAAAGGATAATCTTTAGGGCAAATTCCCAGGATTAGTTCTGGAGATCTGAGGCCTGCAGTAAGGCCTAAAACCTAGGGCATCATCCTTCTAATCAGGAGTCAGTCTGGAACCAGGTCTGTGATTTCTTTTGAGGCAGGGGTCAAGGTTGGGGTCACCTGGGGCAGGGATCATTCTGGAACTGAGACTGTGGTCAACCTGGGATCAGATTTTGTGTCCAAAGAATTGAGTTGTTCTCTGTAGACATAGAGACAGACTCAGTTGCCTTTACCTTCTTAGAATGTTGAGGTACCATGGACAGGACAGACACCAGGAAGCCCTGAGAGTAGTAGCTCCCCTCCCCAGAGCCTAGCAGAAGAAAGGCTAAGAGAAAATAGCAAGCCTCTGCTTCTGTGTTTCATCTACTACCCTGTGGAATTTTGACCATGTCATACATAGATTTAGAACTAGAAACATTGGCCCATATATTTTACAGATAAAAAAACTGAGGCCCAGGGAGAGGAAATGACATTGTCTAAGGTAACATGGGTAAGAAGTTGAAAAGCTGGAATTTGAACTCAGATTCTCTGACTCCATATCCTTTCCTCTATTCCTGGACTGGTATCTGGGATGGAGGTGTGAGGGGGTGGGAAGGAAAGAAAGAGGAAAATACCCCCCCAACCCTATAGATGCACAAGAGTATTGCATAAATCCAATACAATCTCATGCATCTATATACACCCAGATTAAAACATTTTCTTTTTTCTTCTTTTCTCCCTCAAACACACCCACACATTAAAAGCACATGCTCTCTTTCTTTCTCGGCCTCCCCGTCTCTGACACATGCTGTTCCCTGGCTTCCTATATAGATTCATAGATCATTAGAGCTGGAAAAGGAGATTATGTAGGCCAGCCCCCTCATTTACAGAGATGGGCTTCTAGTTGGTTGTCTCTGAGAAGCCTCCTGAAAAGGTGGGTGATATCCTTTGCCTTGCAGATCGTCAAAGCTTGGCACCCTCTCCCTCTCTCCCTCCCCCTCATCGTGAGCTGCCATAGCACAATGCCACCTCCCAGGGACAGGACACTCCAATACCGACTCTGCGTCAGTGGAATGCAATGTAGAGCCATGAGGTCATTCAGCATTCTCTTGGGGGGGGGGAGTCACACAGGGAGGGGAAAGCTGGTATGTACCCACTGTAATCCAAATTCCAGGGTGAGGATGCTTCACACCTCTCCAGGACTCCCAGGGCATGTGGATTCCTATTAGCCGACACGTTTAACTTGTTTTTAACTGACTCGTTTTCACCTGTCTCTCCAATTTCTTTCCCTACCTCTTTTTGGTCCCTAAACAGCTGAACAGAGGACTTTGAGGATTTCTTTCCAGCCCTGCTTTCTTTGTCTCCTCTCCCGGGGTGCTCGTGTGGGAGCCTCCTGCTTATTAGGTGGCAGAGACACTTAAGTTCTTGGTGACTTTGCGTCTGAAGTAGAAAGAAAAACATTAAAGAGAAAGTACGAGGGAGGCAGAGATGATCCGAGGGAGACAGAGGGACTCAGAGGGAGAAAAGTAGGATCAGAGAGAAAAAGAATCTGAGAAGCAGAGAATCAAGAGAAAGGTAGAGAGAAGCAGAATCATAGAAAGATACGGAGTCGGATCTTAACATCCTTTCAAATTGTACAGAAGAGTTCGCAGAAGAGGAAGGGGAGATAGAAACAGGGAGACTATCAGACACTGGGAGAGAGAGAGACAGACAGAGACAGAGAGAGAACAATGAAAGAGAAGCAACTGTCAAGGGCCGGCGGGGGCGGGGGCGGGGTGGGGTGGGGGGGCGGCAGGATTGGTGGCACACCAAGGGATAGGAGGAGAGAGAGGTACGCGTGAGCTACTGAACTTGGCCCCGAGGTACTGAGGGCTGCGCGGCGCTAGGGCCCTGGGGGAGCCGGCGGGACAGGAGCAGTAACGTGGCTTACTTGGGGCTCACTCGGGGCTCTCTCTCTCTCTGCTAACGGGAGCCAGGCGGGCGGAGGCAGCGCAGCTCAGCGGGGGCTCTGGCTGGGGCGGGGCGGGGCGGGGCGGGGCAGGAGGGGAAGCTCAGCAGCTCAGGGACACACACAACGGGCCAGGTGCGCTGAGACGGGGTTGGCTGTCCGGCCCTCTTGGACCGGGGACCAGCACCTTCCGACTGTGCTCAAGGTAAGAGGAATCTGGGGACCTGCCAGATGATCTCCCTCGGGGGGCGGCAGAGTAGGGCAGGGCAGCTGAGTCCGGGCAGGGCAAGCTCAACTTTCCAGCTGTGCCCCTGCGGGGGCGGCTGTGGGGGTAGTGGAAAGAGCAGAGGATTGAGAACTTGGGGGAAATCCCTGCGCCGACAATTATTAGCTGTGTGACCTTGAGTAAGTCGTTTAACATCTCTGGCCTCTGTTTCCTCGTCTGTACAATGAAGGGTTGGGGCTAGACATCCTTTAAAGTCCCTCCGAGATTTTCATCCTGAGATCTATTTGCTGACTCTTGTCCTTACCTGTCCTGCTTCCCTAGGGCCAGGCTGCTCAGAACTAGGGAAGAGAAAAACGGAAGCCAACTTCCCACAGGCCAGTGGCCAGGGAAGTGCCCTGGGAGCATCACTGGCTGCTGTGCAGGGCATGAGGAGGACTTGAGGCTTTACCTTGGACGAGGGTCCCACCTGCAAACTCCAGTGAAACTGAGGTAGCAGAAAAATCCTAGATTGGAAGTCAGAGACTGTCATTCTATTGACTGTCAGGTCTACAGGGCGAATAGCTTCCCTTCCAGGACCTCACTTTCTTCTAGGTGAAATGAGAGGCTGTTGCCCACTTCCTCACGGGCATAAACGGAGGGCTAGCCTGGTGTCCCTATGAACTTTAATATTCCTCTCTGATGCCACCCCCCAAGCTCCAGCTCCTCTGGACCAGGAAAAACAACCTGTTGGACTGCAGCTGGGTTTGCCCAACTTAGACTGCTCATGCAGCCAGGGGAACTTGGTGTCCTCTGAGCTCCCTAGCAGACAGTGGCAGCTGATGTCATTTCTCAGGCCTGGGAGTCTCTTCTTCATGTGTGGAGTATAGTTCCGTCCGTGTGTGTGTGTGTGTGTGTGTGTGTGTGTGTGTGTGTGTGTGTGTGTGGTGGGGAATGGGGAGGTGTTGGTAACCAGTCTTGGCTCAGGGCTCTGGAGAGAGCTACTCTGTTCCAGAGACCTTCTGGAGGTTTTCTTGGCTGGTGAGATGCATTAGGTCTGAGGCCTTGACTTATCTATCTAGTAGGAAAATAACATTCTTGTGTGTTCCTGGTGAGTTTGGGGAGAGAGAGAAAGGAGAGACAGACACACAGACACACAGACAGACTCAGAGAGAGAGAGAGAGAGAGAGACAGAGACAGAGACACAGAGACAGAGACAGAGAGTGTTTATAATGGGGAGTGAGGTGGTGAGTGAAGAACTCCTGCAGGGATAGGTGAAAGATTGGGGATATGCTCTTTGCTAGGCCAAAAACCCTCAGTGTGGCTGGGTTATTTCATTGATAACCTGCTGGGTCTTGGATCAGTCCTGGTGACACCTCCTCCATCCCCCTCCCACTCCCCTAGCTCAGCATGAATCCAGAGGGGTGGGTGGAGGGTCGGTGGATTAAGCCTCTGGCTATGGCCTTCCCTCTTGGTAGAGGTTTATTTAGGGGGGCGGGGGAAACGCCCACTTGGGACTGAGACAGCTTGCCATGTGAATGCTGCAGTGTGGGGGTGGAGACTGAGGGCGCCCACACCTTGTCACATGTTTTAGCAAAAGGGTAAGAAGGGGAGCTGAATTAGAGTGAAGTGGAAAATGGGGGTGGGGTGCAGTGGGTGATGGGGTTTTTGTAGGTAGGCAACAATCCATGTTCCTTCACTAAACTGGTGTGAGAGTATGGGCATTTTTACCCTGACTGTGCCACCAGCTGGGTGGTCTTAGTGCCTGTGGTGGGCAGCTTCGAGGGGGGTCGCTCCTGAGTTCCCAAGAACAGTCCCTGGGAGTCTGAGTCATGCTGGCATTCAGAAAGAATGGAGACTGGCCAAACATGAAGCCCAGGATTTGGGAGGAGGGGGAAAAGAGAGGGCTGGGTCCCACATCAGTGCCATGCTAACAGTCTTGTCCTGAGGCCGGTTGGGGTCTGTCCCCCTGATTCCAGCTGTTGCTTCAAGCAGGCTTTCAGTCGAGTTGCTTCCTTCTGAGTTTTTGGATGTGCAGGAACTTGGGGCCTTGGCCTTTCCCCCTCCTTGGTCTTTGGCCAGTCCTGGGGTCCTTATTGGTCAATGAAGCCTCCCACTGAATTGCCTTTTTCTTTCTTCCTGCCACACTCCCCTTGGAAAAGACCTTTACTGGATCTAGGAAAGCAGTTTCCACCAGACTCCTAGTAAAGTCTTTGACTGGAGCTGGGCTTTGGCTGACTGGAAGCATGCTCTTAGACCTATGTGTAGGGCCTTGCTTTGCCTAGGTGGGAGGCTGAGCCATGGGGAGTGGGGATGAGGAGAGGTGGAGGGAAGGAGGTTGGTGGGGGAGTGAAGGACTCCTCCCCCTGTGGAGACAGATGGCTGCTTCAAAAGTCTTACAGAGGCGGACATTACATTAGGGGAGTGTGTTTGATCCAATCTTCCGAAAATGTATTTCTGAAGGAGGGAACAAGAGAGGGGGCTGGGTGGAAGGCAGAGGCTTCTCTCTACTGGGCTGGCTCTTGCCCTCATCACTTGCTAGCTCAAAGAAGTTTAATCATACCCTGCATTAGCAGCACAGTGTCTCTTCAGCTAGGAATCTTTCTCTAAATCAGCCTTTATAAAAACTCCTGACTTATAGGAAAGGAAAGAATCCAGATGGTCGAGAACCTGAGTCAGGATCAGAACTCAGCTCTCAGGCGCTTGGCCAGAGGGAACTGACAGATGAAGGACCTCCTGAGGGAACTGCTCCAGGGGAGTGTACTGACTGGTCTGTACTTTAGCAGGGCTGGAGGTGGGACTGGGGAATAGGACAGGCCAGCTACCATGACAGTTTATACTTACATCATCTAGTGCTTTACAATTTACAAAGCCAACTCTAACTTCTATAAAACCTATGAAGATTTGACAGATGAAGAACCTGAGATACAGACAGGGAATGTGGTTTGTAGTTAAAAAAAAAAAAGTCAGTAGCAAGTCTTCCTACTACACTGCACTGGGTGGGATTTGAACAGATGGAGAGGAGGGCATTCCTGAGTGGGGCGGGGAACAGGACTGGCAGTGATTGGCTTCCTTGTGCCATGTGATTCATTTTCTTTTGAGACCCCAACTAAACTCTTCCAAATTAATGCATCTCTCACCTATGCATAGGAAGTATCCCAATCCCAACAAAGCTGGTTTTTCCAGGAGGAGCCCCCCACTGGGGTCTGGGATTGTATCTGGCTTGGCATACGGGACAGGCTGAGAATGGATGCTAGCCTTGCTGAGGAGACATTTGTGTTTCTCCTTATGACAGTCACAAGGGAGGCAGAGTCCTGAATGACTGCTGACCCAGCCTTGTGAAGCCCATGGCAGCTTTGTTCATGCCCCACGGGGACTGCTGAGGCCTATGGAGGGAGATTGTGCTGAATCAGCAGTGATAGGCAGCCAGGCTTTAGGCAACTTTGTGCATGGTATAATTTCAGAGGCCTAACAAGATTCACCTCACTCCAGCCCTGAAAAATAAAGTATCATCTTCCCTATTGACGAGGAAGCCTAGGATCCCACCATTAGAACTTCATCTCATTGGGTGAGGACTTGGTTCTTTATTTTTTTCTTAGCTTAATTTTATTTTTTCAATTAATGAAAACATGGCATTCTCCCTCCCACTTCCTTCTCCCATTGAAAAAGAAAGAAAAAACAAAATTCTTGTAAGTAATGTGCATAGTCAAGCAAAACTAATTTTTGCATTGGCCACATGCAAAAAAAATTTTTTTGTCTCCATTTGTATGAGTCCATTTCTTCTCTGTTAGAAGGTGTGTGTATGGGTGTGGCATGGTTTGTCATGTGTCCTCTGGAGTTGTGGTTGGTCATTTCATTGATCAGAGTTCTTAAGTCTTTTGAAGTTT
>CM053595.1:25467505-25496627 GCA_028646575.1 Pseudocheirus occidentalis | reverse complement strand
GAATCAAATAAAGCATCAGGATTAGAATCCAGGTCTCTCAGCTCCTCATTCAGTGTTTCTTCCGCTCTCAGTCACGTGCTTGCTCCCTGACACTAGATTTGATGTTGTTAGGAGACTGAAATAGATCAATTAGTGAATCAAAGAACATCAGAGCTGGGAGGAAACCCACTGATCATCTATCTGGACCAGCCCCCTGTGTTTACAGAGGAAGACCCTGAAGTGAAGAGAGGAGAAGTAGCTGGTCCACAGTCAGATCTCCTGAATTTCAGTCCTATATACTTCCTACTACTTGAGAGTAGAGTCCCATCATGCAACCCCTTCTGTGGTCCTGGACTCCAGAGGGACCTTCAGAAATCTTTCAGTCATTCTCTGATTCCAGGCAGAATGACACCTTTTAGTCAACAGATAGATCCAGGGTTTTTTTTTTCTCCTTAAGGAAGATCTCATTTTTGAATGCACCCCCCCCCCCTCCACTTCCATGCTTCCCACTGGGACTCTCCCTGTTCATTCCTTCCTGAGCACCTGGCATTCCTTTGGTAGCTGGGAATGGGCCTGGAGAGACATTGGAGAAGGGTTGGTGAGTACTTTATGAGGCACGAGACTGAGGATAGGGATTGGAGCTCCAGACCTCCTAAATGAAGAGCTGTATCTGGGTGTTCCCAGCAGAACCAAGGGCAACCCTTAGGGTACTCACAAGTCCCCAAAAAGCAGAGCTGGTGAGGCAGCTGACTGGTGTGCACTGTGTGTTTGGCCCGGGGGTGGGGGATGCCTTCAGTGAAAGATGCTTTTTTTCACATGATTTTTTATAAAAGCACCTATTTGTAATGCCAGAAAATCCACAGCCAAGCCCGTAGGGATTTGTTCAGTGATGAGTCAGGCAGCCTGTGTTCTAGTGGAGGCACAAAGCCCGGGGGAGGCAGGTGGGGGTTGGGGATGCAGTTCTCCAGTCTTGCCCAGTGTTGGCACATCCATGATGGGGGACCCTCACACAAACAGGACTGAATGGGGTTTTTCTTGGTATTCTTTGGGGTGTAATGTCATAGGAAGAGCTGCTAACTTTGAGAGCACTTTGTATTTGTATTTCATCTTCTTAGAGACTCATGGCTTGTGTGTGACATGCCTACCTCACAGGCTCCTAACTGTTAACCAGATCTTACAAATGAAGACACTGAGGCTCATACAATATAGACCTTAGAGTTCATGTAGCCCAAGCCCTTAATTTTTAAAGATGAGGAAATGGGATTTGGAGCAGTTTAGGGGCTTTCATGATCATCTAGAGCAGTGGTTCTTAACTTTCTAATGCTGTGACCTTTAATACTAGCATGTGGGTGTATCTGCATGTGGGTGGACCCGCCTGGAGATGGATAGAGGAGCAGTGTCCCAGTTCCTAAGGTCATCAGAAATATGTGTTTTCCTGTGGTCTTAGGCGACCCCTGTGAAAGGGTTGTTTGACCCCCAAAGGGGTTGCGACCCACAGGTTGAGAACTGCTGCTTTAAAATGAATCAGGTTGGAACCAAGGGCCCCTTCTGTTGCCTTGTGCCAGTACAGCAGAGAACCTTCTCTTGTTTTTGGATTTCCCCCCCCCCCCAGACTTGTGTGATGACCAGTAGCTGACTTAGGGATGGGGGAGGAGAATGCTGAATAAGTGGTCTTTCCCCAGAAATCATCATTTCCCCCAAGGGATCCAGCCTATGCCAGAGACCACCCTCACCAGACCAAGACTAGCTTCTTCTAAGTAGGTTTTCCAGGTTCTTGGGGAGCAGGAGAAGGAGAAGGTGGGCTGCCTAGGTAGATAGAGGTAGAAGTCATGGAGGGATGCCAGAAGATAAAGTAGGACAATTACTTAATTCTACAGCAGAGATTCACCTCTGAGCATGAGCAAGGATTGGGGGACGACCAAGTGCAAAGGGAATCGTGTGTCTGTGTGAATACGCATCCTGCTGTGAATCTCAGTGCTTCTAGGTGTATTGGGGTGTCTGGTGTGTGAGTCTGTGTGCTGGGTCTCAGTTTCTCTCTCTGTAAAAATGACACGTTTGGACTTAACATTCTTCAAATAGCTTTAAGATTCTGTAGTCAGCAGGACTGATGAGGAATCTTGAGAACTACTGAGGTGGGCATGTGGGTCTGGGGGTGGAGGCTGATGTATGGGGGGATCAGATAATCTGATGGGAATTCAGGTTGGTCCCCCTGGTTATAGATCCTTGTGACCTTTAGGTGGCTCTGGGGAAGAGGAGCTGGGAAGTCCATGGACAGTTGGCCTTTGCTAAGGATTCCAGTACCTTATTTTAATCATTAAAGCCCCTAGTGTCTGTGTGTATGTGTGTGTGTGTGTGTGTGTGTGTGTGTGTGTGTGTGTGTGTGTGTGTGTGTGTGTCCACGTGACGAGTTTCTAGTTCCCAGCCCTGTCAGGAGGCCTTTAGCCAAGTGCCATGAACAACTTTCATATTAGAGTAAGGAAGTTAGTGCCCCCCTCCGGACACCAGGAAATCCAGGAGCCAGGATAGTTCAGAGTGGCTCCCTTTGCTGTAACACTAATGTTGACAAAGCCTTTTTTTTTTTCTTTACAATAGCTTTGTGAGGAAAATAGTGCAGTTATTGTAATATCCATTTGGCAGGTGAGGAAACTTGGGTCCAGAGCAGGATTTTTTAAACCCTCTTTTGTTGCCATGAACCTCTTTGAGAGTCCCATTGCCTCTGGAAAAAAGAATTCTTCTCAAAATTGCATAATTGCATAATTATTCTCAGAAATGCCTAAAATATATAAGATTACAAAGGAATCTGATTATATTGAAATAGTTATATAAATATTTAGCAAAAACAAAATCAGAGGCTCCAAGTTAAGAACCTCTGGTCTGTTATGGGTGGGAAATCTGAGCCTCAAGGCCCCACGTGGCCCCTTAGGACCCCAAGCACGGTCCTTTGGCTGAATCCAAACTTCACAGAACAAATCCCCTTAATAAAAGGATTTGTTCTATAAAACTTGAACTCGGTCAAAGGTCACACCCAAGGACCAATAAGGCCACATGTGACCTCAAGGCTCCAGGTTCCCCACCTCTCTAGATTGTTAAATGACCAGGTAGATGGCACAGTGAATAGAGTGCCCTGCCTGGAGTCAGGAAACCTGAATTCAAATCCAGTCTCAGACACATTGTAGCTGGGTGACCCTGGGCAGGTCATTTCACCCTGTTTGCCTCAGTTTCCTCATCTGTAAAATGAGCTGGAGAAGGAAATGGCAAATCTCTCCAGTATCTTTGCCAAAAAAAAAACCCCAAAACCCAAATGGAGCCACAAAGAGTCAGATGCGGCTGAAATTACTGAACTACAGCAATAACAAAAGATGGTTAAAACTGACATACTCAGACAATCCGCAGGTATACATAATGTCATAGGGAGAGCCCTGCATGGCTCCAAGAGTCAGAGCTAGGATTGTGATCCAGATCTCCCTCCAAGCTGGGCGCTGGGCGGTCCCTTTTCCACTGTGTTAACGCCATTTTGAACTGATGGGAGCTGAGTCTCCAGGTAGTCAGAGACCCAGAAATTGTGGTTAGGGGAAGAGGGGAAGGAGAGCCCCAAAACAGCAGGGCTCTTCACCGTC
Source organism: Pseudocheirus occidentalis (assembly GCA_028646575.1). Classification (NCBI taxonomy): domain Eukaryota; kingdom Metazoa; phylum Chordata; class Mammalia; order Diprotodontia; family Pseudocheiridae; genus Pseudocheirus; species Pseudocheirus occidentalis. Next base: position 25,493,031 of record CM053595.1, on the reverse strand, counting down.
CCCTCCCCTTCACACCCACCTATCCGCCCATATACATCCAACCCTGTGATGTTCCCAAGGTTGTAGCTTCTGCCTTTATTTCACTAGGCTTCTGGTGACTTGACTTGGGGTGCTCAGAAGGACTGGCTACCCCAGCAGAGTCCAGACCCAAAAGGAGAAAGGGAAAAATTTTCTTCTTCCTCGGGATATTTGCCTTTAAATGCCTCTTGAATGAGGAGACAATGCAGAAGAATGAATCTCAGATGCAGTTTTAGATATGAGTGAAGAATATACTTTTGGTAAGATGAAGTGGGAGTCTCCCAGTACCCTTTCAGTAACATGTGGGGATCCCCTGGGCTGTATGCACTTGGGCATGTCACTATCTTGGGCACATTACTTTCTTAATCCAGGCCAAACGTTACTCCTCTGAAAATGAGGGAGCTGGACTGGATTGTCCCAGGGGTCTCCGACAGCTTTCTGGCAGGTTCTGATTCTATTGCATTCATGCTGGTATGGCTCCCTCTTCACTCCCTGACCCAGCTCAGGCCCATTGCTTTCCAGAGAAAGAAGCATTGGACATTTGTAATCACAGTAGTGTTACATTACATAATCACTAGGACCTGGTTTATGTTTTTCCGAAGCATTCTTTTAATATGTGTGATTGATTGGGGTTGGGGCAATATGGTCATTCTCTTTATACTTTTTGAACTATTAAAGCTTTTAACTGCTCTAAGAATTTTGAGATACCCTATATGTTAGAAGGACTATCGTGTCAAAGAAGGAGTAAGAACTATATTGTCTGGGCCCACAGGAAAGAACCAGCACTTATAGATGGAAGTTGTATGGAAGCAGATTTTATACAGAAGATCTTTATATAGAGGAATTTTCTAACAAAAATTCCCAATAAATGGAATGGGTTGTCTTGGTAGGAGGTAAGATCCCTGTCACTGGAGGTGTATAGACAGGTGCTCAGTTACCACCTGAGGGTGATGCTGAATGGGAAATTTGCCTACGTGACTTATAAGAGCCCTTCCACTCAATTATTTTGTGATTCAGTGGGACTGAATTCATAGAGAAATGGGCAGGGCAGAATCTAACAAAGCTGGCTTCCCCTTTCCCTCCCTCCCTGTCCAAGCTCCTTAGTTACAAATGGGCAGGTGGGAAGTTGAGGCTCAGAGAGGTTCAGCAGCTGGATATTCAGGGAATCTCCAGCTCATAAGTGATAGGGTGGGATTTAAACTTGTGGCTGGCCTCCAAGTTTGTTCTCTGTGGGTTGGGGGTACTGCTGTCTCCTGGGAAGAATGGCCAGAAACATCCCCACCGGATTTGGGCTCTGTCTGTCCTGTGCTCCCACAGCTAAGAATGGGCCCTCCTGTTTATACTGGAAAGGGTCTGTTTAGGTCACATCTAGAACTCATTATCATTCCTCCTACATTTTTTTCCCCGGCTATTTATTTTTTTGTTAGCAAAGCATGTAGAGAATGTACCGCAGTGCCCTGCCTCAGCTTCCATGGCCAGGGTGCTTTGGTAAGAAGGGAAAACCACAAGGAGAGGGAAAGGAGACAGCTGGCAACTTACCCAAGGGTTTGGAGATACAGAAGAGGGTGTCAGCAAGAACTTTCCTCACCATTATAGACATCGTAGCAATGGTTATGAGACTGACAAACATATCCTGAGGAATGGGCTTCCTTGGTGTGTTAGGATTATGAACAACAGACTTCCAGTGGAAGGATGCCCAGATGTGGTTGCCCTGAATACTCTGGGAGCCTTCTAGTTCAGCCCCTTGCCAAATTACTGTGCAGTGGGTACCCATTTCCCAGCCTGGTTCAAATGATTCAGGAACAGATTATCTTATACTTTCCTGATGATTATCTTCCTGACTCATGGCATTCCTCTCCCCTAGAAAGGCCTTTCCCTCGTCCCCACCTGTCAAAACAATGACAACAATAATACTTCAAGGAGCTTTAATTTTGTTGGTATGGGAACTTCCTCCAAGAGTGGCATCGTGGTATAGTGGAAAGGCCAGGGGATTCTGAAGTCAGAGGTTTTGAAACTGGGTTTGAATGCCAGCTTTGCTATTTACTGCCTATCTGCCCATGGGCAAATCACCTAACTTCTCTGGGCTTTCATCTCTAATAAGGAGGAGATTTAGATGGGATGAGCTCTAAGGTCCTTCCTAGCTCTAAATCTGTGAGCTTCAGTAGAAGGTTCTGAGTTAATTTGAAAAGGGTTCAGCCCCTGGAGGCTAGCCAGCCCTAAGCTGAAGAATTGCCCTCTGAATTTAGGCAGTCTTATATTCAGACACAGAGGCTATCACCAGGCCCATTATTTCATAGAATAGAGGGGTGGCTAAGTGGCACAGTGAGTTAGGAGGACCTGAGTTCAAATCTAGCCTTAGACACTTAACATAAAAACTAGCTGTGACCTTGGGCAAGTCACTTAACCCCAACTGCCCCCCCCCAAAAAAAGCAAAAAAAGAGTAGCATTATTTCACAGAATTTGGGCACTGCTGGCAGAGCTTTTGAGGACTTAGGGTCCTTTCACCTCCATGCCCCAAGGAGAGATCAGAGGAAAAGCTGAATGAATAAGATTGATATAGTCATCACCAGAGGGCTGGCCACCAAGGGATTTTTTTTTTTGACCAGAGCTCATTAAAGCCACCTACAAAAGCATGGCAGGGTTGTAGGTTGTATGGGATTGGGGATGTGATGGGGGGCACAGCAACGGAATCATAGGTCCTTGAATTATTTGTTTAGTGTTTTATGATCACAAAGTGCTTTCGTGGCCATGATCTCATTTGGTTCTGGATGGGACCACGTATTGAGAGGCATAGTGAGAGGATGGAGAGCTGACTCTAGAGTCTGGAAGACCTGGCCAGCAGTCCCATCTTGGATTCATAATGGCTGTGAGACCCAGGGTAAGTCACTTAACTTCTCAGTGCCCCAAGACATTCTCTAAGATTTGAAGTTATAGAGCAGGCGCTGATCAGTATCTGTGGAGGGAATTTCCTTGAAGATCTGGTCCCCCCACCCCAAAAGGGGTATGTGTGCAATTATTATTCTGCTTTGACAAATGAAGCAATGGGAGTGAAGTGTCTTTTCCAAGGTTACACAGCTGGCAGGTTGTAGATATGGGATTCAAACTTAGATGTCTTGACTTTGATCGGTGTTCTTTAGGATACACTTAGACACAATTTATCCCACCCATCCTTCAGACCCGAGATGTCCGTTGAAGCTTTCCAGATTCTTCTGCCTGGAAGTCCTTTCTTTCCTCAGATGTTCCATAGCCTTTTAAAATGACACTTCTCATTCTGCTATTTCCGCATATGTTTTATCTCTACCTCTAGACTGTCCGCCCTTACTAGGAACTGTACTTCATGTAGGTTTGTCTTTCCCTTAGTGTCTAACATAGAACATCTAGCAGGTGACCAGTGGTATTCAGGTGAGCAAACTTTTAAGTTCTTACTACCTTCCAGGGGCTAGAGTTACAAAGATAGAATGAAACAGTCCCTGCCCTCCAGGAGCTTACGTTGGGGGCAGGGAGACAAGGGAAGAGGAACAGCAGATAAATGCAAAATATATACAGGTGATATTACAGGTGGGAGGGATGCACTAACTGGTGAAATTGCCACTTGGGGAAAGATGAGCTCAAGTGAACTCTGAGACTTCCTCATGGATTCTAATTATCCATGAGCTCTTATTATCATGGGAAATAGAGAGCTACCAATATTCTTTTTTTTTGGAGGGTGGAAGGCAGGGCAATTCGGGTCAAATGACTTGACCAAAGTCACACAACTAGTAAGTGTTAAATGTCTGAGATCAGATTTGAACTCGGGTCCTCCTGACTCCAGGGCTGGTGCTCTATTCACTGTACTACCTACCTGCCCCAAGTTATCCATATTCTTAAAGCTGTCTAGGGGAAGAATGTCTAGAAGTGAGAGCCCTGTCTTGGAGTCAGGATGCCTGTGTTCTAGTCTAGACTTGGAGGGCAATGATGAAAGCTTATGCAATAGATACTCACCTCTGTACACATCTTTCCTTGATCTGGTAGCCACTGAGGCAGTTTCTTGGCCTGATGATTGGTAGGGCATAGGTAGGGAACAGAAGGAGGGCCTTTTCCACTGTAGATGGGGATGGCAGATTGTAGAGACTGATCTGAAATTTACCTTGAATTCTCAGCATTCTTCTACTGTCTCTCTAGTGTGTACCCTTTAAATATACATTCTCTCTCTCTCTCTCTCTCTCTCTCTCTCTCTCTCTCTCTCTCTCTCTCCCCTTCTCTGTCTCTGTCTCTCTCTGTATCTGTCTCTCTGTCTCTCTCTCTCTCTGTGTCTCTCTCTCTCTGTCTGTCTCTCTCTGTTTCTGTCTCTCTCTCTCCCTCTCTCTCTCTGTCTCTCTCTTTGCCCCAGGGATCTGCCTCAGCCCATTCCCTTCCATTGGTTTCCAAATTCAGCACCCCTTACCGGCAACTTGTTCAGTCATGTCTAACTCTTTGTTAACTCCATTTGGGGTTTTCTTGGCAGAGTTACTAGAGATACTGGTTTGCTATTTCCTTCTCCAATGCATTTTTGCAGATGAGGAAACTGAGGCAGAGAGACTTAAGGGGCTTGCCCAGGCTCACACAGCCAGTAAGGAAGCGCCTGAGGCCAGATTTGAATTGAGGGAGATGTCTTCCTGACTCAGGCCTGGCACCCAGCTGCCCTCCTGATAACTTGGTCTCCGTTACTATTGTTGTCATAAGTATCCCCACTTCCCTTTACAGGGGAGCAGAACAGCACAGAGGGTCCTTGCATGAGAAGGGGCTGGAGGAAATGAGGAAATGGCATCCCGGGCCGGCCTCACCACCTCTCATTGATGTCATGTTTCTGGTTCAGATTTGTTCTTGGGAAGGGTGGGGTTAGGTAGTCATATCCTTTCTTCTCTATTCTCACATGGAGCTGGTGAGGGAGGGTTACGTCATCGCCAGGGTGCTTTTAGCCCCTTGGAGGCAAGCTTAATAGGAGAATACAAGAGATTAATAATTTTCATTGTAGCTGTCTTCCTTTATTAATTAGCTTGCTAGGTGACTCTGGCCAAGTCATTTCCCTTCTCTAGACCTGTTTCCTCCTTTATAAAATAGAAAATGGACTGCCAGTCTGTGAGAGAGAAATGTAGTATAAGACCTGGATTCGAATTGAGCTTCTGACACAAACTGGTTGTATAATTGTGTGTGAGTCACAAGCTTCTCTGAGCCTCAGTAAAAAAACCAAATGAGGGGACTGGACTAGCTAACTTCTAAGGCTGCCTCCTGTTCTAAGTCTATCAGCCCATGATTTTGTTAACATCTTGGTGCCCTTGGTAACCGTCAGACATGAGTTGCTATCAGTCTGCACCACTGGAGGGAATTTCCATACCAAGAGTTCCTCCAACAATTAAATCACAGTTTTGTACCAAAATAAGAGCCTTTGGGAGCCTTTCTTTCCTTTTCTGACACTGGAGGGGGCAGATGTCAGCAGACACTCTATGGACCTTCCCTGTCCTCATCAGGCTTGGCTTTCCTGTGATGGCCAAAGAGCTGAGAGATAACTCGGGTCAGAAAAGAGTCCCGAGAGCCAGGTTGGGATCCCTCTGTCCAGACTTCAGGCTTTTGGGCTGAACATCCAGGGCTTTTGCTCCTGCAGGGGCTTTTACAGAGCCAGAAAAGGTTTGTCACCACCAAAGTCCTTGGCACTGTCAGCGATTTAATCTCAGAAACTGAGGTCATTTTATTAGTGGAAGTGATGTTAAAGAAGAGGCCATTGTTGCCATCCACTTTGCTGTCTCCTAAGGACCATGGGACCTTTCCATCTGACTAATGGCTGAAACTTGCCATGGGTTGTCTCCCATTAGAATGGGAGCTCTTTGAGAGCAGGGACTGTCTTACCTTTCAGTGCGTTTCCTCAGTCCTTGGCACAGTGCATGGCACACACAGTATGTGGCACACACAGTGCATGGCATACACTGAATGCTTGCTCTTCAGTCGGATCTGACTTGTGACCACATTTGGGGCAAAGACACTGAAGAGCTATTTCTTTCTCTGGCTCATTTTTACAGATGAGGAAGCTGAGGCAGATCAGGTCCCCCACTGCATCCTGGGCCATCTCCAGTTATTATTCTGTTCTATATCTGACCACTGGACTCTCTGGAGGAGAAAGTGAGGCCGGTGACCTTGCATAGCCCTCCCTCCCTTAAATCCAATTCACGTGCATGTCATGGCATCACCTCCCTGATGTCACGGTCCTCTCCAAGAACGAAGGACAAGCAACAACAGCAACAAACATCTATAGATCTGTCTACATCTGTCTACATAGAATAAATCCAAAATAAATACTAGATTGCTAAATACAAGTTAAGAAACAGGAAGGGAGTCGGGGGAATCAGGAAAGGCATCGAGCAGAAGGTGCTACTTAAAATCCCTCATTAGGAAGGGAGGGATTTTGTGATGGGGGAATGGATATGGCAACAGATTGATTGACTGATTGATCCTCATCAGCCTTGACCACATCACTCCCTGAATAAGAGGCTTCAGAGGTTCTCTGTTGCAGCTAAAATAAAATATGAATTTCTTTGTTTGGCATTTAAAGTCCTTCACAATCTGGCTCCAAGCTATCTTTCTAGCCTTATTTCACAATACTCTCCTTCACACACTCTACATTCCAGCCAATTTTCTGTTCCCTGTACATGATGGACATTCCCACCTCCTGTCTCCATACTTTGCTGTTTCCCATGCCAGGAGCAGTCTCCCTCCTCATTCTACCTCTTGGAATGCCTCGCTCCCTTCAGGACTTCATTGCCACCTCCTACATGAAGCCTTGTGTGATTCCCCGTTTTCAGCGCTCTCCCTCCAAAGACCCTTACGCTGCACATCTTTTGAACACCTGTGTGTCTTCTCCCTCCCCTCCAAAGAATGTGACTCCTTGAGGTCAGATGTATTTTGTTATTGTCTTTTTCTGTCCTGCACTTGACACTGTACTTGGCCATATAGTGGACACTTCCAAATACTTAGTGAGTTGAATTGAATTATTCCTATCCTACAGGGGTGGGGAGGGGAAGAGAAGGGAGGCTCTGGAAAGTGAGCCGACATGCCCAGGGTCACACAGGCAGTGAGTGGGGGAGCCGAGATTGAGCTCTTGGAGTGCTTTTTTTCCCTGTAACACAGACGTGTTTGTCTCCAGTAGTGGGGATGGTTTGTACTCATACTCTGTAACTGAGTCTCTGCTGTGACCAATGGCACATATTTGCAAAATGACTGAGGTCAGAGGTGTCAGTTTGTGGCCTTGAGATGGAGCAAAGCCAACCCAAAGTCAAACCCATGACCTTGGTCTTCAGTAGCTCTTATCCGTTGCATTAATGAGCTGTAGCCATAGGCAGAGTTATCTGTAAATAGGCATCTTTTCCTAGATTTGGGCCAATCTCCCTGGCAGCCTCAGGAGGTCCTGAGGCTGAGTGTTCAGGGAGGCCCTGGCGGCCAATGAGTCTGGAGGGCTGGGCTTCCAGCCCAGGAGTCTTCCCTTTGGGAAAAGGCCGATGTGTCATTTCCTTATTGAAAGTAAATTGGGTGGGGGTGAGAATGCCTGGGCAGGCGGGTGGGTGAGGTGGCCCATCTGAATTCAGCATCCTGCCTCTCCCTCATAGTCCAAGTGGTCAGGGAGGAAGGGGGAGAGGATTTGAGGAAAACAAATGAAATCTTTGCTCAGGGTCCCCATGGGAGGTTGCACAGGGGACACTTCCTTCCTGGTCTTGGCAGGTGGTCAATTTATTCCCTGAAACTTGAGCCTGGGGTCTGTTTACATGCCCTGATGCCATGGACACCAGCTGAATGTTAGTGGACCTGAATTTCTCCCATCCTCCCTTTGGCCTCTGGTGACCTGGCTCCACCAGCTAATGGCAGGCCTGTGTGAAGAAGTATTTCCTTGAATTCTCCATGGCCTGCCCTTTGGGCTTGCCTCCCTGCCTTTCCTCTTGGAGCCCTCCATGCTTCTGATTCCCAAGGGACAAGTTCCTTGGCATACTCTCCTAGCCCTCAATGATCTTTCTCTTGTGAATATCTTAGAATCCTAGATGTAGAGTGTCAGAGTTGGAAGGGAAATTGGAAGTCACAGATGCCAAGCATCTCTTTGTAGAGATGGATGAATAAAGTCCCAGAAAGGGACTTATTCAGGGTCACCCAGTGAGTTAGTGACAGGGCTGAAACCAACCAAGTCTTCTGAGCCTTAAGAGCTGTGTTAAACAATGGTCTCTGTCATCTGGAAGCTAGTATTACAGATGACAGGCCCTGTATGAGATAGACAGCCTTGACCCCCCCAACCCTGCTTTGGTTTTGCAGAGAGAGTTGCCCCGCCTCCCAGCTCCGCATTAAGTAGCTTCCAAGGGCAACCTGGAAAGGGAGCTATGGGAGAGTGTGGTGTTCTAGTGAGCCCCTCCCTCCAGTCTCTCTGATGCCCTGGGGGTCAGCATAGAATTTCTAGCGCTGGCTATTTCTTCCTTTCCAGTCCAATTTGAGGGGAAGAACTGAAAGCAGTGAGTTGATAGACCTTCTCACTTGACCCCAGAGAAAAGGGGAACTCTGGGCTGGTGTGTGGTTGGCTTTTTTCCTCCTCCTACATGTTTGTGTGGGGGGTGGAAATTAAATGAATTGCAACCAAGTCTTTCATTGAATTCCTTTCCCATACAGTCACCCTAGGCTCTATGGGGAGAGCAAGGTACACTCATCTCCTGGCCATAACTTCCTCCTGGTGATTTAGGGGAAAAGTTGACTTCAGGGATGCACAAGGGCTTGGAGGCAGAAGGAGGATGTGAACCACCTCAGCTAGACATCCCTTTATTGGGGGTACAGGTTTCCTGTCTGGCTACTCTGTAGTCTGTTGCTCCATGACCTAAAGTCTGGTACTTCCCCACACAGGCTCCCGTTTCTTCAGGTGTAAACAGAGACGGGGATACCTGATTCCTTTCTGGGAGTGGGGGTAGATTAATTAGCATCCCTGTTAGCTGCTGAGTATCCTTTATGAGCATGGGGCCAGAAAGCTTTCAATAAAGGACATCTCAGGTCAGCTGCTAGCTCTGTTATTACCTTGCCTGGGACTTTGGGCGATACCCTTCGCTGTTCTGTGCCTCAGTTTCCTCTGTTGTGAAGTGGGGAAGTTGAACTACAAGATGCCACTTATTAATGATCTGTGTGACCTCAGGCAAATCTCTTCACATCTCTGAGCCTCAGTTCCTCATCTAGAAGGTGAAGGGTTGGACCAGATAACCTTCGAGGTTGCTCATAGTTCTAAATCTAGGATACTGTGGTCTCTAAGGTCCCTCCCAGTTTTGGAATTCTATTTGCTATATTATGGTGAGTCATCTTCTGATGCCTCCCCGTGGAAGAGACTGTGGGGTCTCAAAGGCCACGCGTGTCAAAGTGGTACAAACTCAAACAGTTCCTACCTACCAAGTTGGAAAGACTTTGCAAAGGGGCCCAGTGATAGATGGGGTGTTTGACATCTGAGGGCCAGACCAGCTGATCACTGAGGCTTCTCATGAGTAAACTGACTACAGCAGCTTCAGAAATCTCCACATAACAAGGCGTGAAGAGATCACAATCTGTGTCAGTGGAAAAAGTAACTACACTGAATTAATGATTTATCTTCTGAAGTTCTGATGTAGCAAGGACAGAGAAATTGTGGTCCTTCCCGTCAAGGCATTTGCAGGCCAGTATCCTCTTCAAGGACTTTGAGCAGATAAACTCTAAGGTTTCTGGGCTCCAGAATTGTTTGTTTATGGATTTTGGGGAGCTAGCCTTGCCTAGATTTGACCCCTAGTCTCCACCTTTCCCTCTGCCTTCACTTGTTCTACTTCCCCTACCCTCCTTTCACCCAGGTGTTTGGGTATTGTGTACTTTAGAAGTGCAGACTCCTTTGAATATTAGTTTGAGTATAATACAGTTGGATGTTCAAAGTGAAGGCCAAAGCCCCTTGGAGCTGCTTCCTACGGTCTCTGTTGAGGGGCTTCTTCCTCTTGCTACTGCTCCTGTGAATAGCCCAGTTTGCTGCAGCATGAACTTGCTTACGGCTGTGACCACTCCTCCTAAGCACAGACTTTGCACCTCCAATTCCAAAATGCCCTCAGTGGGAACGGACTGTCCTCCAAATGACCTCCTCCACCTCTTTTTCTTAGCCCCGCACCTTCGCAGCACAGAGGATGCAAAAAGAGGGACAGGGCACTAGAAACACAGAATGTTTCTGAGAGAAACTGAGAGAGCCCTTAGGACACAGAACATGATGCCAGAGCTGGAAGGGACTTTAGACCTCCGTTAGCTCAAGCCCCTCATTTGAAAGAGGAGGAACCTGAAGTCCACTGAGGTGGTTAGGAGTGTTTCCATTGGACTGAAGGCAGGGCCATCTAGGTGATGTTATGGTGGCTAAGGAAGGAAAAGGCTACATGGGAATAAAATAGTAGGATGGGGTGTAACTAGGCAGGGGCACTCTGGGCTCCTGCCCTAACCAGGGCCATGGGCCTGTCTTTTCACTTCACCTTGACCTCTCACAGGCATCGATGAGAGCACATACATGTCTCCTTCAGGGCAGGAACTGTCTTCTCCTACTTCGGTGCCTATTGCGGAGGTGTCCACATGTCTATTAAACACTGGCCGTTCTCATGGTCCTGTGTCTGTCACAGTCAGTGAGGGGACCTCAGCCACTGACGGCCTGATCCATTTTGCTAGTGAGCCTTTCCCCTCGGCACCTTTTTCTCTACTTCCATGGTCCTCAGCTGGGTTCAGCCCTTAGCTCTTAGCCCTTACAGCAGGCAATCTTTCGACCTCCAGCCTTTTTGTCTTGCAATCCATCCTTCACGGAACAGCTAGATTTATCTTCCTGATTCATTGCTTTGATCATGTCTCTAACTTTCAATGCTTCTTGCTTGCAGGATAAAGTCCAGCCTCATCAGCCTAACATTTGGAGCCCTCCACAGACTAAGATACTTTTCCTACCTTACCTCCAGCTATTCCCCTCCCCCTCGTGCACTCTACAGATCTAACTGGACTAGGATTAACGTTTGTTGTTCTCTAAAGTCACCTAATGCTTTCCTGCCTCCAGATCTCCCCTCTATTCTATTCCCTCCTACCTGGGGGCTGCCTGCACTGCCCTCACTCATCCTTCAGGGTTTAATTGAACGCTGCCTCTTCCAGGAAACCTTCTTCCTTTTAGCTCTGATGGCCTTGTGGTTCCCACTCCTTTCTGCTGTGTGTCACACATGGCATCTCACAAGTCTCAGTGCAGGTTTAAACTATTAAAGTTATTTGTGTCTGTGCCCTGCTTTGTCTACTACACTGTGAGTTCTGGGAGTGCAGGACAGTTTATTGTCTCACGTACTAAAATGGGGAGAGCTGGTCCTGGAATTAAAAGTTTAGATTTGAATTTTAGCTTCGGTTCAGCTGGACAAGCATTATTTTGTACCTGCCACTGTGCATGGCGATGAGAACATGGAAACGAAACCAAAACTGTCCTAAAGGTCTCGTGTTTTATTAGAAGGGAGACCCTGGGCAAGTCACTTAATTTCTCAGGGCCTTAGTTTCCTTGTCTATAAAAAGAAAGGGATTGGACTGATTGACCTATAAGTTCCCTCCCAGCTCTAAATCTGTGGTCTTCCCTGAGACTGTTTCCTTGTCTGTTAAATGGGTACAGTGTTTGGAATAATTACCTCAGGGCTGTGTGAGCAAAATGCCTTGTAATCCTTAAAGCAAGTTCCTCTTCTTCTCCATCATTGTTTTCTCCAGTATTAAGCATAACACTCTATACATAGCACATGTTTGATAAATTATTATTATTATTATTATTATTGTTATTGCTTTTTGGAGGGCAATTGGGGCTAAGTGACTTGCCCAAAGTCACACAGCTAGTGTGTTACGTGTCTGAGGCTGGATTTGAACTCCGGTCCTCCTGTCCCCAGGGCCGGTGTTCTATTCACTGCACCGCCTAGCTCCCCTTGATAAATCATTATTAACCAAAAAGTACACTAACCTTAGATTCTTTTTCCTCTCCTTGTTAGCACTGTGTCGGAGTACCAGCTTCACTGAGAAGGACTTGAAGGAGGCCAAAGCACAGAGTCAGCGAATTGCTGCCCAGCTGACCACTCCTCCCAGCTCCAACTCCCGAGGAGTCCTGCTCTTCCACAGGCGCCGGCAGAGAGTAAACGAGTTCACTTTTGAGAGCTTTGGGAAACAGAGACCGAAACCAGTCTCTGGGAATAGCCCTCAGACCCACCCTGTCGAGAATCCAGACCATGTTCCAGATCGCCGCCTGAATCATACTCCTCAAGGTTCTCATCCAAGCCCCTCTTCATCCCTCGGTATCCAGGCCCCAGAGCTAGGGAATCCTTGCTGCAATATGGAGGGGCACGGGGAGAACACAAATGTCTTGACCCAGAGATCCCTGGAGAAGGCAGCCAGTGAAGAGGAGGAGATCCCTTTGGTGGTTTATCTGAAGGAAAATGCAGCCTTGCTTACAGCCAATGGACTCCACCTGTCTCAAAGCAAGGAAACTCAGAAGGGTCCTTCACTGACTGATACAAATGCTCTCACTATGGATGTTAATCAGAATCCTTCCTTGACTGAGACCACGCCTACCACGCTAATGAGTGATGTCAATCAGAACCCACCTGTGATGGACGTTGGTCAGAATGCATCAGTCTCCAGCACCAAACAGAATGTATCTGATTCCCAGGTACAGCAGGACACCCCTGTGGCTGACTTTAAACCCAGCCCTCTGCTTGTGGATGAGAAAACCCCCTCACCAGGTCCAGATATGAGTTCCAGTGCACTAATTACTGAAGTGAAGCCAAGCGTAGTATCTACGAATGGCAAGGCCAGTCCTCACTCTGGGCAGGCTATCCCCAGCTCAACCATGAATGCCACGGTTCCTGATGTCAAGTCTAGCGTCTTAGTCATTGATGTCAAACCCAGTGCTCCAGCAGTGGGACTAGAGATGTCCGGGCCAGCTATCAGTACTCCATCCCCCAAGCAGCATAGCGAGGTCCACCTCACCCTGGCTAAACCTCAGTCGGTGGTGAACAGGACGGCCAGGCCTTTTGGAGTCCAGTCTCAAGGGATCAACAGCCAGTTGGAACGGAGTCCAATGATTGAGAGACGCCCTATGGGAGAGAGGAACCCTAGGGCACAGGCACACACAATAGGGGAGAGAAGTCCTCAGGTTCAGAGGCATTCTGTAATGATAAGAAGCCCTATGGTGGAGAGGAGGCCTTTGAGAGAGAGCAGTCCTACCACGGAGAGGGGCCCTATGGTAGAGAGACCAGTGATGGTTGAGAGAAGTCCTGCTTTGGAAAAACGCCCATTGGGACATTTCACTCCACCCCCCACCTATGCTGAGACTTTGTCTACGACACCTCCTGTCTCTAGGGGCAGGTCTCCGCCTTCGTATTCTGTTCTGTACCCCAGCACTGAACACAAACAAGCACTTCTTAAGGGGCCTGGCTACGGGGAGGGCAGATCAGCATCTGCAACCAAGACTGGCATCTTGGAGGAGTCAATGGCTCGCCGGGGCAATAGGAAGTCCATGTTCACCTTTGTGGAGAAGCCCAAAGTGACCCCTAACCCTGATCTCTTGGATTTGGTACAGACGGCTGATGAGAAACGGAAGCAGAGAGACCAGGGGGAGCTGGGTCCAGAGGAGGAACCATTTGCACTTGGGGCTGAAGCATCCAACTTTCAGAACGAGCCACCTCCCAGGGACTGGTCTAGCCCTACCTCTGAGGATGCCCTCCCAGAGTGGTCATCGTGCCTGAAGTCACCCAGCATTCGGGCCAAGCCAGAGCGCAAACCAAACCAAAACCTTACGGAGGCCACTGGCAAGGGAGCTGAGTTATATGCTCGACGTCAGTCCAGAATGGAGAAATATGTAATTGAGTCACCAGGCCATGCTGAGTTGGCCCGCTGCCCATCTCCCACTATGTCTCTGCCTCCTTCCTGGAAATATTCCAATGCTCCAGGGTTCCCAGGGGGCTTCCGGGTGGCAAGCCGGAGCCCCGCCCGAACACCACCTGCATCTCTATACCACGGCTACCTGCCAGAGAACAGGACTCCACGCAGGGAGGTGGAGCCCACCAAACAACAGCCTTACCAGATCCAATCATCACTTTTTGTTCTTGCTCCCTCCAAGGAACCAGCCAAGGTCCCAGCAAGAGCAGCCTCACCTGCCAAGCCAGGATCTCTTGATTTGGAGCCCCTAGGGAGGTTGGCACCTTGCCCAGCTGGTTCCGTCCTTCCCTCTTCACCTGCCCTGCCTCGGCCAGCACGCACTTCACCTGGCCTGTCTCCCTCACCGGTGGGCGCAGGAGGTCTTGTTCAAGATGGTACCCGAATGAGTGGCAGCAGCCCCACCTTTGGTGGTGAAGTCTCCCCAGTGTCTCCTTCCCGGGCATGGTCTCCAAGAGCCAAGGGTCAAGCTCCTAGACCTTCGTTCTCTACACGGAATGCGGGGATTGAGCCCCAGGTGTGGAAGCCTTCCTTTTGCTTCAAGTAATGGGGTTTGCTGTGGGCCCAAATAGGGATCCCACCGCCCACCCACCAAGACCACCAGTCAAGGGTGCTGGATGAATGAGGGAGATGAATTAGTTTGGAGGCCTGAAAGCCAAATAACCATCAGGGGAAAGCCTTGTCCTATTCAAGGGGAGCTGTAGTGAGCATGCAGAGTCTCAGGGAGGCCCCATGCCAGCGTCTTGCTGGGAGACAGAAGCCTGGAGCAATCACAGACAGCACTTGTATGACTAGCACACCCAGGCTTAGGGAGCAGCCAGAGCCTGCTGGGCAGGTCCTCTTGTCCAGCTGAAGGCCCAGCAGACTGTTTGGGGGAGAGGGCAGAGGTTGTCCTACGTTGCCTGACAGAACAGTGGGAAGTACCTGATAATGAGCAGAAACTCCTGATGCCTTTCCTGTCGTCTGCTGCTGCTGAGGCCCTCCTTCCTGGGGCCTGTTTCTGCCTTCTCTACTTCTAGCTTTGTGAAACTGTTTACATGTTTGCTTCGGAGAACTCTTGTGGGCCTCTCTGCCTTTCTCTTTTCTGCTGCCTCTCACACAGGGCACCTTTATGTGAGGGGGGAGACTGAGCAACTCTGGCTTCTCTCTTCTGGGCAACTTTTTCCTCCATCCATCCCTCCTCAAATTGGGCTCTAGGACACTCTCTGCACAACGCCAGAAGGGGAAGGAGACATCTTCAGCTGCATGTTAAAGACTCCACCTGTGATGCTCCAATTCTCCCTGAGTTTGAATCCTCCCTGTGCTCTTCATGCCTTTGTCCCCATCCTATGGTTTGAGATGGAATGTTATTCCTAGCAGTGGTTCCCTTGAAGGAAGCCTCAGGGACAAGAACACAGAGGAGGAGCCAGATGCAAATGAGTAGTCAGAAGGGGAGGAGAGATCCCAGAGACCTCCAGGCATTCCCCAAGGGGGCTTTGCTGGCAAAATCTCAGCTGCTTTTCCAGCTGTGTGCTCAGCTGGGCTTTCTTTGTGGGGGCCAGCAACTCCTTCTTTGGGATAGGCTGTGTGCCAGCAGCCCCCCAAGGCAAAGGTAGACAGGTCAATCCAGGATGGGGGCCTAAAGCCAGTAAGGATGACCAGGTTGGGTTAGGAACTTGGAAGAAGGGCATTCTAAGTGCAAGATGGACCCCTCAAGGAGAAAGCAGGAGTTAATGGAGGGATGCTAACATCAGAGGGACTGAGACTAGAAGTCAGGTGGTATTTTCTGATACAAGAAGAGTTAGAATTAGCTTGTTCCCTGAAGTCCCTGAAATCCAGGTTAGACATAGTCTTTGGGAAAGATTGAATTCAGGCCTACCTGGAGGCAAGACACTGGTCTTCACGGCCTTCATCACTGGGAATCTGATCATAAGGGCATGTAACTTTTTTCCTCACATGGTTATTAGGGACCAGATTGTAGGTGGGCCCATTGTTAGCTGAAGGAGATAGAAGGCTAAGTGGTTGAGATGAGGGAATTTGGGGGCAGCAGACACACTACCCCAAACCATCTGTGGCCTTACCTGGTTCTCCAGGGTAATGACAGCTCCATGGGCATGCAGGAGGCAGGCTAATATAAGGGAAAGGAAACTAGATGGGAAGTCAGGATACCTGGGTGTTAGTCTCAGCCTGAGTGCGACTGGGACCAAATTGGTCCCCTCTCAGGGCCTGAGTTTTCTAACTTAAGTATTTTCTATGTGAGGGAAATAGAGTGGATATTTCTCATTCTTCCTATAGTTTTATGAAGTTTTAGTATGCAGAGATTTGGGCTAGGCAACATCATGGGGACACAGAAGAAGAAGGCATGGTTCTTGCCATGAGGGAGTTTGTCTCAAAGGAGGTTCTCTAAGGGCAGGGATATGACCTGGAGGGGATATCTGCTTTCTCTCCCTCCTCCTCCAGGTCTGGACTCCTGAAACTTGGAGAGCCCACACCACACTGAGATTCCTGAACTGTCTCCATGGGAACCAGGGGGTGCTTTCCTCATGAGCTCATTCCACTGAGGGAATGGAAAGAGAGGAATGGGAACATGGTTCAGAGTCTGTTACTGGCCCCCCCCACACACACACGCACAGCCCCTTCAAGGGTGGAGAACATAACCACTTTGCCATGGGAAGTCTCCCTGTCTAAGCCTCCAGGCATGGAGCCATTCACAAAAGGTTCCCCCTTCACTCTCTGCATACACACACTTGCTTTGTGGTCTGTGCTTCTCCCTTTGGCCTCCTCTTCTGGCTCTTAATACACCTCAAACCTGGTTTACTTCTTGCCTCTGCTCTGTTTCCTATAGACTCGATATCTCCTTTTCTTCCAACTGCCTAGTCCCACCTTATGTTCTACCTTTATTGGGCTCAGGATGGGGAAAAACAAAACAATAGCCAGCTCTGCCTATGAAAATAACTTTCTGCTCTCTAAGTTGGAGGATTTGGGATTGAATTCAAGGGGCCCATTCCTTCTCCACATAGCATTGCTGGACCCTCTAAAGGTAATATTAGAATGGAGATGCACTTTGAATTAGGTGGGGATGAGCATTCAAGAGCAGGTCATTGGCTCTGAGATCTTTTGGTGAAAAAAGAGAAGCCTGGCTATCTCCATTGCTCCCCCTGTTCCTTCCTTAGTTCTCACTCTTCTTCTAGGCGGGTCTCATAACTTGGGCCCCAGTGGGCCTCAGGCTGTAACTTAATGGACATATCTGTGGACTTCTAGAAATACATCCAGCCCACAGGCAGCCTGTTCTTGCCTGCTGGGCAGAGCCTACTCAGATACTGTAGGTGGCCTCCTGCACCCACCTTTCAGCTCCTGGCAGTGCTGTTGTTGGCTGTTCTGGGAGATGAGCCAAGTCAGACCTATATGCTCCCACTCTTTGTCTGGCATTCAGTCCTTACCATCCCAGCTACCCCAATGGGGGAGTAATCCATGTAACTGGCTCAGGAAAGGGTTGGATCCCTGAATTCTATAGGACAGAGGCATCCTCCAGCTCTAGCTTTGATCCCTGGCTATGAGAACCTTAAAATGTTTGATATCAGAGGGGCATCCCTTGGCCCCCTATGTCCCACATTACCCATTTATTATTACCACATCAATCTCAGTGTCCATATGGCCGCCACTACCCAAGGCCAGGGAGGATAAGATGCATGTGAGACTGCTCCCACCCAGAGACAAGAAGCTTCCAGCCACCCTCTAAGTGGATGCATGGATGTAAACGAATCTTGCTCAGGGCCTTTCTACAGTCTAGAAATGGAAGAGAGTAAAGGAATATCCCTGGTTCTGCTCAATGGAGATCTCTAAGCATGCTGCAGGCTTTGTTTCTGGCTTTTAGCCATGCTGTCCATTCAAAGGGAGGCTGCTTTCTCCTGGGGCAGGACCTGCTTTATTTGGTATAGGATAGTTAGTCTTACCTTGGAGCAAAAAGTTGGACTAGAGGACCCAAGATCCCTTCTACCCCAGCACTAAGGTCATCTATTCTAGGCTGTTGACCACCCTCAAGTGGGGCCAATGACCTTGAGTATTTGGCTTGTGTTGACAGTTACTACAGTCTAATTGGTAGAGCTCCTCTATGGCTCATCTACTACTATTCAATGTTTTGGGCAGATGTTGACCTTTGGGTAAAAGGTTGAATTCATCAGCCACTGCTGGTCCTGATTGGACAGGAGGTTGCATAGCTTTTGCTTTATTCTGATTGGCTGAGAAGTTGAAGGTTTGGCAGCTCTTGTTCTTTGATTGGGTTAGATGGGAACACACCCTTTAGTACGAAGCTGTCCTCCTGGGGACTGGGGTTTTCTCGGTCTGTAGCTCCATTAGGGCAGTGCTAGGAATGGTCATCCTTAATAATGATACCCAGTGGCAGTTAGTAGATGGATCACTGGGCCTGGAATCAGGAAGATGCCCTCCAGACCTTCTGGATCCTTCATAATTTTTCTAGGGTTTGTCCTAAAGCTGGGGAACTACAGTAATGAAAAATATTAAGTACAGGATTAAAGGTAATTGAGAGTGAACAGTGAAGAAAAGAACCTGGAACAGATTGGCTGCTTTTATGACTAGGGCCCGTTTCTCCATCTATCACAGTTTCCACTCTAGAGGAGACCTCCTAGTCCAATGTGAGACCCCCTCAATTTGGGTGTTCTGGCCCGGGCTCATTGGTTTACTCTCTAATCCCAAAGTTCAGTCTCAGCCAATCAAGAAGCTTCTTGGTTGCTGATGAAGTTTTTTGATACTGTCTACATCCCTGCTCAGTCACTAGTTCATTTAAAGGAAGGAGAAGTCAAGTAGTAATCATTTCTTAAGCCCCTACTGTATGCTAGGCGCTGGGGATACAAAGACAAAGAAGAGTTATGCGCCATCACCCAAGAAAAATAATCCAATCTAATCCACTCTCCAAAGTTCATAAACATACACCTTTTCCCTCACAGCTATGAAGTCATCATACAAGCACTGAATTGAAAGTCAAAGGATCTGAGTTATAGCCTTTCTGCTTAATACCTTTGTGACCCTGGACAAATGACTTACCTTTCAGGACCTCAGTTTCCACATCTGTAAAATTAGGTTGAGCTAAAGGGGTCTCTTCCAATTGTATTATGATTCCACCCCCAGCCCCATTTGCTTCCAAAAGAACAGACTAGCCCAGGATCTGCCCCTCCTTCCCCGTTTTCCCCTGGGGTTCAAGGTGACTGGGTCACTAGGGAAGGGCCAGGCAGGAGTTCTGCAGGAAAGGATAAAACCGTCCTGGAACAGATGGAAAATGTTCTATCTCCTTCCTCCTCTCTAAATGATATCAGTGGAAACTGAGGGAGGTTGTATGTGTGTGGTTGTGTGTGTGTGTGTGTGTGTGTGTGTGTGTGTGTGTGTGTGTGTAGGGTAAGATGTAGGCAGGGAGGGAGTGTGCCTGATTTCTTTGGTAGGTAGGAAGCTGAAATGACTGGGCAGTGTCTAGGGTCACTGCTGCACCTTCCCTTAACCTCAGGAAAAAATCTATTACTCCAAACATCCGGTCCTCCCCAATGTTTGCTCAAGCCTAGAGGAATTTGGTGGGCATAGTCTTGGATATATACTCCTAGAAAGGTCAGCTATTCCCATACCACCCTTCTCATCTCTCCCCATACCACCATTCTCTCTCCCCAACCATAAAAAAAAAAAAAGGCAGGGCCTAACTTATGCCTACGGAGGCTATGTGGGCTATGACTGAGAGCATGCTGAGCAGGCCTGTTCTGATATTGGGGTTGTACTCTGAGTTCCTTTGAACTCTCATTAAAATGCAGATACCCCTAAAAGGCATAGCACAGGAGTATAGGATTCAGAGCTAGAAGGAACTTTAGCAATCGTTTGAGAAACCAAAGAGGAACCTATGACTCAGAGCGGTGGAGTCACTCGCCTAGGTCACACAGGGCAGTGGATAGCCCGAATCTGAACCTATCTTTGACTCCAGATTCAGTGTTCTTTCTGCTACGCCAAATGAGACTTGAAGCTTTTATTAGCCAACACCTTCACTCTGGGGAGGACAAGGGACTAGGACATGAGTGAGATGGGGTGCTAAGGATGAGTGACAGTTTGTAGAGCACATTGGATTGGAAATACCAGACCTGGGTCCATCAACAATGTGCTGTGTGACCTCGAATGAGTTACCTTCCCTCCTTTAGGACTCAGTTTTGTTTTGTTTTTAAGTTGTTTCAGTCGTGTCCAGTTCTTCGTGACCCTATTTGGGGTTTTCTTGGCAAAGATCCTGGAGTGGTTTGCCATTTCCTTCTCCAGCTCATTTTACAGATGAGAAAACTGAGGCAAACAGGGTTAAGTGACTTGCCCGGGGCCATACAGTCAGTAAGTGCCTGAGGCTGGATTTTAACTCAGGAAAAGGAGTCTTCCTGTGTCCACACCTGGCACTCTGCTGTACCGTGAAGCTGCCCAGGCCTCAGTTTTACCATCTGTGAAATGAAGGAGTTGGATTAGATAATCTGTAAGGTCCTTTCCAATTTGAATAGCCAGAGGACAATGGGATGGGGTGGGGGAAGACTCACAAAGACTAGTCTGGTAAACTTTATAGCCATCGGTTTATTCTACTGCCCAGAGCTTCTAAGTAGAGCCGCAGCCCAGATCCTGAAGAGGAACGACACTAATGCTTGCCTCTGCTCCCTTTGTTTTCTCCCCAGGAAAGATGGGAATGTCACCCTGCCTCCCCTCCCGAGACCCCAAGCTCATCGAGGCCAGCCAGCAGCCTGGATGGCTGGGTGGGTCGTGGCCCTTCAGAGTTCTGCCAGATGGTCACCACAAGCAGTCCCCCTCCACTCCCACCCATGTCCCCCTCCTGGAGCGAGCGTTCCTTGTCCCCGATGCAGGCTGAGCCCAGGGGCAGTAGCCGACAGATGCAGGCCCTGGTTGCCAGGAACATCATCAATGCTGCCCGCCGAAAGACCTCCTCCTCCTCCCCCAAATCTCCAGGGGCAGAATGGCTGAGGCCCCTCTCAGCCACCCAGGCCCTACCTCCTGCCAGCCCCAGAGGGCCGGGCAGCCCATGTCCTCCCCTGAAGAGTCCCCTGGGAGATGGCCATCGCCTTTCCTCCCTGCCTGGTGGTACCTTCTCCCCCATCTTGAAGAGCCCCCTGACCTCATCCCAGGCACCCTTTGGGGACAGCCCCCGGCCCTTCCTACCAGCCAGCAGCTCTTGCTCCAGCCCCAGGAGCCCAGGCACCACCCGACCCTTAGCCTTTAGGAGCCCTTTGCCCTCACCTAGTCCACAGGTTCGTTCACCTGCCAAGCTCTACACCAGTCGCTCGCCCACAGACTCTGACGTATCCCTCGATTCTGAGGACTCGGGGCTCAAGTCCCCCAGCATCCGTGGCTACAACATCTGCCCCCGGGGCTGGAACGGGGGCAGTCTGAGGCTCAAGAGAGGCAGCCTCCCCTCGGAGACCTCCTGTACATCCTAAGATCTACCCAGGCTGGGGGTGGAGAGAGAAGGAAAGGCTTAAGGGTGTGGTGGGGGGCTTCAGGGTGGGGGATTTGGGTGGGAGATTTCAACCTGTAGGGATAACTGCATCTTCTGACACTTTCCCAGGAAGGGGCTGAAGACAGATCTGGACTCCCGATGCATGGAACCCTCTGCTTCCCCAATCTCCCCTTTGGAGAGGGGAGTCTTGATTCAGCACCTATTACCCCCAAAGGTGGAGAACCAGTTTTTTCTGTTTCTTTTCTGCCACTTCTGCCACCTAGTGGAACAGTCAGTCCCCAGCTAGTACTGCCCCAGACCAATTCCTGACCCTTCGGGGCCAAAGACAGATCCAGTGCCTCTGCCCCACCATCCTGCTTTCTCTCTGGCCTTAGAACCATGAAGGTGTGAAGCGTGGGGGACAATTTAGGAGACAAAGGAGTGAAGCATGAAGCGGGCCTGCCCCTCCCGGGGAAGGCGGTGCCCGAGGCTGTGGCTCTGCCAGTCCAACCTGGCTCCAGTCGGCTTGGCACAGTAATGCTTGGCCAGCGTCAGGTGTTTTCCATCCCCTCCATGATCCCATCCTCTATTTTTACCGTGATGACCTTTAAAGGCAGCTTAACTTGGGCTAGTCCTTTAGGTGCCAAACTCTGCCCTTCTAGCTCTGGAGCTGGGGCAGAGCAGTGAGGGTACATTGGGAGGGGGAATCAAGAAGAAGGAAACTCCCAAATGGAGAGGAGTGGTGGTCCTCCTTTGGGCACTGTTCGGTGGGTTCAGCAAACCCCTGCCCACCCATTCTGGATGTTGTATGGTTCCCTAAGATGATACACACTCAGTATAAGAAAATAATTTACAAACTTCCCCTCCCAACATTGCAGTTTATACCAAAAGTATGAGAGTTGAAGATTCTTAGATAAAACCCTGGAATGGACATTCCAGGGGGTCTCCAACCGTCTCTCCCCCACTCTCCACCTGAATGCCCATCCTAGGAAAAAGAAGAAAGTCCTAACTGGGCAGAGTCTCCCCAGTGTTTTGCCCATACCCCGATCTCCTTGGGTAGGTGGGTGGGAGCAAAGATGGGGTGAATGGACAGATTAGGCTTCAGCATTAGATCAGGGTGCATTGGCAGCACTGTGGGCAGGGGACTAGAAATAAGCAGGAGCGTTCTTTTCCTTCTGCTTTGGGCCTTCTCTCCCTCAGGTGTCATTCTACCCTCTTGGAGCTCCTGTCTCCTGCCCTTGGTGGGAATTCTGCCTCCCTGAGGTGAAATCTGCCTCTGATTCCTGCTCTTTGGGGAGATGTATTCACCTGGGGCTTGCCTATCTGGAGATCTGGCCCCAATGACTTTAGCCACATGTCTCTTCCACCCCCACAGGGCCAAATGCCCCTCAAGTCCAGCACTCTGTGCCAGTATGGCCCTGAGCCCTAGAAGGGTAGGAAGCAGTTGGTTTGAAAACCCAGGCCCATGGCCCCTCCTGGGGGTACAGACTGGCTACTGCAGGGTTCTCCCAGTCTGTGGTGGTAGCATGTAGATGGAGGCTGAGAACACATGGGTGGGGAAGGTGGGGAACACATGGTGCTCAGGAAGGAGGTCAGGTACTTTGCTGAGGAGCAGAAGTTTGTGAAAAGGACTGATGGAGCTGTAGGTGCACCATGGAATGTTTTGCCTGGAGGCTACCCAGCACATGGGGAAACTGATCTCCCAAAAGCCTTCAGAGGAAGCAGGAATGAGGAGGCTTTGGAAATCCCCAAGCATAATAGGTCACTGGAACCAGGACACTTCACAGGGGACAAGTAACAGGAGGCAAGGGGAGGCACTGAGGATATACTGAAGCAAAGGTTTTCCTAGTCTTTATGCTGGGTTCTTATGTGTTCTTACCTAGTGCACAGACTTCCCTGGGCCTGTCTTTTGGGGATGGAGTAATTGAGGGAGCTCCTCCTTCCCTAAAACTCTGAAGAGAGATGGATTATGTGAGGCTGGTCTGGGATGAGGTCAAGTTTCTTCAAGGAGGTGGAAATATGGCTCTTTTCTCTGGTTCTCTCCAATCTCCTGTCTTCCCACTGTGATTCTTTCTGCCTGTCCCATGCCTCTACACTCTTAGCCATTTTAAGGCTGCCCACCTCCTAGGCTTGTCACATTTTGCCCTCACCCCTTCAACAAATAAACACCAATATTATCCTAGCCACTTCCTGAATAATTAACAGCTGCAGCTGGAAAACTCACCTTTCCATCTATGTTTTTGTTAGATTCCCAGGGTCCAGGAGGGCTGGTGGAAGAACTATAGCTCCTTTGGGCTCAGTCCAGGTCAGAGAGGCCTGTGGGACTTGAAGGAGGTACTGATGTATGTCGTCTTCCTTGGATACTTTTAGCCACCACCAGTGTGACCAAAGGCATGGAGAGAGATGGGTCTTAGGAGCATACATTTACTGGCACTTGAGGTAAAACCAGAGGTGCCCAACCCCCTTATCTGACCCTAGCATTTTGGTAAATTGTAAAAAGTCCTAGACAGAATGAAGAGATCTATATTCTGGTTCCACTAACTTTGTGTGACCTTGGGTAACCCTATGAATTCTTTAAGACTTGGTTAAGCATAAAATCAGGGATTTCAACTCTATCCATGCCTAAAATTTTGTGTGTATGAGGTTCTGGAGGCAAGTAATTGCTACTGGAGAGTAGCTTCGATTTTTAAAATTTTTTTTTACTTAGCATCAATAAAAAGATGGGGAGCTTGGAACAGGGTGGGGGGTTTGGGTATCAGTGGTCCCCAAAGCCAGGCAGATAAATCCATATGGTTCCAGCCTATGTGGCAGAAGTTCTAGAAAGTTAGGACTCTCCCTTATGGGGAGGAGTTATAGTCACTTCCCTGAGACAAAAATCCTAGGACCAGCTATTTTCTGGCAAATCTAGACTCAGAAGTAGAATGACTTGCTGGATTTAACTAGATAGCATGCAGGCCCTGGGAATGGTTAGAATGCTGGGGTCTGAAGTCTTCAAGATTTCAGGAATTTGGGGAATGCTGGATTGTAGGAATGTAGGTTTCCCTGGAATACTGGCATGTTATCTCATGTCAAGGCCCCCTGAGATTCTCCTCTTAAGGGTTATCTTGCTCTTTGCCAATCAGATGAGGAGAAAGGAAAGCAACTGGGAATTTTTGCAACTTCCTGGCCTTGATTTTATGCATCCCCTTTCCTGAACCAGATTCTTTAGAGTTCGGGAGTCAGCCAGAATTGAATGCCTCAGCCTTGGCTTCAGTGTGGAGGGGTTCTAGGGCCTAAAGAGGTCAGTTTCTTTTGGGACCACAGGAGAACCATATGTCCTGACATGTGGTGCCAGAGCTGAAGAAGTTCATGGGCCAAAATGGGGCTCTGGATCTGTAGCTGTATAGAAAAGTTTAGTAAGTTTAAGGGCCACCCAGTCTGGGAGCAGGTAATTTTCTTCCACATGCCTCTGATTTTGGTGTATTATTTCAAAGTGTGTATATTCTTTTCCCTTGTAAATAAACACTGGAAAACCCACTCATATGAGCTGCAAGTGTGTGGAGATGGAGGAAAAAATCAGAAGAACAGGAAGCTTATGAAAGAGTCCAGCATTCAGTGATTGTGGCTACGGAATGGGAAAGGTAATTAAGGATGAAGTGGAGCAAATTTCTGAACCCAGAAAACCAAGCAAGCTCAGGAAACAAAAGTTTAATAGGTTTGGTGACTTGAGTTGGGGACTCAGTAATTGGGGAAGGCTTAGAAAGTAGTAAAAGGTCACTAAAAAGCCTTTCAATAAAGGTGGCACATATTACAAAGCAGTTATTATCAAAGCGATCTGGTATGGGGAAAAGGGAGAAAAAAAGATAGAAGAAACAGAACAAATACACCAGATATCCAACCAAATGTGTACAGAAGGTTAGTGTTTGAGAAACCTATAGAGGATAAAAACTGGGGAAAAGATTCATTATTTAACAATATAGTTCAGAAAACTGGTAGAAATTTAGATGGAAATGGATTTAGACCCACATCTTACAAACATATATACCTAAGTGAATTCTGGCTGAATGACAGAGCTACACACACACACACACACACACACACACACACACACACACACACACACACACAC
>CM053595.1:25420918-25467005 GCA_028646575.1 Pseudocheirus occidentalis | reverse complement strand
GTTAAATAAAATATTTGTATAATAACACTTTAAAATAAGAAAAATGATTTCAGGAAATGTTTATGTAAAATATGACATAAAATTCTGATACCTAAAATATACATATGGAATTATTAAAAATTCACAAAGGTGACTTCCAGTGTATATATATATATATATATACATATATATATATAATAGACAAGAATAGATACTGAATATTTTCAAAAAAGGAAACAAATTGTTACTAACCACTTAAAATGCTCAATCACACTAGTAATGAGATGCCAATTAAAACAAGTTTGAAGTACCATTTCACAGCCATCAAATTGACAAAAATAACAAAAGGGAATGAAGTAATGCTGGTGGAGTTGTGGAGAAATAGTACATTCATTTATTGTTGGCTGAATTGCAAACTTGTAGGATCTTTTGGGAGGGCATTCTAGCGGCATACTGTAAAGTTACAAAAAGAATCCTACCTTAGTTTTGGAAGTATTATCAAAAACAGCAAAAAAGAGCCTTCTGTTCAATTATTTTTGTATTAGCATTATATGTCATTTACAAATGGAAATTAACTTAAAAATCTAACAGGAAAATGGTTCAATAAATGGTGACAACATTAGTGTAATGGAATTGTATAATGTAGTGAAGATCAACAAATATGAGGAATATTAAAGATAGGAAAGGACCTTTATGAAATAAGGAAAATTGAAAAAAAAAAAAAGAACCAGAGAAACAGCGCACATCAATTAGGACCACATAGGAAAAAAGTGAATAAAAAGTCATAGGCCAAGAATCCAGATGGGCTTAGAGGGACTGAGTGAAAATTTATGACATTTTATGCAATGAAGTTAGCTTAAGTATAAAACAAGGTGTATTGATGTTTGATATTAAATTTGTAACAAATCTTCCAATTAAATGAAAATGATGATATGACTTGGCAATAAATTGGATATGGGTGAATGAAAAGAGTGAGGAGTCAAGGATGTTATCTAGATGGTGAGTCTGGGTGATGGGGAGAATGACAGTGCCCTTGACAGTAACAGGCAGGTTAGGAAGAGCAGAGCTGTTGGGGTTTGGGGTGGAATGAGAGGAGGTAGGATGAGGGTAAGAGGAGTCCAGTTATGGACACAGAGTAAGATGTCTATGGGACTTCTAGTTTGAGATGTCCAAGAGGAAGTTGGAGATAGGAGATTAGAGAGAGATTAAAGTTGGATAACTAGACCTGAGAGAGATGATGGAATCTCTGGGGTGGAATCTCAAGCTTACCAGATAATATTGCACGGAGGGAGAAAAGAGGAGGTGTCAGACAGATCTTGGGGCATACCCCTGATTATTGTATATTGCCTGGATGAAGATCCAGCATAGGAAACTGAAGAGTATTCAGATAAGTAGAGAAGAATGAGGAGTGGGCAGTATCATGAAAACCCAGAGAGGAGAGAGTATCGAGAAGTAGGAGTGACAGTGTCAAAGCTGGCACCCAGGTCAAGGATGAGGACTGAGAAAAGCTCATAGGATTTGGCAATTAAGAGATCATTGGCAATTTTGGAGAGAGCAGTTTCAGCTGCATGATAAAGCCAGACTGTGTAGAGATAAGAGAGCGAGAGGAAAGGGAATAGTTACCTTTTGTAGGCAGCCTTTTCAAGCTTAGCCATTAAAGTGAATAGAGAAATGGGATGATAGCTAGTAAGGATGGACAGATCAAGTGAGGGTTTTGAGAATGGGGGAAACATGGGATGGAATGGAATCACTTACGCATGTATAGAGAGGTTGGTTGGCCTTGTCAAGAAGGTCACCTCTTCTCGTGAGATGAGGGGAAAGAAAAGACAGGTGGGGAAGTATGAGTAATGCAAGATGAAAAGGGGAGAAGAGGGAGCTCTTGGCACACTTCCGAAGGTGATGGGATCAAGGGCACATGTGGATGTGTGGGGGGTTAGTCTTGTCAAGAAGGGCCACCTTATTCTGAGGTGGGAGCAAAAGGGAATGAGTGAAAGTATAGAGAGGTTTGGAGATGTGGAAGATAGAAGATGAGGAAGATCATGTTAGATTGCTTCATGTATCAGTCAAGTTGGTGGAAAGGTCATCTGTTGGGAAAGTGGGTTACAGTAGAGATGGGGAACTGAGGAAACAGAAGACTTGGAATAGCCAGAACTGAATAAAAGGATCAGCACACGCTGGTAAGGTTAGATAACATGAGTCTCTAGCAGACCCATTTGTGCAGTTTCATGACTTCGTCAGTAGATGAGGAGCTTGCATATAGTGGAGGTGACCTAGGGCTGACCATTAGCAGGGCATGAAAACTGAAGGACAAGAGTGCAAGGGATTAAAGACTATGAAAGGTACCAAGTAAGGATGGAAAAAAAGCACTGGACTGGGAGGAGGAATTATGGAGAAGTGGAAGGACAGAACACTGTGTGTGATCAGAGGACAGGATCTGAGTGTTCAAGACCTTGGACAGTCTTGAACCGTTTTAAGCGATACTGAGGTCTACAGGGTGATAAGCTCTCTAAGTGACTGGTAGAGACAGAGATCATGGAAGTTCAGGTCTAATCACGTCATCCCCTTACTTAACACATTTTCAATGGCTCCCTATTTCTGCTAGGATAAAACACAAAATTCTTAAGCCTGGCATTTAAAGCCCTCCATAAGCTGATTCTCATCTACTTCTCTTATTTTGTGTTGCTTCTCTTCTTGTACTCAAACTAACTTGCTAGGTGTTGTGTCCCTGCCACTGGCCATCTCCCACCTCCAAGCCTTTGTTCAGGTGGTCCCCTATGTCTGGAAGAATGTGCTTCCTCCTGATCTCTACCTTTCTTTAAAGTGCAGCACAAGTGCTCCCTCCTTCAGGACTTGCCTTCTCCCTCGCTCATTAGTGAAGTTACTTTTGTACTCATATTTGCTTATTTGTGTTTATACCTTGTATTTACATTTTTGTCTGCATGTAGTCTGCCACCAGTAGAATGTAAGCTTCTTTAAAGCTGAGATTGCTTTGTTTTTGTTGTTTTAAACCAAGCCCTTGCACACATTTCCCATTTAATGAATGTTTGCTGAACTGAACTGAGGAGACAGGTGTATTGGAAGGCCAAGCACTATGAATACTGGAAGGTCTGAGGGATAAGAACAGGACTTGAAATTAAGAGCCTCTGTTTGAACTCATGTTCAGGTGTTGAACTCACTGAGGAAGCAGAGTGTGAACCTAGAGATTAGGAAACGACAGTACCTGGGCAGTGATATTAATGGATGGTAAGAGTTTCAAAGGAAGAGAGGTTTGCAGAGGGCCTGGAAGTGGCAGGGAGGACTATAACTTCTCTTTCTGACCTTGTCTGGGGACACAAGAAGAATGGGTAATTTTGGAAGGAGGAATTGGTACCTTAGGATTCAGACCTGGGCCAATGTGACCCAAGGCTCAGGTATGGATTCCTCATGTCATGTCTCCTGTTACCCTGTCTAGGGTTTGATCATATGGGCCAACCTACTGAGACAGAGGCATATACATCTACAAGCATTTGCCATGCTTGGTGATATGGGGTAATGGAGGCATGGATAATCCCAAATAGCAGATAATCAAAATCATTTTTTCACTTTGTTTTTGGAATACACATAAAGGCCATACTGATGCAACCTCACTGCACAGGCTTACACTCTCACTCTATATCTGGCTTTCCCCTTCTGTTGGGGTTATCCAGTAGAAGCAAGTCATAAAAGATAACCCACTCCTAGATGCTTGCTAACATCTGTATCTCATCTGAGGTGTGTGCACATACGGGTAAGGCAGCAGCAGGATGGAGAAGGAACTCTGGGCTGGCCAGCTCCTTCCTCACACCAGCCTTCACTCAGAAGGATGATTGCCTCTTTGTGAGGGTCAATTCTACTGTTTCAGGAATTAAATTTCCTTGAATTTTCCTAGGTATCTAGAAAAGACTGCTGGTGGCTAGTTATCCAAATGACCAACTATTCAAACTGGATAGAAATACAGTTATCCTTTCCACATTGTGGGGGTTAGGGGTTTGGCACCCATTTGATCTGGAAAATATGTGTAACATTTTTGGTTTTCTCTTTATACCAGAGAAGAAGGCTGAATGTTTTCTTTTTCTTTCATGGCATATTTATGGAACCCCATTGTAAAATTTGGGTTTTTGTTATACAATACTATGCATATATTTTATGCATTTCTGAGTTTCTAAACTTTTTCTGTATCATCTTTGGCTTCACCAAATGCCCCCCAAATTCCCATATAATTAATTTCTTGTGCTGACCCATGATATATTGAAGTTGTGATGAGGAAAATCATGATGTGTAATAAATTTGTTCACTTAACAAGATGATTATTTTGTGGACTGACATGGATCAAGTAATTATGTCGGAATGGAATGGAATGGGGTGAATGTATCTGAACACAGGGTTTGGAAGGGGGCTTAGAAAGCATCGAGCTAAATCTTCTTTTATAGATTAAGAAACTGAGGCCCTAACATATTAAATCGCTCATCCCAGTTGATAGAGTAGGAGGCCAAACCACGGAGTTGGGCCCAGGCCCTTTGACCTGGGTACCTAGGGTACTTCCCCATTCTCCACCTTAGCACTACCTGTGGACCAGTCAGATCTGCTCACAGGAAAGACTGTCCCTTGATGCAGACTGTCTCTGTCATTGGTCACAAGGGGGATGTTTTGGTAGCCATCCCTTTGGGTAGGTCCCTTCCCGTTTCCCCATTTTACAAACAAAAACAGTTGGACAAGATGATCTCTGAGGTCCCTCTTTAGCTTTCATCATTCGTGACTATTTGACAACTTTATTTCTGTCTAGCTAATGTGTGCAGAAAGGGATTAAGACATACACAGCCTCTCTCCCTAGTAAGTGGGGAAGACTCCCTCACACAATCTCAACTTACACACAACTCACCTTTTTCAATATTTCTTCTCTGGCACCAACAAAGCTGCCTAGGGAGTGTCTTTAACCTTGCTCTGCCAAAGACATGCATGCCTGTGTGTGTCTCTGATCATCCCAGGAGCCTGTAGGGCTGTGATGTGACCATGTTCCTGACTGCTCCCAGGGGCCTGTACAGATGAGCCACCTGTCTCCCTCAATGCCTTCCTAATACTTTTAGCGTCTGGTTCCAGCTCATGTCGCAGCCCGAAATAAGACTGTGACATATGCAAATATAACTACACAGTGTCAGCTGAAGCCTTGAGCCAGCAGCGGGACACACGCATCAAAGACTGTTGCCTGGAACCTGGTCATCTTCTCGCACAGAAACTCGGGGCCCTGAACAGTCCCCAGCCAGACGTGTGTCCACCCATTCAGGTACCAGGGGCTTCAGGGATGAGGATGGGAACTCTTTCTTATCTAGGGAGCCCTTACTCCTACTTTAAAGCAGGGTGGAAGATGGCAGCCCTGCAGAGTGTGTGACGAGTGCAGACTTTGCCTCTGGCTTAGATGATAGGAAAAGCTACAAAATGAGTTACTAGGTTAAGTGAGACCTGGACTCCCTTAAAAATAGAAAAAATAATTGCATGGTACGGGAGAGTGATTGGAGAAAATGAGGTTGTCTGGGGAATAGAACACAGGGCTGGTACTGAGAGAAGGGACAAAGAGGGGAACAGAGGAGGGAAGGAGCATGGCTCTTGGTGGGGTAACTGGGAGAAAGTGGTGGTTTGGCTCCCCCAGGGGGCTACAGAGAACTAGCTTGGTGCCTGTGTTGCTTTGCCTGGACAAAGTGAATAGTTTGCTTCAGTTTTCTCCTTCAATGGGATGGGACACATCACACATCACTACCACCATTTACTAAGCAGCCATGTTGTATGAGGAGGTAGGAGAAGAGAACAGGAATAGGACAAAGCAGAAGAGATGGGGACGAAGACAGAAATGATAAAATATAAAATGAGGGACACCAAAGTCACCTTTAGCAGCCCAGAACTCTGCCTTCTTGGGTCCCAGAAACATGGAGACAGGGAAGGTTCTGGGTCTCACCACTGGTCTGGTGTCCCTAGACACAAGCAGCCACCGTTTATGTACCCAGAGTTCCTGCCTCAGAACCTGGGATAATCCTGGCATGTATGTGAGGGGCTGGCAGATAACAAGTCCCTCTGGCCCACATCTTCCATCCTCACTGCCCAGAACCTGGATGTCTTTCTACCTCCATCCCAGGAGGCTCAGCCACGGGACCAATGACCAACAGCTCGGATTATGGTTGTTTTCACCCAGCTGGGAAAAGGCCGATAGGGCTCATAAGGAATTGCCCTGTGTTGCTGATATTCTGAAGATCTGTTTCCTCTGAGAACTGGCCCAGAGATTTCCCCTTACTCTATTCTAGGCCTCACTAACCTATAACTTCTGGCTCAAGAAAACAAGCCTCCAAATTTCCTGGTCTATTAGCCTACTTGGCTTCCTCAGTTCAGAGACCTTCCAAACCTGATTATTTGTTCTTCTGCTCCTTAGGCTGACCCATCATATATTGAAGCTGTGATAAGGAAAGCCCTGACCTGGATTTACTGAACCTTGCTTGTGAACTCCTTTGGCTACCTCAACACACTCCAGACCAAAATAGGGTTTATTCCCAAGGGAAATGAATAGTATCAAAGAATATCAAGACTGAGGTTGCAAGTAAAGTTTAAATTAAATATAATTGAGTCCAGGTTTGGCATTATTCAAGGTCTTGGCTAGCTCAAGTTCTGTCCCTTCCCTTCCCGCCCCCCTGCCCCCGCCCCCCCGGGCTTCGTTCCCAGTGTCCTAGGTGATCAGTAGGGACGTAACATTCCTTTAGGTTTCAACCCTGTCAGGTCCGCTTTCCTTCAATCAGGCAGTCTTCCAGTCAATGGAAGGTATGCGTTATGTCCTCCTCATAGTCCTGGTATTCACCAGCCAAACAGTGAGGTGCAGTAAATAGAGCACTGGACTTAAGAGACAGGAAGATATGGGTTCAAATGCTCCCTCTGTGTTATTCACTAATTCAGAATTACAATCCAAGGGCGAGTCGCTTCATCCCTCTGATCCTTAGTTTTTTCATCTGTAAAAAGTAGGTGAAAATACTATGCAAATTTTAAAGTGCTGTATAAATGTCAGTTACTATTAGTACCAATTCTTATCCCCATTTCAAAGATGAGGAAACTGTGGCTCAAAGTGATGAAGTGATTTATTTGCCCACGGACACAGAACTAGTGAACGGTCAAGGTTTCAACCCAGGTCTTAACTCAAGTCCAATGTTCTTTCCATTAGACCACAATAGCAATAATAGGTTTTTCCAACATTATGAAAAAGAAGAATTTAACTGGATTCCAATTTCATCCCCCTGTCCACTTTCTTCACAGGGTGACATACTAGTGAGAACTCTCTCTATCCCAGGATAAAGAGCTCTCTTCCCAGATTTAGGAACATCATCAACAAAGACCCAGGCTGGGCCTGAGTCTAAGCAAGATTTTTGGGGGTGGAAAATAGCTCAGTCTCAGCCACTGGGGCTAGGAATCCTGGAAAATTAACTAGTCCTTGGACACAGGCTTCATTTGATGAATCCCATAAATGTTTACTAAGTGCCTACTGTGTGTAAAGCACTCCTTGATATCCATCCTTGGGAAGTGAGCTGAGGATAGGACTGATGCTTAGTCTGGAGAATACTTAAGCCAGGAGAGGGTGGGAAAGCAAGTGGTGGAGGCAGCAGGGAACAATGATGACTGTACTACTGTCTCCAAATTCTTGACCCTACCTGTAGGATTCTTCCCTCAGAAGTCCTCCAGGAGCAGAAAGCACTAACTATGGCCAATGCACAAGATTTCATGGGAGCAGGTAAGGGCAGGATGGTCAGACCCATCCCAGAACGTCCCCAAGACCCTTCTGTTCTAGAACTAAATCTTGGAACCACAAAGCTGGCAAATCTTATCCTGTCCTGTTCTCTGGGGTAAACCCTTAGACCTGAATGGGTTCCCTTAAGATGGGGGTGAAGTCACCAGAAGATTTGTTAAATTCTACCTCCTCCTGTGCCAGGAACTACTCTGATATGGTTGCTGTCATTAGGAATCTTCTATCCTCAAGCCAAGGAACAAAACTCCTTCTTTTGGAGGACCTAGGTCAGCCCCCAATACAGGCTTCTGGGGGATGGGGATAAAGAATTTCTTTGGTCATAGTCTGGTGTCAAATGAAAGGTTACAGGTTTCAATGATGTTGGGGCAGTACCTTTGACATACAAAATATAATTCTAAGGACATAGTTATGACCCCAAGACTCACAATGAGTCCTAACCCTGGCCATAGATGGAAACCTGACACTGGTCTCAGACTGAGTCCTGTCTCCTGCCTAATCAGTGAACAAGGAGCACCAGGTGACACGACAGAGGGTCAGTCTGACTATGGTCAACAAAACATAGCTGGGTTTTGCCTTTCTTCTAACAGCCCCTTCTCTGGACCTGGGCAAGAAGGTGAGCATTCCTCAGGACCTCATGGTGGAGGAGCTGTCCCTCCATTCTAATAGGGGCTCCCTCCTGTTCCAAAAGAGACAGAAGAGAGTGCAGAGGTTCACGTTTGAGTACACAGCCAAGCAGACACAGGTGGGTGTGACCCTGCTAACCTGTCTGCCATTTGCACCCATTCTATCAGGAGTTTCCTAGACTTTCATTACAGTGAAATTGGAGTCAGGAAACTAGGTTTAAAATTCTGGCTCTGCCTCTTACTACTTGGGTGGTCCTGAGTTTATCTGCAGAATGGAAAGAACAGTCTTTGGATCCTCTATGGTTTATGTTGCCGTCATAAGGAAAGCCCTCTGTATAACTTAAAGGACTACAGAGATGAGTAGTTGAAGGTAAACACACGGCTGCCTTTTTTCTTAACTGAAAGCATGAAGACTTTTCCCTGTAAAGAGGAAGAGGACTGGCGCTCAGGCAGAGGCAGATCAAACCAACAAGCATTTATTAAACGCTCATTATACACCAGGCACCACGGACTGGGGAAAAGCCCTTCTTTGTGAAGGCTAAGGCATGGCTCAGGAAGAGGTTCTCCTCTTCCCCCAGACCTGCTTCCTTTTCTCTCTGGGACCCCCTCTTCCATCTGCTGTTTTCATATTTCATGTTTCCCTTGGCTTCTGAGTTTGTTTTTTTAAAATTTCTGACGTCCTTATCTTTGTTTACTTCTAATCCAAAGATCTGTGATTTCCGTGGTGCGGGTGCTCTTGACATCAGCACACATCACAACACCTCTACACCTCGGTAGATGGCCTTCTCATCCCCTTACGGCCAGCCCTCTGGGAATGACCTTCTTTGCACTTAGTTGGGTCGGTGCTAAGATGAGAGACGTTGTTGGTTGTTGGGTCTCCATTCAAAGCCTTTCCAGCTTTATAGGACCTGTCGTGTCAGAGCTTGGCACCGTTGGCATGACTTCCTAGAACCCAGGGCCAACTCCGTGATTCCTCAGACAGGGGGAGACCGAGGAATCGGTGTGGAAGAGTGGGGAGAATCAGAACACCCAAGTTCAAATCACGGCTTACTCACTTAGTGACTGTGCCCTTTGGCAAGATAACTTCTCTCTTGGCTCAGCTTCCTCATTTACATAACGAAAGGCTTGGATCACAGCTAAAAGTCCGGGCACAGGGCAAACAGACTTGCCTAAATTCTACACTGGCGAGCTCAATTCAGAGAAGATGGGGTAGACTTCCCTGAAGGCACGGGGATGGACTGCAGTGCTTCCAGAACAACCCAGTGACTTCCACACAGGGTTAATTACTGAGGGGGGCAGAGGGGAAGCAAAGAAGGCAGGAAAAGCCCCAAACCTAATCTCTTTTATTGGGGAGTTTAAGCTAGTGAAGATGGGATCCTGCAGACAAGACAGAAGCTCCTAACAGGCAGGATTCTTCCCATCTTTCTGCCACAGAGCTCAGTTTCAGAGCACAGAGGAAGTGATGTGGGAACCACGTCATCAGCAGGACCACCAGAAGAGTTGGCTGTGAGTAGAGCTTGTGCTTGGAAGACCCCAAGCTTTGGGAAGCCAGAGTTACCCTCTGAGGGTGGGAGTGGGAGTGGAGGAAGCCTGACCAGCTCTCTCAGGGATCCTGTTCTGTGCTCAGACTGCCAGTGGCCCCAATGGGAAGAACTACAGGACGGAGATTCAGATCTTCCCTACCCCCCTTCCTGAGTCTGAGAGGAGCAGTCAGGAACTATCCCCAGGAAGGGCTCCCAGCCCCAGCGCCCTGGCCTCAGGTGAGTTGGCAACTTCTCTGGGAGGTTGGAGGGAGTGTAACAACATGTCAAATGAGGGAAGGTGTTTGAGGGTGAGTGTCAGAACAACTTTACTCTGGAGCAGAGGGGAATCTTAATGGTAAAGCTGATTAAAAAAATGGGGGGTGGTGGTGATACAGGGGAAGAAGGCATTCTGTTCAGGAGACAAGTGAGGGATCGGGCTCTCTTTGGAGGTTATATGCCCTTTGCTCACCAGTTTTGACTGCCCTGTTCACTTCCACACTGGGGGAAAGCATGGACCATCTATCCCAGGAGCCGTGGAATGGGATTGAGGAAGTCAGAGGAAATGCAGAAAGGCTCACCTTATAAACTTCTCTTCCCTGGGATGTATCCAAGGAAAGGCTGATTAAGGATGGTGAAGATCCCCGAGTGGGGTAGGTTGAGCTAGATGTTCAGAGAGTTGCCTTCCAAGTGTGACTAATTCTGCTTCTGTAACTTCCCCTGGGCTGTGATTGAGCCTTTCTACCTTTTCTTTCAGGCCTGGGGTCCTCCCATTATGTGACTCACTGTTCATCAGGCCCCTGGGACAGTCTGTGGGTTCAAATCCTGCCACTTTCCTGACGAGAGGCCTCGGGCTAATTTCTTGTTCTGTCTGGGCTTCACTTCCTCTCTGAAAAGTGAGGAGAACAAAACTAAGTGGCACTATTGGAAGGAGGGACTACTACACATCTCCACTAGAATACATTAAGAGCTCTATGAGGCAGGCACGGGAACATGTGCATAGAACAGCAACCTCTGGCACTTATCCAGCACTAGGTCAAAGTCCTCCAGTGCTTCACTGGCTTGCAGAAAGGATCCAAGTCTTCCAGAGGCTATGGAAGCAGAAAGGTACAGAAAAGTGCATCACCACAGATGGCTCATGTCTTGTGGCTAGTCACCTACTAACACGGAGAGTCTGTGATTTGCGCCAGTGGAGGGAGTACATATGAAAAAATCATTGATTGATGCTCGATATTTATAGGATATATAGGACTCTTCATAGGACATAGCAATTACCCTCCCCTGGGACACTTCAATCATCAGGCAGGGAAACATTTCTGGAATAATTATCTCCCATTTTAAAGATGAGGAATCTGAAGGCTTGAGAAGGGAAGTAACTTGACGTCTGAGATCACAGGGCTAGCTGGGACAGAGCAAGGCCAAGAACTCTGGTCTCTAGGTCGGGGAAAAAGGGAGAGGAGTCTCTCACCACACCCCTTCCCATTTCCCCCCTCCCATCTTTAAGTTAACCCCTCCCAACTGTCTGCCACCATCCCTCACAGGCTACTCCAAGCCCCTGACAGGCATCCCACCAGAGAAGTTCAATCACACAGCCATCCCCAAGGGTTACCGGTCCCCATGGCAAGAGTTCATCGGCTATCAGGATGGATACAAGGCCTATTACAAGGACCATCTAAATCACACACCCAGTCCCTCGGACTACAGGAACTTCAACAAGTAAGGATGGAGGTGTCCGTGACCAAGGAGTTTGGAGGAAGTCAGGAAAATACATGATGAGGACAGGATAAAATGTCCCTGTTCCTTGAAATTGTTTCATTTGCCATCTTCAGCCGAAGCTCAGACTATAGCCACGGGATAACCCTAGCCTCAGATTAAACCCAGGTTCCAGTCCCAGTCTGGGGGTTTCAGCTGTAACATTATTCATTTGTAAAAAGAGGTTGGATTAGATCTAAAAATGTACTTTCCAGCTCTAAATTCCAGTATATTAATAATTCCAATCTATCAGCACTGTTCTTCATTCTATACATTAGCCAAACTAAAAAACATACTTCACCCCTGTACTCCACAGGGATTCCTGAATCTGTCTTATAGCTGAAAACTTCCGTAATCTCTTTTCTCTCCCATTGGAAGGCAAGCTCCTTGAGGGCAATGACTGGCTTACTTTTCTATTGGTACCCCCAGTGCTCTGCAAACAGTAAGCACTCCTTCCACCAGCATCTTCCTTGTTCCGTGAGGATGTGTCCAGTGCTTTCTTGCCTTGCTTTTGCTCCCCGTTTCCTTCATCTGGAGTGCCCATTTTACTTTCCCTCCATCTATGTGTACTGAAATCCTGACTGTCCTTCAAGGCCCTGGTTAAATGCCCCCTCTGCTGTGAAATGTCAAACGAGGGCCATGTCCTAAATGACCTCTAATGATACTTCAATTCTAAAATCTAGAACCTGATCGAAGGTTTCCAGATTCCCCTAGCCCAAGGCATTCTCTCTTTGGCACTTGCTTTTATGTCTTTTATCATGTACTGTCCTGATTTATATGCCCATGTCTTATCTCTCCTAATAACCAAGGTGCCACATCTTACTCACCCCCCCGCCCCTCCCCCCTGTGCCCCAAGTACTAAGAACAGGGCATCGCACATAAAGGGGATCAACACATTCTTGTTTAACTAGAGGTCATGGAGAATGTGTTGGGTACGGTTCCTATGGATGGATTTTGCTTCCTGAGCATGAGCTGTCCCAGAAGAATGAGTCAGAGTTTAAGGAAAAAGGGACAGAAACAATAACTCTTCGGGCTTTAGTTCTGCTCCCTTTTAAGCTGGGACAATAAGAAGTGTGTCAGCTCCTTCCTTCCTGCTTTCTTCCACTTCCCCAGTTATGAGGATATCACATATCATGACCAAACTCAAGCCAGCATAATGGTGTGGCCTTCACCTGTGAAATTTTGGGGGGATAGAAGATGGCTCCCCTCAACGAACGTTAAATACCTACTCTGCCAAGTGCTGTCCTTCACTGTTCTGTCTGCTCCTTTATTTACAACTGTGAACAGCAATCACATTGCCGTACTTAATGTAAAAGCACGGGCCAGAGCACACTCTCCCTCTCTAAGCTAGGATTTCAGCTTTCAAACCCACTGTAGTTAGGTATGATCAGGTGAGAATCTGCCTCTGGCCAGTAATACGGGGTTCTGGAAGAGTGAGCTGCCCAAACCTGCTATTTGCAGGCTCGCCATAAAAAGTCAACAGTGAATTTTTGTTTCTAATAAGGAAATTTTCCTACCTGCCCAAAAGCAGTGGGAGAAAGAGGCTGCCCGCACAGTACATTCCTCTTCTCCAGGCTTTCTGTTTATTTTTGTCTGAAAAGCAGCAATGTGAAGCAGGAAAGGCTTCTTTTCCATCTCTCCTATGTTCATTCCAGAAACACCAACGCTTCATCTGCCAGTTATTTTAACCACCAATTAAAACACTGTGATAATCTGGATAGTGAGCTGTGCACATAACCAAACTCTAGAGCCAAAGAATGTCCTATGTGGAAGGGACCTGAGTATGCAGAACAAAGAATGTTAGAGCTGGAAAGCACCCTGGAGATGACAAAGCCTTAGAGATCATGGGAGTCTGATTCCATTTTCTGTAGATGGGAAAATCCAGTCCCAGAGAAGGGAAGTGCTTTGTCTAAAGTCACACGAGTTAGTGGCAGAGCTGTGATTAGAACTCAAGTCTCTTTTGGGTCAGTATTCTGTGTGACAGTCACAGACTCTTGGCATGTGGATGGCTTGGCAAAATCCATCTCCACTACCAGAGAAATGTCCCCTCCTTCCCAAACAGTCTGTCAATGATAGGTAAGCTGGGTCATGATTCATATAAAGGTCAGACCATATTATTATGTTTTCCTAGGACACCAGTGCCATTTGGAGGACCCTTCATCTCTGAGACATTCCCCCAAACGGATATATCTCTCACTCCAAAAGAGCCCATAAGTGGCCTGGATCTCCTCAGCTACAGACCCAGTTTCAACCGGGTACCCCAAGGTTGGGTACGGTCCCTTCTGGAGTCTGAGGAACTGTGACTTGATATTAATTCCTATATGCCTACTGCTTCGCTTTATTAGCCTGTCTTATACTTTGTACATTGTACTAACACTGGTTACACATGTCTGTAGTTCTGCCATGGGTCACATTCTGAACTCTGCATAAGTGAAATCTGAATCTACCTCATCTGATGTGAGAGTTCTGTATACTCCGGTTCCTACTCTACTCTCAAACAGGTTCTTACAGGGCCCTAGAGTAAAGTAGGAAAATGAGAGAAAGAAAGTTAAAGAGTCTAAACAAAATAGGGCTAATTGATGATAGCCCAAGCCTTGCCTTTGTGTGCTTTAAAAAAAAAAAACAACTGTAGCACAATGCTCAAGAAAGATGTTACTCTTATAGGAAAGCAGCTTTAAAACCCCTTCCATAAGCGTGCTGTGAAATCACTGTGGGAGATGGAATGAACTAAGCCCGTGGGACAAAGAAAATCTCTCACTGACATATCAACCTTCTTAATGGGTCAAGAATGCCAGGTTAACTTCATCTCCCTTCCCCCTGGCAAGAAGCAGTATTTGATTTCAGTGTTTGTAGTTCAATGAGTGAGTGGATTCCCAGGCCCCATTGCAAAGAAAGCATTAATGGAGTTCATTCTTGTGGGTGCTTCTGTACCTTCACTGCATTTTACTGCAATGGTCCAGGAAGTTCTAGGCTTAGGTCTGCATTTACAACAGCAGTTCTTTTCCCATGAAGTGGAGACCAATTATTAAAATATATGTGACATATGTTGGGGAGATGGGGGGGGGGGAATGGGATGAGACGGATAAAAGGAAGAAAGACTCATGTGTATGTAACCTTTGCTGGTATTAAGTTATCCTAGTAAAAAGTAACAGAGCAGCAAAATTCATCCACTGTGAGACTGAGACACCACATAGTTACATGTGGGTTCTTAGGTCTGACTGTAGTGATATAACTAGAATAAAGGGCTAGGAAGACAATTAGCTTTTGCGCAAGTGTGTGCTGCCTTTGGTTAGAATAGTTCACTATCTAATGCCAGTGGACAAGTCCTATTGACTCTCTGACCTAAGGGCCTCTTTAACATTCAAAGGAAGAATTTTCAAGGGTATCCTGGCTAAGCAATCTTCTCTAGGACAAACAACTCTCTTGGATAAAGCAACAACTAGGTGTTGGGCCATAGGTGTGTGGAAGCCATTCTGTTCAGCTCTGAGCATCTTCTCTTCCCCTGGGCTGGGGAGGAGCCTCATCAGAAAAAAATTCACTATACCTATCTAAATGAAAATCTCATACCACTTTAAAGAACTACATACTTGAGAGACTTTAGTTTTATCAATTACTTAAGAATATATGTCTCACCAGATACTGCATACCAGAAAAAAATCAGGTGTTGGGTAGAGAATAGATGCAAACTTCATTTATAGATGAAACAACAGCATCCATTTAACAAACCTGAAACCCAACTGAGATTTTTCAACCAATGGCTCTGGAGAGAAAAGTCCAAAGTGCTCCCTTTAAACAACCCAGTTTTCAACTACCACTATCAGATCTGTTTAGACTAATTATTACTAAGCAGGTTTTATAACTGTCACATTGGTATATTCAAGAGTTCACCTTGAAAATGGGGAAAAGAATCCCCTCCTTACCTTCCTCACAGTGGTGTTTCATGAGGATAAAATCCGAGCAGAGTTGAAGGTGCCTTGAAAAGTAAGAAAGTGCTATATAAATGCAAAAGGTTACACTATTTCACTTCAGAGACTGGCAATTTTGGGGTCACTTCCATTAACCCAAAGACACCAGCCACCAGAGGTGGAAGAAAATGCTACAGAAAATCGGAAGTATGCTCACGACAACATTTGGAAAAACTGGCCCATTTTAATCGCTTTTTTAAAAAATTCTAAAATTTAGAACAGGTCTCATTTCCTTTACCTTTTTCACTTGACTACAATTCAGTTACATCCAAGCAACATTTCTATGAGAAAGTAATAGACAGCCTCCTATGCAGCAGCAGAAAATTAGAAACACACGAAGGTGCAAGTTAAACAAAGACCCTTCCATAAGTCACAGCTCACCCATACAAGCAAAATAAAAGGTCTATTTGTTTCACAGTTAGGTTAACCTCTCCCTCATGAGAGGAGGCATTAGTTTTGCAATGCAGGCCCCAAAGTTTTGTGAAGAGATCAGTCACTTTGGATGGTAAAGCATAAGCAAGAGTTTTCTTAAGACTGAAAAGAAGTTGATTTTGTTCTGTTGGAAGAGGTTCCTTTAGGAAGAGGAGGATAAAAGAGGAAAGAAAGTATCGAGGGTATTTGATTTTCAAAGTCTGACCTTGGGTAATAGGGAAATAATACTTAACAACTCTCCTTAATGACCAGCAAATGGCTAGCCAAAGAATTATTCTAAAAATATTGTCAAATGTTTGCTTTCACCCCAGGTCAAAGTTTGTCAAAACCCAAACACACAAAGAAATACATACAATTAGAATTACAAATCTCCTTAAGGTTCCCAGAAGCTCCACACTCACCCTTACCCTATTTTCTCCTGTATGGTTAAGAAGCAAAGGACACTGTTACATTAGTGACCATATTTGTTACTATCCGTTTATCAGGGCTCCTCCACCTGCCCCGATCTCAGGAACTCGGTTCCAGCTCTCTGTCTGCCCATATCTTAGCATGTTATATGCTACCATGGAAACTTACAAAGGAAAAAAATATTTACTCCAAGATTTATTTATTACATTTCTAAAGCGCCTTTCCTCCTCAGAGCCCAACCACTGTAGCAGGATGTTAAGGACTGCTGTGCTTTCCTGCATGAGCCCCCATCCTCTGGGGATCCTGAGAAGGATAGTGGATGGGTCCTGGAGCTCGCATGAAGGGAGGTGGTGGTCCCATTGGGTGGAACATGTGTGGTCCAAAACCTGCAGATGGGAAGGAACAGATGTGTTGGATTTTCAGCTCTTCTGACAAACTTTGATAATGTTTATCTCTCCCAGTCTAAAGAAGCAATATGTAAACCTTACAAATTAAGCCTAATGAAAAACTGACTTTCAAGTCAGCCTCCAGAATTAA
This sequence comes from Pseudocheirus occidentalis, assembly GCA_028646575.1. Lineage (NCBI taxonomy): Eukaryota > Metazoa > Chordata > Mammalia > Diprotodontia > Pseudocheiridae > Pseudocheirus > Pseudocheirus occidentalis. The sequence goes on along the minus strand of CM053595.1, from coordinate 25,450,000 downwards.
AGATATCTGTCCAACTACTTGCTCTCCTTTAGTCTTTCTCTTCCTCCTCAGATTCTGACAGGATGAAGTCATCCTCTGGGTACCTAGAGTTCAAGGCTTCCTAAATCAGAGCAGTCTGAAGCAGTCTGCCAGGCAAGGTCTGATTAGGATTTGGGGATGATGCATTAAAATTGAGCCTCTTCTTCTAGTTGCAATCCTTAATGGCAGACTGGAGTAACATCATTATTTTTTAAATAAGCTTTACAGAGCTACAACCAAAGGAAGATCTATCACACACACCAATTTTCCTGATGCCTATTAAACAGTACATCATAGGATGTTAAGGACCTTGAATAAACCAGTTAAGCACACAGGACAAAATCATTCTCTGCATTGCTGATATTACAGGAAAGCTGAAGGCAAAGAAAGAAAATAAGAATATCAGCAGGTCTAGAGCAGGTTGTGGAGTTCTACAGAATGACAGGGATGCGGCAGCAAGCTGAGTGTGTGGGTATTTGGGGAAGTAGGGGAACAAGATAAGTGATCCAACAATATTCTGCCATGAGACCTCTCTATATCTTCCTTGTTAAGATGCCCGTCACCCCGAAGAAGCAATCTCTTCTGGCAAACCTCTCTTAAAGCCCTTACATGCTCTCTGTCCGCTAGTATTTTTTAGTATTCCAGTCTTATCTCACCCTCTAAGCTGCAAACATCAGGGTGGTATCCCCAAAGCATCTAGTTCTGTGCCCTGCATATAAAACATACTTTGTAAAGGAAGACTGAAGATTCGGTTTCAGGGAAGGGACACTCTTTTGCACAGTGTAGTAGTTTGTGATTTGCAAAACAAGCAGAGATCAATTAACAGATGACTTTGTTTTTTTATGTGTCATGCTGTGTTTTGAAACAAAACTAGTATAAAAATGTGAACTGACTATAAGGAGATTGGGGTTCAATTAATCAATTGGGGATCAATTAACAAGTACTTGTCAAGTGTCCACTCTATGGCAAAAATGAAATAGTCCTTATCCTCAAGTGCAAGCGGGGAGATGGTATATACCTAAGTTTATACAAAATAAATACAAGGTAATTTTGGGGGGGGGGAGGGAGGAGAAGAGGGGCAGAAGGAATAGCTCTAGCTAGAGGAGAGAATCAAGAAAAGCTTCATGTAGGGGGTGGTGCTTGAGGAGAGGGGGACAGCCAGTGCAAAGAGATGGAGGCAGGAGATGGAACATCACATCAATTTTGGCCGGATTTGTAGAGTATGAGAAAAGGAGGTTGGGACCAGGTTGTGAAGGGTTTAAAAGTCCAAATAGAGGGGCTCATATCTGATTCTAGAGGGAATAAGGAGCCACCAGAGAATTCTAAAATCGTAATGTTAGAACTGGAAGGGGATTAAGAGATCAATGAGTACAATCCCCTTATTTTGTAGAGAAAGAAACTGAAGACAGCCCAGGCAGACCATGGGGGCAGACACAGGACTATGAGAAGTCCCTCATTTTCAGGGCTAGGGGCTGATGAAACTTCTGAAAAGGAAGGTCTTACCTGGTGGGGGAGGGGGTGCGATGCCAGGAGGAGGGGGCAGGGCGATATTAACCACTGCTGGAGGACCACTGGGAGGGAGATTAAAATAATTGGCAGAGGCTTCTTCTTCAGCTGCCGGAGGAGGAGGAAGAGCTAAAGAAGAGAGTTAACACAAGTCAGATACAATAATGTTCAGCGCAGGAAAGCCAAAGTGGGAGGCTGTAACCACTGCTTCCTCCCATTATTCCTATTCTTTGCTAATGGCAACTCGAGGGGTTGCTACCTGTCACAGGGGAAATTTATTTACTATTCTGAGTAACAAGCTGGTTGTTATATTAATATTCAAGCAAGCAATGGAATAAAAACATTCTTACCTCCAGGAAGTCCTGGGACAGGTTCCAGCTTAATTCCAGAGTCTGTGGTTCCTTCTTTTTCCTTTTCTTTTCCTCTGGCTGCCTGAGATCTGAAACATACAACAAAATCAAAATCATCCTATGATGCTGAGTAAGATGACAGAAAGACACTGCCTACTACCACTCTCCAGGCTACTCACAAATCCGCTAATGTTCAAAGAGATTACTGTTATTCTGGAATCCTGACATTCCAAGCTTGTATATACAGCTCACCAAACTGCAGTCTCTCAAAACAAATTGTTAAAAGACAAGCACAAACAGAAATCTCACCTTCCCCACTTCACATTAAGCCTTCGCCCATTCACAATCAGCTTGTTGAAGGACTTCTCGGCAGCCATCTCTGCAGCCTGCCTCGTAGCAAACTGGATGAAAGCGCACTGCTGCCTCTGTACCACGGTTATCGTTCGGATCTCACCAAACTGGTAAAAGTGATTTCTACATGGACAGAAAGATGGACAAATCTGACTCTCCTTTGTAAAGTTAAACACATAGCATAGTCACACAAAATGACATCTATCTCCAACAGATTGAAAACACTCAACTCTTTTATTGCCGTAGAGAAGACAGGCACCTGGTAACCTGTGGGGAATCTCTCCCCCATTCCTCTTTTTCCAGCCTGGCTCCGAAGAGAAAGAACAAAAGAAGAGTGCCAGCCAGCTAACACTCTTTTTATTATTGGACGAAATGTCTAGACGTGAAGTTTGCTTTTGACTGCAAATGAAATAAACTCAACAAGGAAGGGAGAATGTTCCTTAAGGAATATGTTAAGTCCTCTTCCTCTCTGCAGGGCAAACTTCTGACAAAGGTTTACCTTTTCCTTTATTATCCCTCCAAGTCCTTGGTTATCATCCTAACCCTTCTGCCAGTCATATGATCTTGGAACCCTATTAGGGAAGAAAAACATGAACTACACTTCTTTACTCAAGGACAAAGGAGAGCTCTACATGCCAGTTTTCTGTCTAAAGATGTTTTCTATGGAGATCCTTTGTTTCTATGACTTCCTGTCTTTCTATACCATCCTTAATGTTTTTCTAAAGAAAAGAAGGTACAGAAAACAGTCAGGCCTGTGGTTAGTTACATTGTTTTTTTCTCATTAAGGGAAGACTCAGAAATACTGTCTCCACTTCCTTTGAACTACCATTCCAATTTTTGTCACTACTCCTTATTTAACCAGGACCAAGTCTGTGGCTCGGCAGTTAGGTGGCACAGAGGAATAGAGTGCCAGGTCTAGAATCAGAAGACCTGAGTTCAAGTCCAGATTAGAAACTTACTAGCTGTGTGACTCTGGGCAAATCACTTAACCTTGTTTGCCTCAGTTTCTTCATCTGTAAAATGAGCTGGAGAAGGAAAGAGAGAGAGAGAGCAAACCTCTCCAGTATCTCTACTAAGAAAACCCTAAATGGGGTCATTAGGAGTTAGACATGATTAAAAACAACTGAACAATGACATACTCTTGTGATTAGAGGAACTTCATGAAACTTTTATCATTAATAATACCTCTTTCTTCAGAGTCTCCATACATATTACAATGTGAAATGCACCAGGGCATTACTTCCAAACTGCTCATTTCTCCTTATGCCCAGACATATCATCAAAGTTTACTAGCTATAACAAGGTCACCAGATATAAACCCCAAGAATAAGTCTCCCAATCTGCAGCCTTACACCCATTTCCATGACCATCACTACTGCATATGTCACTACCTTTCCAGTGGGGGCCTGAGGTGTAGGGTGTGCACGTTCCCTAATCACCTAAAATACAGGAACATACCTGAGATCTGTCTCACTAATTGTATCTCCCAAGCCACCAACATAGAGAGTGGTGATAGTCTTGTCATCGGGCGGGTCCAGGCGAGGCATTGTTGAAGCCCGTTTTAGCAGCTTATCTGCCACAGGATCATTAATGCCATAGTATCGATCTTTGATGTTCTGATCAGCAAGAGGATCATCTGGGTCTGTAGGCTTCTCATGTCTGGGAATTAGGATGAAAATAAACAATGTTGACTTTAAAGCTAAAGACGTCAAAATTCCATTAGGCCACATAATAAATTTAAAAGAAGTCACAGAATAAAATAAAAGGCTGATCAGAATCGAAAATCACATCGCATTAGCTGCTGAACATCTCCTTCTTTAATACTCTTAGCTCCCTTCCTCCGTTGTATTGCCATTCAGTTCACAGGTATGGCATGGACTAGATGGCACCTTTCCAACTCAAACCACAACTCTGTATTCATTTTCAGCCTTCCCATTAACTGTGATCCTCAAACACTCTTCCTTTAGCACCCTGAAGTCCTCAATTCATCATTTCCAACTTCACTTTAAGATAATCAAGAAGGAAAATTCCCCCTTAGAACTCATTAGAAACTTTACACCTCCAAGACTATGGATTCTGAAACACCTTGCTCTGGCCATAATTCCTTGTTCTACCTTTCCTACTCCCTTACAACTCACCTTAACTATGACTTTCAATCCCTTGATTTTTCAGTATTCTTCTAGTCCATCAACTCTGTTCCAGCAGCCATACTTCTCTCCCTACAGCCAGCCACTTCAATATCTTCTCTCGACTTTTCCTCCCTTGACCTTTTATTATTTACACCCTGATAACTGGTAACCCTGGGTGGTTTTTACCGTTTGTCTCTCCTCATGACTGCTCTTGAGCAGTCAAAATGAAACTGGAGAAAAATCTGAAAACTGCTGACTGGGTCTACTATAAATATACATTAATTTCTACTGGGCTCTCAATGTTGCACAGCGATCCCTTTTATTAATTTTAATTCTTTATTACATTTCCCAAATATCTGCTCCAAAACTCTTTTGTTGCAATGACTCCAGGTATTTACCAATATGATGCATTGGTGAAATATATGGTGGATATCTCCAAGAATCACAAGGTGAGTTTTAAACCTATTAAAATTCTTCTAAATCAGATATCTTAACCTAAGGTCTGTGAACTTTAAAAAAACAAACTTTGATAATTGTATTTCAATATAATTGTTTTTCCTGGTAATCTTATGTATTTTACACATTTAAAAATGCTCTTCTGAGAGAAGTGAATAACATAAAAAATTAGTTTAAGAAACTCTGCTCTAAATCTTTTTTTAAAACCGAAGTTTTTATCAATGTTTTCTGTTTGTTTTTTTTTTAAATACCAGTATAGTATTTTATGTATCTCTCTCCATTCTGCTCCCTGAGAGCCATCCTGTATGACAGATAGTATTGTTTTTGGAGAGGAAAAAAAAAAAAGTGAGTACAGGTGATTGATATGGTGAAAAAGTCCAGAACCACGTGTAATGTGTAACATCTGTGGATCTCCCAGGTCTACCAAAAGGTAGGGTGGGGAGCGGGGTGGGGGTGTGTGTGTGTCTTCTCATATCTCCTCATCCGACTCCCCCTTGATTTTTTATGATTTTGTCACACTTGGTCTAACAATGTTTTGGAGTCATTTTCTTTCCATTTACATTGTTGCAGTTACCGTGCTCGTTGTTTCCTCGGCTCTGCTTTTTTCACTGTTTCATCAGCTGAAACAGATCTTTCCATGCTTCTCTGCATTCATCACACACATCAGTAATGTACAGTAGTAATACAGCAATATTCCATCACATTCACATACAATTTGTTTTGCCATTCCCCAAATGATGGACATCTACTTTGTTTCCAAGTCTTAGCTAATACAAAAAGTGCTGCTATAAATATGTGGAGTGTGTGGGGATTTTATGCTTATTGATGGCTTCCTTGGAGCATAAACCCAGTAACGGAGTCTCTGGTGCAAAGGACACGAACATTTTAGTCATCTTTTTTTTGCTTAATTCCAAATTACTTTTGAAAATGATTGTTGCCATTTTGGGTCATTTTTGCTAATTTGCATTTCTTTTATTATTAGTAATCTGGAGCATTTTTTCACACAGTTGTGACTATTCTACAATTTTTTTTGAGAACTGTTTATTCATATCCTTTAACTACTTATCTATTGGGCAATGAAAATTAGTTTTTATAAACACACACACACACATCTTAATTATTTAAATATCTTATATACCAAACCCATATCAGAGTAATTTGGTAAAAAGATTTTTTTCTCATTCACCCATTTCCCATCTTATCCTAGAAGCATTAAAGTTGTCTGTGCAGAACATCTTCTATCCATAGCTATGAGGGCTCTTCTGATTTTTTAAATAACATAGTCTTTAATATTAAGATCATGTATCCATTTAGAATGTATTGTGTTGCATTAAGCCTAGTTTCTGCTAGACTGCTTTCTAGTTTTCCGAGCAGTTTTTATGAAATAGGAAGTTTTTTCCTACGTAATTTATGTTTTCCACTTTACAAAACACTAGGTTATTGAGTTCTATCATTCCTGAATCTCCTTTATCAGTCTGTTCCATATTTCCCTATTCTTTAAACACCACCAGATGGTTTTATTACTGCTGTTTCATAATGCAGTTTGAGAACTCAAAGTGTTATTCTCCCTTTGTCCTCACTTTTTTTCCCCCATTATTTCTCTTGATATTCTAGATCTTTTGTTTCTTTTAAATTAACTTTGTCATTGTTTTACGAAGCTCTGTAATATTTTTTGAGAATCCCCCACACTGAGGTGACACTGAAAATCACCAAGCAATAAACGGTAGAGAAGGGGAAAAGTGCACGCGCACACACACACGCATGCATGCGCGCGCACACACACACGCATGCATGCGCGCGCACGCACACACACACACACACACAATGTATTTGTGGATGTGTCTATCTGGATTTCTCACAGAGACTACGTGTGGCAGCTAGGTGGCTCAGCGGAGAGTGCTGGATGTGCAGTCAGGACGTGAGCTTGAATCCAGTTTCAGACACACACTAGCTCATGATCTCAGGGATTACCCCTTGGTAATCTGATGGGTATAGCATTAAAATTAGAAGTTAATTTTGGCAGTATTGTCATTTTTACTATATTGGCAAGGCTGAGCCCCGAGCACTGAATATTCTTCCAGTTATTTCGGCTGTTAGCTCCTGCGTCTACACCTAGTTCTTTTATGAGTTTTGGCTGCTGAGGCATCTGATATTGGTATGTTGCCTACGGCTCCTTTGGGCAGGATTTAGTCCCAAGTCGTCCCTTCTTATTTTTTGAATATTTGCTTTTGCTTTGCCTGCTTGTGTGACGGCAACTTTTGATTTTTTGGATTCACTTGATGCAAAGTAAATTTTTCTCCATCCCCCCAGTTCTATTTTGTCTATGTCTGTCTTTTTAAAATATATTTCTTAGAAGCCACAGATTGTTGAGTTTTTTTTAATCTGTCACTTTTTTTTGGTCTTATTAGACTGTTTAATCTATTCACATTTAAAGTTCTAAGAGTAAGGTTTATATTTTCTCCCATCTGTGTCTAAAATTCTTTTTCTCCAAGTTATGATTCTTTTCCCTTCTCTTTTGTAAACACAGTATTATGTTTCTTAAATTATTTTATTTGAATGTTTTTAAGGTGGCTCTGTTCCCTGGCTCTCTTCTCCTCCCCCACCCCAAGCCCCTCTTCTTGTTTGTTCCTCTCCTGCTTTTATCCGGTTATCTATTTCTTTCTCCTTTTTCTTCCTCTCACCTAATCAAATATTCTCTTTTCATCTCCTTTCCTTTAGCTAGTCCTGTTCATTAGATTGTTTTATTTTTTTTTTTTGTACCCCTTTGCCAAAGGGATTTATCTCACACTTCCCATACAACTCTTCCCCATCTCAGCAGCTGGGCTCATCTCATGCTTCTCTAAGAACACAGAATCCATTTCCATGAGCTCTCTTTCCTGCCTTACTCTATATTATCTCAAAATCCTTGACATCACCCCACATTCTCTCTTTTCCTCTAGTCCATGATGAAGAAGAGTACAGTGCTTAGCAAAGTGGTCGGCACACAGCAGGTGCTTAATGTTTGCTGACTGAACACCAGCCCCTCTGTTTGGCAAGGACAGCCATTCCGCTCATCTCCCTGACCCCTGTCTCTTCCACCTCATTCAGTAGTTTGCCCCTGTACCCCCCACCTTTTTTTGAATTTCTATCATTTCCTTTCTATCAGCAGCCTGCTACCTCTATGTTCATCTTTAAAATAAGGAAAGGGGTGGTGAGGTGGCACAGTGAAACACTAGCCCTGGAGTCAGGAGGACCTGAGTTCAAATCTGGCCTCAGATGCTCGACACACTTACTAGTCGTGCGACCTTGGGCAAGTCTTTTAACCCCAACTGCCCTCCAAAAAAAAGTAAAATAAGGAAAAAACCAAAACAAACCTTCATTTGACCTTGCCATTTTTAAGTTGCTACATTAGGTCACTTCACTTCTAAACTAGAAAAAAGCTGCTTATATTCAAATGAACTTTCTATTCATTTCTCACCTCCTTAAAATATGTCTTCTGACCTTATCTCTCAAATGAAGTTGCTTTTCCAAAGTTACTAATGATCTCTTAATTACCAAATCTGGCTTTTAGTCTTTATCCTTCTTGACTTCCTTTGCAGTATCTGACGCTGCTGATCATTTCCCTCCTCACTGATTTTTCTCCACCATATGCTCTCTCCTGCTTCTCCCCTCTGTTTGGCCACTCCTCATTCTCCTGTGCAGGATCATTACTCATGTCCTCCCCACTGTGTGCGCATATACCCAGTGGGACTAACGCAGGGCCTGTTCTCCCCTCCCTACTTCACTCTCGGCTTAATAACCCTCTCTATGTAGATGATGCTGACTCCTCCGATCCAGCCCTAGCCTCTCTCCTGAGCACCTATCCTGTACCCCATTTCCAAATGGATGTTCCCCACAGACACCTCAAACTCAGAATGTTCTGAAGTCCTTATTCTGCCTGGCCTCTTCCCCCATCTTAACTTCTTTGCTACTGAAGGTACATTATCATCCTTCTAGTAATCCAAGTCTGCAACTTTCGGGTCATCCTTACTCCTTCCCTCCCTCTTACTGTTTGTATCAAACTGCTTAAGTCTTTTAAAGATTCATTTTGAAAAAGTAACGATTTTTTGATTTTACATTGATCTCTTTTCCAAATATCTGTACCTTTCTTTGGTCATTCCTTGTAATAAAGAACACAAAAGAAAAGTGATTTAGTAAAACTGACAAAAAAATGACCAACAAATCAGCCAAATGACAATATATACAGTGTTCCCATAGTCTTTAACCTTTGTAAAGAAAGGAAGTTAATTACTAAGTCTGGCTGATTCTGCTTCCACAACAATCTTTACATTTGTCTCCTGTCCACTCACACGGCCACCATCTTAGTTCAGGACTTTATCATCATTAACATGGATTATTCCAATAGCCTCTTAGTCTTCCAGAGACCAACCTCTACAATCCATTCTCATCACAGTGATCAAACTCATATTCCCAAACCTCAGGTTTGACTATATCAGATTTCTGATCAAGAATCTCTAGTATCCTCCCTACTGCCTCTAGGATGGGGGTTCTAAACTTTCTTATGTGTCATAGTTCTAAGCCTATGGATTCATATTCAGTAGGTTTGCTGCCAACATTCATAATCAAAGGAAATGCAAAATTTCAATTAGAAGCCAGTAAAAATAAAGATGTAATTTGTTTTCAATCAAGTTCATGGCCTCCTGCAATCTATCCACAGACCCTCAGGTTAAGAGCCCTTGCTCTAAGATAAAATACACACTTTTCCTTTCATAATTTTACCCCCATCAATCTGGCTCCAGTCTAGTTTTCCAAGGCTTACTGGACATTACTCTCATGCATGCATATGATATTTGAGTCAAACTAGTTGTTTCCCACAAAAACACTCCATCTCTTGAATACTTCTGATAGGGTATCTGCAATTTGGAATATCCCTCTTTACCTTGGCCTTGTAGGCTCCTTAGCTTCCTTCAGCGTTTAGCGGAAGGACCACTCCTCACAGAAGGCCTATCCTGATCTCTCCAGTGGTAGGATCTTTCCCTCTGGCAATTACTTTGTATATATGTTATATCTGCTTATCCTCTTAGTTTTATATACTCTGAATAGAAAGGAAAAGCTCCTTAACAGCAGGGATTTTTGCTTCTGTTCTGGTATTCCTTGGGCACAAAGGTGCTTAATGAGATGTTTGCTGAAGGAATACTCTCCAAAATTGTGTCCTGAGCCCTTTTCTTCCTTTATTAACTTGGTGACTTCAGCTACTCTGATGACTTTCAATATGACCTTTATGTGGGTGACACATACAAAAGAAATGTATGTGTGTTTAGTCAAACAATAAAAAATGAGTCTGGACACGCACACGCACACTTTTTTTGAGAGTCTCCCAAATTGAGGTGCTATTGGAAGTCACTGGAATAGTTGAAATCACCAAGGAATAAAGCGTAGAGAAGGGGAAAAGCACACACAAATATGCACACAAACAACACATTTATAGATGTGTCTCTCTGGATGCCCCACAGAGACCATGTGTGTCAGCTGGGCGGCTCAGTGGAAAGAGTGCTGGATGTGCAGTCAGGACCCGAGCTTGAGTTCAGTTTCTGACACTTATTAATTAGCTCACGATCTCACTGAAATCACTTAACCTCTCTTGGACTGTTTTCTCACCCATAACATGCAGAGTTTGGACTCAGACTCTGAAGTCCTTTTCAGCTCTATAAGCTATGATCCTGGATCCCAAACTGAATGTATCTTCTCCCTACAACCTGCCCTCTCTAACTTCTCTATTTATATTGCTGGTACCACCACTGTTCCATTTATCCTGGCTTAAAGTGTCAAAATCATTCTATACTTTCACATTTAATCATTAACTAAGTTCTACTGATCGTCTCTACAATATAAGTGTCCTTTGGAGCCCCAATGCAGTCATTCACCACATTATTGTCCCAACCATTATTCAGGCCTGCATTTTATTTCCCCTCCAAAGTAGTCGTCACACCACTGCCCACTGTTTTCCTAATAGGTTCCTCTAATCATATAATTTCCTACTCCAAAGTCTTTAGAGGCTTAGGAATATCCACCGACCAAAATGCCGACGACTTGCTCTGGCATTCATATGCCCTATAACATGGCTCTAACTTATCACTTCGGCTTCATCTCCAAGAACTCCCCCTCACATACTGTATACTCCGGTCAGACTGTGCCGTATTGTTTCTTATTCTCACCCTGTCACCTCCCATCTCTGTACTTCATCTCAAACACCATCACCACCTGCTTACAACGGGCTCCTCTCTGCCTCTGCTGAAGTTTCTCTACCCTTTATGGCTTGGGGTCACTTGCTTCCATGAAGAACTCCTCATACCTCTTTTTGCCTGAATTATTTCTTTGCACTTATCATACTTCTCTCTTTTCTTCCCCTTTTTAAAAAAGTAAATAGTATTTTATTTTTTCAATTACATGTAAAGACAGTTTTCAACACTCATTTTTTTAAGCTCTTGAGTTCCAAATTTTTCTGCCTCCCCCTCACCCAAGATGTCAAGCAGTCTGATACAGGTTGAACATGTGCAATCATCATACTTCCCTCTTGTATCAGTTATTTGTGCCCAAGTTTTAATGTCTGATTAGACTTTAGGTTTTCCACACAGTGGATACTTAATAAATAATTGTTTGCTGAACTGAATTTCTGTTCATCATATGAGGTAACGTCGGTGAGACCTCAGAAAGAAACGCTATCAAGTCTAATCAGGGTAATTAGGGGGCAGGAGCACATGATACAGAAGGCTGTGCCTTGCATTTTGGACTTGACCGATCATTTCACTGGCATAGGTGGTTTTAGTGGACCCGCTGCTAGACTTGGAAGACTCCAATTCAAAACTTGCTCCAGCCATTTAGTAGCTGTGTGACCCTGGGAAAGCGATAAACTCTCTGAAACTCGTTTCCTCATCTGTGAAATGGGACAATAATAGCGCCCACACTTCAGTGCTGTTGTGAGGAACAAGAGAGAGAACAGGCATAAAGTGTCTGCAAATCCTAAAGTGAGTTATTGTCAGAAGCAGCCTCTCGAGAGGAAGCGCCTCTACCAACGGCAGACCGGCAACTGTTCAGCACCCTACAGCCTTACAGCTGCACAGGGGCCTGGGAATTTAAGGGAGTCATGCAGCCCTCATGTGTAAGAGAGGAGATCTGAATCCAGGTCAACATTTTATCCATAGTGACTGCCCATCTCTCATAAATGACTTACACGTACCAGATGCTTATTAAATAAATTAACGTAGGTTACTGCTTAACTGAATGAACATCCCCATCCTCTGCCCAAACCCGGCAACCGCTAAGTGAGGCTCCTCTCTCTCTCTTACCTGTACGGACACTCCTCTCCTCTTTTACATTCTCCTTTCACCCAGAAGGAACAAATGTGAGGGCGATTCCGTTTGTAGTACGGGGTCGTCCGAGCCAGTTTGAGCAGCATGTCGCTTGTAGCTGTCGCCTTCCCAAGAACACCCACAGGCCGAGTTCCATCAGAGTTAGAAATCTACAAGAAGATGCCAAAGGAAAAAGAGAGATGGCACCAACCAGAGAGACGCTTGGAGACAGCTCCCCAACCCCATTCCACGTCACTTTTACTCAGGATGTCACAGCATTTCCTTCCATACCTCTCGCTCAACATTCTGGGTGTAGTACTCTTTGTTCACGTCAGACTTAGGCATGTCATCCTTAAAGGACAGTCCTGCATCACGGACCTGAATAGGTAAGCCTGAAATCAGAGAAGGGAACCGAGAGAAGTTCAGCAATAACCACAAGTCTAATGAACACGTTGCATTTATTGACTATGCACCAAAACTTACAATAGTGATGACTTTTTCAAACGTTTAAGGCCCTGTAAAGGCTGGCCTAAATTCCTATACTGCTCGTCACTTATAAAGTACTGCTAGAAATAAATCAGCTTCATGGCCACGGCTTGGAAAACTTTTAGTCAAAAAGAATTTGTATTATGGATGTGTAAGTAAGATCATATTATGTTAGGTTCTGATCTACAATCTAATAATGCGTGCTATTTTTACAGGATTACAGAATATCAGGGCTGGAAGCCGTTTAGTCCATTTTTCGCCTAAAGCAGCAACCACTTCCACAGTATTCCTGGCTCTGTGATCACTTAGCCTCTGCTTGAGCCCTTCCAGTTAAAGAATTCTTGTAATATTCTATGGTAGCCATTTCATTTTTGGATAGCTCAAATTATGTGAATAAAGAAGTGTGAAAACTGCCTCCCTATAACTTCCACCCACTACTTCTAACCTCTGGGACCAAGAAAAATAAATCTAATTATTCTTTCATATGACAATGCTTTAATCACTTGACCCCCCAAACCAAGTTACATTAAACCAAGTTTAGAAAGAACTGTTTTTAATTCAATATGCTTTGAAAAGCACAAGCCTCCAACTACCCGGTAGCACTTGCACCAAAAGAGATGCAGTTGCAATTTTGCTCATAGGCCCCAAATTTAAATTTATAATGCTAGGGTTAGCGTCAGTTTCAAACAATTAATATAACTGGCCAGCTTTAATTTGTAGAATTTTGAAACAAAATTATAATGTAATATTATATATTTATATTATAATATATATTTGTATGATATATATAATATAAATTATAATATTTAGCAAACAAACTTTGAGATAAGCTTCCTTTATCTAGAACAGGATCTACAGATGTCTAAACACTTTATTATGTGATATGAAAACCTCTCTGGGGTCCTACTCTCACCATCACTAGAACACTATCTTTCCTTATGTCCAGTCAAATAAGGATCAGGGATGAGTCTAATCATCATTTGAATACAGGCAATAAATAAACGGATACTTCTTTAGAATTTAAAAAAATGTGAACATAAACATAAGAATGGACATTTCCAAATATAAAGCCAAACAGAAAAAGAGAATTCTACGTGAAATCACATACTTATATACAGCTTAAACAAGTATATAAGAACTTAAAGCTGTCCTGTTTATTGATAATATATACAGATAGTTTTTCTTTTGGAGACTGGGTCTCCCTATCTCATTCATACAGGTTAGAAGTGCAGGGCCCACTCATGGGCTTGACGCCACTACTGACATGGGAGCTATGGCCTGCTCTGTTTCAGATGTGGGCTAGTTCACCCTTCCTTAGGCAGCCTGGTATCCTTCTTACCCCTACTCCTGGGGAGATTAACCACACTGGTGCCAAGCTTACTATGGATACGTGATTGGTTTTAGACCTAATTGCCTCAGAACTCCTAAGCTCAAGCAATCCACCAGCCTCAACATTCCCAGTAGTAGGAATTATAGGTGCTTGCTACTAATACATATAGCTCTTAGCAATCGAGGAATTATAAGGGCATGAGGCCTTTCTCCCACTAGCTACACTTCCCTGCCTTTTCCATTTCCTAAAATACTAGAGGCACAAGCTTGATGCACAGTGCAGGCTCTTGATTTTCTTTCCACATTCAGAAAAAAAATTATTACTGTGGCATTTTTCATTAACAACCACAATCCTGACCAGAGTCCCATACTAATTATTTTTAGTTGTTCATCTCAACTAAATTTCCTACGTATATCTAGGCTCTTCCAAAAAGACAACAAATAAAAAGTTCCAGCCTTGAAGAAACTTACATTCTAGTTAAAGGATACAATATGTATACATAGGAGTAAATGCAAGGTAATCTGACTAGGGATAGGGAGGCTAATAAATAGAGGTTATAAAAAGAAGACTCCATGGAAGAAAGTTTCACCTGAGCTGAACTGTGAAGGAATTAGGACTGCATTCCTGACATGGTAGATGGCTTATGTGAATAAAGACATGTGGAAGAAGGAATGTTAAGCTCAAAGTTTGACTGGAATGAAGTACGAGAAGAGGAGTGATATGCTATAAAGCTGGAAAGGTCTTTGGAGAAGTAAGAGTGGATCATAATAGACAAAGTATTGGATCTGCCCAGAATCAGATCTCTCCGAAGTTGCTGGCCAAGAGGCGTTCATTTCCAAGTGTTACAGCTCTCCTCTACTCCCTAAAATGCTGACACTCCCTAAAAGGCTTCCAAAACTTTCACTGGTATTATCAAAAGCACGGCCCCTTTCTTAGCATCTCTGGGTCTTCTTAGGCTTCTGACAAGTTATTTTTCTTCATTTACTCATTACAAAAATTCCTACCCAGCAGGAGAGGTAAGACATATACATAAATAATAAAAAGATGCTGCAAGAGAGGTACAAGAATTTAGGAGTAGGAGAGATTACTAGCTGAGGAGAGCGGGGAAGGCTCAACTAAAACCAGAACAGCTCTCTAAAGTGGCTGTTTCTGAAATTCGCATAACCTCAGTGGGAATGTAACAGCATCAAGTTTGTTTTACAGACATTTTAATACACAATCTTAAGAATTCAGCTGAAATGAGGCAAATTAGAAAAAAATTAGACATGGTCTGGATTGTGGTTATACATGAAAAATCCCACAGTAACGGCCATGAGAACAATTCCTAGGTGACTCACTTCACCTGCCACTCCATTTGGTAGAAATTCATCTAGAAGGGTGCACATCTGAGAAGTTTGGAGGAGGAGTCACAACTAATTACTTCCAGGGCTCTGACTTAGGGCCGACTGAGATCTAGATTGGGTCCACAATGTCCTCGGAAGAAACTGTACCTTCAGGCACCAATCAGATGAAACCACTCTCTAGGATGGTCCTGGACCTGAACCCCAAGGTTAGATTAGAACCAGACATGGGGCCAGAATTGGTGAAGGATACGGGGGACCATTTTCTAGGGCACTTGTTGGTTCATCTGATAACACAAACTCACCATATTCTAGGTCCAAAAGGCAGGTCTGACATACATTTTTTAGCTTGCTGCAGGTTTGGCACACTTCAGTCTTCTTAAAACGCATGCGAACACCGGGGCACCAGCGGAACACTGTGAACGGCCTGGCACAAATCTGGAGCACAAAGCCAGAGACCTTTACTGGCCCAGTCCCAGGCCTACTAGTACAACTATCTAATCATAGGCAAGGCCTTCTCCTTTGGAACAATTACTGAACCAAGAGGGTTGGGCTGGTGTTTAATGTTTTAATAATCTTGCTTTATAATGCTGTAAAACTTAAGGAAACCACCACTGATTTAAAAAAACTTTTATCTAGAAGCAAAAATAATATAAATTCCAATTTAACTATCCCAACAAGTGTGATTGATTCTGGAGGATATATCTAAGAAGAAACAAGCAGAAATTCTAGTTGCCTTTTTCTACACAAGATGAATCAATTTTTGGCCTTAGACTAACCGGTTAGGCTTCCCTTGGTCTCATTCAACACCATTAGAAGATAATCTACAGAAAAAGAGGATACAAAGGGCATAGGAAAGCTCTGCAGAAATAACTTCTATTTTTCTAAGTCTATTATCGTTAAAGGCAACTTTATTAGAAAACAGGGAAGAGTTCTCCAATGCAGATAAACTTACTTTGCATTCTTTTCCATACTTTTCTTTGGTCTGAAATAAAAGAAAACTACAGTTATTAGGAAGAACACAACCCAACAAATGTGTCTAGGATCCCTGGCTCTCTGAAGACAAAAAGAAGGGATAATATATCTTTGTTTGAATTATTCAGGAGTCCTAGCCGATCGGAACTGAGCCATAGGAAGTTAAGGACCTAACTTTAAGAAAAGGAGGGCTGCTTACTGCTGCCATCACACCAAAACTTCACTTTCTGGCCCCAATTTTCCCCAGGTGTATTCACTATTTAGTCCCTTGTAATTTGGCTTCTAAACAGCTCTCTCAAAGGTCAAACATGCCTTCTTTGTTACCAATCCATGGCATTTTTTTCAGTCCTCACACTGTGAAACGCTTTCTTCTTTATGAGGGTTTGTCTCTTTCCTGGGCTTCCTAGGCATCTCTACTCTTGTTTCTTCTCTCTGACCGTTCTTTATCTCCTAAGATAGTTCTTCTCCCCCTCCTCCCACACCCAACTGTTTTGAGTTCCTTTCTCTCTATACTCTACATTTTGTTTATTTAAGGCACTCTCCTGATTTCAACTTGGCATGGATGACTAAACAACAAATCAATCTCTCAATCTCTGACAGCTCTTCCCATATTATATATTTAACTGCCTACTGGACCACTCTGACTTAATGTCCTTCCCCTTGTCACCTTAAATTCAGGATCATCTAAAGAAGAATTCAATCTTTTGCCTAAAAATTGTTCCATCTGATGTTCCTATGTCTGTCAATGGCAACGACATCCTTCCACTTCCCTGTGCTCATAATTTTGCAGTTATCTCTTTCTCCTCCTTTTCCCTCATCCCACACATCCAATTAGCTGTCAAGCCCTGTCAAACGTATCTCTACAGGACCGCTCCTACACTCACACACCCCCTGTTATTCCCACTGCTACCACCTAACCCAAGTCCCCATCACTTTTTAGCTCCACCAAAAGGCAAGGAGGGAAGGGAAAGTTCCAGCTTCTAATCCTACAAGGTCCAGTTAGTTTCTCCCTGTTCCTAGTCAGTCAATCAAAGAACCAACAAGCATTTATTAAGCTATGTGTCAAACACTCTACAATGTGCGTAAAAACTGTGCCAGTCACTCCCTGTACAAAAATAATGGTAGAAACAATGATGGTAATAACTCATACTCCACAGCACTTTGAAGATTTGTATATCACTTTCCTCACAACAACCCTGGGAGGTGAGTAATTTATGTCTTTGCTCAGGGTCATAAGGAGACCAAGCATGAAGCTATGGTTAGCTCAAAGCAAATCAATAAATACCAAAGGAAAGCAAACGAAAAGTACTTGTCCTCTATTATCCTATTATCGATCGGTTAACATAATGAATGCAGCTTACATATTTATACGTAAACACAGGCATCTACAGTTGCTAATTTATTAAATCATTTTACACACAGATGGTAAGAGACATCCGTTTAGAAGCATCCTGGTATATGAGAAACTATCACACTCTGCCATACTAACCCTTTATCACTTACTAATACTACCACACCAAACAGCGCTTGAAGGCTTACAGAACGCCTTAGTCAGTCAGCATCCTGGGAAGCGGGTAACGCAGGTATCACTATGCCCATTTTATGGACAAGGAAACTAAAATTGAGCAAGGTTAAAGAAGCCAGTCCATAGGTGACAAGGACAAGTCTGAACTCAGGCCTCCTAGCACCAAGCTCTGCTGCACCAGGCGGCCTCTGCTCGCTGAGCTGTATGTACAATCTCAGGCAAGTCACTCTATGACTCTGCTTCTTCAGGGAGAAAACGGGGACAATACTTGTTCAGCCCATCTCCTGAGGTCACTGTCATGATCACGTTCAACAGTTCCATATACACTGATTACATCCCTCCCAGACACAAGGCATTGGGCCAGGCTCTGGAGAAATGGAGACACAATAAGACAGTCCCTACCCTCTAGAAGTCTACAAGAGACAGTGAGGTAGCTCAGTGGGGAGCGCGCTAGACCTCAAGTCCGAAGACCTGTGTTCAGATCTGTCCTCAACACTAGCTGGGTGACCCTGAGCAAGTCACTTAACTGCTGCCTGCCTCAGTTTCCTCATCTGTAAAATAGGGATAATAACAGCACCCAGGACAGTTGTGAAGACCAAATTAGAAAATAATTTCGTTATGATTATTACAACCTAATTAGAAATACCACAGATACACAAAAGACAGGAACATAATTAAAATATAACATACAAGGCCCAAAAAAGTGTTATGAGATTCAAGAGGAGAGAGGACACTTAGCTGAGAGGACAAAGAAGTGACAAATAAACTACACTTTGAAAGAAGAGATAGTTTCAAGAGGTGGAGGGGGAAGAAGGGTTCACTACAGTGGCAAGAAAAGAAGAAACAGGAGAACAGAAAAAGAAAAAGCTAGGCTAACTGGAATATCGAGTAAATGACTGGGATTAAGTGTGAAATGAGACTTCGAGAGCACGATGAAGCCTGACTCTGGAGGTCCTAAATACTAGGCTAACGATGGGGCCTTTACAGATTCTTAGCCCATGAGAGCTGAAAGGGATCTTTAAAGACCTTGTATAACCCCTTTCTTTAAATACAGAAGAAGAATCAGAGTTTGCAAAAAGTTAATCGTCTAAGGTGACACAGCCTAGGTCTGACTCTTACTTCAAAGTGCTTTCCAATGTACCATATACTTAGCGTAAAATCACTAAAGTGAATGATGTGATTAGACTTGTGTATTAGGAAAATGGATTGGAAAAGGTAAAGACAAGAGGCTCAGAGACCAGTATTACACTAGCCCAGGTAATAAGGGCATGAATTAAGGCGGTGGTAACTTAAAGGACAGGAGAAAGATCAAAGTACAGAGGTAGGACTGAGGGGATATGGCAACTAAATGGGGGTGGCAGTAGGGTGAAGGCATTAAAAAAAATAGACTACAAGGTTTCAAGCCTGAGTGATTAGAAGAATGATGTGGGGAAACAAAGAAGGTGTTCAGGTTTAGGGGGAGTATAACAGGCAGGAAAGATGATATGGACATACTGAGTTCATGATGTCAGCCATACCTAGGCAGCAACATTCAACAAGCACCCAGAAACGTAGAACTGAAGGACAGATGTCAAGACCAGAGGTTTAGGACTGAAGATACTTTAGAGCAGTGGTTCTCAACCTTCCTAATGCCTCTTCCCTTTAATACAGTTCCTCAGGTTGTGGTGACCCCCAACCATAAAATTATTTTCGTTGCTACTTCATAACTGTAATTTGGCTACTGTTATGAATCGTAGTGTAAATTATCTGATGTATTTTCATTACTACAAATTGAACATAACCCACAGGTTGAGAACCGCTACCTTAGAGGATTTCCCTCCATAACAATTCTGATAATTCATCCAGCTCCTGCTTAATATTCAGTTATAGCAAACTTAGTAGTTTCTGAGGCTACCCCTTCCATTTTTGTACACTGTTAAAACTGAAAACTGCCATATACTAGTTGTAGTTCTCTCTTCTGAGGCCAAAGACAACAAGTCTTTTTAATCACTTAGTTGCCCTATGGAAGCACTGACTCCAGTGTGATCCAGTTGTGACTTGTACAAGTCCCCGTACTTCTCTGAGGCTATAAAATAGGGAGAGTTTTGCCTCTCCAGCTGCCTTTAGAGAAGAACTGCATGTGCAGCAGACACCCTAAACTCAACATGTTCAAAACAGAAGTCTTTGTCTTTCCCCCCAAAACCTCCCCATCAACTTTCCCAAGGACTAACAAGGGCACTACCATCCTTCTAGGCCCCCAGAAGTCAGCCTCGATTCTTCAAGGATCTCTCAGCATCCCCGATCCAAGCTCTTCCCAGAGTCTGTCAATTTCACCCCTGCAACATTCTCTCCAATGTGTCCCCTTCTCTACTCTGACAGTGCCACCTCCCCAGTGCAGGATTTGGAATACTGCACTAGCTGCTGATGGGTCTGCCTGCCTGCCCCCAGTCTCTCCCCACTCTATTTCCTAAAGCACAGGTCCAATGATATCACACAGCCCTGACCCCCTACTCAATAAACTCCAGCGGCTCCCTATGACCTCCAGGATCACTATAAAATTCTCTGATATGCAAAGTCCTTCTAGACACCTCCTTCCCCCTTTTCCACTCTTATACATCATACCTCCAGCTTTGCTGTAATAACCTTTGATCTGGTGACACAAGCTTGGCTGTTCCCTGAACAAGACACTCACCTCCTGACTCTGGGCATTTGCACTGGCAGTCCTTTTCGCCTAGAATGCTCTCCCTCCTTCCCTGCTTCCTTCAATTCCCAGGCAAAGCACCACTATCCACAGGAGGCCTTTCATAATCCCTCTTAATTCAAGTGTCTTCTTTTGGTTAATTCCTAGTTATTCTGTGTATAGCTTGTTTATACATCACTTGCATGTTGTCTCACTTATTAGACTGGGAGCTCGGAGAGGGCAGGGACTACCTTTTGTCTTTCTTGGCATCCCCAGTGCTCAGCACAATGCTGGGCACACAGCAGGTGCCTAATAAATGCATAATGATTATGTTGTGGGTTGCAGATAAAGAGCCAGCTTCTGAGTAAAGGAAAGCTGGGTTTAAGTTCAGTCTTTGACAATACTGGCTGTCTGACTCCGATGTTAACTCATTTAACTTCTCAGCGCCTAGGGTCAGTGGAGTCAAACTCAAACAGAAAGACATTCTTTCCAGGCCCCATATTGTCTCAGAAAACCACAAATTAATATCTACATTTTACCATATTTAACAAACTTTTTCTTAAACACTTCCCACGGCAATCTGTTGGGAGCAATAAGCTTCCTGAAGACCTTGAGTTTGATACCTCTGCCTTAGGCAACCAAGTTCTAAACTGCAGAAGAAATATCCATGTGCATTAGCAGAGTTGGCACTTTTCTCATGAGGAGTTTCCTATAACAATGAAACAACCCATTTGTTCTCAAATAAAAATGGGTATGTTACTTGCCATACTTACTTGATGTGATCAGGGCGGCAGTTTTATAAACTTTACAAGGCTACGTAAATGTGAAATATCATTATGGAGCATCTAAAACCCACTTCAATAATGTACCAAGTTTCCTACTCTACCAAGAATGTACTCCTCCTTCCACCAATTCAAACTCTAGTCCTGTACCTTATGTGGGTTTTGATCCAGTGACCACCTCCTTCAGGAAACTATGCCCAACTAGTATGACCAACAGCCCTAATACTGCTCGTGACTTTTCATCCCAACATTTGGGTGTCATCGGAGTGCTAGGCAACATTTACAGAAAAACTTCAAATTATAAAGCTCTAGATGAGGGCTGGGTGTAGTGGGAAGAGACTGCTTCATATGGTCTGAGTGAGAAAACTTGTTTTCTAGCCTTAAAGTAGGAAAGAAATAGAGCTCCGATGCAAACTGTAAGGGGCATGATCACATCACCTTCCGGACAGGAGCTTAATGAACCGAATGAGCTGAACGGAGTTGAAAACGACACCCAGATGCCGGGTAACAGACATGGAAACCTCGGCCACTTCTCACTTACCATCCGGATGTAGGGGTTTTCTCCAAGGCACGTCTGACACAGAATAGGGAAGTCCTGGGCAAAGGTAAAACACAGAAAGCCGGGTCAAGCCGTGCCCTTCCTTCTCCTCGCCCCGTCCTCATTCATTCCTGGCTGAGTGCGAGCCAAGAGGGGGTCGCGTCCCGTGCACATGCCCGAGCGGAGGCTCGAGCCTCAGTTTCCCCATGCACTGCGCGGGTTGCCCTGACCCGGGGTCGGCGCCCCTTGGCCGGAAGAAAGTGGGAGGAGGGAAGGGAGGAGCGCACGGAGGGCTCGGCGGCCCCCACCCTCCGCCGGTGCCCACGAGCTTCTCGGGTCGGGGCCTCCTTACCTCCCCTCCTGCGGCCTCGCCCCGACCCACCTCCCGCCTCCTGCCCCGACGGGCGGGCTGCCGCCGTCTCGCTCCCTTCCCCGCCCCGCGACTCCCGGTGCCCGGATCCCCAGGCAGGTCGCTTACCGCATCCTCCCAGTTCTGCCTGTTGTAGGTGTTGGAGCCCAGAGAAGTCGCCATCTTGGAAGTGGCGGCAGCCACGGCGCCGCCGGCGGAAGTATGAGCCGCGGCGCCGGCCCCTGGGGCGGGGCCGCCGCGATCCCAGCAGCCTCAGCGGCGAGCAATGACGCTCTGGCTTCCCTTCCGGCCGTAGAGACGCCTTCTTCTTACGCACGCACCCGCTCCTTCCGCTCAGCGTCCTGGAGTGTTGCTTTGGCAACCCGTTTCCTAGGCTACAGAGCTTCGGGTGGTGGCAGCGCATCTTTAGCATCCCCCCAGGTGGCAGAGCTCTCGTACGGTGATGCAAATTTGGCTCAACTAAACGCCAGGGAAGGACTGTGAGCCAGATGGTGGGGGTCAGGGCATTGTTAACAACCGCTCTTGGCAGCTGGCACAGAATGACCAGTCCCACCTGTAACAAGAGCCTCCTTTCATGTACGACGGCCTCAGTCTCCACCGCCCAACCTAGAGGCAAACTCTAGGCACCCTGTTCCGGTGTTCGCCGTAGAGAGGAAGGAGGAGCATTTTTCACCGATGCCATGGACAGTGCCGCATGCCCCCAAACAGGGAAGGTCCTAAGAACGGGAAGAAGGCGCCTCTGGGTCCAGACCTGTCTGAAGCAGGACTTTTCTCTGTGCCCCAGAAAGAGAATAATTTAATTTCAGTTCAGGTGTTAAGTCTCTAGTATGTGCCAAGAACTGTACTAGGTGGCAGAGTTTCCACTCTCAAGGAGTTTATATTCCCTTGATTGCTGTTGTTGTTCAGCCACTCTTTTTGACCTGACCCCATTTTGGGCTTTTATTGGCAAAGATACTGGGGTGGCTTGCCATTTCCTTCTCCACCTCATTATATAGATGACGAAACTGAGGCAAACAGGGTTAAGTGACTTGTCCAGGGTCACACAGCTAGTGATTGTCTGAGGCCAGACTTGAGCTCTCTGACTCCAGGCCTGGCACTCTATCCACTGTGCCACCTAGCTGCCCCATTCCTTTGATGGGGATTTAATAAGTATACCTACAGAAGTAATTTTAACATACACGCAAACTAAACCTAGAATCCCAAGAATGTATCTTTGGTCTGCTGCTTTTCTGGAGTTCCAAAGTAGCAATGAACCAGGATGCTCCACTGTTTTCTGGAGAACACTTGAATTGGGGAGAAAGAGGAACATTACTTTTCTGGGAATAATGGGAGATATTTTTCTTGTCCTAGAATTTTTGACTCTTAATATCTAATCATAACTGGCTTAATTGAGCCTGGAAATTCTCCAGGGGCATGAGAAATCAAACAGATATTTGGTATATCCATAAGAAATATTAAATCCTATCAGGGAAGGATTGAATATCCTGATTCAGAACTGCTTCTGTTTCATTCCTCCTGGTAACACAGCCCCCATCTAGCACTTTATAATTTGAAGTTATTTTATAAATGTGTCTTGCGTTCATTTTTGGCATTTTCAATCTGGTGAGTGGAAAGTGAACCAAGATCTTCAAGATCTACGAAACTGTAACTTCTGAAAGAGCATGAATTGTGTGATATCCATCTTCTGACACTCCATCATAGAGACAGTATGGATTAGTGACTAGAGAGCTGGCCTTGGTGCCAGGAAGGTCCAAGTTTAAGGCTGTGTAAGACTGGGCAAGCCACTTAAAAGTCTCAGGTCAAAAACTAAGTTGCAGAGAAAGTGCTGCCCTTCATTAGTAGAATTTCTCACCAGGGAGTTTTCTTTATTAAAAAATCACAGATTCAGTTCCTATCCCTGGCAATACCTTATACAGACATAAAAATCTTTCAATACGGAGTAGATTCTCTGTGAAGGACTTATTGAAATATGCTGTCACCAGGGAGGGGAACGTATGATTTGCATTCCAGACCGTGGAAGGGAGTACCCATATTGATGAGATCACAGATCCCTCAAATACTTAAGTCTAAGTTACTGGTTTCTCTGTCCAGCCCTGCCCATATAATTTTGAAATGAGAAATGGATGGAAAAATATACCCTATCTCCCAATCTTTTTGTTAGTTACAAGTAGGGAGAAAATGAAGGGAACAGATAAAACACAATCAAGTAGAGAAAAACTACTTTCTTTACTTCCAGCCAAAACTTAGGGCAGCAATACTGAGGGTCTCTGAGGGACAAGGAGAGGAAGTGATTTGTGGCTGCCTTGGACTTGTCTCCCCAGGTGACGTACTCCCCCAGTAAAGCCCTGTGGAGGCACTGACTACTTCTTGCTTAATCTGAAGCCTTCACCTAGAGATAATGCCAAGGTGTCAGGAAAGGCAGGAGATTTGTAACTGTATGTGGGATACCTGACAACTTCTCTGGAAACATGGAAATTTCTACCTGTCTCTCTTTTCTGGCTGATATCTCCATTGTAACTAAATGTTTTGAACCACCCCTATGTTCCTGGGACACAATGCCTCCTTTTTCAGTGAATGCTATGACAGGGACAAAAGGGCAACAGATTACCATTTACAGAATTTCAATCTGTCATCTCTCCAGCTCTCTATAAACACTCCCTTCCCTGGCACCTTTCTTCTCTCTTTGAGACTGATAATATTGGGCAGTAATCCCTCTTCACTGTGACAACTAGGATCAGAGATAATTCTCTTTAATATAGTCAATTAATATGTAGGCAATTCCTAGTAACCAAGTGGCCAAAATGGACTCTAGCCATAGACTCAATATTTCATTCTGAAAAATGCCATCATAAAGTACCCACATACATGTTGGGCTATAAGCTATAAAAATCCATGGGCATTTATTATCTGCTATGTCCTAGACACCATGCTGGGGATACAAAGAAGGGCAACATGTAGCAACCGAACAAAGACGGTCTTGACTCTCCAGGGGCTCACAATCTGAAGAGGGAGACAACGTGCAAACACCTATGGACAAATTAGATAGAGGACAAATCAGAAATAGCAAATGGAAGGCACAAGCATTAAGGTGGAATCAGGAAAGGCATCTTGCAGAAGCTGGAACTTTTTCTGAGACCTGAAGAAGTCAGGGATTCCAAGAAGGGGAAGTGAGGAAGGAGGGAGAGTTTCAGGCAAAAGAGAGAATCAGTGAGAAGGTCCAGGGTAGGGAGATGGAGCTTCTCACTAACAAACAGCAAGGCTACTGTTTGCAGAGTAAATGCCAGGTTATGGAGGGATTGAAAAAGATGATTTTACATTTGATCCTGGAAGCAAAAATCAGTCAATGAAAGTGACTGAATTAGGCTGGGGGAGGGAGAGAATGGCCATACTTTAGGAAGAGCAAAGCTGAGTGCAGGATATATAAGCTATAAAAAAATCAAAATATTATGTCATGTAAAACTTCTGTTCAGTTGTGTCCAACTTTTCATGACTCCATTTGGGGTTTTCTTGGCAAGGACACTGGAGTGGTTTGCCATTTCCTCCTCCAGCCCATTTTATATTAGAGGAAACAGGTAAATGAGGTTAAGTGACTTGCCTAGGGTCACACAGCTAGTAAGTATCTGGGTTTAGATGTGAACTCAGAAAGATGAGTCCTCTTAACCTCCAGGCCCTGCACTCTATCCACTGTGTTAATGTAACAGTAATTAATTTAGCAGGTACTTAGCCCTTAGTTACTAAGAGCTAAGTACAGAAGGTGTGAGCTGTCTCTTGTGTGAAAAAGGCAGAAGGTATGAACTCAGTCTGAACAGAGGGTGGGAACTCTGTCTCCTGTTGCTGATGTGGCAGGAGGGGGTGGTTAAGACAGGAGGCCAGTGTGTATATTTAAGGAGAGCTCCAGAGGACAGACAGAATCAAGAATTTTCCTCCTGGTAGAGCCGAATTGTGCCATCATCCGGAAGCTAGGCTGCTGGACTGAGAACTGAGTTGGAGTTTTCTATGAGACCAGAATCTGGTGAAGGCCATCTGGAAGGCTGAGATTACTTCTGGGTCCTAGGGCCAGCTGAACTGCTGGAGGACTGAAGAAACATGACCAAGATAAGCCTTTGTTGGTTTGTAGCTTGGTGGATCCTTGAGTTCCTGGCAACAGAAGCAGTGAAGGTTTTGAGATGTGCTGGACCTTGTGAACTTCAGTGTGTGCATGGATGAGAATCTGGGAGCTGTCTGCCTCTGAATCCAGGTGACTGGTGGATTAAAGTAGGAGCTAGGACCATGGAAGGGGATCCAGGGAATCTGAGAGACCACCTCAAGCCAAGATGAAGAAAAGGACTCTCCTTGGATATAGAATACTTGATTATATTGAAGTTTGCTGGACACAGAGGGTGGAGGGTTTGTGTATTTTTCTAATGATAGTTTTTAGTGACTGATTGCTAGATGAGTGACTGATTAAGTTAATCTGTAATTGCCCCATGAGTGGAAGACTGATTACTGTATTTTGAATTGATTGAATGATTAAGTATTGATTATGGTATTGTAAATTGAATGACTAAGTGAGGAGGGTTTCCCTCTTAGGGAAGCCAGATGATTATTCTTTTGTTCCTTCTTCTAAAAACTTTGGCCACTGTAGTGAAAACTATGTGGCCATTCTAATGTTAAGTTGTTGTGAACACTATATTGTGATTTTCTGTGATTAAGATAATGTTGTGGATATTATATTGTGATTTGTTGTGAATGTCTGCCTTGATTTGTAATGGAATAAATGGAGTGTTCACTATACTGTGTAATCAGAACCTTAAAAGCTGTTCACAGTAGCCTTCTTTTGGGAAGCTGCTCGTGCATGGCATTAAAGTTACCTAGCTGCCCCATGTAAAACTAGTAATAGGAGATAACGTATGTATAGACATACAAGATACTTTAAAGATCTGAAGGTATTTTGGAACTCAACATATTGGTTCCTTATGTCATAAAACCTTATGCTTCCAAACTTTTTTCCCATTAAATTATAGTGGTGGGGGCGGCTAGGTGGTGCAGTGAATAGAGCACCGGCCCTGGAGTCAGGAGTACCTGAATTCAAATCCGGCCTCAGACACTTAACACAAAAAACTAGCTGTGTGACCTTGGGCAAGTTACTTAACGCCAACTGCCCTCCAAAAAGCGGAAAAAAAAAATTATAGTGGTGAAGGATTTACAGATTTTAAAGTCTACAATTTTAAGTAAATACTACATATAACCAACAACTACAAGAAGCAAACATTAAGTGCTTACTGTGTGCAAGGAACTGTGTCAGGCAGCGAGGATACAAACAAAAAACAGTCCCTGCCCTTAAGGGGCTTACATTCTTTAGGGAGAAATGTGTAAACAAATAAGTAAATACAAGATAACATGAGGAGGGAGAGAGAACTAACAAGCAGGGGAATGTCTTGAGCAGAGCTTTAAAAAGAAAGCTAAGGATTTTAAGAGGTGAAGGTAAGGAGACAGTGCACTCCAGACTTGGAAAATAAGATACACAGATGGAGATAGAGTCTGAGGAAGAAGAGCAAGTTGGTGTATTTGATAAGAACATTTTGTGAAAGGCAGGAGTGTGAAATAAGCCTGGAAAGGTGGGCTGGAGCCAGAAGTACTTCAAATATTAAGCTAAGGAGTCTGTATTTAATCCTAGGGACAGTAAAGAGCCATTAGTGATTCTTGAGCTGGAAAGTGACATGGTCAAACCTGTGTAGGTTTTGGTAGCCCTGGGCAAGATGTATTGGAGGGGGAAGAATATGGAAATAGGGAAACCAATTGCATGGCTACTATAATAGTATGCGCCATATGTGATAAGGGCTTGAACTAGGGTCTTATTGTGTGAGTGTAAAGACGTGTGGGTAGTGGGGTGTCTGGGGGGGGTGTCTGAGGGATGTCACATAATCCCTCGTGGGTTCTTTGTCTTGAAAAGAACTTCAAATAGGACCCAAGCTGTCTTTTGGCAAAGCTATAAAGTTTATTGATATGCTGGCTTAGTAGCTGGCAAGAGAAATAGGGGGGACTTGCAAAGTGCAGGGGCTGAGGTAGAGTTATAAAGTTTTACGCTCTGCAGCGGGCAGGAAAAAGTTAAGGAGATAGCCTGCAAAGGGTTTGAGATTGAGGGACAGAATTTATAATCCTAAAACTGTCAGTCAGAGGCTAATTATGCTAACTAGGTGGGCAAAGGTGAAGTTAGGGAGGAGTTGGGGAGTGGTTTAGGAGTGGTCCGTGCTTAAAGGGACATGCACTTTTTTTATCAACTGCATGCTGATTACCCATGATTCACTGATAAATTCCTTAGGTGTGGGCTAGAGGGAGTTGTGGTTTTTAGCTTGACACGTCACTAGGTCACTTTTTCAGTCAAGGATGTATGACATATGTTCAATATGGCTGTTCGGAGGATAGATTTGACTGTTTTCAAGTCTGGGAACTGGACTGATTAGGGATTCAGGAGGTACCATACTGAGACGGAGTTATCTCCCTGATAAGGTTGCTCAAGGCTTTTGGATGCAGCTGGCCACTTAGAACAAAGGTGCTATGCATTTCTCTAAGGGTTTGTTTATAGCACACTATTGAAACTTTCCCAGGTGCTTGTCTCTAAGCAGACTTTCTAGGTAAGGGAAGACTTTCAGGCTGGGGGAAGGAGAGAAGCAGGGTTTATGCCTTTATGGCAGGGGGAAAGTGTGACTTTTACAACTTAATTACACAAGCTTGTTACAAACTGATGTTACATACATAGGTACCCAAGCATAAGGGAGATTTAAAAAAAATTTTTTTTTTAAATTTTTAAATTGATTTGTTTGTTTACTTTTAGGTTACAAGATTCTGTTCCGTAGTCACTTCAGTTATAGATTTTTCTCCCCTTCCTCCCCATCCCCCACCCAACCCCCCCCATGGTGGAATACAATCATGTATAGGATCTGCAAACTCCTTCACATT
>CM053595.1:25398438-25420418 GCA_028646575.1 Pseudocheirus occidentalis | reverse complement strand
GGATCTGCAAACTCCTTCACATTGTACAATCGTCTGGTTGTATAGGTATTATAGTCAATGGAGTGAACAATGAGAAAAGAGAAACAAAAGCCAAACATAGAAAAGAATGATAGCATGTATTGCTTCAGTCTCCGTTTAAACTCCGATCTTTCTGGATCTTTCTCTGAATGTAGACATTTCCTTCCATCCTGAGACTTGTATAGTTGTCTTTTAACTGTGTGATGTTGAGAAGCGTCCAGTTTTTCAAAATCGGTCGTCACACATATGATGTATCTGTGACTGTGTACAAATTTTTCCTGGTTCTGCTCTTCTCACTCAGCATCAATTTGTATACGGCTCTCCAGGTAATTATGAAGTCAATCTCCTTCCCATTTCTTATAGCACAATAATATTCCATCACATTCATAAACCATAACTTGTTCAGCCATTCCCCAATTGATGGGCATCCCCATAAGGGAGATTTTTACAAACAGATAAAAGCATCCCAAACTGCATCAAGTGGAGAGAACAGAGAGGTGTTGTAGAGGTAGAACAGACACGACTATGTAGCTGACTGGACATGAAAAGTGAGGGAGAAGGAAAAGGTAAGGAAGAGAAGAGACGTTAAAAGTTTTTTTGTCCACTTTATTTCTTTCACTACATTAAGTTAAGCAATAAGGCAACACCGTAACCTGTCATTAACAAAGATCAAGACAGAATGCCTCTGATTCCCCTACAGGGAATGAGATATTTCTGCAAAAATATGCACAAGATTTTGCTGGAGTCGCTTCTAACAGCATTTAAAGGAAAATAAACTTTGGTGGGCTAAATAAACCACCATTCTGAGTTAACAGCTTTTGGTTTCGAAAGTAATAGCTAATAATAGTACCAGTAATATTCAGTTTTCCCGCAGTGATAGACAGTAAGTACTAAAGAATCTTTCATATAATCTAGGATAGAACCTCAAATTCACTAGGTGTAGTAAGTGTTGAACCGCTTCCACATACACACTTATACCAGTCTGCACTAAAAACTATTTCAAGGAAACATTCCGCCAGTTAGCATTATTTTGCAAGTTAATCTGGATTCTGAAGAAAATCTTTATGACCAAAGCATTAAATGTTCTGTTATATATGGGCGATGAGAGTAGCAGTTGCTATTATCTCAACATAACATTTTAAGAATAAATACCAGCTACATTTTATAAACTCATGCTTGTACAACTGTGTGTAATCTATGCAAATTTACAAACACATTAAGGTATTTTTTTCTTGATATCCATTTCCTTCACCAGTGAATATGGTGCAATGCCATCACAGCAGCCTTTCTGACAGTGGAATGAAGATTAGATAATTCTTAGACAAAAACACAAGCTTTTCCTGTTGTCTGCCAGTTATTCACACTTCCTTTTTCAAGCTGCTAAACTATGTTTATTGTTAGTATTTAATAATATACAGGAAAGAACATTTTCCTTTCCACTGTGGCATATTTGCTGCTCTACAGGAAAAAGTCAAACACAACTGGTATACTCTAGATAGTGTGCAAACAACTTTTTTCTAATGCTAAGCTTTTATTCATTTCATGGGGCAACAGAGAAGTCAAAAGGCCTACTGGCATTCAATTATCAAATCAGGAGGTGGCCTCAAAACTGACCTTTAAAAGTTCATTCTGAAACAGATACTAATTTTCCAAGAAAAACACAAACCCTGTCAGAATTTAATAACACTACAGGGGCGAAGGGTGGGTTTTGTGGCATGTTTTACTAAAGGTCTCATCTTCAATTTCTGCAAACCACTTCTGCAAAGCACTTTAGCTCTTAAAATGGAGATTTAGCTTACTGAGTACAAACTGACAAAGCGAACTTCTAGAGTTTCTGTGGGACCTTTCTGACCACTTTATTGGCCAAATATCAAAATAACTACCTGACAAATTCTAGGTGTAAACACCAGGAATCCAGGAAGGGGATGGGTGGCAGTCTTTTATTTTATATTCATTTTTGGACCTAAGAGAATATAGTTACTAATTTTTCCCTTAAATTTCTGGAAAGAACATAAATTTTAGACATGCCTAAAAAAACTAACCTTTAAAGTTTTAAGCATACTGATCTTATCTACTTAAACTTCCTTTGGGCTCTGGGAAGTTTCCAAATGCTGAAAAAGCACTTGAGGTTCCCAAATACTCAATTAAAGAGACAAAGACTAAAGAGGGAAGGAAAAAAAAATATCACTTCCCCCAGCAAAACTTTTTTGCAACACTTAATTAATGAAACTGATCATCCTTGGACTTGTACTTGTTTGCTCTTAAAATCCTTCTTTAAAAAAACCACATTCTATCATTTAATATCAGGATAATTTACCAGCAATCTTGCAAATGTCAGGCACAGAACATGTTCCTTACAAAAATGCAAGCAAGAGCTGCTTAAGAATCAGAGATGGCTCAATCACTAAGCAAGCTACAGACGTGCCAGTTCTGAAGTACATGGGGGAGGATGTTTAGGGAAGTGGAGAGATCTATTTAGACGGCTGGAAAAATTTCTACTGGAATGCACTGAACAGCTGGGACATTAACAGTGCTCTATTTCTAAATATTGGCCACATAACAGCAGGCCCATTTTGGGTACTGCTTGGAGCTTCTTCTGTAAGGAAGAAGCTGATCTGTATTCATAAGACTGGTTTGGAGACAGAACAAGGGGCTGTGAAGCTAATACTTTAGCAAGAGGCAGTAATGAGCTTAGAATGGCCACCTCTGCTTGACTAGTGCTGTAGTGCAAAGTGCACAAGGGCTGTGAAGGAGCCAAAGATTTACATGGTGAGTATTATAGCAATGGGAGAAAGAACTGCACTTATTCAGCATTTCTTGTTTCTTGCCCATGTTTCCCACTCCCCTGACAGAAATCAGTAGTGTACGTGTATAGCATAAGTGAGGCCTAATGAAGTTGTGGCTTCAGTGGTTTCAGTATTTCCAGATGTTCCGTTGTGGTGTGAGAATCTCCATGCTGTCTTTTGAGGTCTGCCCATCATTGGGCAAATCATGGAAGCAGTGGGCCGAGACTGAGCTCCACATGCTGGGTGAGCCAGATGACTTCAGAGCCTTGATCACCCTCCTCAATGGGGCGAATTGGAGCTGCCAGGTTTTTAAATTCATGCTTCATCTTAAAACATACGGTTACTTCACCTTCCTCACGTTGTGGGGTGACTTTGATGAAAATGCCCACTTTGTTGGCTTTTCTGAAGGCTATGATGCTATTAGAGGAAGCAAGCAGAGTATTAAATTGCAAGCCAAAATTCCAGGAATCATGTTCATTTTGATGGTACTCAATGGCTCCTAAATAATGAAAAATAAATAATTGCTCCCCATTCATTATCCCAAGAGGCTATCTAGTTTTAAAGGACATAATGAAAAGTATTTACCTGCAACCAAGAACTGCTTTAGTAAAATGTCATTCTCCTAAAGTTTTCAGTAACTGTAGCAGCGCACAGCTTTTAATCTAATTTCTAGACCAGGGGTCAGTAAACCACCACCCATAGGCCAGAGTCTTGTTTTTGTACGGCTTGTGATTTAAGAATGATTTGTACAGTTTTAATTAATTAGCTGATCTCTGTTCTAGATCATCACAGAAAGACCACTTTTTTTCTAAAGAGCTTAAAAATTTTTAATATATGGACTAATGCCTAAAAAATTTTTAATATATGGACTAATGCTTAAAACCTCATATCTTTACATGGCAAATATTAATAGTCAAATAATGGTATGTAAAATGGAAATGTGTAAGAAAAATGTAAATTTCTTTACTTTTTGTGCTTTCTCACAAGCCATGTGGAATTTGTATATTTGAAACTCTTTTGAAAGTAAAAGAACAGGGCGGCTAGGTGGCACAGTGAATAGAGCACTGGCCCTGGAGTCAGGAGTATCTGAGTTCAAATCCGGCCTCAGACACTTAACACAAAAAACTAGCCATGTGACCTTGGGCAAGTCACTTAACCCCAACTGCCCTCCAAAAGAAAAAAAAGCAAAAAAAAAAAAAGTAAAAGAACACTATTCAATCTGTCATCAATATTATGCATAAAGAATTCAAGTATTCTAATATAAGGCTGTCAGTAAATACAAGATAAAATATTTACATACATTTATAATATTAATTTGTACAGACTTGCATGTTACAATAAAAAAGGGCAAATTTAAGATATATTAAATACAATGCCATGAACCCTCTAACTCAGGACTCCATTACGTTCTGAATCTGTGGCGATTTAGAGAGGGACACTACTGAAGTATGTTACTTTAAAAATCCTAAATAACTGTAGTTGAGGGTTGTTATATTCACCACTGTAAAGAATATTAATAAAATTACACGTAAGCAAAAACTTCCTAATAATTAGATTCAAAAGTGTATCAGGATTGATGTGCTGCCTTAGGGAGCAGCAGCCTCCTCCTCCTTAGAAATCTTTATTAAAAACAACCTATTGGGGTGAGACCTACTTTGCAGAGTGCCAATTAATGGGATAGACACGATTCTAGGAGAAATATTTAACTTAGATGGTAGCAAACTGTTTTCAAAAAATTTTGAAATATCTATTATGTGCTGTTCATGTTAATAACTCCTGTTCACCCATTAAGTCAAGCCGACCCACTACGGGTCTTTTACTATTGAGTATTATTAGTTTAGTTTAAATGTATGGTAATGGCAATATAACTGAAATGTGAAGACCCCTTTTTGTATTGGAAAGTAAGCAGGTACTTAGCACCTTGTTTCAAGTGAAGCAAAGGTAGCACTTAGTGACTAATCAAACCTCTGTGAAAGAAACAAAAGGAATGAACCCCTGTTCCTGACATAACAGGAAGGGGCTGGCTGAAAGAGGATGTGGCTAATGCAACATGTATACAAGAAAAGCCCCAGAGAGGCATGGTCAGAATTTCTTGGGACCAGGATCTGGTGGCAGAGCAGCTACAGAAGAGAACTGAGAGTTGAGAACTGAGTCAGATCTTGGAGCAAGTCTGAGGAGGTTGAACAGGAACCCAGGAGGCCAGGAACACCCTCCCTCCCCCTTGGCTGAACAAGGTGATTCTAATTTTTTGAACAAGCTGCAGAACACTGAGGAAGCATGACCAGGATGCTAAGACTTTGTCTGTTTGTGGCTTGGTTAAGCCTTGAATTTCTGGGAACAGAAATTGTGAAGGATTTGAGATGGATTGGACACTGTGAGCTCCAATATGCAGCAGGAACTGCCTGGAGAGCTGGACAAGGACCTGGGAGTTGTTTGCCTCTGAACCTAGGTGACTGGTGGATTCAGGTAGGAGCTGTGACCATGGAAGGGGATCCAGGGAATCTGAGAAAACACCCCGAGTCAAAGCTGAAAGACTTTACTTGGATACTACGTACTGACTGAGGAATTGTAAATTTACTAGTGACCCCTATAGGGGTGGAAGGTCTGTGTATTTTCTAATGATTGTACTTAGTGATTAATGACACTTCGTAATTAATTACTGAATAAGTGACTGATTGAGTTAACTTAGTGTACCCCATGAGTGGAAGACTTTGACTATTGTACTCTGAGATGACTGAATGAGTAAGGAGGCAAACCTCCTTAGGGATGATTCAATATACTAAATGATTGTACTTTGGTGAAAACTACGTGACCATTTTAATGATAAGCTGCTGTGAATACTATATTGTGATTTTCTTTGATAAGGTGTAATATTGTGAATGCTGTACCTTGATTTTCTGTGAATGTTTTGCTTTGATTTCTTGTGGAATAAAGTGTTCACTATACTGTGTAATAAGAACCTTAAAAGCTGTTCACAGTAGCATTCTTCTGGAAAGCTGCTTGTGCATGGCATCACATGTACTTGAAAATAATAAAATTGAGTTTTTTATTCTGTAATTCAGACCATACATTTTCTCCCTACTTGTTAGTATAAAATAAGATTTAAATTAATTAGCACAATTCATAGCTTATATGGCCTACTGGATGGAGCAGTATATAACAAATTTGCTTTGCATTTAGTAGCCAGCTCATAACCTTATGAGTTAGACAAAATTTTCAACTTTAAAGCAAAGAAAAGCAAAAAGGAGAAGAGATAATCACTGTTGCCATAGGAAAATGGCTTTTAACCTCAGGCTAATGGCCTAAAATGTATCTGGAGAAGCCTAAAGAGGGAACTGAGCAAATGAGCCCCAAGTACTTTCTGGCTTTTATAATGAATTTATTCTGGGGTGGAAGTCCTCCTAGTTTCCCCCTAATCCCATCTATCTTCCTTTTCTAGAGAGCAAAGATGAGGCTGAACTTCTCAGTAGATACTGAGAAGTCTGAGGAGCTTCAACTGGGAGGGAAGTACCTGCTATTTCCTATATTAAGTATATTGTCCAAATACTATTGTGCCTTCCTCCCCTCCCAGTTGTAATAGTAAAATCTGAGCATGCATATGGAGAAAGTACATTATATAATTCATCAGTATATTCTAGACCAGGGGTGGGCTTCCAGGTCCTTGGGTGTAGTCTTTTGACTAAGTCCAAGTTTTAAGAACAAATCCTTTATTAAGGGGATTTGTTCTACTAAGTTTGGATTTCATCAAAAGGCTGCACTTGAGGAACTAGAGGGTCACATGTGGCCTCGAGGCTGCAGGACTTCACCAAATATACTAAGTATCTCAGCAACCTGCTATCTTGAGATTTGTTGAGAACTGGGGTAGGGAACCAACTTCTGAGTCTGTTACCAAAAGAGGAGAAAATTATGTGGATATATTGTACAAAGGTACTGAAATGGGGATGTAGCCATTCAAAAGGGAGTCTGGCCTAATATCTTTTCATAAAGAATATATTTTTAAAAAAAATTTAGGAGACATAGAACATTAATGTCATTTTCTTAACCAATGCCAGGGAGGATTTTTTTTTTAAAAGAGAACTACATGTAAATTCAATTATCTCTTTGGCTAAAAATGTTCTTTTCTGCTATGATTTTATTTGCAATGCTGAAAAAGTTTAAATGATACATGTTCAGGTCAAGAGTATCCTGAACATAGCTTTTACTGGCCATGCACAAGACTTCTGAGATTCCAATCTACTGAATATGTTAAAAGGAGAAAAGCCTGAAAATTCCAATTGGAAATTCTGAGTGGTAGCTCACGTCCTAGTCACCTAAAAACTACTCGGGAAAGGAGAAGAACTCACTCAGGGTCATCCTGAAAATCCTGGGGCTCTGCTAATTCATCGTATTCTGCAGCTGCATCCTTGCCGGCTAGAACAAGCTCCTTGGGAGGAACAAGCACCTGAAATGTGACATGAGGAAAATGACAATCCTTAAAACATCACTTTTCAAAATGTGGTGACCTATGTGTATAAAACTTAGAAGAGCCATAATTCCCAAATATGCATATACTTTAAACATTTAAATGATTAGGTGCTTTACACAATTTAAAACCAAACCAAATCAAACCTATTTGCCTAAGTCCAGTTTCAAGTCTATTGTGGAAGATGTACAAAGGGAGAATCATAAGCAACTTTTAATCCTCTATTCTAGTTGGGGATAGAGGGTCTAAGACATCTACAGTGACTGAAATCCCCAAATTACACAGAAACCTCAATCATTTGTTTTATGTTTCCTTTTCTACCAAATCTGGTACTGGAACTATTAATAAGAATGCAGAAGTGACAGTTTTGACTATCATTTCCTCCATCTGACAGTAGAACCAAGATGCAGTGCCAAAAATCAGACAGTAAAAGGAAAATATGGCATAAAAATGACCAAATCAGTTTAAGTTAAATGAAGGTGGAGGCCTTCCCCTTCTTTGTCCTTCCTATATAATGTGCAAAATGTCAGATTACTGGCTAGCAGCAGCTTAGGCTCAGTGAGAAGCTTTGGGTTTAAAAAGTCAAGTGCTAAGTATATTATCACATATGAAAATGTCAAGAGAACAGATTTCTACGTGAATGATACTCAGATCAAACTGGGTCTTTCTAATGTCAGCATTAGACAGCTCTACCTTTGCAGTACTGTTGATGTTATCAGGGTCTCCTTCTTCACATTCCAACAGTATAACATGAGTGAGGTTCTCCACTGGGTTTGTAAGAGTCAAAAGGACCTGGCTCTCCTGAAGAACAATAAAACACGCATGATAAGAATATTCAGGCAAACACTCTGTAGATTGCTAATATTGCCACCACTCTACGGAACTGGACTCAAGCTCCAGACAATATCAAATTCTTCTTGGATAGTCTGTCAGACACCCAACCTTTTGTTTGTCCTAAATTGTAATCTGCTAAACCTCTTGAGTACACCAGTCTACATCACCATGGGCGTCACTACCTCTTGTTACACATAACTGCAACTTTTTTACTGACCCTTCTTAGCTGTTACTGTCAAGAAACACAGAAGAGATGCTATCACAGCTTATCTCACTCCCTTTTATGTTGCACCAAACTTCCTGCTCTTTTCCATTGGTTTCCTCCCTCCCTCCTCTATACCCTTAATCCCCATCCAAAAAATCATCATGGAACAGCTTTCATTTTAACAGGCAAGATGCTTGCTGAAGGCAGCACTCACCTTCATGTAGCGTAGGTTGGGGATTGACATGATTCTTACTTCTGGGATATAATTGCTATCAATAAATAAGAAATAAATATGAAAAAAACAAATGACCGTTAGTTCATCTAAACTTGATACACTTCTGATTCTAATGAAATTCTAAAGTAAATTCAATAATCTATTACTTAAAACAGGGGTTCTTAAATTGGGGTCGGTGAATTTTTTCAATATTCTGATATTCTGATTCAATATTCTGCATTTCAATAGTATTGGTTTCCTTTGCAATTCTATGTATTTTATTTTAAGCATTTGGAACCTGTCTGAGAAAGGGTGCACAGGTGTCAATAAACTTCAAAAGAGGTCCATGATACCAAAAAGCTGAAGAATCTCAGGCTTAAAAAGATCTCATGAGGTATTTGGTTAAAGCTGGAGTCAATTTTTTTTCTAGCTAGCACAGATAAATTGAGAATTTTCTATTTAAGACAAGAAAATTTTAATGAATTAAAATATCACTGAGAGAACATTAAAGATAAATGTAAAGAACTAATATATTCAAGGGCAAAACCCAGACTCTACTGGAGAAAGTTAAAGAAAACAGACATTTTAAAAGACAGCATACACAAAATAAAGATAATAAGTACAATTTGCATTTATATGGTGCTTCTGGGTTTGCAAAAGACTTTACATACATTGTCTCATTTGACCTTCACAAGAGCCCGGTGAAATCAGTGGTGCGAGATGATCCTCTTTTAAAAGAGGAGAAAGAAACAAGGTCTCAGAGGTTAAATATCTGGTACGAGGTCATAAAGGAAGTGTCAGAGCTGGGATTAAAACTCAGGTCTCTACTAACTCCAAGTCTAGCATTCTTTTCATTACACAATGCAAAAATGTAGTCAACCTCAATAAGAATTAAACACAGTGGAAAAAAATAACTCTCAGGCACTACTTAATAGCTACCACATTTGCAAAAATAATTAAAAGTGACAAAACCCAATGCCGCTGGAATTGTGGTGACACAAGTGTACCTATATGTTGCTGGTAGAACTGCAAAGTGGTAGAATCTTTTTTGGAAGGCACATTCGAGGCACACAACAAAAGGTCACAAAAACACTCATCCCCTTGAACTATATCCCAGTATTGTTATAAGGAAAAAAGAGATATGCTGAAAAAATATTTTAAAAAGATATGTGTCTATGTTTGTGTGTGTATATACATGGATGCATGCGTGCATGCGTGTATATAAGTATGCATCTATCAGCATGACTTGTAATTTCAAGGAACTGAAAAAAACGTAACTGTACCAGTGAGTACTATCTAAAAATCAATGTAACGAAATACTATACTGACATTAAATGTTATAAATGAGGAATATAAAGGAATTGGGAAGATGTATATGAAGGAAATGAAGCAGAGAAAATGGAATTAGAAGAATAGCATAGACATCTAAAAACAAAATGTATCTAAAACATCTAAAAATAAAAATGTATCAACCCACACAGAAATGAATGGAAATGGATAGAGAAAAATAAACTAATAAGCTGTTATGGACAAAATGTACAAAGAAGTTCATTTTAAAGTGCAAAGAGTTGCAATTTTTGTTTAAAGTTTATAATTTAAAACAATTCCGTGGTATGAGAAGCTGTTGCTGAAATGCTATAAGGAGCTGTCCTAGAGTTAGTCATCCGACCACATAAAGAAGAATTCCTTGGGGACAGCCTGGCCTTTCAGTTACTAACCAGGCCATTTGGAGAGGCTGTGTGCATCTCGTCTGCCCATCAGAGCAAGGGCAAGAACAAGAGGCTGCGATTGATACGCTTTGATATTTGGCTGCATGTCAAAATCGGGAAAAGGCTCTTCCTGGACTTCAGTTTGTCCAGCACTTCCACAGTTCTTCCACATCCTACCAAGGATTCAGAATTAAATAATCACAACAATGTCTTTTGTCTGCAGACCTGTGATTTCATTGTTGTAAGAAACTATGGGTAAGGAAACTCCCTTCACCAGTACAAATCAGCAACTGTTTATTTCAGACAGGTGCCTGCAGTACACTGAAGGGTGCAGTGAGTTTCTCAGGAGGACAAAGCCAGTCTACATCAGAGGGAGGACTTGAACCCAGAACTTAGACTGGCTTTCTACCCACCACATCTAGCTATATAACATTCTATATTCCTAAAAGCATTTTCATATTAATGACTCCAAACAATTCTGTAAAATAAACAGGGCACATATTATCTCCATTTTCTAGTTAAGGACAGTGAAGTCCAGATATGTTAAATGATTTGCTGAAAGATACAGAATATAAGACACAGAGTTAGATATAAATCTAGTCAAAACCATAGCATTCTCTTATTTTTGCAGCTGGCTTTTAGACCAGCTAGTTAAACCTGGAAATTATCTAGGGATACAAAAATAGGAAGATTATTTAAAAAACAACAAACCTATGAACTTCTAACCATAAAGAAAAGACCATTTATACAGAAAATAATACACCACCAAAATACTCACACAGCAACAAGCTGGATTTTGAATTTGATGGATGTTGGATTGAACTCTGGTTTACTCAAATTATGTTCACATTTCTAAAAAGGAAAAAGTCAAATATTTAATGCGTAACCCTGAAAAATGAACAATCCTTACTGATTAAGAGGACCGTTGTTTTCATGAAGAGCAGAATTTACTAGCTTTCAATAAACTAACAAATACAGTAAAGGTGATACATTTGAGATGAGGGTTTTATCTGAAAAATTTCCAAAATGAAAAGGATAGAATATTAAAAACAAACCATTACTATGAAATAACACACATATACACTTAGCATTGTTTTTTCAGAAATAACTCAAAAGGAATACTGGTATCTGCTTTCTAGGAATATACATTTTAAAATGGATAACACTAACACAAAAAATAATTAAGATTTGCAGAAAGACAAAGCAACAGAAATTAACAAGAAGGGAACTCAGTGACTGCATAAAGTGCTGAAGAAATGGAAGCTCAGAAAGCTAAAATTATTTGGCCATGCATATACTCAGCTATCGGCAAAGGAACGACTAGAATCCAAGTCACCTGAATTCTTGTTTATCTTCCAAAATAACAAAACCTTGAATTTCCACACATTCAACAAACATTTATTAACATTCAGTTGTAGAAGACATCAAGGATACAAGGATAAATATGATACAGAGCCTATTTTTAAGCAGCTTACAATCTAATGAAGGGGGGCAGTGGAGCCAACATGTACACAAATAACTAAGACACAAGGAAGAGGATGCCAAGTACAAAGTAAATTTGGGTCTAGGGAATGTATGAGAAATTTGCATGCACATGTGTCCATCCATCCATCCATCCATCTTTCTAAAAATCAAGAAAGACTAGTTTCAACTGGAGAGAAGACAGAGGAAGAGGAAGATATTAGAGAAGATTTCATAGAAGAGACTGTACTTGAGGTGGGTCTTGAAGGAAGAGATTTCAGTGGAGACACATATGGGACAGGTAATCCATTCTCGGGTTGGAGGATGGACAACATGAGAAAAAGCAGAAAGATGGGAGGAACAGGACAAGAACGGAGGATGAAAGGCTCAAGTTGGCTAGAATATGATCCAGTACATTAAGGGAAATAATAGGAGTCAATGCTAGAAATGGCTGATTGTGAAGGATCTTGGAGGGGATGATCAGAAGTTCTTATTTTATTCCACAGGCAATTGGGAATCACCAACACTTTTTGGACAGAATAGCAATGTTGTCAGCATAGTGCTTTAGGAAGACTTTTTGGAATAGTAACCTAAAAGACAGACTGGAAAAGGGATAATCTGGAGGTAGGGAGATAAGTCAGGAGGCTACTATGATAGTCTGAGCAAGAAGAGATAAGAGACTAAACTAGGGTGGTAGGAATGGGAGGGAGAGAACTGTTTAAAAATAAGCGTGTGGTGAGAGTAAAATGGAAAGGAACTAACAACTGACTGGAGAGGGTGCAAAAGCAAGGAGAGATGAAAGGGAAAAAAATCAAAGATGACACCAAATTTTTGAGTCTCAGTCAGTGAGAAGATAGTGGCATCATCAAAAGAAATAAAGATGTTAAGAGGCAGGGCGGTTTGGAGAGAAGAGAAGCACCAAGTCTGAAGGAACAGTGAGATACTGAGTTGAGATATCTAGTAGGAAGTTGGAAATTCACAGCCGGAAGCGGGGTCTTGAGAGGTTAAAGATGGAGATAAAAATTTGGGAGTCATCTGCATAAAGATGATAAGTGAAGTCAAAGAACTGAATGAAAATTATCAAAAGAGAATGTAGACAGTTACAACAAGAGAACAGATTCAGTGAAATAGCTACTTTTTAAGGGCAGAAGGAAGATCAGGATCAAACAAAGTTGACATTAGGAATGATCAAAGACATGAGAGAGGAAAAGGGAAAAGAAAACATCAATAGGGAAGGGACAGTCAAAATGTCAAATGCAGGGACAGAAAAGAGACCACTGAACTCAGCAATAAAAGTCACTGTTGACCCAGAAGAGATGTTTCAATTAAATGATGGAGATAAAAGCTATGTTGCCAGGGTCTGAGGAATGAGTACCTGATAAAGCTGCAGAACTAGCAAGTGTGGCAAATCAAGAGTCCAAATGTAGTATTTTATGTCCTATCTTGTACTACCCTTTCATTCCTCTAGGTCTTGGCACACATTCTCCCTTCTGCCTAGAATGGTCTTTCCTCACATCTCTGCCTTGTGATGTTTCCTTCAAAGTCCATCTCAACTTCTGTTTCCTTTACAAAGCAACAGTGCAATGCAAAAAAAGATGCTTAATAAACATTTGTGGATTTGACTGTCTGTATCCAGGACATAACATATGTGTTGCCTATGTAAGTATTTCAGAATTATTCAAATATTAATCAGTCTTGGTTTGTTCTAGTTACTCTGCTGAAAGAAGGCAATTCCCCATGACAGCAGACTTACTCGACAGCGCAGGGATCGTTTGATCAGCAGATGCTTGTGTCGAGGATAGAGCTGGGAAGCACAGATTGGCTGGAAGTCAGGCTGTAAGAGACGCTGATGCAGGGTAGTCACTTGGGATTTAAAAGAGAAATTTAAATCGACTTTAAGCTGCTTAAATACAACATTTAATCAACAATTATAAAGTAATCATCACTGAAATAAAAGGGTCATCATTGGTTCTGTTAAATGTCTTGACTATTGCTTACCTTTTACTTTTTAAAAAGTCACATTGGGGGCGGCTGGGTGGTGCAGCCCTGGAGTCAGGAGGACCTGAGTTCAAATCCAGACTCAGACATTTAACCCAAAAACTAGCCATGTGACCTTGGGCGAGTCACTTAACCCCAACTGCCCTCCAAAACGCAAAAAGCAAAAAAAAAAATAAAGTCACATTGTTTTAACATGTTTCGTGATCATTTTACTATTGAAAACCATACCAATAATGCCATGTAGGAAACAGAATATGACTAATAGAAGCTAAATTCAAAATAAGGTAGAAACAAATAGCAAAGTCCAATACCCTCTGTTAGATTTACTGGTCTCGTGTAGTAGTCTTCGGGAAGAGGCTCCACCTCTTCCACAGCTTGTGCCGGCTCAATCTTGATCTCTTTTTGGTCTTCTCCTTCCTTGAGGCTAAATGATGGAAAATGGCAGTTTGCTGACATATGGAATGAAAGCACCAAACCCTCCCCTTGATGAATAAATAGCCCATTCAGTTCACCTTTTAAGGTTAATCATGTTTACTGTTTCTAAGTACATAATTTGTTTCTTTTTTCTTGTGACAATTCCTATGAAAATTCTCTCCCCTTCCCAGAGTCTTCTACATAATATCTGCCTTGACCTCATCAGTGCCATTTTAATGTCCAAACTTACGAAAGTCCTGCAAGGCTACTGATGGGAGCTCCAGCTCTTGGTCTCTGAAGCCTGGTTCCAAGACCATATTTGTCCTAGAAGAGAA
The DNA here is from genome assembly GCA_028646575.1 of Pseudocheirus occidentalis. Lineage (NCBI taxonomy): Eukaryota > Metazoa > Chordata > Mammalia > Diprotodontia > Pseudocheiridae > Pseudocheirus > Pseudocheirus occidentalis. Next base: position 25,405,982 of record CM053595.1, on the reverse strand, counting down.
AAATTTTCATCAAGATATGTATATGATTGTCCTATTTATCAAAAGAAAGAATTACTTTTGAGACAGTGCAAGAAGCACAGAAAACTAAGCAAAGGAAAGCAAACTTAAAAAGCTCACCTTGGTGACATAAAATGTAGCCTTTCCCCATAAAGCTATTTTTTTTAATTTAAAAAAGTACCATCTATAGACACTATATACCATCTATATACCTATATAGACATCTATATACCATCTTCTAGCACTGTAAAAGTGAATTTAATTCTAGTTATTCTATCAATCTAGGCACTTCTAAGATACGAGGGATGATAAGATTTTGAGACACACGAACTAGTGGTCAACTGGAACCCAAGTGATCTAGGCTCTTTTACAAGAGCTTTAGTACCAGCAAAAAACCATGAAAGAACACTTACCACTACATGAAGTTGCTGTGGAGAGCCCCCAAATAGCAGTAGGTCACAACAGAGACAAAAAAATGCAGCGATAAGACAAAAGCAAACTCATAGAGTAGGCAAATCATATAGCAAAGTTGGAAAAATAGCAAGTGTATTAGATATACTTTTGGTTTCATAAATTACTTATTCAGATCAATTCATAAGATTATTTATTTAAAAATTTGGCAAGGAATCTAGAATTGTGGATCCTTAGTAAATTTTATTAGCTAATTGATGCTATGGAAAAAAGACCAGGATGCCATTCACCATTTCAATCAAGATGTATTTAATTGGTTTATTCAGCCTCCTTAAATTTTCAGTGGGATAAACTATTTTCTAATTCTCATGTGATTTCCTTACATGCCTTTATTAAGATGGTAATATACTATAATCCTGGAAATACATGTCCCCTGTCAAAAAACTTAACTTGTATTACAGCAATGATGGCACCAATTTCTATTTCTCATTGCTCAAATGACAACTTATCTCACCAGATAAGCTGACAAAGAAAAAAATGACCATAATTCATGATTCTTGAAAACTCTGCCCTTAAAAGCTGACTGTTCTACCTATGATGCCCCCACTGTGTAAAGACAGTGTTCCAAGAAGTGAGGGAAGATGGGAAGTTCCAAGGAGATTTTTAATGATATTAGAGCTGAGAAGTTAAAGGTATTTGAGTGATAATTGTGAACTAAAGGTTTTATGAATGAAGTTATTCATTTACTACCTCAGAAGGGAATAATGAATGGGGGAGAATCATAAACCCTCCTCCCCCTTTCAAAAACTAAGATAATAAAAAGTTGTGGAACTGGGAAATAGGAAAAGGAATAATCCGAAATGATTGGTTTTAAAATGAAAGACATAAAAATTCTTTTTTTTTTTTTGAAACCTCACAATACCCTTTTTGGATACTCTACTTTAGAAAATCTCTTCTTAGGCACTACAGTTCCTGATCGGTGAATCAAAAAGTTCTCTGGGCAACTAAAGCTCACCGAAAATGCCAGGGGCAGGTAGTTTCGACGCCGGGCCAGCTTTTTACGATCTCGTTCCACTTTCTCCTTCTGGGCCAACTGTTGGTAATACTCAACCAGTTTGTTCATCTGCAAGAAAACCAGGATCAGCCACTTAAACTTTAATAAAGAAAACAGAAGTTCCCAACCCCAAATCCATAATACACCACCCAATAACATTTTAAGGTTCCTAATGATTAAACGGCATACTAGATACCAGATGGCACAGATTTACTCTTTTCCCACAAACAGTAATTCATTTTTATGACTGAGCTTATTTTTTTGGACTGAAATCCTAATTTTACCAGAAATGGAAAAAACGTAGGCAGAAATGGAAAATCAAGGCGCTAGTAAATAATACACTTCCCATTATGCTAACTTTTCTACCTTTAGTTATCAATATACATGGCTGCGCATATTTCAATATACTCTACTAGGTGCTAGAAGACATTTCAAATATAAAATTCCTGCCCTTAATTTTTCATTAGATTACTTTTGCCTCTGAGGCAAAAGAAGCAATTATTTCTAATTAAATTTTATTTTATTTTCAGTTCCAGAGTCTTTCTCCCCTCCCCTCCTATGCCACCCACTGAGAAGACAAGAAATACAAAACCCATTACAAATGTGAAGCTGTGCAAAAAAATTTCGGTATTAACCATGGTCTTGGGGGCAACGGGAGGGAAAACAACTGCAAGTAAAAGAAAGAGCAAAAAATGCTCTACTTTTTTACTCTGAGACCATCAGTTCTCTCTTTGCAGATGGACAAAATTTGATATAATGAGTCCTTTGGAGTTGTGGTAGGTCACTGCACTAAGTTTTACACAGTTTATCTGCCTTACGATATTGCTATTACTGTGGACATTGTTCTCCTGGTTCTGCTCACTTCACTTTGTATCAGTTCATACAAATCTTCCCAGGTTTTTCTGAAATCATCCCCTTCATCATTTCTTATAGCACAATAGTACTGCATCACAATCTTATACTATAACTTAGTCCAGCCATTCCCCAATTGATGGGCATCCTATCAATTTCCAATTCTTTGCCACCACAAAAAGAATTGCTATAAGCACTTTTGTACAATTAGGTCTTTCCCCCTTTTCTTTGATCTCTTTAGGATACAGACCTAGTAGTGGTATTGTTGGATCAAAGGGTATGCATAGTCTTTTAGCCCTTTGGGCACAGCTCCAATGTTCTCCAGAGTGTTCTCCAGAGTAGTTCATAGATCCCCCATTAGTGCATTAGTGTACCTGTTTTCCCACATCCTCTGCAGCAGTTCCCATTTTCCTTTTCTTCCATCTTGGTCAATTTGATGGATATGAGGTGGTACCTCAGAGTTGTTTCAATTTGCATGTCTCTAATTATTAGTGATTTAGAACATTTTTAATATGATTACTGAAAGCTTTGATTTCTTCCTTCTAAAACTGCCTCTTCATATCTTTTCACCATTTATCCTCTGGGGAATGGCGCTTATTCTTATAAATTTAGTTCATTTATCTGTATATCTGAAAATGAGAGCTTAATCAGAGAAACTTGCTGCAAAGATTTTTTTGGGGGTAGTTTACTGTTTTTCTTCTAATTTTAGCTGCATTGATTTTGTTTGTGCAAAAACTTTTTAATGTCATGCAATCAAAATTAGCCATTTTACCTCCCATAAATCTCTCTTTCTCTTGTTTGGTCATGAACTCTGAAGCAATTCTTTCTAATGATAGGTGACAGGCTTTAAATCAAGAATCTATAGTCAACTATGGCTAAGCCAAAATAAACAAACACAACCCAGGAATTGATGAAAATGCTTTTTTTTTTTGGGTAAAGTACATCTGGAAGTTTAAAATACTCTGAAGAAGATATTCATAACATCAAGGAAATTAATTCTTGACTCAGAGATTTAGAGCTTGACTGGAACCCAAAAGTTATCTAGACTAACCCCTTTATTTTAAAGATAAGACTTATCTAAGATCACAAAGGTAGTAAGTAGCAGTAAGGATCTGAACCTAGGTTCTCTAATTTCACACCCAAGTGTTTCTACTACAGCATACTGAACAGTCCTGAACACTTTACAGCGCTCTAGCACAGGCAAGACATTTAAATATTTAAGGCATTACTATAAAATGCTAAAAAAATTTAATTTTCTTGGTTTTCATCTTTTATATCTGAAGGGCTGTGTCTATAAGCCAGTAACACAATAAAACTGCACAGAACTACAGAATTTCAGACAAGACGGAATCTTAGAAGGTCTTCAGTACAACCTAGTCCTCGACAAGAATTCCTTTATAATAACCCTGACAAGACAGCTTCAACCCCTACTTAGAAACCTCCAGTGAAGAGAAACTCGCTACCTCCCAAGGTAATCTATTCCATTTTTTGAACAGCTTTCATTGTTAGGAAGCTTTCCTTTATACTGAATCAGAATTGGCCTCTTGAAGTCCACTTGCAGCTTTTAGGTTCTGCCCTCTGCCCTCAGGGGCAATGAAGTAAATAAAATAAATCTCATTTCTCTCTCACAGAGACAATCCTTGCAAAAACTGAATACAGTTACCATATGTGTTTTAAGTTTTCTCTGAAAGATTTAGAGGCACTGTGGCACAGTAGAAAGAATTCTGGATTTGGAATCATAAAACACTGGTTAAAATCCTAGCTCTGGAACTTATTACTTGTGTGACCTTGAACAAGGCTTAACTCCTATATGGTTTGACTACTTATAGGAAAAATAAAAACACCAGTATTAAAAATACTTGTTATTTCACAATTCACTAGACATTACGGAATATAGACTTAAGAATTCAACTGAACTGATACTTTCTTCTGAATTCAGTCAGGAAAAAATCAGAGAAGCTTTAGAGTTATAAAAAAAATACAATTGCACATAGGAAATGCTTATTCATTAAGGTACCCTTTTTTACATTTTTTTAAATCTTATTTTTATGTTAATTTATTTTCATTAAGTCACCTTAATTTGCCTGATTATACTTATCAGTCTACAAAGCAAAGATGAGTTCCAATCAGTTTCCCCAGTCTTGCCTGATTGAAACATTTCCATTTTTCTATATTTTCTTACTGTCCTTTACTTACCCTTTGTGTGTGAGGATTTTCAGGTTCTTGCCACCCACCACTGGCTGCAAAACAAAATGGAGTGTCACATGAGACCTTAAGGAATACTAGAATCACCAGCCCCTGCACAACTAGCATCAAAATCTGTCTGAAAAGAAGATGGAAGTTTTTCCATGACAAGCTTGAGCAAAATGTACCTAGTCACCTAGTTTTGAGTTTTCTATTAAGAAATCTTATTTTTAAAAACTAGAATTATAATACTTCCCCACAATTTTTTGGAAGCTGATTTTTCTAAGAGGCTGAGTTGTACTGGCAGTTTTTGGTTGTTTTCTTTTTTTCAGTTAAGAGGAAGGCATGTATGACACAAGAGAAATTATTTAGTTGAAATAACATTTTAAAAATCCAAGTGTTTTACCCAATTGTTTCTCCTGGCTTCTATTTTTTTAAAAAATCACAACCACCTTAATTTTAATTGCAAATTAAAATAATCTCAATATCAACAATTAAATAAACAAAATAATGATGTATTTTGATAAGTATATTTATTATACACACTCCTATACATGTAGTATAATGAATAACATTTACTCTCTGTACTATTCTGATATTTTTAAATTGTACACTAAAGTTTTCTTTTAAAAATATTTACATAGACACATATACATATATTCATATTCAGAGCATGTCATTAGAAATTCTTTTTGGGGGGGGGTGGAGCAAGATGGTGACATTGAAAGAGGAAAATTCTGTGTGTTCCCCCACAACCACCTCAAATACCTACACAATATGACTCTACACAAATTTTAGATCTAGAGAACCCACAAAGTGACGGAGCAAAGTGACGGAGAGAAACAAATCTCCCCCTGAAGGCAGCTTGGCAGGCCTGCAGGAAAGGTCCATCACAGCAGGCTGGGAGCCAAGCCCAGGCCCCTATGAGCCGCAGTTTTAGCCTCAGAGTAGCCCCCAACCAGAAGCAGCTGGAGGTGACTTCAGGACAACGAATCTCCAGAAGCTGTGGCAGTTTCTAGACAACCCATAAATGCTAAAGAGCAAGTAAAAGGTTAGTGTGGAACTTTGTTGGAACTAGAGAGGATGCCAGAGTGTGGTGCAGTCCCTGCCCCTGGGGTGAGAAGTGGCAGAGTAGAGGTGGTTGCACCATGTGGCTGCTTCCAGAGCCCCTAGCCTGCAGACTGTAGGGGGACCAAGGAACCATTTAGAGGGTAATTGCTCTCGCTTTAATATGCTTGGATCTGGATCACTGTCTTGGGTGGAGGTCCTGGGGTGTTTGGCCAGTGGGCCAGAGCTTGTGGAGGCTTCAGAGAGGGCACCCAACTAATAGCTCTGGCAGATGAGAAAACCCCAGTGATTTGGGACAAAGCTCTACTCTCTGGAATCAGAGTTCTACCCTGGCAATGAGCTCAAAAGTGAAGTAACTGAATGGCAACAGAAGCAAGCAGAGGAAGCAAAGCAAATCCAGCAATCAAACCTCAGATTCCTTTTTTTGGGGACAAAAAGGATCAAAGCATAGAACAAGAGGAAAGCAATGAAGTCAGAACTGCATCAAAAGCTTCTAAGAAAAATATGAACTGGTTAGAGACTATGGAGGGGCTCAAGAAGGGTTTTGAAAATCAAGTAAGAGAAGCAGAAGAAAAATTGGGAAGAGAAATGAGAATGACACAAGAAAATCATGAAAAGTGAGTCAACAACCTGACTGAAGAAAATAACACCTTAAAAAGTAGACTAACTCAAATGGCAAAAGAGGCCCAAAAAACCAATGAGGAGAAGAATGCCTTAAAAAGCCAAATTTGCCAGATGGAAAAGGAATTTCAAAAGCTCATTGGAGAGAATAATTCCTTCAGAATTAGATTGGAACAAATGGAAGCTAATGATTTTATGAGAAATCAAGATACCATTAGATAGATCTAAACAAATGAAAAAAAAATAGAAGGCAATGTGAAATATCTCATTGGAAAAACCACTGATCTGGAAAACAGATCCAGGAGAGATAATACAAAAATTATTGGACTACCTGAAAGTCATGATAAAAAAAAAAAAGAACCTAGAAATCATCCTTTAATAAATTCTCAAGGAAAACTGCCCTGATATTTTAGAACCAGAGGGCAAAACATAACTCAAAAGAATTCACCAATCACCTCTTGAAAAAGATCCCCAAAAGAAAACTCCTAGGAATATTATAGTCAAATTCCAGAGTTCCCAGATCAAGGAGAAAATATTACAAGCAGCCAAGAAGAAACAATTTGAATATTGTGAAACACAATCAGGATAACACAAGATCTAGCAGCTTCTACGTTAAGGGATCAAAGGATTTGGAATATGATATTCCAGAGGTCAAAGGAGCTAAGATTAAAACCAAGAATTACCTACCCAGCAAAACTGAGTATAATGTCTCAGGGGAAAATATGTTCATTCAATGAAATAGAGGACTTTCAAGCATTCTTGTTGAAAAAAACTAGAGTTGAATAGAAAATTTGAATTTCAAATACAAGAAGCAAGAGAAGCATGAGAAGGTAAACAGAAAAAAGAAATCATAAGGAACTTATTAAAGTTGAACTATTTACACTCCTACATGGAAAAATGATCATTGTAACCTATGAAACTTTTCTCAGTATGAGTATAGTTGAAGAGAATATAAATGTAAATATAAACATAAAAAACATATACATATGTTTATATAGGAGGGAATATGCGCATATAAATACATGTTAGTGTGGGTTATATATATGTATATGTATACATAGACAGAGGGAACAGGATCAGTTGAATAGGAAGGGATGATATCTAAAAAATAAAATTAAGAGATGAAAGAGGAATATAATGAGAGGAGATAGGGAGAGACAGAATAGGGCAAATTATCTCATATAAAAGAGGCAAGAGAAAACTGTTACAATGGAGGGGAAGAACAGGAAGGCAAAAGGGAATGGGTCAACTTTACTGTCACTAATTTGGCTTAAGGAGGGAACAACATACACACTAAATTGGGAATCTTACCCTACAGGAAAGTAGGGGGGAAGGGGATAAGATGGGGGGATGATAG
>CM053595.1:25381539-25397938 GCA_028646575.1 Pseudocheirus occidentalis | reverse complement strand
TATTACTATAGTTGTTGACTACTGAGTCTTTTGTACCCAATCTATTCCATTGATCCACCACTCTGTTCCTTAGCCAGTACCAGGCAGTTTTGAGGACCGCTGCTTTATAATAGAGATTAAAATCTGGTATATCTGCTAGGCCACCTTCCCTAACATTTCTTTTCATTCACTGCCCTGATATTCAATGGGTCTGTTTCTTGACAAGCTGATTATTTTAGTTGAAGTACACAGAGCCTCATTGATCTTTAACTGATCTTCATCCTTAAGAGCTGCTCCAAGTGAATTATCCTTGTCAAGGTACTATATCCAAGGAAGTAAAGTGACAGAAGGTAATAGAAACTTTTGATGCATCTGTCATCTCTCCACACTGCCTTCTGGTCATCTATATAAATCTTAACTGAATGGACTAACTTCAGAGAGTGGTAAGATAGCAAAGAGTCTGGTAGGAATACTGAATTTTGTTTCTTTTCCATACCCAAAATAACCAGTTTTTTTAAAAGAGAAAAACAGGAGATAAAAGAGCAGAGAAATGGCATTTGCTGAAAACAGTCTCTTTCTGGAGACTGTACTGCTTCAATAGTCCAGCTCCCCAAGGGATAGGTGATCTCTTCTATTTGGGCATAACTCTGGAAGTGGAGACCACCACACACCCATGCCTGCTCAGCCTTCTGACATCGTACAAACATGGGTGGAACACTGGTGTCAGTATTACTGGCTCTCAACGATGACAACGGCTGATGTTTATTTGTTGTTGACCATGTGCCGGGCACTGCACTAAGCACTTTACAAACATTATCTCATTTGATCCTCACAACAACCCTGGGAGGTAGGTGCTCTTTTGTTACCATTTTACAGATAAAGAAACTGAGGCAGGCAGCAGACTTCCCAGGATCACACAGCTAGTAAACACAGAAGGTCACATTTGAAGTGGGGTCTTCCTCACTCCAGACCGGCATTCTATCCACTGAGTCACCCAGTACAGCTACCCAATGTAATCTTATGTCATCAGTCCACCTTTGTCTTTTGATTGTACGTTTCTTTCTTTTATAATTTCTCTCTCTCTCTTTTAAACTTAAGCTTCAGTCTTTATTGGTCTTCCTTTGGTAACATCTGGGTAAAGGAGAAGACATAGGGCACCTGGGAAATTTCCTGCCAGTGGAGGCAAGCCTTGGATTCAATCACTCAAACTTTTGGTCATATCATAGAGATACCAGACAATCAGCCACAACAATAGCAATGGCTACAATTTCATGTTCTTAGAATCATCAGATGAGGAGTCTATGAATGGGGAGTTCCAATTCCCCATGTTTTCTGGGTTCCAACTGGATTGGCTTGTTAAATTGTGGCTTTCAAATTCTCTCAGTTAGGTCTCCAATATATTGGGTCTCCAGCTGAAGTGAGTCTCTTCTATCTCAACATTCCTCACTGCCAAGAGCAGAGGCACGAACAGCTGGGAAGGAGCCTTTATATGTTTTTGGAATCTGCTTCAGGGAAATTTGCAGGCAACTACCCAGTTCCAACCCCTTTATATTCAGGAGATGAAAAGGAAATGTTTAGATCAAATGCATCTTAAGAAAATAAACCCACACTTTCACCACTTACAAATAATTTAATTCCTAATAAGCCTTCCCTTTTTACCTGAATTATACTAATTGCTCATTAACATCTGAATATTACTACCTTCATTCTTGAACTGACTCTATCCTGCCCCTTCCAGACTAATACTGATTACACAATAATTTGATAACACACACTTCTCTTTATGTAATCCCTTGTTTGGAATGTGTTGCAATCTGCTCATCTGGGAGCTAATTAAATACTTCAATCCTTTGGAGACTGAAACGCTGTCCCTTTCTTTCAAGAGAAAAAAGCTTGGAAGGAAGAAGGGAGAAGAGAGGTCATGAAAAACTTCTGCAATTTTCCAAAGGCATGTCAGCTAGTTCTTACTGTTCAATTCTGGGATGAGTTCATTGACAGGTGCAAGAATCATTAATAGATATTTTTTCTATGGTGGTGTGATATAAGATAACCCTACAGAAATAAAACAAACTCCTGCATTTCTATATGTCACCACCAAGAATTAAGAGAAATTGATAGAGGAATATTATTTATGATAACAGCAAAATGCATCAAATATTTGGGAATTAACTTATCAATACATACAAAACACTTATAAAAAGGCAGCTTCAAAATTATTTTGACAGAAATCATGGAAGAACCTAAGAAATGGAGGGATATCTTCTCTTCATGGAAGATAAGCAAATATATTAAAAATACAAATACTTTAAAAGCTAACTCAGATATTCGATGTAATATCAATCTAAACACCAATAGGTGGGGGTGGCTAGGTGGCGCAGTGAATAGAGCACCGGCCCTGGAGTCAGGAGTACCTGAGTTCAAATCTGACCTCAGACACTTAACACACACACACACACACACACACACACACACACACACACACAAAACTAGCCATGTGACCTTGGGCAAGTCACTTAACCCCAACTGCCCTCCAAAAAAAAAACCCAAAAAACAAAACACCAATAGATTATTTTTACAGAATTAGGTAAATTCAAAAGAAAACTAAAATGGATAGATAATGGAGAAGAAAATGAAGGAGAGTTATGAAAAAGAAAATAAGCAAATGGGGACTATTCCTACCAAATATAAAAATGTATTACAGAATAATTATAACTATGTGATCCTGAAAAAAAGAATAAGGAACTATATCAATGGAATAGAATAGAGAACTAAAGAAATGGAAATTAATAAACAGAAGATTAGTGTTTCATAAAAAAAAACCACTGGGGAATAGAATCTCTCAGTTCATAACTGTTAGTGAAACTACATAGTTATATGGCAATAAAAAGAATTAGACCCATAAATACATAAGACAATAGATCCTAATCAGATTCTCTATTTAAATATAAAGAAATTATTAAAAATATGAAATAAAAAGGATTTAGGTTTTTAACTACAGAAGAACTAAAATTTGAATCAAATGAATAAATTATCTGAGAAAAAATCAATGGGGCTGATTATAAAAAATAAAGGGATTTTGCACATCTAAAAATAGTATCTTTATAACTAAAAAGACTGAGAAAAAGATTTGTAATAATTAATGAGATAAAAGCTTGGCATCTCAAATACATATCTAAAAGAGTAATTATTCACGTTGAAAGGATAGAAACAGTTACAAAAGAACTAAAAACCATCAACTGTCATGAGAAAAAATGGTGCTCAAACAAATAATAAGAGAAATATAAATCAAGATAAATGTAAGATACCACCTTCCATCAACGAGAATGACCAAAAAAACCCCAAGACATATATGAACCAATGTTGGTGTGGCTGGGGAAACGGTCATTCTACTATACTGATGGTGGGTCTGCAGACTGATGGAAAGATATGAGAGAGCAATGTGTAAATAACGTTATTGAGTCACAAAATTTTATGGCTAGATTTCTACTCCAGAAACATCATGAAAAGGAATTTAAGTAGTAGATAAATCATTTGCATTTCTATATACTACCACCAAGAATCAAAAGAAACTGACAGAGAAATACCCTGACAGAAAAAGACTTGCAAAAAGAAAAATATTCATAGATGCTCTATTTATGGGAGTAAAAAACAAGAAACAGCCTGTAGGGTATGTCTAACAACTGGAAAATGGCTAACTAAATCAAGACCTGTTAATGTAACGAAATATGCTGCATTATATCTTGTTTGTATTTTTTTTTTTTGGAGGGGGGAAGGCAGGGCACTTGGGATTAAGTAACTTGTCTAAGGTCACAAGGCTAGTAATGTGTCAAGTGTCTGAGGCTGCATTTGAACTCCGGTTATCCTGACTCCAAGGTCTGTGCTCTATTCACTGAGCCACCTAGCTGTCCCAATATGCTGCCTTATAAACCAGAAAAATATGAAGTATACAAGGCAATATGGAAACACCTTTACAAAGAGATGCAAAACAAAATCAAAAGAACCAGAACCGTAAACATACTGTCTACAATTATAGTGAAAGGAAGGAGAAAAGGAAAGGAAGGAAGGAAGGGAGGAAGGAAGAAATGAGGAGAGGAAGAAAGGAGAAAGGAAGGGAGGAAGAAAGGGAAGGGTAGGAAGAAAGGAGGGAGAAAATAAAAATGGAAGGTAAGGAGGGGAGTGAGATAGGGAAGAAGGAAGAAGGGATGGAGGGAGGAAGGAAGAAGAGAAGGCTGGGAAAGAGGAAAGAAACCAGGTCTAAAGTAGCATGTAGACCTTGAAGGAGGAACTGAACTGGAATATTATCTTTGCTTGTCAGTCATTTGTTAATTTATTTGGCTATGCTTTGTTATAAAGGTTAAAGATTTGTATAACCTTGTTTTGTATTTTTCTTTTTCTTTTTTTTTTTTTTTGCTTTTTCTGAGTGGGGAAGGCAGGGCAATTGGGGTTAAGTGTCTTGCCCAAGGCCACACAGCTAGTTAAGTGTTAAGTGTCTGAGGCAGGATTTGAACTCAGGTCCTCCTGATTCCAGGGCTGGTACTCTATTCACTGCGTCACCTAGCTGCCCCTTATTTGTTTCTTTTAATGGCCAAACTGATGATACTTTTTTTAAAAGATGCTTCAGCATCTTAATCTTAATGGAATATTATTAATGTGAGTATTCCCTTTAATGATACAACTGTTTTTCCATAGTCTTCCATGGTGTTATCCACCTGACATTGTAAGGGTCTTCCTCTAGATCAGTGGTTCTCAACCTGTGGGTTATGTTCAATTTGTAACAATGAAAATACATCCTGCGTATCAGATATTTACATTCTGATTCATAACAGTAGCAAAATTACAGTTATGAAGTAGGAACGAAAATAATTTTATGGTTGGGGGTCACAAACATGAGGAACTGTATTAAAGGGTCACGGCATTAGGAAGGTTGAGAACCATGGCTCTAGATCTCCTGATTTTGCAAGGACAGCAACCAAACATACAGTCTGTCTGTCAGTCACAGATCAATGCTGCCACCAGACTGGGCTACCTCCTTTTCTAGTCATAGCCCTCTTGGATCACAGGAGTATACTTCAAATTGGATGAGATCTAAAGTCATCATCCTCAGCAATTCTTCACACGGTTTGTAGATAATAAGTTGTACCTCTTCCTGCCAAGCCTGTGCCATTCTGGTGCGTTTGGTTACCTGCATCTGTAATGGTTTAGAGACCAGGGCATTCATTCCTTGACTTAACGCCACATCAAAGATGTTTTAAAATACAAAAACAAGGAAACAACTTTGTTTCTAAGAAAAAATACCCTTATGGTCACTAAAATACAGCACACTATGCAAGGGGCAATCTAGTTGGCTTTCTTCCTCTGGTTTAACTTTGATTACAAGATACTATCTGCTAGATATCTGACTTGTCTGTCCATGGTACATCTACCAATAGACAAGATCTTGGAGATGCCTATTCAGATGCCTATCAGAGTCTGGACAATAGGTATTCTTCATCTAAGTTTTTCCTGTGTGGATCGTTAGGTCAAACTGATCTTTTTTTAATTTCTAAAAATTTATTATTTTTAACACTTAAAAATTGTTTGAGTTCCAAATTCTTTCCTTTCCTATAGGCCCTCCCCAAGTCATTGAGAAGGTAAGCAATAAACCAATTATACATTTCCTTATTAGCCATGTCACCAAAAACGCAAAAAAGAGAAAATAAAGTGCGAAAAAAGTGATACACTTCAATTTTCACTGAGTTCATCAGTTCTCTCTCTAAATGTAGAAAGTATTTTTCATCATGAGTCTTTTAAAATTTTTTTAGATCACCGTATTAATCAGAGTAGCTAAGTCTTTCACAGCTGATCATCTTTATAATACTGCTTTTACTGTGTAAAATGTTCTCTGGGTTCTACTTGCTTCACTTTGCATCAGTTTATACAGGTCTTCCTAGGTTTCTCTGAAACCGTCCAGCCTGGCATTTCTTATAGCATGATAAGATTCCATCTTAATCATACACCCTAACTTGTTCAGCCATTCCCCAAATGATGGGCATCCCCTCAAATTCCAATTCTTTGTCATCACAAAAAAGAGCTACTGTAAATATTTTTGTACATATAAGTCCTTTTCCTTTTTTACTTAAAAGTTTCTTTGGGATGGGAAGTCTCTTTGTATATGAAAACAAAAGGGACAGAAGGAAATGGAGGGGGAACTGGGATGATTAGAATAGGAATAAGTGATCTCAGAGGAGGTAGTATAGGCATGCTGCTTGCATGAAATAATAATTTAATAATTTGCTTCAACTGTATTGGGTAACAATTTAATACTCTGTAGTTAAATGAAGGCTAATCAAGATACGGAACAGATTCTAGAAAAAAATTTAGCCTGTCTCTATTCTGAAAAATTTTAATATTAAAGGAAGGGTTAACAACTTAAATCTATACATGTAGATTATGAGAAGCACATATAGAAGGGCGGCTTGTTAAATATACTTTCCTCCCACACAAAGGAATCAAATATTAAATCTATATCTTAGAGACTGGACCAGGCTTAAAGAAATTCTAATCTATATATACACTCAACTGTTTTTAGAATTTGTAGGAGCCTTTACCTATGCTGGGTCACTAGGCAGTGCAGTAGATAGAGAGCCAGGTCTAGAGTCAGGAAGACTTAACTTCTTGAGTTCAAAACTGACCTCAGACACTTACTAGCTGTGTGACCCTGTCACTTAACCCTGTTAGCCTCGGTTTCCTCATCTATAAAATGAGCTGGAGAAGGAAATGGCAAACCACTCTAATATCTTTGCCAAGAAAATCCCAAATGGTGTCATGAAGAGTCAGACATAATTGAAAAATGACTGAATGACAACATTACCTAAGTCAACTAGGTTAGTCAACATATATTAAGCTCCTATTGTGTGCATATACATATTGTGCACCTATACTGATGGGACCAAATTCATTATGTTTCCTTAACACTTCTGAAAATTAAGTAGTAACTATTTGGTCTCAGGCTGTATATCTGTGGTTCTAAACCTTACCACGAATATACTTAAGACACTAACAATGACAAAACTTACTGTACTTTCTGTTTAAAAAAGCTATTTCCAATAAGGCATTATTCTTTGGACAAAGAAAGCTTTATAAAAATGTCTCTTGACATTTCATAACAAACTCAACCTTGCTCACCAACAGACTTGTCGGCCATGCCCGCATCTCTAGATGTCCAACGACAAAATCCACAGGCCAGGTAATAGGCTTTCTTCATGGTGGTCTTGGCTGGATCATCAGGAAGCTGTGTGGGAACACTTGTAGCCCGAGTAGAAAGAGTATGCATACAGCAAGGACAGTCAAAACAGTTAGCACATCTGTAAGAGAGAGAATACAACAATGTGACTAGTCTTTGCCTTTACAAAAATATTTTTCTGGCTGTCCCCTTCCCTTTTCAACACCATCAAACTAATTAGATTTAGGAGTGCTACAGATTTACTCATCATCCTACATTTTCATAAAGGTTAAAAGAGATTTCACAGAAAGGAAGTTAAAAAAATAACTTGAGAATTCTGATAAATTTTGCTGGAAAAAGAACTGTATGTTCACTGTACCAAAGAAGAAACAAAACATAAAATGGTACCATGGAGGAATTAATAAAGAATTTAGTAAGCACCAATTGTGTCTCACATATTGTACTAGGCCCTGGGATATAAATACAAAAAAATGAAACAATCCTTACTCTCAAAGATTTACACTGTAATAGGGGCCGATAATGTGCATATATATTAGAACATATAAAATAAATACAAGGTAATTAAGGATAGAGACCACTTAGCAATTGGGGGATGTGGGGAGGAAGTAAAGTCATCCAGTAAAAGGTACATTTTGAAAGAAATGAGAGATTTTATAAAATGGATATGAGAAGGAAGTGTATTCCAGACATGGGGAAGAGACCATGTAAAATCACGGAGGTAGGATATGAAGTACCATCTATGAAGAACAGAAAAAAGGCCAGTTTGGTTAGACTGTAATACAGGAAGGAGAATAAAATAAATAAGGGTATAAAGACAGGTTGGGCCAGAATGTGAAGGGTTTAAAAAGTTAAACAGAGGAATTTATATTTTATCTTAGAGGCAATAGGGAACCACTGGAGTTAACTGAGTAGGGGAATGATATAGTTAGATCTGCATTTAAGGAAAATCACTGTCAGCTGTGAGTAAGATAGATCACAACCGGGAAAGACATAAGGCAGTGGGACCAATTAAAAGTCATTTCAATAGCTGAAGTGGGAGGTGATGAGAGCTTGAACCAAGGTAACGGCAATATGAGCAGACAAAAGATATCAGATGTGAGAGATGTTAAGATTTGACAACCAATTAGACAACACTATTAGATAAAATTACTGACATGTTTTGTTAATGCAGCGATGGCAATAAATATCCTCTAAAATAAAATACTAAAATTAGTTAATTCTTACTTAACTGCTAAACTTACTGAATTTTAGAGTTGGAATAGATCTTAAAGATTTCCTAGTCTAAGTTTTTGGATGAACAATTCAAAACTTTCTATAGTCATATGAAAAAATGCTTCAAATTACTATTGACTAAAGAAATGCAGATTAAAACAACTCTGAAATAGGACCTCATACGTATCAAATTAGTTAACGTGACAGAAAAATAAAATAATAAATGTTGGATATGTGGGAAAATTGGAACACCAGTGCACTGTTGGTGGAATTGTGACCTGATCCAGCCATTCTGGTGAGCAATTTGGAACTCTGCCCAAATGATAATCAAAGTGTGCGTACCCTCTGATCCACCAATACAACTGCCAGGTCTTAATCCCAAAGAGATAAAAAATAAAGGGGGAATGGGCCTATTCGTACAAAAATATTTATAGCATCTCTTTCTGTGGTGGCAAAGAATTAGAAACTGAGGTGGTACCCATCAACTGGAGAATGACTGAACAACATGTGGTATATGATTGTGATGGAACGCTACTGTGCTGTAAGAAATGATGAGCAAGCAGATTTCAGAAAAACCTGGAAAGACTTATTTGAATTGATGCAAAGTGAAGTGAACAGAACCAGGAGAGTATTGTTCATAGTAACAGCAATATTGTGTGATGATCAGGTGTGAATGATCTATCTCTTCTCAGCAATACAATGATCTAAGACAATTCCAAAGGACTTTTGATGAAAAATGCTATCCATGAGGCAGTTAGGTAGCACTCCCTGGAGTCAGGAGGACCTGAATTCAAATCTAACCTCAGACACATAACACTAGCTGTGTAACCTTGGGCAAGTCACTCAATCCCAATTGCCCTACCTTCCCTCCTTCAAAAAGCCAAAAAAAAATTCTATCCATTCCCAGAGAAAGTAGAGTCTGAATGTATATCTAAGCATACTATCTGACCTGCGTGGGAGATTGCACATAGTCCAGTCTGGCTGAGTATGGAGTGCGTGGTAGTGGGTAGTATGAGGTACAGCTGGAAAGATGAGGTGGTGTAAAATTATGGAAGACCCCTGAATCACTCCTGCTATTTCTCTGACTGCAGATGTTCTTCAGGCTGTATTAGGCAGCCTTTTCTCTCTACACTCTCTTGGTGATTTCATCAACTCTCAAGGGTTTAATTATCACCTCTATGTATGTATTCAGCCCCAGTTTTTCTCCAGAGTTCAGTCTTGAATCACCTGCTTGATTGTTAGACATTGCAAACTAGATAACCCAGAGATATGTCCAAAACAACCTATTTTTCCCTGCAAACCCAGCAAACTTTACTATTTGTGTCAAAGGCACCACCATTCTTTCTCTCTTAAAGGTTTATAACCTTAGTGTTATCATCAACTCCTCTTTCTGTCTATCTAATAGTGTACATTCATGGAATCTAAGGTCTCAATCATCAGGACAAAGAAAGTAGTAGCAGTCCAATACTATTTCTGTAATCAGTCATAATTCTGATGCAGTAGATGAAGGTGAGAGAAGAATTAAGTAAAGCTCTTTCCAGGAAAGAGTGTCTAACTTTTCTTTTAATAATATTACTACAAATCTTGAATCATAACTGATTGTTATGAACACTTACCTGGCTCAGATCATAATCTCTAGTTCCTACTATAAAGGAACCTAAATATTCACAGATGCAAAGTTATATATTTCACATCCCTACTCTACAATAAAATTTTATTTTTAATTTTTTTCATTATGAACTAAAAAAAAAATCAAGACTTGAATTGAAAATGAATTTCAAATTTTTTAGTTCCTGTGGATTTATATGCCTACAAGGACAGTCCTATAGACCTGTTAGAACTTATTCTTAGAATGCTATCTCATAAAAATATTTATGTTGACATCTACTTCACACTGCTTTCAGAACACACAGAAAGAACCCCCAAAGACTTCTGATTCTATGAGGGTACATAGTTAAGATCCATTTCCCTTCTTCTAGCATATTCAAGGTGGAGTTGCTGTACAGGAGAGAGCATGAGACAGAACCAGTATGTTAGCATAGGACACTGGTTTCCAATAGATTGAGACCAACTTGTCTGAGAACAATATCATATAAATGGGCTAGAGAAATGCTTCAAAGGATTCTCTAGAAATGATCAAAGAAGCTGAGCATATCTAATCAAGGTACTTCCTGGTCCAAATATGGAACAAAGAGAAACCCTGGTGGAAAGGAGTATCTACTCCATATTCTGTCCCTCTTGCTCTAGAGCAGAGTTCAGATTAGAGCTGGGGTAAAGACATTCCCTTTAGGTAATTACTGCCACCTGAACTGAACAGTTTTTTTCTGGTGCCATGAACTTTCTTTTCACAATATCTTGACAGAAAAAAAATGAACTTGAATGAATAAGAACAAAGTGTGTTTCTGACAGTTTCTGGAAAGATTTATTCAAAAGCACCAGGTGCTAGAGTAACTTGGCACCCAAAAAAGCCCAGTCATGGGCTGCTGACCTGGCAGTCGATGATAAGGAAGGTGGAGGGGAACAGAAGAGGCAAGAGTATAATTGAGTTAGTGTCTCTTTATCAACGAAAATGACTGAATAAAATTTAAAAAATCAGTTTTTACCTGTTTTTTTTAAGCTTGGCTTCAGCTGACGGCATGTTCTCCAGGCAACTGGGACAATAATGTGAGTCCACCTAAAGCAAACCAGCAAAACTTAATATTAACAGAGGCAAAGAAACACATTTTATAGTATTTATAGACATTTATCTATGCCAAAAAGAGTAATTAATATATTCTTCTTCAACAAGATTTAACAGGTGTCATGAATAGAAAGTGAGGCTACCAGCTGAGAGACTCAAAAACTTTGTTTCCAAGGTTTGATTTTCAAGAAATGGCATTCAATAAATATTTACTTAATACCTACCATATAAAAATGCATTGTGCTAGGTGCTGGGGAAAGATAAATACGGCAGTACCTATCCTGAACGGATCTCATACAATCTACTGTAGCAGGGAAAAATATATAAACACAATCTTATATCCGTTCCCCTCTCTTTCCTCACACTGTCATTATCCTAGGTCAGGCCCTCCACCTTGCTCATCTGGACTACTGTGACAGCACCCAAATAGGTCTACCTGTCCTGCAATTTGTCCTCCACATAGCTGCCAAAGGGATATTTTTTCCCCCAGAATTTATTTATTTTTAGTTTTCAACATTCATTTCCACAAGATTTTGAGTTCCAAATTTTCTCCCCATCTCTCCCCTACCCCCCCACTCCAAGATGGCAAGCATACTGATTATTCCTCCTCCCCTCCCTTATCCTTATCCTTCCCCTTTCTCCCTTCCCTTACTTTCTTGTAGGGGAAGATGGATTTCTATACCCCATTGCCCATATATTTTATTTCCTGATTGTATCTAACAACAATTTTTAAACATTTGTTTTTAAAACTTTGAGTTTCAGATTCTCTCCCTTCTTCCCTCCTCACCCATCCCCACTGGGAACACAAGCAATTCAATAAAGGTTATACATGTGTATTTATGCAAAACATGTCCATAGTAGTCGTATTGTGAAAGACTAACTATATTTCCCTTCATCCTATCCCACCCCCCATTTATTCTATTTTCTCCAAAAAGATATTTCTAAAGCACAGATCTGACTATTTTAATTCCTTGCTCAATAAAGTCCGATGGCTACCCATCGCCTCTAAGATAAAATACAAACTCCTTTTTTTTTTTTGGCATTCAAGGTCCTTCAAAATCTAGTTCCAAACTGTCTTTCTAGTCTTCTATATTATCTCCCTTCATGTCCTCTACAATCCAGCCAAATGGAACTTCTTATTCCTCACATATGCCATTTCCTCCTCCAGACTTTGGTTTTGCATATTGTTCCCATCCCTAGAATGGCCTCCCTCCTTTACTCTGTCTTAGAATCCCTGTCTTCCTTCAAAGATCAGCTTAAAAGCTACTTCCTCCATGAGAACTTTTTCCTCCCTTCCTCAATCTTCTTGGACTTCTTTTACATATATTTTGTATATACCTATATGTGTAAAGGAAGCCTTTCCAAACCCCTCTTAATTCTAGTGCCTATCCTCTGTAAATTATTTCCTATTTATCCTGTATATGTAGGTTGTTTGTGTGTCTCCCCCATTAATTAGATTGTAAACTCCTCAAGGGCAGGGACAATGTTTTGCCTTTCTTTGTATCCTCAGTGTTTAGCAAAGTGCTGGGCACACGCACACATGCACACAAAAGGTGCTTAATAAGTGTTTACTAATGGAGTAACCTCTCCTCTGGTGAATTTCTATTGCATTTGCAGCAGTATGACAATTTGGCATACATTTGTCTATAATTATTTTAAGGTTATTCATCTTATGCACTCACTCTAAGTAAACACCAAGATGACAGAATTTCAGAGTTGGAAGGGACCTTACACCCTGAATAACCCAATCCACATCTGAAAAAGAATCCCCATTACAGCATGACTGAGAAGTGGTCATTTGACCTCTCCTCATCCACAAAATGAGAATCACAACTTACTTAATCAGCACCTATTTCATAGAATTCTGGTGAGGATCAAATGGGATAACTCAGAGAGTGATTGGAAAAGGTAAAGCACATAAAAATGTGAGCTATTACTGTTAATCTCAGGCAAGGGGATTCAGAGGCTACCAAATCCACCCTGAACAAGGGTCCTCTTTTCTACAAGGTAACTAAAGAGTGGTCAGCCTCTGACTGAAGGGCTCCAATGAGGGGCAGTCCAGTCGTGTGGGGTAGGTCTAATTGTTAACAAGTTTTCCTGACATCAAACACAAAAGTGCCTTTGAATACTTAGCAAACAACTTCAATGGTCCTCAGAGCTTCTGAGTCCACTTTGGAGAGGAGGCCTGTGACAAGACCAGCATTGCCCTAAGTTTCTTTCTTCCCACCACAGGGAGGTTTTATCTCAAAGACAATGATGCTCCTTTCTGGTGAGGGCTGTTTCCTTTGGCTCTTTTTATTCCCTTGTACAATGCTGACCATGCAGTAGGTGCTTACTCCATGTTTGCTGGACTGAATCGAATGTCAAAGGAAAAAAAATCTGGTGAACGTGTCCATTTATTTTTTTCTGACATTTTTTCCCAAACCACTTTTTAATGAATAAAGAAGTTAAAATAAAACGAATACTATGAGTACCTAACAAAATGAGGAAAGAAAGCAGGGCTAGGACAAGAGGAGACTGAACTTGATCTCAGAATACTGGAGGAAGTTCTTTTAATACACTAAATTCTATGGATTATTTCTCTTTCTACATAATAAAACTTAAGAAAAAAAAGGATAATGCTGCTCTCTCCTGACATGACTGGCTCAAGTCAAAGGCAACCTCCTGGTCATCTAAGGGCATAAAAGTCCCAGTCACAGGCCCTTTGGACTCAGTGGCCTGTGTGTCTAGAGTGAGGTGGGGGAGTGCTGCGGAGTCAACATCTGGAGAGGCTTAAGTACCACTGTGTCCTTGTTGCATATCCTTGCTTTGTTAAAGCACAGTAAAGCTCTTTGTGTTAAATGTTCAATGATTTGAAAGTGCCTCATATCATCTGAATGTTGAACTTGAACTAAGAGAGTACTGGAGTTGGAGTCTTACCTCCCACAGGCTGCTCCCTGACACAGACTGAAAGTCACTAGAGAAGACTTCAATTACAAATTTATTAAACACTTACCAAGTATAAAGGCCTATTATGGACTCTGTGGGGAGGAGGTGGACATAGAAAGAGATGGGGTCCCCACCCTCCTGGTAGTTTAGTAAGGAGATTAATACAAATATTGCCATGATGCAGAATATACTAGAAGTGTTAGGCATCTGGTAGTGTGCACATATTCATTCATCACACCACCTGTGGAGGAACATAACTTATCTATTTAGTAGATACTTGTTACATGATTCAATCCAGTAACTATGTGCTGGGAGCCTATGTGGAAAGTACTATATCAATAAAGAAAGCTCACCAACCATACCATACTATTATAAGGAAAGAGATTTTTGTCATTCACTGCCTCCTTACTTATCTAATTCCCCTAGTCAGAATATCCTTTTTGGACTAGGCTTTTCAATTTCTAATCATCCCTATTAGCTTGAAAACCCTCAGCATTTCCAGAAGCAATAATCAACCTTACCTGGAAAGGCCTGAGAGTTTACTTGGTTCACCTTCCTACCTAACACAGCACTCCTACTACCATATGACAAGTAGAGGTTTGGCCTTTACTTGAATATCTCTAAGTACAGGGAACTTAGTATTTGACAAAGTAGTCTAGTCCATTAAAAAAAAAAAAAAAAAGCCTTACCCATTAGAAAGCTTTCCTTAATGGTTAGACAAAATCTTTATTCCTGTGATTTTTCACCCAGTTGTCCCGATTCTGCCCTCTGGAGCCAAGCAAAATAAACACAATCTTTCTTTGATATGACAGTACCTCAAATAATTTTAATACAGTGCTATGTTTTCTCATTAAATATTCTTTTCCTCAAGCTAAATATCCTGTTTCATCATTCCTGGTATATGTTTGAGTCTTATTACCGCCCTGCTCTTACTTCTCTGGACATAATCTCTAGCTTGTCAAATTCCTCCTAAAATATAATGGCCAAAAGTGAATTCAATTGGGCGGCTAGGTGGTGCAGTGAATAGAGCACTGGCCCTGGAGTCAGGAGTACCTGAGTTCAAATCCGGCCTCAGACACTTAACACAAAAACTAGCCGTGTGACCTTGGGCAAGTCACTTAACCCCAACTGCCCTCCAAAAAGCAAAAAAAAAAAAAAAAAGTGAATTCAATTTAATAAGCACTTATTAATCACCTACAATGTGAAAGTTGAAGGGTTACCATAGTGGATCAGGGGTCTCACTTGGACTCCTATTCCTATCTTGATTCAAATTTGGCTTCTAACACTTAACTGAATGACTCCAGGCAGGTCACTTTATTTCTAGGTCCCTCAAACAACTCCAGTTATCTAGAACTCATCTAATCAGTCTAAATCGTGGGTGAGGTAGTAATCTGCAGCCTTGAGACCACATGTGGCCCTCTAGGTTCTCAAGTGAGGCCCTTTGAATCCAAACTTCACAGAAACAAATCCCTTTAATAAAAGGATTTTGGGCCTCAGTTGAAAGACTGCACCCAAGAACCTAGAAGGGCACATGTGGCCTTGAGGCTACAAGTTTGCTGTCCCTGGTAAACACTAGGCTAAGGCATACAAAGAAAAGCAAAAGTCTCTACATTCAAGGAGTTCACAGTTGATGGAGGAATATATAAACAAGATACTAACAGGATAAACTAGAAATAATCAACAGAGAAAAAGCATTAGAATTAAAGGGGCCTGGGAAAGACTTCTTTTAGAAGGTGGGCGTTAAGGGGACATTTGAAGGAATTTGGGTACAGTTAGGAGGCAAAGAAGATGAAGGAGAGAATCAGAGGCAAGGCCAGCTAGTGAAAATGCTTTTGATTGCTCAGACTTGGGAGATGGAATGTTGTGGGCAAGGAACAGTAAGATGGCCAGTGTCATTGAACTGCAGAGTAAAGGGGAGTGGGGAGGAGTAGGTTAAGGTTAAAGATGATTGGAATGGTAGAGAGTGATCAGGTTTTGGAAGGCTTTATATGTCAAATACAGGAGCAAGGTACTAGGAGCATAGTACCCAAGCATGGTACTAGGTACTGGCAAAAAGAAAAAATATATAGTTTTTGCCCTCAAGGAGCTTACATTCTACCTGGAGCTGGAGGTGGGGGAATGGGACAGACAAATAAATATAAAAAATATAAAATATTTTAAAAATATTGAAGTGGGCAAGAACTAGTTAAGTAGAAATGTCAGTGAAATGGTCAGATATTCTGTAAAATTAGAAAACTAATAAGCCCTGAATACCCAAGCTGAACCAGGAACTAGCAAGCCCAGAAAATCAGAAGGCCTAGTAAATCTGGAGTGAACCCAAGATAGAGCCAGTGCTAGACAGAAGAATGCACTCAAGTAATCCATCTTGTTGTTTTCTT
>CM053595.1:25337057-25381439 GCA_028646575.1 Pseudocheirus occidentalis | reverse complement strand
AATTGTACCTAACTCCTCATCCATAAATACTGAGGCAATAGCAATCTCTGGGTTCCCATGTCCAGCTCTTGATTAATCAACACTGAGGTAATTACAAACCCTTGGTTCCCATACCTCACTCCTCATGAATCAATAAGCTGTATACACTCCCCTGATTACAAAGAACAGATCCCTGCACCTGGTTGTCATCTGTAATCAATTAACAAACCTTAACAATCAAGGGATATGGTATAAAAGGTTCAGTACTTCTGCAATTCAGGGCTGTTCCTTTAATCTGCATATGGGGGACAGTCGCCAGCTGGCTACATGAATTTCTATTAAAGCCCCTTACAACTTTTAATTGGACTCTGTGGTCACTTTTTTGATACTTGCTTGACCATAACGATATAAAATACTCTGAGAAAGGAAAGAACAGTAACAACTTGGGGGGGTGGGGGGAAGGGTCAGGAAAGATAAGAGCAGATGCTATCTGAGGTAGGCCTTGGCTAAAGTTAGTGATCCTAAGAGCTGGAGGTGAGGAGGGCGTCCGTTTCAGGTTTGGGAGACAACCTGCCCAAAAGTTAAGAGGCAGAAGATGAGATGCCAAGGTTTGGGAAGTCTAAGTACACCAGTGTGGTTAGAATGAAAATTATGTGGCGGAGAGTAACATGAAATAAGTATGGAAAAGCAGGATGGGGCCAGACTGTGCTGGGTTTGAAATGATAAGTAAAGGAGTTTTTATTTATTTTTTTTAGCAGCACTAGGGAGCTACTTAAGATTCTTGAGCTGAAGAACGACATGGTCATGTTCATATTTTAGGGGAGATTATTATCTGTGCATAAGATGTGCTGGTGAGATGAGGGGTTAGAAACTGAGAAACCAATGATTCGCCTACTGAGAGACGAGAGAGGACAAGGACCTGGACCAGGCATTTGGCAGGCCGAGTGGAAAGGAGATGGATGCAAGGGATGTTTGGGTGGCAGAATTGGCTTCTTTTAGGTCCCACTTAAAATCTCACCTTCAACAAGACTTTCTTAATCTTCCTTAATGCTAGTACCTTCTGTGATTATCTCCAATTTATCCTGTACATATCACAGTTGTTTACATGTTGCCTCTCCTATTAGACGGTGGTCTTCTTCATAGCAGGGACTCTGTGTGTGTGAGCGTGTCATTTGTATCCTCAGAGCTTGGCACAGTACCTGGCACATAAAAGGCATTTAATAAATGCTTGTTGATTTAACAAGAATCGACTAAATCTGGCAACTGAACAGATAACGGGGAATAAGGGGAAAGACAAGAATCAAGGATAACTTCAAGGGTTGTGAATCCAATGTGACTAGAAGGATGGTGAGACTCTCAGCAGAAATGTAGAAGTTAGGAAGAGGGATGGGTTTAGAGTAAAACATGAGTTTTGTTTTGGGCTTTAAGTTTGGACTTTGGAGTTTAAGATGTCTAGAGAACATCCAGATAAAGGTATATATAACCGGAGCTAAGGAGAGATTAGAGATGGGTAGATTTCAGAGTCATTTGTATAGGAATAAAATTTGAACACACAGGAAGCAATAGTATTACTAAGAGTATAGAGCAAAGCCTCCCAGTTAGGGAGCAGGATGTAGATAATCTAAGGAGGCCAAGAAGTAGCAGTCAAGCAAGTAGGAGAAGAACTAGGTGAAGGCTGTGTCATAAAAGAGAAGGTAGGAGAAAGATCAAAGAGGAGAGGGTGGTCAACTATCAAAAACTTAAAAGTCATTGGCAGCTTTGGAGGAAGGAAAACTGACAATCCTCCAGATGCAATCAGGCTCAATTTGGATTCAGTAAATCCATGATGACTCCTGGAGAGTACCAGTTCATTTCCTAAGTATCACAAATGATCCATTTAAAAATCCATTCTAGAATGGCATCATTAATTAATTAATATCAAGTTCATTAAATGAATGAATTAATGAAGAGCATTTATTAAATACTATGCTTTGAAAAATCTACCTTCCCATTTTTTGAAGACCAGGGGATAAGATGTAATACTTAGTTCTAGGTTTCCAGGGTAAGTGCTGTTATTTGGGTACATTCTGTCACTTCCTCTTAAATGGCAAATAAGCTTTCTTCATTCCATCGATTCAAATCTTTCTCATCCTCAATACTAGTTCAGGCCCTCATTTCTCTACTGCAACAGCCTTCTCATGGATGTCTCTACCTTCCCAGTCTCTCCTGTCTCTAATTTTTTCTCCAATTGCTGCCAAAATAAAATTCCTAAACAAAGATGTTACTCTCTGCTCAGAAATCTTCAACGTCTCCCCATTTCATCTATGAAAAACAACATCGCAGGCTAAAATTTAAAGTTCCTCACAGCCTAGGTTCCACCTACCTTTCCTGTCTTATTTCACACTATTCCTGTTCTTGAAATCTCTCTTCCAGTTAAACTGACCCATGTACACAAAATTCTATCTCGACTCTGTCTTTATGCCTGTAATTCCTAAAGTTTAGAATATACTCTCTACGCACCTACATGCTGAAAAATCACGAATTTCCTCTAAAGCACAGCTGAGGCCATGTCATACAGAGGGCCTTTGCTAATACTGGTCTACCCCTGCCCTTATTAGCACCATTTTCCCCTCGAAATTATTTTGCAGGTGCTTTGTATTTACTTACTACTACAAGTTGTAAACGTCCAAAAGAATGGAAGGTTCGGGAGAGGGGAGAGGGGAGAGGGGAGAGGGGAGAGGGGGGAGAGTGTGAGGGTGTGTGTGTGTGAGTGTGTGTGAGAGTGTGTGTAGTCTCCAGCACCTAGCAGGGTCCTGCATATTGTAGTCATTTAATAAATGTTTGTTAAATGGAAATGCCATCTCCTTCCTCAAACCTTCCCAAATACTGCTTTAGGACAGGGATTAATTTTTAAATTTTTTTAATTTTAATTTGTCTTTGCATCCTGCACAGTGACTTACACCTAGAAGAGATAAATCAAAGCTTGTTGGATTAGATTGGATCGTAACCCATCTTCTGAACAAACTCATCGTCCAAACTCGCTCCAGCTCCTGAGTGCTGAGAACCTAGCT
Source organism: Pseudocheirus occidentalis (assembly GCA_028646575.1). Taxonomy (NCBI): domain Eukaryota; kingdom Metazoa; phylum Chordata; class Mammalia; order Diprotodontia; family Pseudocheiridae; genus Pseudocheirus; species Pseudocheirus occidentalis. Next base: position 25,378,410 of record CM053595.1, on the reverse strand, counting down.
AGGACTGAGATATACCTTCGGAATTAAACTGAATGTGAATTCTTTTGCTCCTTTCCACCCCGAAAACTGCCCTACCTAGTACTGTACCCTGAATACGTCACCCTTACAGGAAAGAAAGCTGACACGCGCACCCCGACTCATCTCCCTGCCCTGCAGCCTTGGACCTACGCCAGGGATGAGCGGCAGAGTGCATTTATGGGGTGGGACTGGGGGTAGTAAAGTCAAGACGAGCCCAGAGACTTCCCAGAGGAAAGCAGTCCCTGCAGAGGAGTGAAGGGAAATGCAGCAATTCAAGAGTTACAAGCCCCTAGCAGGCTCCAGTGACAGAAGCAAAACCCACAGCCCTTCATTCTAGGACCACGCCTCTCCACAAAACCGGAACCCAGCCCCTATCTTCAACTGACAGCCACTTCACCCAACCACAAGCTGCGCTGGGATACGCACAGCACTCACTGCCAACCACGGCCTCGCTAGACCAAGCGCTTCAGCCAATCAATGGACGCTACAAATTCAGCACGGCCAACCGGCCCCACCCAAGCAGTCCCGTTCAAAATGACAAGACTGTTGGCCAATAAGGAACGAAGATAAATGATTATCCCGCCTCCAACTGTCAGAGTTCCCTTGCCCTCTCTGGGAAGCAGAGATTAAACCCAGAAATGGCGCCTGGTTACCTCGTGTGAGACACATTCCAGCGACCTCAGTTCGCTGCAGTAGCGGCAGAAGTACAGCTGCGAGAGCGGAGCCCGAACCTTTTTCTCTCCTTGGACCAGGTACAGAACCCGCTCCGATTGCAGCAGCGACGCCATCTTGGAATGGGAGGTGCCAAAGCGACTCACCCCCGTCACGTGACCAGAGGACACCTGTTTCCTGCTGCCCCGCCTACTCCCTCCCTTTGTGGTTACGTCACTTTCCATCGTCAAGTTCTCTTTCCTTGGCGCACCGTCTTATAAACACCAGCAACGTTAGGCGTGGGTGAAGCGTAGGTAGAAAACGCGCACGTGCAGTTGGGGAAGTAGGCTAGGAAAGGGTGATTGCGGTGAGTTCTGACCGAAAGTAATGAAAGATCTTGGACTACTTCTGTTCCTGTTGTGTGCTAGTTCAAACTGCAGATTATTTGGCTATAAGTATCCTTCCGTCCACCAGTAGTCTTTGCCTGACATTCCACCATTAGATCATAATTCTTCCAAGGGTTTTTATGAATGCTCTGAGTCTGGTAAAAAGTCTCCCCTCTTTTCTCCTATTGCATGGACTTCTACTTGTGTACCCGATTATCTGAGCTAATTTTCCCTTCTCTCCCTTCCTTTGTGGAAAGGTAGCGACTAAATGTCAATTAATGCACCTATTGCGTGCAAGCACTGTGCTAAATGCTGGGGATGCAAAGAAAGGCAAAAGAGCCCCTGCGCTCAAGGAGCTCAGCGTCTAATGGCGACTACGTGCAAGCAGCCATTCATTGATGAACAGGATACATGCTGGATACATTGGACATAATTTGCAAGGGAAGGCGCTATCATTAAGGGGGAATCAGCAAAGGCTTCCTAGAAGGTGGGATTTTAGCTGGGATTTGAAGGAAATCGTAGTGGGGGAGGGCGGTGATGAGGAGGTAGAGCACCCAGGTGAAAATGCTTGGAGTGGTGTGTGGGAGGAACAAGGTGGAGGCCGGTGTTATAGGAGCTCAGGGAAGGGGGCAGGATGTAAGGTGTGAAAAATCTGCAAAGCTAAGAAAGGTCCAGATTAGTAAGGGCTTTTATGGATTTTATGTTTTGTCTTGGAGGTAACAGCCACTAGACTAGAGTTTATTGACTAGGGGTGGAGGGGGGCCATGGTTAAACTTTGACTTTAGGAAGATCACCGGCAGCTGAGTGGAGAATGAACTGGAGTGGGGAGAGACCTGACTCAGGAATGGAGCAACTTGGGTTCTAGTTCCGGTTTGGCCACTGGAGCTGATTTTAGTATGCTGATTCTAGGTCTGTCATTAACATTTTGTGTCAAGTCACTTCCCCTTTCTGGGTCTTAATTTCTTCCACTTTAAAATTATGGGGTTGGACAGACCCTTGCTATAAGCTGTGTGTGGGATACAAAGACCTTACCCTAAATTAGCTACACAGATCTCTCCAAGTGAAAGCAGAAAGGTTTCTTTATTAGAATCTTGAGAGAAGCTGGCAGTCCACACCACAGGAAATGTCCAGAGGAGGATGCCAATTTAGAGAAGCAAAAGGCTGGATTAAATAAACATCACAAAGCTCCCTCCCAGAACACCCCTCCCCCCCTTGCAAAGCTCTTACTTTTGATTGGTACTTGCAGTTACTTTTCCCTTATTTGGCAGGTGGGGTGATAGAAAGGAGGGCTCAAGCAGATTTCCACAGTAGACCTAAGGTTTCAAATATGTCCAATATGGCTGATGGGAGGATGGACTTGCATGTTTCGGGAGGTGCCAAGTCTGGGAGCTAGACTGATTAGGGATTCAGGAGGTACCATATTGGGAGGGAGTCTTCTCTCTGATAATGCTGTTCAAGGCTTTTGGGTGCAGCTGACCATTCAGAACAAAGGAACTATGTATTTCTCTAGACTAAAGAGTTTGTTTATGAGATACTTGGGTGATGTACTCATGGGATGGCTACTGTTACTAGGTAGGCTGTTAACTCAGGAAAAAGAAACTTTTAGGCTGAGGGAAAGTGTGACTTTTACAACTTAATTGCACAGGCTTATTACAAACTGATGTTATATACATAGGTACCTGAACACAAGTGAGATTTTACAAACTGAGGTTACAGACAAAAGCATCCCAGACCCCATCATTCCCCCCCCCCCCCACAAACAGATGGGACCCAAATTCATTTGGGGACAAGGGACGAAGGGCTTAGCTTCCCAAGCTGCTTCATGTTGAGAAAGGTTGTAGAGCTGTCCCTGTCTCACAGGGGTCCATCAGTCAAGGGGAGGGGGCTGTGGCCAATGTCCAGAACTTGGTAGACACCAGATTCAAAGGGTGTTAGATAGTGACTTCGGGCAGTGGGTGGCATTCAGTCTGAGCCATCATCTGCAAGTAGAGGGTGCTGAGCCTAGAAGAGACAAATCTGTCAAAGAGATTAAACAAACAAGAGCCCAAAAGAAATAGGAGAAAAATGACCAGAAGTGGAGTCCTTTATATTTCTACATGCTACATAGACTAGATACCTCACAAGCAATTAGTCTTCACTAACATAACTGCAGACCTTAAACAAAAGAGGTTTCTGACTTGAACCTCACCACTGAATAGCAGACATACATCACAAAGCTTGTCCATCCTCTGATTATATTCACTTTGGAAGAGAGAGATACTTCAGAAATTGAATCTTTTACATATACACTCAGTTACAAATGTTAATTTTGCTTAGTTCACGGAATAGCTACAAATTCGTATTTTGCTTTACAATTCATTGCATCAATTTAGCAGTAATTCAATTGAAAACTTTGTAGACTTTTGGAAATTATCACACAAGACCTTTCAAAAACAGTAAGGGTGACAGTCTCTTCTGAGAGACCACACTCTTTATTCCACACAGAACTTTAGTAGATAGTCCACCGGAGAAACCACACTCCATCCCACACACTGTGTCTCCCTAGGCAAGTCAGCTAGATACCTAGCAACCTTCAATTTCCTCATCTGTAAAATGAAGGGGTTAGACTCTGGCCTCTAAGTTCACTTCCAGCTTTAAATCTTCCATCCTATGATCCTATGACCAGACAATCTCTGAAGTTTCCTTGAGCTCTGACATTCTATGCTATACCATGCACTCTAACTCTGACATTCTGGGTTATGTGGCCTCTGCCCAGCTCTGACTCTCTAGGATTCTAATTGGTGGGATTTCTGGCAGTAGAAGAAATGCAATGGACAATTGCAAGCAGTGGGTGGGAGATAATTAGGTGCAAAAGGGCTTTCTCAGCATCTCTTAATTCATACCATACAGGTTATGGGAAAGGCTGAATGTGCCTTTGGGAGGTCTTTGAGGACAAAGGTATTACTTGTAGACATGAGGCCCATTTGGTATAATATCTGAACTTGTTTCCCTTTGTCATTGTTAGGCAATAGTGAACAATTCAGGCTGCCCCTTTTCTGCCTGTTACTTCAGCTGTGGAATCTCCAAGGAAATGGAAATCACCTATAGAGAATGAGTCATTAGTGCCTGGGAGAAGCAGCCTTCATCCTGGTCCCTGAGACCAAGGATCTGAGTGCATAGAGTACTCTCTGGGCCTGGACTCAGGAGAACCTGAGCTCAGATCTTGCTTTGGAAACTTCCTTGCTGCATAACTGCTGTGTACCTCAGTTTCCTCAGCAGTAAAATGGGAATTATAAAAGTGTTTACTTCCTGGGGTTGCTGTGAGGATCAAATGAGCACAGTGCCTGGCACGTAATAGGTGCCTTAGAAATACTTCTGTGGGTCCAGAATTGGCCTGAGATTGATCCTTCTGATCCACTGACTAGGGATGTGCAGAGATTAGAGATGTAGGGTGAACAGGAGTCACTAAAGGAAGGTCGAGGTTCCCCACCAATGTACATCTAACCAGGTGGATGGACATATGATGCTCCTAGAGTAAGAAATGAAGGTTTCAGGCTTTGCTAGACAATGACCATTAACATAATGCATATATTCTGTATGAAATCATAGTCTGTGATGCTACATGCATTGTCTGCATGTAACCTAAGTTCTGGGTTTAACATGGACTGAGCTTGATCTTGGGGGGTTACCCTCAGAAGTTATTCTTTAACTTATGATGCCCTCCCCAGAGTTTACTCTTGGAAATCTTGGTACAGCTCATGTCCCAGATTTCACAGACATAGGCAAAAGGATTCTTTGTATCACTAAAGGTTTCAGAACACTTTTTCTTTCATTCTGATACAGGCTGGACTAGTGCTTCATTCATTAACAATTGTTCTAGGAGCCACTATTGGAGGAGCTGACTCAGAGCATTCTCTTCTTAAGCTACCAAATGGTACTCTAGGCTTAAAAGGTCCCCTAATCTCCAGTGGTTCCAGGTCTCTCACTGGACATATGCAAATGAAACAGTTGACCCAGTGGGTTGTCATATCTGATCAAGCCTCCAGATGTTGCTTATAGCTCATTCCTGGCATTTGAGTGAAAAGTTCATTTTTGCCAGCCTTGGCTTTTCCTAGTACTTTCCTGAGCTCTGTGTGTAGGAAGTGAATAACTCAAATAATAACATAATAAATCTCTCACAATGAGTCAGTACCCATCCCATTGAGATTCTGATCTCTCTTTTGAACTTTATATGACCTTTAAAAAATTATTCATTTGTGTAGGGCTCACAATACACTTTTAAAAGCGGAGCCGAATGAATACAATAGAGCATTAGCATCCCAGAACAGTGGAGCAGTTGCTGGGCAGAACCTGATATCTCAATTCTCTTCAGCTTTAGTTTTCTGATCCTTGTTCTCTCCTCACAGCCCCAAAGACCATGTGTAAAGCCAAGCACTAGCAGCTTTTCAGAAGAATGCTACTGTGAATAGCTTTTAAGATTCTGATTGCACAGTATAGTGAGCACTCTATTCCATAACAAATCAAAGCAAAACATTCACAGAAATCAAGGTACAGCGTTCACAATATTACAACTTATCACAGATAATCAAAATACAGCATTTACAACAACTTATCACAGAAAGTAGCCACATAGTTTCCACTACACTGGTCACAGAGTTTTGAACAAAGAACAATTATTTAGTAACTCAAGCATTCACAAAATCCTTAATTCGTTAAAAAAAAATTTTTTTTTTTGGCAGGGCAGTTGGGGTTGAGTGATTTGCCTGAGGTCACATGGCTAGTTTTGTGTTAAGTGTCTGAGGCTGGATTTGAACTCAGGTCCTCCTGACTCGGGCTGGTGCTCTATTCACTGAGCCACCTAACCACCCCAAAATCCTTAATTCAGTAACAAAGTACAATAGTCAAAGTTTTCCACTCATAGGGCATACTAGGTTACAAATCAATTACTTATTCAGTCATCAATCACTAAGTACAATCATTTAGTCACTCAATCATTCTTCATTATTCACTTCAATCATCAGAAAATACAGACTCTTCACCCCTAGGTCACTAGTAAATTATAATTTTCTTACTCAGTACACAGTATCCAAGTAAAGTTTTCTTTCAGCCTAATTCAGGGTGGTTTCTCAGATTTGCTGGATCCCCTTCCATGGTCCCAGATCCTACCTAGATTCACCAAACTGTCACCTGGGTTCAAAAGCAGACAGTTCCCAGGTCCTTGTCCAATTCTCCAGGCAGTTCCCAGTCCATATTGAAGTTTACAGTGTCCAGTCCATCTCAAATCCTTCACCGTCTCCGCTCCTGGGAAGTCAAGGCCCAACAAAGCCACAAAAGAAGTCTCGGCATCACAGTCATGCTTCCTCAGTCCCTTGGCAGCTCCAGCTGGCCCTCAGACCCAGAAGTCTTGGCTGGCTCGCAGAATCAAAATCACTCCATCCAGGTTGTCAAAATCAAAACCATTCTCTTCAGCCTGGGGGGCAGGGAGGTGGGTGGGAGTGTTCCTCTTCAGCCTCCTTAGCTCCTCTTCAGTGTCCACAGAGCCTGCTACAAGAAGAAGGTCTCCCTCATTTCTCAATTCTCAATTCTCTCCAACAGCTGCTGTGCCTCCAGATGCTGGTTCCAAGAAATTCTGACTGTCCTTATCTGGAGCTTTTCCTTATATACACACAGCATCAGCTGCTTCCTATTTCAGCCAACCCCTTCCTATTACATCATCAACTTCCTCCCAAGTTGTTAATTACTTCTGTTAACTAAATAGCTTAAGCAAGGTGTTAACTTGAAACAAGGTGCTAAGTACCTGCTTACTTGCCAATACAAAGGGGTCTTCAAATTCAAATTTCATTACCATTACACCATATAGGTTCGAGATCACCCTGCCCTAAGCAAGCTGACTCAGCAAGTCAGCCAGTCAATAAGGGTTTATAGGCATTGTGCTAAGCACTGGCAACCCAAAGGCGAAAGTGAAAAAATCTTTCTCTGGTGTCATTTTTGTTGCTGTTGTTGTTTTGAAATTAAATATCATTTTTAAAAAATCAGCAAAATTCCTCTTTCCCTCCTTCCTAATTAAGAGCAAAAGAAACAGAACCCCTCTTATAAATATGTATAGTAAAACAAAAAAAATTTCTGCATTACCATGTTCAATGTGATATATGTACAGAAATGTTTTATAAATATTCTTATGTATGTGTAAGTATATATGTTTATTTGTACATATATAAGGTAGCTCCTTAGTACTATGAGTACTATGAGTACACATTTCTATGCATACACACACACACACACACACACACATACAAATCCATGTATATATGTCTCATTCTTCACTCGAGTCTTCCATCTCTCTGTCAGGAGGGGGTGACATGTTTCTTTATTAGTACTTTGGAATCATTGTTGGTCTTTACTGATCAGAGTTCCCAAGGCTTTTGGTGATCATTTAATATCATATTTTAGCCAGAGTCTGATTTAATCAAACAAACTGCTTTTCCCTGGGTCTGCAACATCAAAGACTAGAGGTGAAATTCCCCTTATCTTGGGACTTTCTCCACATGAGAGCAAAACAGACATCCTGAGACCATAAAATGTTAATAGACCATGCTCTGGTGGGTGTCAGTTTGCATGTACAACCAAGAAACTCTGTATGGATGATAACAAATGAAAGTCATAAAGTTTTGTGGCATGATCATCCTGAATTGGAATAGTTCTGAAATGCATAAAAAGTCTATGATTCTTCTGTTCATCAGTCAGGAATAAACTCTTGACTCCTTGTGCAAATAATGCTAGCCTTAAGGGAATAATAAGGAATAAATAATGTAATTTTATATTACTATCTGTCTCTTTAACCAAACCTTTTCTAGTGGTCAACACTTTCAATGTTATTTGCCATAATGATTAATTTATTTCAATATATATTTGAATATATATTCATATATATTCAATATAATATATTTTAATATATATCTTATTCATTTTATAAATTGTTTTCCTGCTTCTGTTCAATATACTCTCCACTAGTTCACACAAATCTTATTCCCAGGTTTTTCTGAAACTATCCCCTTATCATTTCTTACAGCATAGTAGGATTTCTTCATGTTTACATACCATAAGTTGTGTCCGGGTATTGAAGGAGGACTAACACCTCTGGTGTGATGGATTGCTGAGAGGCCTTTTCAGGGCTGCTCATCCACCTTTGGTGTCCACCTGGCACTCAACTCTCACCTGTGGTTCCAAGAAGCTGTGATATGTACACTGGCCACACCCTGGCAAACTGTCTCAGTAAACAGGCTAACCCAGGTTTAGGGTAATTGAGGAGTCTCAAACCTGTCAATGACTTAGATGTCTACCCTAAGCACGTGAAAACATCCCTTGTAGAATGAGTGGATGAAAACTTTTTTTTTCCCTAAGGCCATGAAAGCACTGAAGTAGGCTCTGTAGAGTGTTTAGACCAGTGGTTCTCAACCTTCCTAATGCTGCGACCCTTTAATACAGTTCTTCATGTTGTGGTGACCCCCAACCATAAAATTATTTTTCTTGCTGCTTCATAACTGTAATTTTGCTACTGTTATGAATCTATCTGATATGCAGGATGTATTTTCATTGTTACAAATTGAACATAACCCACAGGTTGAGAACTGCTGGTTTAGAGCTTAGTCAAACATCAGAGATGTCAGGGTCATCCACAGCATCCCAGTTCATCACATCATCCTAACTTTTGTCTTGCCATTGAACTTTGATGACTGTGGAAGAAAGTGAGAGTGATGACTTTGTGTCCAGTTCACTCAGGAGTCAAGATATTACGCTGTGATATCACTGGTCCTCTTTGAAAACAAAGGACAAACAATACCACTGTAATTTGTTCAACCATTCCCCAATTGATGAGCACCCCCTTACATTCCCATTCTTTGCCACCTCAAAAAGTACTATAAATTTTTTTTGTATCTTTATCTTTTATCTTTTGTATCTTTAGTCAGAGTTTGTTTTGTTTAGGACTAATGCCTCCCTTAATTTACATTCTAGGCACTGTGCCAAGTTCTTTACAATTCCTTTTTCATTTAATTGCTATCAGGTTATAAGCGATGGAGGCAGTTTTCAGATTTCTTGAATTATGATATCTAGACTCTTTTTTGATCATGGCTTTCTGGTAGTCCAATGATTTCTTAAACTTTTCTCCTTGATATGCTTTCCAGGTCAGTTGTTTCTGCCATGAAATATCTTTATTTTTTTCAGTCTTTCAACTTTATTTTAATATTCCTTTTTGTTTCATGAATCATTGGCTTCTATTTGGTCCACTGTAATTTTTAGGGAGTTTGTTGCTTGGACAAGGTTTTATACCTCTTGTGCCAAGCTGCTGAATAAATTCCCTTTCCAATGCTTTCTTCCATAGTTTTCCTTTCTTTTACAATTTTCTCCCTCAAGTTCCCTTATTTCAATTACGAAAACATTTTAAAACTCTTTAAACTTGTGCTTTACGTGTATAACCTATATCAGATTGCTTGCTGTCTTGAAAAGGAAGGAAGGGGAAAGGAGGAAGAAAAATATGGAACTTAAAATCTTATAAAGAGGGGCGGCTAGGTGGTGCAGTGAATAGAGCACCGGCCATGGAATCAGGAGTACCTGAGTTCAAATCCGGTCTCAGACACTTAACACAAAAAACTAGCCGTGTGACCTTGGGCAAGTCACTTAAACCCAACTGCCCTCCAAAAAAGCAAAAAAAAAAAAATCTTATAAAGAGTATTGAAAACTAAAATGAAATATATTAAAAAAAACTTGTGCTTTATCTCTTCCAGGAATTCTAGTTGAATTTGTGCCCAAGCTGAGCTTTTCTTCGAAGTTTTGCTTACATATATTTTGGAGTCATTCTCTTCTGGGTTTGTGTCTTGAATATCCTTGTAACCATAAAAGACTTTTATGGTAGGATTCTTTTTTTGCTCATTTTTCTAACCTCCTTCTTGACTTCAGATGATACTAGGGGTTAGGTTCTGGGCACTTTTGGAAAGATGGAATGGCTTGATCCTATTGCTTCTTTCTTGACACATTTAGTGTTATGTTATTCTACGTTCTTAAGAATAGCTCAGGCCAGGGGCCTGAAATTTTCATGTGCCCGAAGTGGTCTGATACAGGGCAAGTCTGATTGCTGTCCCCCTGGTCTGAGATCTCCAAGTTCTTAACCTGGTTATGGATCTGAGCAACAGGAGACTACAGGTGGACCCAGCCCCTGTCAGCCAGCTAAGAAGTTCAAAGAGACAGACCTGAAGGTTTTCTTTGGTCTGGGATTCCTATTCCATTTTCTGTGCAGGCTAGTCTAGAAACTAGAACTGATACCGTTCTGTACTTCTGGGGTCTGAGACACACAGTCCCTTCTCGCTTCTGATCTTGTTCCTTTCATTATAATAATGCCCAGGACCCATGACTGCTCATTGCCAGGAACAACCCTCATGACCATAGCTTCCCTCCTCAGTTTACCCAAGAACTCTGACCAAGACTAGGCAGTAGGCAACAGAGGCTACAAAAGGTCATGGTGTATGCTTTCTGGGATTTTCTCTTGCCAGGGTCTCAGCTTCTCCTCAATCTCTCTCAATATCTCATCTCCAGTTACCTGTCAGATGTCTCAAAATGGATGTCCAGTAAACATCTTGAACTCAAATGTCCAAAACTGAACTCATTATCTTTCTACCTAAACTTCTCCCCTCCTAAATTCCCTATTACTATATAGAGCAACACAGTTCCAAACCTAGCCATGACCTTCAACTCCTCATTATCTCTTGTCCCTCATATCCAATCTGTTGTCAAGCAAGACCTGTCGTTTTTCAATCTCTTGACTACACCCTCACTTCTCCTCTTTGGCACTGCTACCACCCTGGTGTAGTTACTCATCGTCTAATGCCTAGACTGTTGCAATAGCCTTCTTCAAGTCGCACTGTTCTCCAGAATCCATTCTCCATTCAGTTTTGAGAGTTGTTTCACAGGTCAGATCATTCTTTGCTGACCTATGTTCTAGATGACATGATGTCTCCTCCCAAAAAAATCCATCCCTCCATCTATCACAGTAGCCCCCATCAATGAAATTCAACCACCAGGAGATAACAAGGGCCATGTCCAGACCATCCTCAGGAAGATAAAAAATGCTTTTCGAAGTTTTACCACCCTTTAAGATCATCAAACTGATCAGGGAATTCCCTTGAACAAATCATGCAACTCTGCTATGTGCTGTATATTTATATATGACCTCTATGTCTTGTCTATGGAATGTAATTCTGCTATATGATTCTATATGCCAGGAGTTCTTAATCTGGAGTCTGTAAACTTGATTTAAAAAAATAATTGGTAATTGTATTTCAATATAATTTGTTTCTTTTGTAATCCTGTATATTTTATTTGAGGTAGTTAAAAATATTATTCTGAGAAGTGGTCCATAGGCTTCATCAGATGACCAAAGAGGTGCATGACACAAAAAGTTTAGAAATCCTTGCTATATTCTGTATTTCTACACATGGTTTATTTTTCTGGGTTGCATACTTTAAAAAATTTGGATAGTCTGTATATTTGGAATAATTGGCTTTGACTATATTGTATGCAAATGAATAGATGTTTTATGACTTGCATGCGGGCTGTGCACCTGAAGTAATAATGTATAAATATAGTATATGCAAGTTAATGGACATTTTATGATGTTTACTAACAGTTTAATGAGTACAACTGGTGTGATTTTCAGGGATCGTAACTTTTTTTTAAAACTGTGGTGAGGAATTAGGAGGCATGGTCAACACGAGGAGCAAATTACTTTTCCCTTAGTGTCTAGGACTGAAGAACAGTTTGTTTTTGGGAAAGAATTCCCAGGACTTCTGTTCCTTTGGGCACTGTGTGTCTGTGGTACAGAATGATTGAGCTGGGAGACACGGACTCTGATAGAGAAGGCCTGATTTGTTAAAGGAAATAAAAACATGGTTTACTGGGGAAGACAGCAAGGGGCCATGGAACCAAATCAGAATGGAAGTATAGATTGACTAGGCAAGCAAGTTCAAGGAGGTGAATCTGTACTGCTGCAGACATTGCTAGGATCTTTCAGGGCTATATAGTAGAGGCAGAGAGCTTCAGAGCATGAACTTTGAATAGTCATAGTTCAAGGCTGCCAATAGGCTGTGCTGTTTCCTCCAGTTTGTAGATAGGCATTTGCTAGGGGAATAAACATCCCTGAATTATGTTTGAGGAAAAGAGAGTGGAAATGTACAGATTTAGGGGAATGGGTGCTGAGAGCATTTCTAATGTTTTAGATTTCCTTTTATATTCCAATTAAGTGTTAATTATTGTATCTTCCTATTTCCCTGGTTTTCCATTAGCATAGCAATAATTGACTAGCTATGGGAACCCTACAAAGATAGGGCATAAAGGTTCAAAGAAAAAGAGGCACATTTCCTGGAATATTCCCATCACAAATGTGAACCCATATTTGTGAAGGTTTTGAACTGGCAGGCACAATGGTGATACTTGGTTCTAAGAAAACATGTTAGGGAAAGAATCCTTATTAGGGACAACCTCAGGCAAAATTGAGGAACAAGTCAGGTTTATCTTTGGTACCCCAATACTCTTTTTAAACAAAAATTCTTTTTTTATTCTGAGCTTAAAAACTAAGAAGTAATGAGCATTTCCATATGCACAGCAGAACACAAAAAAGAGGATTGTATATGAAACTATGAATATCCATTTCATTCAGCTGATTTTCTAAAAAATGCACATATGTATTTATGCATATATAATATGTGTAATGTATGTATATACATACATATTTATAATAAATAGACATTACTTCCCAAACTGCCCTTCTTTCAAAGTTTCCTTCTAAATTTACTTTGTTTTGTTTTCTATTTCTGTTTTTTTTTAAGTTTCAATTTCCCTGTTTTCTTGCTAGTACCAGTCTTTTTTCCCCCCACCACCCACCCCCAATCAAATATCAAGAGGGGGAAAATCCTTGTAACAAATAAGCTTATTTAAAATACAGAGTGGTCATGTATAAAAATGTGTGTCTCTTTCTGCACCTTAAATATATCACTTCTCTCTCAGGAGGTGAGATAACATGATTCATCACAGATCTTCTAGAGATGTGGCTGGTCATTGAATTAATCAGATTTCCTAGAGCTTTCAGAGTTGTTTTTCTTTACAATGTTGTCCTCGTATAAACTGTTCTCCTGGTTTTCTTCATATCCCTTTGTATTAGTTCATACCATTCAGGATATCTCCTTTCACCTTTCTTATAGCAAAATAACGTCCTATTATGTTCACATGTCATAATTTTTTCCAGCCACTCTTCAGTTAATGGGCACCACCCCTCTTAGCTTCTAATTCTTTGCTTTTTTTTTTCTTTTTAATTCCCCATTAGGATAAGGAAGTTTGTTTTGTTCATTCTGATTTTCTCTGTCTTATCCATCCCCTTTTTTATCCCTGCTTGTCTGCTTTTGTATGTGATGTATTTCTACACCAAACTGTGTGTGTTCAACCTTCCTTTGTCCGTTTCAGAGAAGAGTGAGGTGCATCCTATCCTTCTTCCTTCTACCTCTTCCTCCATGTCCGTGTAAAGGGGATCTGGTTCATGTGCAGACCCCATCATCTTGAGTGGCTAATGCAGCTTCTCTATGTGGAGCTTGCTGATGATATGAAAGGGAAGTGTAGTTGAGAGACTGTAGATCATGCATAGACATTCTGTAACTGGTTTCAAGTGACTAACTGCATGGCAAAGGGGAGGCTTTTTGATTGGCCTTAGAGGCATTCAAAAAGGTATATTGGGATCAACCATTGTCTCTTTTGCCTCATTTGTTCTTGGGAGGTCTTGGTGACTCATGGAGTCTGATTGTAAGGCTTTCTCTCCTCTGATGCTGTATGACTTTAAGAAATAGGCCTTGTAAAGAATTGGAAATTGCTAAGATGCCCATCATTGGGAAATGGTGGAACAGGTTGTGGTATATGAATGTAATGGTGCTATAAGAAATATATAAATATAATTATATACAAACGAATATATATATATATTACATATATATATATATATATACAAATATAATTGTATAATTGTGCTATAAGAAATTATGAACAGACAGATTTTAGAGAAACCTGGAAAGACTTACATGAACTGATGCTGAGTGAAGTGAGCAGAGCCAGGAAACCAGTGTACATAATAACACTAACATTGTTAGATAATCAAGTCTGATTGACTTAGCTCTTCCCTGCAATACAATGATCCAAGACAATTATTCTCATCCACAAAAAGAACTGATGGAGTCTGGATGCAGATCAAAGCATGCTATTTTCACTTTTTGTTTTCCTTTTGTTCTGCTTCTTCTTTCATAACATTACTAATATGGAAATATGTTATACAACTTTGCATATGCATAACCTATATCAGATTGCCTGCCATTTGGGGAAGTGGGGAAGAGAAGGAGAGAGGGAGAAAAATTTAGAACCCAAAATCTTTAAAAAATGAATGCTGAAAATTGTCCTTACATGTAATTGGAAAAAATAAAATGCTATTTTAAGAAAGAAGAAAAAAATAAAATAAGATTAAAAGAAAAAAAAGGAAATAAGCTGAAGTCCTAGGCCTTTTCATTTGTTCTTTTCCATTTTAGGTGATGGGAGTGGAATTTTTAATCTAGGGAATTTCAAAAAGGTTGGAAGAATAAGCCATAAGATATAGGAATTGGACTCCAAGCTAGATTTGTAGACAGTATAGCACTAATGTCTTAGGGAGCAAGGAGTGATTTTTGGGAGTGACCTTTGTGACTTGTCTTTGGTCGTGAACTTGATGGGACCAGTAGTTTAAAGGAACTGAGCAAAGTTTTGAGCTTATTCTTCTTAATGCCTTCTTCTCCTGGTGCCCACATTAAGGTGGTACAGGGGAAAATATGTTCCTGAGGTATGGGGGTGGGGAAATATTTATACATTTGTTTCTGTATTATATTTTTGAATCATCACTTTATAAAAGCTAATTGGTGTTGGGTAGCTGAATGGATCTTAGACACTACTTACAGGATCCTAACAATAGAGGAGAACATAACCAGTGGTGATTTGAGTTGATGTCAGTAGAGAAAAAAATTCTTCGAACCTCCTCAGGGTACCCTGGATCCATGAGGGGCAGAAGTAGTCAGCTTAGATCTGGGAGATGGAGCCAGAGCAGTTGGTCTATACTCTTGTTGTATACTCTTGTTTGTATACTCTTTTTCTCATTAATCCTGATTGTGACAAAGAGCAAGGTCCCCTTCCTTTTTCCTTCTTTATTTATAGTATATTCCTTTTACCCTCCTTTTCCTTTTCCTTTTTCTTAAGCTGCTCAGAACAGAACCAATCTTTTTTTCTTCCTTCCTTCCTTCCTTCCTTCCTTCCTTCCTTCCTTCCTTCCTTCCTTCCTTCCTTTTTTTCTTCCTTTCTTTTCTCTTTCTTTCTTTCTCTCTTTTTTTCTTAACTTTCTCAATAGGCTGAAAATTTCAAGACATTAAAGTTCTGAAGGAACACTTGTTTCTTCTCCCTATATTAGAATGTTAGCACTACATCATGCAGCTCCTTTCAATTAAGTAAATTTACCTTTTGAGGTTTCTCTTGATTTGTTTTTGTATTTCAAAATTCCTACTCATTTCTGTTGTTTTATTTAAAATGTTTGAAAGTCTTCTGTTACATTAAAGATCCATTTATTTATTTGCTTATTTATACTCAGCTTTGTGGGGTAAGTTATTCTTGGTAATAAACTTATGTCCTTTTTTTTTTTGTAAAGTTGTATTTCAAGATCAAGCATTTATATCATAAGCCTCCAGGTCTTGCATGATCCTAACTTGGGTTCCTGGGACTGGAACTGAAGAGGTACCCAAAGAGGGTTAGGGCTGCCTGAGACCCCAAAATACTAACATGCCGGGTCCTGCGGAAAGAATTCCATTCAAGTCTTCTCAGCCAAAGAAAAAGTAAAGCTTATTGAAAGTTCAAGTTCACCATATGGGGTAGACTCTTAGGGAGCCAGTCTATGCTAAGCTATTCTATGGCACTCTCACAGAGGAAGTCACTGCTAAGCTATCCTACAATGGAAGATGGGGACTTATATACAGAGGAATCTAGGAGTGGTTCAGAGGAGGAGCTGGAGAGGGTCTTCAGGAGGAGTCAATGAGTTCCGACTCCAGTACTGAGTTTGGGGAGAGACTTCGGGTGGAGTTAATGAGGTCAATGAAAGATATCTTGATAGGCTCCAGGGTGGGAAGCAGATGGACCATGGAGGGCCAGGCTAGTCACAGGTTTGGGCCCAACCACAACGAAATACTTATGGCCTCTGTGAATGCCTCCTGAAGATTCAATCCGACTTCATGAGGTTTCCCAGAGTATGCGCCTCCAAGATTCAAGGAGAGCTCAGAAGGGGGTGGGGGTGGGGGTGGGGCCGGGGGTCCCGGAGCCCCCGCCTCCTCAGAACTTCTTGTTGGATGTTAGTAGTATATTTTTTCTTCCATATGGAAGCTGTGCATTTTGGCTGTAACATTACTGAGAAATTTGCTTTTCTGTTTTATTTCAGGAGACGATCAGTGAATTGTTTCTGTCTTTACTTTGTCCTTTAGTTCTGCTAGATACAGACAGATTTCATTTGTGATTTCTTAAAGTAGAATGCCCAGGCTTTAAAAAAAAAATCATGGTTTTCAGGAAATCTAGTAATTTGTTCCAAAATGATCTCTTTGACCTCTTTTCCAGGACAGTTATTTTTTATATCAATTATCTTACATTTTCTTTGATTTTTCCCCCCTTAGTTTTTGATTTTGTTCTTTCCTAAAGAATATTTCATTTTTATTTTTTGTTCATGTCTCCTAGATATTCATGCAGTCCTTGAATAAATTCTATTTTTTTCTTTTAATCTTTGCTTATAGTCATTACAGTCACTATAACCTTCTAGATCTGCAGTAATTTTTGTAGTGGTTGGTATCTTCTTTGTTTTACTCATCTCATTGGCTTTAATTCCTGCATGGGGCTTTGTACAAGGACCAGCCCATGACCCTGACTATGCTTTTGGGTAGTGTGATTAGCTCCACTTGGGCTTGTCTTTGTGTTCCTGCTCTAACCTATACCTCCCAGGACTAGATCTACTAGGTCTTTAAGGTCTTTATATAATATAATTAGATTTACTAGGTCTTCATATAATCCCCTATAATCCCGGGATTAGACCTTTAAGGTTCAGAATACTGGATCTTTAGGTCCCTCTTTTCATCTCAGAACAAAGTTCGCGGGACCTTGGAGCTCTCTCGCCTTGTTTGCTGTTGTTCCTGGGGCTCTGCTGTCTGACTATTCTGGGACTTCCTGACCACTGGAGTTTTCTCAAGGGAGCCCTCCACTTTTGTTGTCTTTGGACACTGAGCCTTTCAGGTTGTTCACTTCTGTCGCCCATCTTTTGGTCATGCTGGAAGGCTATAGGCTTGTTTGCCGTTGGGCTTTGGTTGGGGGATTGTCCAACATTTTCAGT
This sequence comes from Pseudocheirus occidentalis, assembly GCA_028646575.1. NCBI lineage: Eukaryota > Metazoa > Chordata > Mammalia > Diprotodontia > Pseudocheiridae > Pseudocheirus > Pseudocheirus occidentalis. The sequence goes on along the minus strand of CM053595.1, from coordinate 25,360,911 downwards.
CAATTTATCTTCTAACATCCTCATACTGTCTTGGAAAGTATTTGATGCACTAGTTCTTGGAAAGATGTAAGAATCTTTATGTCTTGGGGCGGCTAGGTGGCGCAGTGAATAGAGCACCGGCCCTGGAGTCAGGAGGACCTGAGTTCAAATCCGACCTCAGACACTTAACACCAAAACTAGCCGTTTGACCTTGGGCAAGTTACTTAACCTCAATTGCCCTCCAAAAAAAAAAAAAAACCCCAAAAAAGAAAAAAAAAAAATCTTCATGTCTCCTTGAGTTGGGTTTAGATCCTGCTTCCCATACTACCTTTGTGACCAGTTTCCTTATCTGTGAAACTAAGATAAGAATGCCATTAGCACCAGCTCAAATGCAGTAAAGTATAAAGCATAAATCTTTAAAGGCTATAGGATGCTGGCATTATCATGGATCAAGTTACTTAAGGGGGAATTTGCATTTTAAAGGAGAAAGAAGGGAAAAGTGTAACTTGTTAATGGGAAAACTTATGGCATCAGTAGAAGAAAAGTTGTGGAGAATAGGATGAAAGTCACTCCATCCAAAGACAACTATCTACTCTCCTGAATGGGGTAGGACAGGGGTGGGGAACCTGCGGACACGAGGCCACACGTGACCCTCTAGGTTCTCAAGCATGACCCTCTGACTGAAATCAAACTGCACAGAACAAGTCTCCTTAATGAAGGGCTTTGTTCTTCAAAAGGCAACACGTGGACGCCCTAGAAGGCCACATGTGGCCTTGAGTGGGCAGGCTTCCCACCCCTGAGCAGCATTTGTGGTTGTTATTTAGTCATTTTTCAGTCATGGTTGATTCTTCATGGCCCCTTTTGGGTTTTGTTTTGCTGGGTTTTTTGTTTGTTTGTTTGTTTTCCAAAAGTACTGGAGGGGTTGACCATTTCCTTCTCCTGCTCATTTCATAGATGAGGAAACTGAGACAAACAGGATTAAATGACTTGCCCAGGGTCACACGGGGTAAGTCTAAGGTCAAATCTGAACTCAGGCCCAGTTCTCTATCCATTGTGCCACCTAACTGCCTACATGGGAGATACAGTTGTTTCTAATCAAGAAAAACTCAATACAAGTGGGGACTATGGATGTGGAACGAACACTCTGTTGTTAGATGCAGACATTTTATTGGTTAGGTTCTGCTTAAATTGTTCCTTATTCCAAGAGAGCATTCAGTGTGTTCATGTATGCATGTCTGCATGTGCACGTGGGGAAGGGCAAAGGGTGGAAGGGGTGAGAATATTGGGAAAGAATTTTGATATGGAAAAAGTTATAATAAAAATTAATAATGAAAACATTAAAGTCAGGGTTAAAAAAGGGAAATAGAAGACAAAGTGATTCTCATCCAGAGCTGCCCTAAATCACCTGGGAGCTAGGCCTGACCCTTCCTTGGCTTTCTCACTAAAATCTGAGTTAGCAAAAGCCCAGCAGAAGGCCCTAAACCCTTTCGTTCTCCCATATTCTAGACAATATTTTAAAAATACTTGACATCTAGTGTTTTAAAACTGTATCTTGTTCTGGTCCCCCTGACTCCTTCCCAAGTCAGTAAGTTTATAAATAGCCAGCATAAAGTGACAATTATCAAGAAGTGAGATAGCAAAGGGGAACCTACAAGTCAAATAGAAAGCATCCCAAAGATCAAAGAAGCATCACTTGCAAACTGTCTCACATATTAACCAAAAATCACATCCTGGTAATATGGGTAGAGCCATCTTGGCTTTGCGGTCAGGGCCTTTCCGTTCAATGATGTGTAAATCTCAGATAAGTTCCTGACATCTGCAGTAGGATGCCAAATGTTACTTGGTAACTCAGGGATGATGTGGATGTGCTAACTTTAAAGTTTTACTAACAACTTTGAGATTATTTGGTTACATTAATGAATTAACCTCCAAGTGGCATGGATAAAAGTAAATCTGTACCACCCTCCCCAAAGAACCCTATAAAATAAGACCTCAAATCCCTGTGTCCTCTCTCTGCCCTCCCCCTTCCCCAGCTCTCTCCATCTCCATCTGGGTCCATGCCGCCAAGTGCTCCTAACTCTAATCCATGGTTACAGGAGTGATTCTCAGTGTGTGTGTGTCTCTCTCCCCATCCTCTTTCCCCTGTTGCCTGGATTCCTTCACCATCCTCTGTACCCCTCCTCCCTTTCACTGCCAGTCTCTGTACTTTCTGTGCTGTTGACCCCTTCACCCTCTGGTCCTTATTCAAGTGTGATTGCAGCCTCACTTCCTGGTTGCCGCCGTAGTCTTTCTCGGCGAGGATCCAAAGAACCAGGTGTGCCCACCCCATTTCATGAATTAATTAGAGATTCATCTAGCTTTTAAAGTAAGAATTGTAAAAAGATCAAGTTTTATATTAAATTATTAAAAAGCACTTGATTTCACAATCCTATAGCTCTGTTTTGTTTACAAGTGGAAATATTGCCTTTTGGTAGTTAATGTGAGTCAGCAGTGTTACAGCAGCCAAAAAGCTAAGGAAATCTTAGGTTTCATGAATAAAAGTATGGGGTCTGGAATATAGATACATACGTATTATATAGCTACACATGTACACACCTTTATTCGGAGAATTTCTGTCTCTTTGTCTTTGTTTCTGTGTCGCTAATTCTCTTTCTCTTTATCTCTGTCCTCTGTTCTCTCTGTCTCCCTGTTTCACCTCAGAGGGAGGATTTGAACCCAGATCTTCTGACTCTAGTACTCTTTCCACTGTCTCACTATGTTAAAGACAGCTGTGAGGGACAGAGGTTAGCCTGGTCCCAGGGACAGAACTAGAACCAGCATATAGAAGTTACAGAAAGGGAGATTTTGGCTCAATACAAGTAAAGACTTCTTTTGGAGACTGGATAACCACTTATTAAGGGCACTGGAATAGACTGGAAGCTATGGGAGATCTGGCCAGCACACCAAACAGCAGATATCATCTTGCTGACAAAGGCCCATATAGTCAAAGCTATGGTTTTTCAGCAGCAAAGTATGGCTGTGAGAGTTGGGTTATAAGAAAAACAGAGTGCCTCAGAACCGTTGCTTTTGCCTTGTGGTGCTGGAGAAGATTTTTGAGAATCCCTTGGATAGCAAGGAGATCAAATCAGTCAATACTTAAAAGAAACTAATTCAGGCTAATCACTGGTAGGACAAATACTGAAGATGAAGCTTAAGTTCTTTGGTCACATAATGAGAAGGCATAACTCATTGGAAAAGACTTTGGTGTTGGAAAAGACTGAAGGGAGAAGGAAGAGGGGATGGTGGAGGATAGATAGTGTTATGGAAACAGCAGACATGAACATTGATAGACATCAGGAGAAAGTGAGGGAAGGAAGGGCCCGGTGTCCTGTGTCCACAGGCTCACAGAATCAGATAAGAAGGAACCACTGAACAACAAACTACACTAAAAAGGTCTCTTTCACTTCAGACTCTAAAATAAAAGCATTTGTTTTTGTTGACCAGTTTAAATTTCCCTTTCAGAGTCCTCATTCCCACATTTGTTATTATAGTATATAATTAAAAAAACATTTCGGGTCTGGTAATGATGATTTAGGATTTCTTCCTATTTATACTGTCTAAGAATCAGAACAAACAGGAAATGGGTTCTGGAGTAGGATTTTCAGTTAAGCCAGGGTAAGTTACCATAAATGCTATTATCCCCATTTGACAGATGAGGAAACTGATGCTAACTGAGGTTTCCCCCTCTCTTACCCCTTCCCCCCCAGCCTACTCCCTACACATAGTGGGGTTCCAGATCCTGGGCTCTTCAACCAGATTATGGATCTTTAAGATTCCTTCTAACCCTAAATCCTATTATCCCATGGTCTTGGTTAGGCATTTAGAGGAAGGGTGAGGTGTTGAATTGGGTGGCCTAGGTCCGAGAATCACTCTTGGACCTCAACCCCTTCTTTTCTCCCTTTTCCCTCTCTTCCAGCCCAGGAATGGAGAATCAAAGGAGATTTTATTGGTGGCAATAGAGGAATCTGGGATGGAGTTTCAGGAGCCTCTGCTGCCTGCATTCCTGAGCCCTCCAGCATACTGAAGGTTTTCTAAGTGGCAGCCAGCCAAACAGAGGCGGTCAGACTTCCCCTAGCTGTGAAGAAGGCAGCTGCAATTTGAGAACAGCTTACACTCCCCGCCTCCTGGCACTCCTGAGGCGAGTCCAGCGGGGAAGACGGCCAGGAACCCACAGAGCTCAGAGGATTGTACTGGAGCTCAGGACCAGAACTGGGATCCTGGGATCAAGGGCCCCCTTCTTCACTGACATTCCTCACTGGAGAGAGAGAATCGGTTCCTTTTCCAACTTCAAGCTGTGTCTGCTCAGAAGGAGCTGGAGTCAGTGCCTCTGAGAAGCGCCGAGGGAACCTCACTTCTCTGTGATCCCAGGTGCCAAATCAGGCATGAGGAATCTTTAACTCAATTCATCTTGTGAGCATCAAGTGAGGTAAACTTGTGTTTTTTCTTTCTAATTGTTTGGCTGATTTGGGGGCTGAATATAGCCTCCAGTTTGTGTCTTCTGGGTGTTTGTAACTATCTAGTCTTTCCTTACAGGCTGTGTTCTCTTCACCTGTCTTTGAACTCTCCTCAATTTCCCTGTTTGCCTCTCTTTTCACAAGTTCTGAGTTTCTACAAACGGGTGTCTGCTTAAAAGGGGAGTGAACAGCACAGCCAGAGAGAGCTTTCTCTTCAGGTGGCCTTCTCTTTGTTTCCCTGCTCCACTATGTTCTTGAATGGCAATAAAGCAAAGAGCACTGACGACCCACTGGGAGGGAGACTTGTGCTCTGCTGCTGCCGACTGCTCGTATGGTCATTATTGTCTTCAGTCCTCAGTTACTTCCTCTGTAAAACGAGAGGGTTAGACAGGGTGGCATCTAAGGTCCCTTGCAGCTGATTCTCTAGAAGTTTTGTTTTACTTGGTGAGCTTTCCCCCCCCCACACACACTTTTTTCTTGTCTCCCTCCTTTAGTTCTATGGAGGTCCAGTCGTGGGTCTGAGGTACCCACAAGGGAAGACCTGTATTTCTTTGTTTCCTCCTTGTAGATAGGTCAGTTACCCAAATCCTATTTTTTAAATTTAAGAAAGAAAATATGGTGTCCTAGAAAAAGTAATAGATTTAGAGTCAGGAGTCCTGACTGCGAATTATACCTAGCAGTATGACTTTGAGCAGACTCAGTTTCTCCGTCTGTAAAATGAGAGATTTGAACTTCAGGGGTCACTGACAGAAGTGTGGTGTAACCTATGAACCCCTTTTCAGAATAATCTTATATAATGAGTAAAATAAAATATATAGAATTATAAGGAAACCACATATATCAAAATATAATTACCAAAATAAATTTTTTAAAAAGTTCACGGACCCCAGATTGAGAATCCCTGGACTGAATGATCTTCCAAATTTCCTTCCAGGTCTAAGTTCTATGATCCTTTGGTCTTTCCCCCCAGAGTCTTATTAGACAAGTTAATTTCGTCCTGATCAACTCATTACAGTACTGAGAAAAGGAGGAGAAAATTGTTCATCTGTGGTGAAAGCAAATTCAACCAGCACTTATTAAGCCTGACTTTTGCTTAATACAGCAAATGAAGACTTAGGAAGACATAACCCAAAGGAGAGGTGTCATTAAAACTAGCATTTCCTCAAATAACACTGTGCTCACTTCCAGCATATATAAGCTGTTCAATCCTAGGTCCTATCCACGGGAAGGATTGCCAGTGTGAAGCAAGGGCAGATTTAGTGGAGAAGAGCTGTGACCCAGGGGTCAGATGGCCTGGGTTCTATCCCTGGACCTCTTGAAGACATGCTATGTGACTTTAAACAAATTGCTTTCCTTTTCTGTACTTCAGGTGGCTTTTTTGAAAACAAACAAACAAGCAAACGAGGTATTAGGTCAAAAGATGATGAAGCCCCTTCTAGATCTGACCTTGTACATTCTAGGACTTTGCCTTGATGAGCACATGGGACCTGGATTGGGCAAAAGTGAGCGGTTGACTTTGTTCATCTTTTTGTATGAGTCTTAAGGGAAGCCTAGCAGAGTTTCAAATAAGGAAACAGTCTTCAAGGCCTGCTTTGAAAAGCGGAAGAACAAAGAAGAGTTTATTTTGCCTTGTGGTCAGAAAGCACAAAAGCTGAGGTAGGGAAAGAAGTAGGTAAAATGTCAAATCCAAAAGGCCCTAGATACTTGGTCCAGGCTAGCTTGGGTGTGCTGGCAGCTTCTGGTCTTCTAATTCCCCCTGGGTGGTATCTAGAACTTCCAGTTGTGATGAGGTAATGGAGAACCGATGGGGTGTGGGGGTGGGTGGGTCTGGGTCAGAAAGATATGAAGGCTCTTGAGTTGAGCTGAATACCAGGGAGTGGATTTCTCATGAGGGGTGGGTAGGGGCAGGAAGGTCCTTCATTCTAAGCAGGGTCCTCGAAGCTGGGATGGATGGAATGGATGCCTCCAGATCCAAGAATTCTAGCTATAAATATGTAATTCTTGAGCTGGAAGGGTCCTCAGAGGCCATCTAGTTTAACTACCTCTCTTGACTATGGTCTTTGCCACTGTTTGTGCTTCAGCTCCCATCTCTCTCCCTCACTGCCTTTGGCCCTAATCTCCTCTTGGTGAGTTTCTCCCAAGAGTTCCCTTTTGAGGAAAGGTGCAGACCAGCCATGCTTCATTCTCTGGATTTGACCAGGGATCTTGAAGACCATTCTAGCATTGGTTTGCCGTGGCACATAGGAGAATGTGGCAGATGGAGATGGGGATCCAGGAAGTGGGGAAAGCAAGGAACTGTACCTTTGAGGTACCTTACTCTGGTGTTACTTATTTACTCTTGGAGTCAAATCCTAGTTCAGGACACTGTATTGTGCCTCTGTCTTCTAGGGAGCCAGAATTTCAATAATATTGACATTTATTCAAAGCAGAGATTCTTAACCTAAGATCCATGAACTTTTTAAAAAAATTGATAATTGTATTTTAATATATTTCATTTCCTTTGTAATCCCATGTATTTGATTTTATGCATTTAAAAATGTTATTTTGAGAGGGGCTCTATAAGCTTTACTAGGTTACCAGAAGGGTCCAGGACACACAAAAAGGTGAAGATCTCCAGGTTTGTTTGATACTTTATGTGCATTATCTCATTGGTGCTTACAATAGCCCTGTAGGACAGGTGCTTTCTTACTCACTTTTTTTTTTTAATAGATGAAGAGACTGAAGGACTTGCTCCAGGGTTTTTTAGCTAGCAAATATCAGGGTCAGGATTTAAACCCAGCTTTTCCTGCCTGCCCAACACAGTACAACACTGCCTCTTGTGCAGTTAGAGTCCAGGGCTGAGAATTAAGTCAAGGAACATTTATTAAGTGCTTACAATGTGTCAAGCATTTTGCTTGGCACTGAGGATACAAATATAAGCAGAAAAGACCATTCCTGCCTTTGAGAAGTTTTATGTTCTTTTTTTGGGAGGCAATTGGGGTTAAATGACTTGCCCAGGATCATATGGCTAGTAGGTCTCCGAGGTCAAATTTGAATTTGGGTCCTCCTCACTCCAAGGGCTGGTGTTCTGTACTACCTAGCTTCCCCGGGAGCTTACATTCTAATGGGGAAAGGTAACACATAAAAAGAGACAGTTTATTGTTTTATATCAAATCCTCTCTTATATTTTTACGTGTACATGGAAATGTTCTTTTCTTTTCTCGTTTTGTATTTAAGTTTAAAATGAATGACAATTTACCGAGAGAGAGAGAGAGAGAGAGAGAGAGAGAGAGAGAGAGAGAGAGAGAGAGAGAGAGAGCGCGAGCGCTCTTGGGAGGAACTCACCAAGAGGAGAAGAGGGCCAAAGAATGGGGGAGAAAGAAGGGATATGAAGTACGAAGAGTGACAAAGGCCAGAGGCAAGAGAGATAGTTAGACTAGATGGCCTCTGAGATCCCTTCCAGCTCAAGAATTATGTATTATGAGTGGGGGTATCCACTTCATCCATCCCAGCTTCAATTTAAGGGACCTCTTATTCTCCCCTGATTCTGTGAGTCCTGTTTTCCTGCTACTTCTCTTTATTCCCTTTCTTTTTTTTTTTTTCTTTTTTTTTGGAGGGCAGTTGGGGTTAAGTAACTTGCCCAAGGTCACACAGCTAGTTTTTTGTGTTAAGTGTCTGAGGCCTGATTTGAACTCAGGTACTCCTGACTCCAGGGCCGGTGCTCTATTCACTGCGCCACCTAGCCGCCCCTATTCCCTTTCTTTCTAATAACTTAAATATAATGGTAATAAAATTGTAGGGCACCAGGTGGCATAATAGATAGAGTGCTGGGCTTAGAGTCAAGAAGACTCATCTTCCTTGAGTTCAAATCTAACCTCAGACACTTACCAGCTGTGTGATCCTGGGCAAGTCACTTAACCGTTACTGTTTGCCTCAGTTTCCTCATCTGTAAAATGACCTAGAGAAGTGAATAGTAAACCATTCCGGTATCTCTGCCAAGAAAGCCCCAAATGGGGTAACAGAGTCGGAAACGCTGACAAGAACAACATGTATGAGGTACTAAGTATTTAGCATAAAAAATGAAACAAATAAGATATCTTGACCTCACTTTTCAAATATACTTTGTAACCCCAAATTCCTCACTCTGTCACAGATTTTGTATTCTAAATATCTCAATAAACACATGGAGGACCTGGAGTAGGGACAGGAATATGGGTCTAACCTACAATTTTCACGTCAGACTAGGAAGAAGAATCCTTCCTTATTCTCTTGGGTAACAGCAACGGGAGTAAACCAGCGGTGGAATTGAGAGAGGGGTGTTTTTTGTTTGAAGGCATCCTAAGCAGTTTCATGATACAGTCCCAAATTTCTTTGGCTGCTTCCGATTCTGACCAGGCCCATTCTTTCCCAGCATCTCCTTCCTTCCTCCTCTGATACACTCTTGCCTGCCTCTATATGCTATCCACCTTGGGATTGAGACCAGTGTCTTGGGTTCAGGATGCTGTAGGAATAAATAAGAATGGTGTAGTGAAGAAGAACATGGCACTTGGAGGCAGAGCCCTGTAACTTTCTAGGGTTACTAATAGAAATGTGGGTTCACAGCTGGAAGGAACCTTCTAGATCATCTAGTCTTTTTTTTTTTTTTTTTTGCTTTCTGGAGGGCAATTGGGGTTAAGTGACTTGTCCAAAGTCACATGGCTAGTGTGTCAAGTGTCTGAGGCTGGATTTGAACTCAGGTCCTCCTGACTCCAGGGCCGGTGCTCTACTCACTGCGCCACCTAGTCACCCCTTATCTAGTCATTTTATAGGGGAAAAAACAGGCAGCAAAAACATAAGGAAATGAAATGACTTTTCCCAAGTCATGCAAGTAGTGAGAAGATTTGCAATTAGAACTCAGATGTTCTGCTTTCGACCTCGCAGCCCGCTCATAGGGCTGTAGCCAGTGAAGACTCAGTTAAGATGCAGGGAAGGAGTGCTGGCCTGTGAGCTACGAGAGTTTCATGTGAGTCCTGGCTCTTCTGCTCACCATGAGCGACACCAGCTTCATCCTCTCATTCGTCAAATGCAGATCGCTTTTTTATTTTAAATGAGTTTTTACTGATAGTTTTGTTATTATGTCACATACATTCCTCCCAGTGTCCCTTTTCTTCCCCCTCCCAGAAAACCGTCCCTTATAACAAAGATTAAGAAAAAAGAAAGCAGACAATTCTTATATTATCTGCCCTCTATTACCTTCCTCATGGTGTGAGGAAACTGCTACTTACAAACACAGCTGTTGTTAGGGATGTGAAAATGTTTTGTAACAGGTAAGTGCTACAAAAATGCCAAGTAAACCAAGCACTCTGCTAGGATGGAGTTGGCCTGGATAGCTCTTTTTTTAAAAAAGAATTTATTTATATTTAGTTTTCAACATTCATTTCCACAAGATTTTGAGTTCCAAATTTTCTCCCCATCTCTCCCCTCCCCTGCACCCCAAGATGGCAGGCATGCTGACTACTCCTTCCCCCAGTCTGCCCTCTCCTATGTCCCTCTTGTCCTTCCTTTTCCCCCCTTCTCCCTTACTTTCTAGTAGGGCAAGATGGATTTCTATACCTCATTGCCTGTATATCTTATTTCCCAATTGCACGTATCAATGATTTTTTAACATTTGTTTTAAAAACCTTCCTTCCAGCTCTTTTTAAAAAAATGATTCTAGGATTGCTTTTTACTAGAGAACTTGTTGTTATTAACCAAGCTCCCAAAAGCTGAGTCACTGGGAAGGAGTAATGATGGATAATGCTGGGTGGAATAGTGAGCGTTTGCTTCATCTCCCCTTCCCCTTTCCCCTTCCTCGCCCCCATTTTCAGCTTATTGTTGCACTCTGAGACGCCTTAGTCAGTTGGGTCAAACAGTACATGTTGTTTCAGTAGCTCTCTCTGCTTTCTGATCTACTCAAGATGTCCTGGTGTTTTTCCATCTCCCCTGCCTCAAGGGAATGGATGGAAAGTCTAGGCAGGGAACAAGACTGCAACCAGTCACGCGTATCTGAGGAGGGGAGCATGAGAGGGACAGTACTGGGGAAAGAGGGCGACCCAAGGAGCTAGGGTCATTCGTGACTGCCTATGAATTGACTTGAGGTTTAGACAAATGTGTCCTGTCTGCCTTCTTCCAGCCCCGCCTTCTTCCTTTGGAACATCTGGTCTCAGGTTGAAATGGACTCTGTGCTGTACAAGTGAAAGCCTGCTGCTGAGGGAAGTAGCCATGAGTACTGCAGGGTCCATTACCATTTACAAACAAACAGGAGAGCCTAGTACAGGAAAACCCTTCTCCTCTTTCACTGGCCTCTGGGGGGACAAAGGAAGACTCAAAATCTTGACCAAACCTACTAGAAAGGATAAGGCCAGTGACCTAGGGATGCTCTTGGTTCTGTCACCTCCTCTTCTTGCCCAAAGTAAACTGGAATAGGAGGGAATGGTAGAACTGGGAAAAGAACCAAACCCGTCACTGGAGGCTTTCAGGTGCCCAAAGACCAGTTGTTGAAGATGTTGGGGGGGAGAGGAGGGCAGGGAGAGATTCCTATTCATGTATGGGTTAGACTAGATGACCCCTGAGTGCTTTGCCAATGTTGTTATGGTATTATAACCCCTTCGTTCTACCACTGAAGACTTGGAAGCCTGAAAGATAGAACAATTTGCCCAAGGCAACAGCATGTTAATGGCAGAGTCAAGACTGGTCATAGCTTTAGAACAGTGGTTCTCAACCTGTGGGTCTCGACCTCTTTGGGGTCGAACGACCCTGTCACAGGGGTCACCTAAGACCATTGGAAAACACATTTCTGATGGTCTTAGGAATCTCCTCTATCCATCTCCAGGTGGATTCGCCCACATGCAGACACACCCACATACGACTATTAAAGGGTCCCGGCATTAGGAAGGTTGAGAACCACTGCTTTAGAATGAGGGGGGAAAAAACCAACCCTCAAGATCTTTTAGTCCAACTATCTTATTTTACAGATGAAGAAACCAAGGCACCTTGGACCGAGGTTAAATGAGTTGCCCAAGTAGCAAAGGCAGATTTGAAACCAGATCCTTTGAATCCAAATCCAATGTTCTTTCTAATACAACAAGCTGCTTAGTCTAGAAGCCAGGTGTCCTGATTTCCAGAGAAGTGTTTTTCTTCCCAGAAAGCCCTGCCTTGTAGTCCTTAAAAAGTGTGTCCTTTTGTGTTTTGCAGATCTTTAGGGATGGGAAGTCTTCATTGTCTTCATTTGCCTAGAGTCTGGGGCAAGGCATTTGTACATTCTCAGCAATCTTTTAAAAGTGGGTCTCATGTCTCTTATCTCTAGAGACCTGAGCCTTCGTGTTGTCATAGTAACATCCACAACCTGACTCATCATAGAATAAATGAATATATGCCATCAGGAATGGGGATTTCCTGGAATTGAAAATATGTGCATTCATTAAAGAATATTAAAATGTATCTATCATTGTGCTCCCCCCTCCTTTTGTATTACATCTTAGGAGACCATCTCAACAACCTAAAGGCACTTTACCTAATACTGAGCAGACATACAAACCCTATTAAACATGCCTTGGGATCTCCATACTGCACAGCAGCCAGTGAGGCCACATCCATCAGACAAAATAAATTCTGCCCCCATACAGGGAATCATTGTAGTTGCCCTCTTGGGCCAAGCGATTAATCTGACGTCCTTGTCCTTTTTAGCAAGTCTACCAGGCTGTTCAGCTCCTACTTAGAGAGAAGAGAAGGTGAAAGAAAAGTGATAGGGAGGATTCTTGGAAGACTTGTGAAAAACGAAGTCCTCTCTTCTGGTAACTGCTTCATTAGTCACATTTCACAAGATGCTTGGGGGAGTCATGAATCTTCAAACTTCCCCAGCCTTAGTGACTCACAGCCAGATACTGCTAATTCATCTCTGCACATTCTGGTGAAAGGCCCCGTGCAGTTTCCCAGTCTCTATGAAAGATCAGCAGAGCAGAGTTGCCCACACAACCCTTGCCCTTTTTTGATGAGTAGATTTACTCGTTGCCAGCTTGATGGATCACTGATCTGGGCGTTCTTTGTCCCACTTCGAACAAGCCACTCAACAGGATACCTCATTTCTTTATTACTTTTTTTCCTTAGTGAATGCTCTTTGAAGCCTGCCCTGGGCACAGGTGTGGTAAGCACACTGGCAATCAGCCCTCCATGTGTTAACAGTCAGGGCAGTTCAGATCAGATGGAGGCATGTGCCTGGGTGGAAGGAACTCTTTGAGGGTTATTCATTAAATACGTCACTGTGGCAGTATTTTCACCTGGGGCAAAGAAGTAGGGGAGCGGAAGTGCTGACCTGGGGTTCAGCCATTGTGGGTATACAGTGCAACCTGGGGCAGACTGAGGTTTCTATACTGTTGAGACTGTGGTTGCTGAAGAGAAGCACCTTCTGTGGGGGATGTAGCTGGGAGAGGAGGAAGTATTTCAAGGAAATTGGTATCCTTTAAATTTCCTGTCCTGGGGTAAAGCCCTGACTACCTTGCCTTAGTTATGAGTCTGTCATATTCACCAGGGTCACTGAAGCCTGGGTAATACGTTTCTGATATTAGTGCCTGACCAGGGATGCAGTATTTTAGTAGAAAGAGTACTGAACTTGAGGCAAGGAGAGATTTGGGTTTGAATTTTGCCTCTTATATACTTTTTTACCTGCATGATCAGAGGCAAGGCATCTCAATTTTTTCATATGTAAAATGAGAGGGTTAAAGTAGAGGATTAATAAGCTACATTGTGACTTGAAATCCTGTAATGCTGACATTATGCTGACTGGCTATTTATGGAGATCAGCTGGAGCTGAACATGCAGTACCCCTAGCTATTTATTATTGAGAGGATGGAGTAGAGGGGACAAAGTGAAAGTGGCGCAGCAGGTTTGGGGCAGGATGATGCTTTTGGATCTTCTGGTCCTCGGGGGGGGGGGGGGGGGAAAGGGAGTAGGTGCTGAAAAGGAGGGGGCAGGGGCAGCTAGGTGGTGCAGTGAATAGAGCACTGGCCCTGGAGTCAGGAGGACCTGAGTTCAAATCCGGCCTCAGACACTTAACACAAAAACTAGCCGTGTGACCTTGGGCAAGTCACTTAACTCCAACTGCCCTCCAAAAAGCAAAAAAAGAAAAAAAGAGTTAAAAAAAAAAAGAAAAGAAAAGGAGGGGGCAGAAGGGCCCTGAAAACAGGGCTAGGACTTGCCTAGGAAAGGCAGCTTGATCTGGTGAGAAAAAGCAAGATATGGGAAGTCAGTGAATCAGAGGTCTCACCCCCGGGCTGCTATTTGCTATCTGAATGACCTTAGGCAAATCATGTCTTTAAAATAAGGGGTGTAGACTTAATGATCAGTAAGGTCTCTTCTGCTTCTAAATTTTTTTTTTTTTAGGGGAGAAGGTAGGGCAATTGAGGTTCTAGTAAGTAAGTAAGTGTTAAGTGTCTGTGGCTGGATTTGAACTCAGGTCCTCCTGACTCCAGGGCCAGTGCTCTATTCATTGCACCATCTAGCACCTCTCTGCTTCTAAATTTTTATGATTATAGGATGACAGAATCATAAAGTTACTGGTGTGCTGGTAAAGTACAATCGTCCATTGCAAACCATGCTGGAACGAGATACTTCTTGTGGTCATCTGGTCTTTGAAGATCTCCTGTGAAATTATTTACCTAATTAATACTTAAAGCAAACCATTTTACTCTTTGATTCTACTTTTTAGGAAGCTTTTCTTTATAGAGAGCCTAAATTTTCCTCTCTGCAGTTTCCACCCATTACTACTAGCTCTCTCCCTGAGGCCAAGTCAAAATGTCTAATCCCTTTTCCACATGACAATTCTTCAGATACTTGAAGACATTTATTATGTCCAAGGGGCTTTCCTGATCTAATAGTCCATCGAAGGGAGTTAGTGATGATAAAAATCCTGTCAGCTAGGCTTCTGGCTCCCAAGGACAAGTAGGTAGGGGCAGATAGGTGGCACAGTGAACACAGCACCAGCCCTGGAGGACCTGAATTCAAATCCAGCCTGAGACACTTGACACTTACCAGCTGTGTGTCCTTGAGCAACTCAACCTCAATTGCTTTGTCTTCCCCCCCTCCAAAAAAGCAAAAAAAAAAAAAAAAGCAAAAAGAAAGAATATTCTTCTCTTTACATATTTAAGGCTTTTACAGTTTGCAGAGCATTTTATATACATTATCATCTCATTTAATTTTTCCAACAATCCTCTGAGTTGATTGCTATTATTAACCCCATTTTACAGATGAGGAAACTGAGGCTCATAGATTACTTGCCCAAAGTGGAGGAACTGCCAAGTGTCTGAGGAAGAGTTAAACCCAGCTGTTCCTGACTCTGAGTGTTCTGTTCCTTGTGTCTTGAGAATATAGTATTGCCTTCTAGTAAAGTACTGTTTTGTTGTTCAATCATGTTTGACTCTTCATGACCCCATCTAGATGCTGTTTACAGTTGTCCTATTTAAATGCAGTCACAACCAAGAATCTGCCCACCCCTTCCAGAGGCTCCTTAATGATTATATTAGCTTGAACTCCATTCTGAAGCCTGAGGTGTTTGTGACAATACTTTGATTTTTATGGATTTTTGAATAGGCTTTAAGGTCTATTAGGGCATGTGGCTCTCCAGCTGCAGAATTTATACCATGAGAATGGTCCTATCGGTGGGTGAGGACTAGAAATGCTGGAAGGAAGTGGATTGCTTCAGCTCTGTCGCATCACTGAACACTTGTGGGGTTTTCTCAAGAAGAGACCTGCCTATGTGGCTAGATCTTCAAATAGTTATTTATTTTGAAAAAGTGGCAGCTGACTGTTGGAGACAGTGTATGTGTGTGTGTGGGGGTGTGTGTGTGTGGGGGGGGGGGGGTGATGGTGGTGCAGTGGGGACTCGGACCTCAGGTCCCCAGCTACTTCTTTTGAGTGAAGGCAAACCCAGGCGTGAGGTGCTTTAGGCTTGTTCTATGTAAGCAGAACGCGATGAACGCAGCCCTACTGTTGCCTCCTTCCTTCTATTTGTTTCTTTTTATCTTCCTGCCTTTCTTTATAAAAAAGGATCCCTAATATGCCTGTCATCACAGTATTGCCTGTTAATTCACTTGATTGAATGCTAGCACCCGGGCTTTCTACTCCGTTTCCTAAATAGGCAGGTTTAGCTGTTTGTACAAAATATTTAATAAAGAAATCATGAGTCTGTTCAAGGAGCAGAATAAATATAATAACTCACATTTCTATAGCACCTTAAGCACTTTTTTCACGAGTCTGAGAGCTAGCAATTATCTTATTCCTGTGTTACAGATTAAAATAAGGTTCACAGAGATATTTAAAAATTTGTCTAGGATCACACACTAGTCAATTGTAGAGCAGGAACTTGAACCCAGATTTTCTAAGATTAGTCATCTCACCACAACACACCATACTGCCTCTTCTTGGGAGGGATACCTTGTGTGCTGTGCCAGGCCAGTAGGAAGCCAAACTCCAAAGTTTCTAGGTAAAAGAAAATGGCCTACTGCCAGGTAGAAAGAAATCAGGTACCAAAGAGCCACAATTAGGATCACATAAGATTAAACAGAAATTACTATAAAGGAAAGGAAAGCAATGCCACGAAGCAAAAGGAAAAAATCTTATGATTAAGAATGCATCATCTTATACACTGAATATAATCCTACAAAGAAAGAAAAGAGTCTTTAACAGAATAAATTACTTCCAAACATTCCTGTTGAGAAAGCCAGAGATGAGTTAGAAACTTTTAGATACAATGACAAAGGTGAGAAAAACCTCCAATGGGCTAAATGATGATAAAGTGTCTCTTTGGAATTCTACTGTCTTATAGGGTCAAAAAGGGAGCAAAGAAAGATAAACTTGGAGCCTGGGTATATTTTTGTTCTGTTTTAAGAGAAAAAAGAAAAGGGAGGGTAAGAGCATATGTTAGGGGAGAAATGAGGAACAA
Source organism: Pseudocheirus occidentalis (assembly GCA_028646575.1). Taxonomy (NCBI): domain Eukaryota; kingdom Metazoa; phylum Chordata; class Mammalia; order Diprotodontia; family Pseudocheiridae; genus Pseudocheirus; species Pseudocheirus occidentalis. The sequence continues at coordinate 25,344,507 of CM053595.1, read as the reverse complement.
AAGGAATGAGTTAAGTGTTTTTCATAACTGAGCTTCAACAGTAGGAATGGAGGAGCAGGCAGCTTATCAACTGCTCATGTAGGGGCACACACATGAATATGCACACACACACACACACACACATACACACACAGAAAGGATTATAGAAATAAAGTAAATGGAGAAAAACCAGAGATACATTCTCCAGTCAATGGACCTCTACTTTGTTTCCGGTCTTTGTTACCACACAAAGTGTTGCCATAATCAAAAGGTGTCAGAGTGCATCATTTCTCCTGGGATGTCCTCCTTGACCTCACCTCAGATAAGCTTTTATAGCAAAGCACTTTGAAACTATGCCTGCTCCCATGAAGACAGGCATTGGAGACACTTTTAGTCCAGAGAACTTGTATCTGTGGAAACCTTGCTATTTTACGCTATCCTGCAGCTGTACTTCAGATTTCTCGGGGGCATTTTTAGTAAATGTCAGGGGCCTTATGTGTCCACTGAGCATAGGCCTTTCTAGCTTTCTATATAAACCAGGAACTTGTAAGGAATACTTATAGAAATACATCTCTCCTTCCTTTCTCCCTTCTTGTGAGTCTCAACATTTTTTTTGTAGTTGAGGCCTTAGGAAAAAAAATGACTATTTCAAATCAGTCAAAAAGTTGGAAGGGTAAAACAAACCTACTCCCTTATGCATGGTACTCAGTCAGTGTGTACCAGGCAGGGCTCCTGAGGACCTTAGTCCATGTTTTCCTCTGGCTATTTCCTAAATTCTTCTGTACAACTTAGAATCTCAGGATGTTAGCACTGGGGACAACCTCAGAATTCATCTAGTCAACCTCATTTTATAGAGGAAGAAACTGAAACCCAAAGAGGGAATTGCCAGTGTGGTATGGTGTAAAGAACATTGAAATGAAAGCTAGCTTTATGTGTGTTCCCTTCCACTTGCTTAATCTTAGACAAATTCCTTTATCTCCCAAGTTGTTGGCTTGCCTATTAAAAAAGGGGGGGAGGTTGAAGTAGATGATCTCCAAAATTCCTTCTATCTATCTTCTAGTTTTGCTATCCTATGATTTTCCCAAAGTTTGTGGCAGAACTGGGGCTAGAATCCATGTATCCTGACTCTCAATCTGGGGCTTCTTCCACTTGGCTATTTCTTAGTAGCTATGGGACTAAGAAGAGACTTTTCCTCAAGTCTATGACTCACCACTATTGATGATACACTCCAAATAACTTTTTGAAATCCCGATCACCAACCTATAAAGAGAATAGGTACAATAATCTACAAATCACAGTTCATCAACAGGAGACCTGGGTTCTTAGCTATGAGATTACTGAGTATAGATGAGACATTCCAGGGTAAGGAATCAGGCCCCACAAAAGCACACAGGTGGGAATGAACATGGTAGCTGTGAGGGAGACTAGGCTTGTCAGAGAAAGAGGCTCATCATATAAGGAAGGGCAGGAGATAAGCCTGGAACTGAAAGACTTGAAAACTAGGCAGAGGAATTTGGATCTGAGGTAGTAGGCAGGGTGTTTAGATGGGGATGAGGAGACAGCAGGAGGGAATCCTGGTCTTGGAGTCAGAAGATGGCAGTTCAAATCCTGCTGTGCTTACCTATAATTCAACAACCTCCCTGGGCTTTAGTTTCTTCATCTGTAAATAGAAGGACTTAGACTAGATGGCATCTCACCCAGTGCTAGATTTATGATCCCATTGGGGAGGAATCATCATCATCATCATCATCAATCTTCTAGCATTTACACAATGTTTTAATATTTGTAAAGTGTTTCATGTATATGGTTCATTTTATCTTCACAACAACCCTGTAAGGTAAGTGTATATTATTCCCATTTTATTGATAAGGAGGGATAAAAATGGTGTCTGAGGGAGTTAAAAGGGTAAAATCATACAGAAGTAGAGATATTCTATACTTAGTAACTCTTTCCTATCTACACAGGGTAAAGCAGCATGGATGCCATCAGCCAAACTTCCCCAGAGGCAGTGCTGCCTAAGCACATTTTGGACATCTGGGTCATCGTCCTCATTATCCTGGCCACCATCGTGATCATGACTTCCTTGGTGCTGTGCCCAGCCACTGCGGTCATCATTTACCGAATTCGGACTCATCCCATACTCAATCAGGCCTTTTGAAGCCTCAGGATGCTGGGGGTGGATAGGTGCTAGTCTGGGCTTTTGATGCCTGGGCATGGCGCAGAAAACTCCCCCTCTTTAGCAGGGTAATGATGAGAGCCTTTCCATTAGGGAAAATGGTTTGAAGCTACCAAACGGAACTAGGCCTTGTCCGTGAAAATGCCTTTTATTATGAACTTTTCCATCAGCAGCCATCAATGGTGATGGAGGAAGGAAGCTTTTCTGGTAGGGCTAGTTTCCTGTCAAGCAGATCGGGTCTAGTTTCAGAATGTACAAGATATAAGATGGAGCCTCCTGGGGCTGGAACTTCTGGAAACCAGAGATGATCCAAGATCCATCATCAGGGACAGGGATGACCGAGGAGTTACTTCTTCTCTCTTCCTATGTCACTTTAAAAGTTCCTCCAGTCACCAACAAAGCCCTCCCTATTCTGGGAAGTCCCCTGCCAAGTTTTTTATCATGTTAAATTCCTGGTAGGACCTTGTTCTTAGCTAGTTGCAAGTTAGCTAAAGTACTAGCTCATTGTAGTTTAAAGACCCTTTCATGTTTAGGCTATTGACATTTTAATAAAATACCATGTTCAAGTCAAGGAATGACTATTGTCAGTCAATAAGCATTAATGAAACACCTATAATGGGCCACGCACTGGAGGTGTACAAAGAAAGGCCAAAAAAAAAAAAAGTTCCCTACTCTTAGGGAACTCATAGATTTCAGGCACTGTGACAGTTCCTTGGGAGATATTTGGGGAGGTCTGCTCCTGTCCTATAGCCAGGAGCATATCTCTTGTACTATTATGATATGGTATCGTTAGCTGGAAGAAGGTAACGAGTTTGACTGAGGCAGGGAAGGTTGATTGTTGCATTTCCTAAGTTCTTGCCTCTGCTATTCATGTGGTATGGACTTTGGACCTCCCTCCCATTTGAACTTTCAATCCAGCCCCTGAACTTTCCCACATGGGCAAGTCTCTGGCATTCACCCATCCCAGGAATCCTTCCAACTGTACTTTCATTGTTGGCCCTTCATTCTCTGTTACCTCTGACCCAACCCAGCCTTTCATTGTAACCTTCAGATCACCCCAGGCCACTGGGTATTCCTAAATCACATCCAGATCTTCCCACAGTCTTTCTGTATAAAAGGTCCATCTTGTACCCCATTAAATCACTCAGATTTCTTAACAGTCTGGCCCTCTTGTAGTGGCATTGCAAACGCGTGGATTCTTAAAATCTAGCCTCCAATTGGTGTTTTAATAAACCTTGTCTCTGACTAAAAAAAAGCTTGAATCAAATCCTTTCAAGGCAGAATCTACACCCTTTTCCCCATATTTCGGGGTTCCCAGGACTCCTAGACCAAAGCACTACAATATGGGATCTGAAAACTAGAGCTACTTGGGTAGAAATTCTATGATCCTGCTTGGCACACAGAAATCCCCTGCCTCTCCAAAGGGGACTTAGCAGGATATGCACTAGTACCTTATTCCATATCTGCCCATGATTATATATGTGTCCCCTAGGGCTGATGGTCCTAATTTTTTTTCCTTTGGATCAGATGTGTGATGTCATTGGCTCTGACTTTGCCACTAGTGAGCTGTGTGGCTTTAGCTAGGCAGGAAATTGAGATCCCAGAGAGGTTAAGTGATTTTTCCAATATCACACAATCAGTTATTCATAACAAACTGGGAATAGAGTCAAGGTCAAGTGAGACTTAATGGAGTGGTCCTTCCATTATACCATGTCACATTTTACAATCAGTGCAAAATGATCACACTTTAAGGGTAACTAAGGTCTTATAAGAGACCTTTGAGGGAATAGTGCAAATATCATTATTCCCATTTTAAAGATGGGAAAGCTGAGATTCAAAGACTACAGAGCTAACAAGCATCAGAGTTGGGACTCCACGGAGGACTTCCCACTCCAGGTTCCATACACCTTCCTCTATAGATTGCTGTCCTGCTTACTTCCTAAAGCTGTGATTAGAATACTCTAAGACTAGAGGGAATGTGGCATAGTTGATTACAAGGTGGCCTCCAAGTCTGAAGACTTGTGTTTAAGTCCTGTTTCTTAGACATTTTGACTGCATGATCATAGGGAAGTCATTTAACCTGTTGGTCTCCAGGAAACTCTCTAATACTAAAAGTTGTAGAGCATTTGCTGATCTGTATTGGCAGAGGAAGTTACTTTGTAGGGAGTTCCCTATCACAATGAAATCACAGGTTCTGTTAAAAAAAAAAAGGAATTCTGCAGTGGCTCCGTGATCACATCTATTTGGATGTTCCCTCCAAAGATACAGTTCTCAAACATCCATTCCTGCCTATCCTAGGAGATTCTTTTCTAAGTCCTCTCATGTGATACTAAAAGAGGTGAAAGTTGATTGAAAACTGTGATATGTGAGCCCTCGTGTCAGTGAAATAGAAAGTCTTATGTCAATTATTCAGCATACCCCTTTTTACCTATGTATATACTTATGGTTGATTCACTGGTTGCCCAAGGCTCCGATCTACTCTCTTTCCTGTAGGCTCCAGAATTTTTCCAACTCTTTCCTCTTGTTCCTCACCCATCGCAAGGGACCTGTCTCATGACAGGACCTAATCTCTGTTCAAGTGAGTGGGTAAGTAAGCCTTCTGAAATAAGAGATTTAGTTTTTAATGGAAAACTAATCTACCCTGGTGATTCTGATGGGGACATGTCAGACACTGTGACCAGGGAGAGGAGGGGAAATATCTCCTGACATTAGGGCCTATATTATCAAGTATGGGAAATTCCTGGAGCTTAGAAAGTTGTTTGGGAAGATTGCACAAAGATCTAGTAGGAAAAGAATGCTTTTATTTAGTATGTGTTCTTGTTTTCTTGATGGACTTTTAATTGCCATTAAAAATAACAGGAGGAGAATATCTGAAGTCTTTTTTCTTCTTTCATCCATTAATACCTTTGGACCACCAATTCTGTCTTTAACCCTGGGTTCAGTACTGGAGGTGCAAATATGGATGAGGTATAGTAGATACTTCTTCAGGGGTTGTTGTAGATTCCTACTCCTGTTCTAGATGCTTTACAATGGCTTTTCCAAGCCTCAGTAGTTGACATGTCCAACTTCTTTGCTTTGGAGAATTTAGAGCTATGAATGCACTGGAAAGTTTTGGGAACAGTGGGTTAAATAGACTAGGAAGGCTTCCCAGGGAAGGTAAGGCTTGTGATAATCCTTAAAGGATGGGTAAGTTTTGCTGGGAGGCAGTGGTTAAAGTTCCCCTGCAGTCTTTTGTTTCCTGAGGTGATCTTACCCCATTGAAACCAGCCCTTCTTGTTATTTCTTATACCTGGTACAAATACATGCTTTCTTTGCTATTGATAACTCCAATATCTCCCTTAGAAAACTGACTGTTCATATCATTTGACCATGACTCTTACTCTTTTTTTTGTGGGTTGGACCATATGTTTATTATTTTAAAATATTTTTAATTTATTAAATATTTCCCAATTATATATTTTTAAAAAATTTAAACATTCTTTTAAAACAATTTTGAATTCCAAATTCCCCCCCTCCCTTCTGCCTTTCACCTACCCCTCGAGAAGGCGAACAATATGATACTGATTGATGCAAAGTCATACAAAACATTTCCAGATTTTCTGTGTTGCTAAATAAAATACACCCACACCCCCAAACAAGAAAAATCTAAAAAGTAAAAATAGTATGCTTCAATCTACACTCAAAAGTTCATCAGTTCTCTCTCTCAAGGTGGATAGCAGTTTGCATCATGTATCCCTTTGGAATTGTCTTGATCAGAGGAGCTAAGTCTTTCACAGTTGATCATTACTACAATATTGCTGTTACTGTGTACAATGTTCTGGTTCTGCTGATTTTACTTTGTATCAGTTCATATAAGATTTTCATGGTTTTTCTGAAACTATCATACTTGTCATTATTGTCAGCACAATAGTATTACATCACAATCATATACTACAACTTGCTCAGCCATTCCCCAATTGATGGTCATCCCCCCAATTTCCAGTTATGTACCACCACAAAAAGAGTTGCTATAAACATTTTTTTGGGAAGAGAAATCCTTCCTCCTCTCCCCTTTTCTTTGATCTCTTTGGGATACAGAGATAGTAGTGTTATTGCTGGATCAAAGGGTATGCACAATTTTATAACCCTTTGGGTGGTGTGGCTTCAAACTGTTCTCCATAATGGTGTATGGCTCTTACTTTACAGATTTGAATCAATTCTTTATGTATCTTGGAAATGAGACCCTTATCAGAAAAATTTACTGCAAAGATATTTTTTCCCCTAGTTGCCCATTTCCTTTCAAATATTAGCTGCATTACTTTTGTTTGTTCAAAAACTTTTTAATTTTGCATAATCAAAATCAAGGCTGTGGCTCCAAGAAGTTATAGCATGTGTAGCAGTCAAACCCTGGTAAAACTTGGCAGATGGGCTAAACTCGGTTGAGGGTAATCAACAAGCCTCAAACCTGTCAGTGAGTTAGGGGGATGTCTGCTCCAAGCATACGAATGGGTGGGGATGAGAACAATTTGTTCCAAGGGCTACGAAGGTGGCTGAAGCAGGTGCTATGGAATCCTTAGAGCTTGATCAGACACTGAAGATGCCAAAGTCATCCACTGCATCCTGGACCATTGCCAGCCATCTTGACTTTTGTCCTGCCACTGGACTTTGATGACTCTGGAAGAAAGAGTAAGGTTGATGACTTTGTGCAACTCTGCCTCACTTAAATTCAATTCACATGTGGGTCAAGATATCACCCTATAGGGGTGTCTAGGTGGTATAGTGAATACTGGTCCCGGAGTCAGAAGGACCTGAGTTCAAATTTGACTTCAGACACTTAACACTTACTAGCTGTATGACCTTGGGCAAGTCACTTAACCCCAATTGCCCTGCCTTCCCCCCTCCAAAAAGCAAAAAAAAAAAAAAATCTCATCCTGTGATATCATTGATCCTTTTAGAAAATGAAGGATGAAGAACCACAAACATGCAGTTGAAAGGGGCCTGAACCAGATTTAAATGTAATTGAGAAATACTTAAGAAAACAAATAAAAATAAAATAAAACAAAGATAACACTGCATTTTAAAACTAAGTCAATGTGTTGTCTGCAGGGACCCTTATATACGGCATTTGAATTTCATACTGAAGAGGAGCCCAAAAATACCATCATGCCGGTCCTGCGGAGAGAATTCCACTCAAGTCTTCTCAGCCAAGGAAAAAGTAAAGTTTATTGAAAGTTCAAGTTCGCCACGTGGAGTGCTTGGCCATTTAAAGGTGCTCTCACAGAGCAAGTCTATTCTAAGCTATCTCATGGCACTCTC
>CM053595.1:25316832-25330780 GCA_028646575.1 Pseudocheirus occidentalis | reverse complement strand
TTGCATGAACTGATGCAGAGTGAAGTGAGCAGAACCAGGAGAACATTGTATCCAGTGACAGCAACATTGTAACAATGATCAGCTGTGAATGACTTGCATGAACTGATGCAGAGTGAAGTGAGCAGACTCAGTAATAGCAATGTTGTATGACAAACAGCTGTGAATGAGTTAGCTGTTCTCAGTAATACAATGATTCAAGACAATTCCAAAGGAGTCATGATGAAAAATGCCATCTGCCTCCAGAAAAAGAGCTAATGGCATCTGAATACAGACCGAATATACTATTTTTTTCCTTTTTTAAAAGTCTGAGTTTTCTTCCACAAAATGACTAATGTAGAAATACGTTTTGTATGACTGTACACATATAACCTATATCGGATTCTTACCATCTCAGGGAGAGGATAGGGGAGAAAGGGAGGATAGAATTTGCAACTCAAAACTTGAAAAAAGAATGTGAAGGATTGTTTTTACATGCAATTGGGGGAAAAATAAAATATTATTATAAAAAAATGAACTGGAGAAGGAAGTGGCAAACCACTTATATCTTTGCCAAGAAAACCCCAAAAAGGGGTCATAAAGAGTTGGATTAGACTGAAAAACAACTAAATGACAAGAACAAACCAACCATCCCCTTTCCATCAGTGCTTTCTGAGTAATTTTCTGGCTTTGGTCTCCAAGGAGGATAGTTTGTAAAAGTTATGTGAATTATTCTTTTCTTTCTCCAAGGAACATACTGCATCAAGAATTGTTTTTTTTTTTTTCAATCTCTCAATGTTCCAGTGCTTATACTCTCAAATTCAATTCAAGAATCTGGTGTAATAGATGAAGCAATTTCCAAAGTTGGTGATGCCTAGGAAATTTTCCTTTCTCTTGCTACAGACCTAGATCCTGGAATCCTGCTGTCACTCCACTTTACTCACACAGCCACCACCCTATTTCATGCCTTGATCACATCTTGCCTGATCTACAGTGATAGCTGGACCACTAACTGGTGTCCCTTTTTCTAGTCTCACTTCTTCACTTTGTTCTCCAAAGAGCTGCTCAAATAATTCTCCAAGGTCTGATCTTGTCATTCCATTTCTTAAGTTCAGTGGCTCCCTATTTTCTGCAAAATAGAGCATGAACTCTTGAGTCCATCATATAAATTCTCCCACAACCTGGATCCTTCTGATCGTTCCAGTTTTCTTTCCTACTAATCCAGGGGAGTGGAACCTGGGTCCTGGAGGCTGCATGTGACCCTCTAGGTCCTCAAGTGTATCCCTTTGACTGAACTCCAAACTTTGCAGAACAAATCCCAGTTTGGATTCAGTCAAATGGCTGTCCTTGAGGACATAGAGGGCTACATGTGGTCTCCTGGCTGCATGTTCCCCACCCCTGTATCACTTTGAGAACTCTGTGGTCCAGTGAGATTGGACCACATGATCTATTTCCCAAACTCATCGCTCCATCTCCTGCCTCTGGGCTTCCAGATACACGTGCCCTTCTCCATTCCTGGAATGCACTCTCCAACTTTACCTCAGAATCCTTGTCTTCCTTCAGGGCTCCATGAAGCCTTTCCTGACCCCTTGCGAATGCAACCTCCTTTCTTCAATTTCCTTGTCCCATGGTTGCCTATTGTAAAGCAAGCAAGGGTAATTCAATTTGTTATTTTTGTATACTCGGTGCCTCACACAGTGTCCTCTACATAGCAGGGCTTAATAAACATTCCTTTAATCCAGTCTAATTGGTTATGTGGCTAATCCTGGTCCAAGAGATGGAAAACCCTGAAAGAAATAGACGTGTAACTCAGAAGCGCCCTCTGCTGGACATCCGGCTCATAGCAGTGAAAACCCAGAGTCTTGGAAAAAGGTGAGGGAAGTAGTGCTGGGGTACACAGAGTAACACCAACCACCGCCACACATTTCGGTAGCATTGTTAAGGTTTCCAGAGTCCTTTATACATTAGCCCAGGCTCCTAGGGATGCCCGTTTCTGGCACAGCCCAGGCCACACATACATGATCTCATTTTGTCCTTACAACAACTGCATAGAGGCAGCACAGCCTAAGGGGAAAGTAGTCAGAGAGGGAACTTGTGTTCATATTTTAGTTCCATACTCATTAGTTGTAGGACCATGGACCAATCATTTCTTCCGTTTAAGCCTCACTTTCCTTAACTACAAAACTGCAACAGGGATATTACTTTATCAGATTGTCTTGAGGAAAAAAGTATTTTTTAAAATCTTAAAACAGTAATTCAACAAATATTATTATAATATTGTTATCCCTATTTTATGGATAAAGAAACTGAGACTCTAAGAGGATGCTTGCCCAACTAATAAAGTGGCAAGGATAGGACTTAACCCGAAGTCTTCTGAGTCTTTTACCTGTGCTAGGACTTGGCTTCATTCTACAATTTTGCTTCTTGACTTCATTTATTTAGCATTCATAAGCCCTACAATGCAATTACCCAATTCCGACTCACTCATCATATTTCTTGTGTTAGTACAGAAGTATATATTCTGGCCTTGCTTTTTTTTTTTGTCAACTTCCTCTGCTTGTCTAATGCCCAATACAGTATTCCAGTTACTGTTTAAAAAAAAAAAAGATTTGTTTATTTACTTTTAGTTTATAAGATTCAGTTCCACAATCCCTTGAGTTTCAAATTTTCTGCCTTCCCTCCCCATGGCGGCTTGCAATCAAGTATAGGATCTGCAAATACTTTCATGTTGGACATTAGTCAGGTTGTATAGAAGGGTTGTAACCAATGGAATGAACAATGAGAAAGAGGAAACAAAACCAAACATGGAAAAGGAAGACAGCATGTAGTCTACTTCAGTCTCCATTTAAACTCTGTTCTTTCTATATCTTTCTCTGAATGTAGACATCTCCTTCCATCGTGAGTCTTTTAGAGTTGTCTTATAACCTTGCGTTGCTGAGAAGAGTCCAGTTTATCAAAGTTGGTTGTCACACGTACATTGTATCTGTCATTGTGTACAAATTTCTCCTCGTTCTGCTCTTCTCACTTAGTGTCAATTTGTATAGGCCTCTCCAGGTAAATATGAAGTCCATCTGCTCCTCATTTCTTATAGCACAATAGTATTCCATTCCATTCATATACCACAACTTGTTTAACCATTCCCTAATTAATAGGCATCCCCTTAATTTCCAGTTTTTTGTCACCACAAAGAGAGCTGCAATAAATATTTTTTACATATGGGTCTTCCTCCCACTTCTATAATCTCTTTGGGATACAACCCCAAAAGTGGTATTACTGGGTCAAAAGGTATGCAATTATTTATATTTATTTGGGTATAGTTCCAGATTGCCCTCCAGAATGGTTGTATCAGTTCACAGCTCCACCAACCATGCATTAGAGTTCCAGTTTTTCCACATCTTCTCCAGCACTTGTCATTTTCCTGTTTTGTCATCTTAGCCAATCTTACTGGTGAGATGTGGTACCTCAACGTTGTTTTGATTTGCATTTCTCTAATCAAGTGATTTAGTGAGTTAGAGTGATTTAGAGCATTTTTCCATAGGCTTAAAGATATCTTTAATTTCTACATCTGAAAATTGCCTGTTCATATCCTTTGACCACTTATCAATTGGGGAACCAGTTACTTTTAAAAAAATTATAATCAAATCTCCAACATGTTTTGGTCTAAAAGAAATTGTGTCATTGTCTATATTGTGATTCTTGTTGTTGCTGGTGGTCTTGGCTGGGCTGTCATAGGTCCAGGGTGATCTAAAGTTATAGTTTTATAAAAAGGAAGATGCATGAAAACTCAGTAGGACATGAATCAGTGAGATATCACTATAATCTTAGAAATATTTGATTAAAAATCTCTCTGTTCTGAGAGTAGTGAAAAGAATCAATGACATAAGTCTTTCAAGGACAGCATCAAGTGCACGCATGACCAGGAAAGGAAGTGGGTCAGTCATAAAACCATTGGGTGGACTGAATGCTGTACTCTTACCTGTAAAATATTAAAAAAGGACCAGGGGAAGCCCTCTACTCTAGCACATTGGGCAGATTCTTTATGAAGGATTTATGGAAGATGTGGGGGATAAGTCACAAAGAACAAGAAAGCATGGAGGGTTTAGATCTGCACTAAAAGACCTGTGAGGTCATGAGGCATCAAAAATTGAATCAATCGATCTATCGATCAACAAGTATTTACTAAGCATTTGCCCCACATACAAAGACAAGTGAAACAGTCTCTGCCCTCAGAAAGCTTTCATTTTAATGAGGGAGGGAGATAACATGTTGTTGTTCATTCTTAGTTCTTGAAGAGGAGCAATGACATCATGAGGGTGATGTCTTGACTTGCTGGTGAATTGAATATAAGTGAGGCAGAGCAGTGCAGAGTCATCAGCCTCACTATCTCCTCCAGAGTCACTGTGGTCCAGTAGCAAGACAAAGATCAACAACTGGTCATAGTCTGGGATACAGCGGGTGACCTTGGTGTCCTCCATTCCTAACTAAGCTCTAAACACTCCACAGCTAGTAAGTGTCTGAGGCTGAATTTGAACTCAGGAAGATGAGCCTTCCTGCCTCTAGACCTGGCATTCTATCTACTGTGCCACCTAGTTGCTCAATATGCCCAATAATTTATTCTTTTAAATGAATAAATAATTTAACAATTACCCATTTTAATTTCTAATATGATAAATATCAATAGATATAACCCAAGTAAACAAAAGCTCTTTGGGATCCTCAATAATTTTAAATATTGTACTGGGTTCTGTGACCAAAACATTGGAGACCTTCTGATGTGATGGAAAGAGAGAGTTACCTTGTCGTCAGGACCAACGAGAATTTCAATTTCACCTATTTTTCTAGTAGAATGACCATGGGCAAGAACCACAGATTTTTTTTTCACCTTTGGAATATAGGGACTACAATACCTGCAGTACCTACTTCATAGGGTTTTCCTTCGGGTTCACATCACCAAATCCTGGATTTCTATGGACTAAGTGAGAACCCAGGGGCAAATCTACAAATTGTTATTCTTTTTTTGGCTTGTATGATTCCTGTGGGTAGCTAGGTGGCACAGTGGATAAGAGCGCTGGGACTGGAATCAGAAAGACTCATTTTCCTAAGCTCAAATTTGACCTCAGACACTTCCTAGCTGTGTGAGCCTGGGCAGGTCACTTAATGCTGTTTGCCTCAGTTTCCTCATCTGTACCATGAGCTGGAGAAGGAAATGGCAGACCACTCTAGTATCTTTGCCAAGAAAACCCCAAATAAGTTCACAAAGAATTAAACATGATTGAAAAAAAAAGCTGAAAAAAATTTCTGTAGCCCAATTCTCACTTCAGTCTTCTATATCTAGCTAGCTAGGCTTCATCCAATCTAAGCATTCACCAGGATGTTAAGGTCTATCCACCTCCAACATTTTGCCATCTGCTTTACCACTCCCTGCCTATCTCTGGTTTGAACCACTACTCAAATCAATCATTGCATGGCTAAAGGAAAGGGCATGGCAATCTATTGCCCTTTGTTTATACTCACATTTCTGTGTGAGGTTAAAACAAGACTCCATTCTCTGATGAGTATTCATTCCCCTACTAAAATGTAGACTGTAAGCTCCTTGAGGGCAGCGACTGGTTAACATTGTGATTTGCAGCTCTAGTACCTAACCCAGTGCCTATTACATAGTACCACTTCATATGTGCTCTTTGATTGCCATTGATTGATCGTGGCTTTACACTTGGTCCTCCCAGCACAGGTGGATATGCATATAAGTTTTTTCTCTCAACAAAAGGTCAACTACTCAGGAAAATCCCCTCTTTGTAATAGAAAGCCAGAGTCTCAAACTCTCCAACTTGGGCCTGTTAGAGAGACACCTCTCAGGAACTCCCCCGGAAGGCTGAGGTTCAGGAACTCAATATTATGAAGGAATTCTTCTCATGATTCATGTGGGAGCTTGCCATGTGTTTCTGCCTCAAGGCAGCTATTAATAACTTTCCCCACCTGCTACACTCTCCAGATCTCCCAAAGAAGGAAGGAGGAGAAAAAGAGAAAAGGCATGAGCAGGTCTGTTGACTCTTCTATAAGCCAGTACAAAGAAGGTAGCTTGTCCAACAGGAGTCCATTCTCCCAAGGGAAAATGAACCAACCAATTCATCATTGGGGCAGAACCAATCAGTGAAAGCCATTCTCTAAAACGTACCAAAAGGTGTCTCTGAACCAACTGATTCACCTTGGGAACAGTCCTCATTACTGAGACTCAATCAAGAAACATCTTTAGTTCTTTCTACAAGCTGCCAATGGTTATGTCTACACACTTCATGGAAAGATGATTTTGAAAGTCTCAGACACTACTTATCACCCTATAAGTCCATCAGGCTGATGTAGTCTGGGTATAACTCAATCCAGAAGAGAAAGCCTAGCTGGAGTTAAAATGCAATGAAGCCCTGGAGGGGCATAAAATGCAATGAAAACCACACTAGTGACAAAGGATAAAAAAAAGATACAAATCCTAAGGTTAAGAATATACTAATTCAGGGGCGGCTAGGTGGCGCACTGAATAGAGCACCAGCCCTGGAGTCAGAAGTACCTGAGTTCAAACCCGGTCTCAGACACTTAACACAAAAACTAGCTGTGTGACCTTGGGCAAGTCACTTAACCCCAACTGCCCTCCAAAAAAAAAAAAGAATATACTAATTCAGATAAAATGGCTACTTTCTCCCCTCTGCCCACATGATCATTGCTGCATGACAGTGGGGATTTTGCTAAAGCATATGACACCAGTACCATAGGCTTCCCCATCCTTTTAAAAGACCAGCACAATCTACACAAAACAACTATCACTTCTACCATACCTCTAATTAATCCCCATACCCCAAAATAAACGTTTCCCTTTCTATGCTCCAAAGAGATAAGGAATATAAGACATTTTTCAAACCATAAAGCACCACGACAAATAAAAAGATAAAGCACTAATAGAAAACTCTGGCAGAGCTTCACTTGAGATTCCTCTCTAAGAAACCTTGAGACAGGAACCTTCCTCTGGTGTATTTTGGAACATGTACAATATACGCTTTGGCCACTGGGTGGCAGCACTCCTATGGATAATAGGCTCTGAATCTGGGAGGGACCACAGACCACATTATGGGAGTTGGGAAAGACCTCAGAGACAGTGTAGTCCAGGGGTGGGGAACCTGTGGCCTAGAGGTCACATGTGGCCCTTTAGGTCCTCAAGTGAGGCCCTCTGACTGAATCCATACTTTACAGATCCTTTTATTTGTGAAGTTTAGATTCAGTCAAGAGGCTGCACTTGGGGACTTTAGAGGGTCACACATGACCTCAAGGACACAGGTTCTCTACCCCTGAGAGCCCAACCTACCTCTAAATGAAAATCCTTTCTAAAATAGCACCGGCAAATTGTCATCCAGCCATGTCTTGACGCCTCTTAGTAGAGCCTCTATTTCGGGACAACTTTAATCAATTCATCAATTGATCAAAAAGCATTTGTTCTCTATTATGTGCCAAGCACTGGTATTAGGAAACTTTTCCTAATATCAAGCCTAAATCTACTTTGCTATAATTTCATTCCATTACTCTTTGTTTTACCCTCTGGAGCCAAGCAGGGCAAATCGAATCCCTTGTCAACATGATAATCTTTCCAACATAACTATCATGTCCCCTTGAAGTCTTTTCTTCAGACAGGCACTGCCAGTTCTTTTCCATTTATTGTTCCTCACGTGGCATAAGCTCAGGATCCTTTGCCCTCCTAGTCATCATCCTGTGGACGCTTTCTAGTTTGTCAAATATAACACCCGGGCTGAACCCAACACTGTTAATTATTGTAACTGTTAATACAATATGTGCTCCACCCCCCTCCCTTTGCCTCCTTCCCCTATTCCTACCCCAAAGATTTCCTATTCATTAACACTCCCACTTCCACCTCTACTTCTCAACTTCTTTGGCTTCCTTCAAGTTTCAGAGAAATTCTCCTTTTTTCCTGGTCCTCCTTAATCTTAGTGCCTTTCCCCTGGGATGATCCCAATTTACCCTGTATGTGTCTTGTTTGTAGATAGTTGTTTGTGCCTTGTTTCCCCCATTATAATGAGTAAGGATTATTTTGTTTACTCATTTGGCCATTTTTTGCATCCCTAGCACTTAGCATTGTCTGGAGTGTAGTAGGCATTTAATAAATGTTTGCTGACTTGACTTGTTGATAGCACTGTTATGTGTGGTCTGACCAGACCAAAGAAGTTGAAGATCATCACCTCCCTAGTCCTAGAATTTGCCTTTCTTAATGTATCCATACCATGGATAACATCTTAATGTATTCATAGCTCATTTTTTATTTTGGCAGCCCTATCACCCCATTGATCTTGAAATCCCAAACCTCTGAATCTTTTTGAGACAAATATATTTAGGCATGCCTTCCTCATCCTGAAACTGATTTTTTAAGAAAATTAGCCATAGAAATTACATTTATTCCAACTTCACAGAGTTTTATTAGACCTGGTATGATATTCTATCCTCTCGAAATCTTTTTGGATGCTAACTTTTACAGTGACACGTTAGGGCCAAGCCTCTTTATTTTACAGGTGAAGAAATGGAGGTCCGAAAAAGTGAAGAGATTTAGAATCCTAGACTTATAGTTGGAAAGGATATTAGAGCAGATCTAGTCTCACCTGCTTGTTTTACAGACAATGAATCTGAGATCCCAAGAAGTGAAATCTCTGGCCCAAAACCATGGCGGCCCTAAGTGGCAGAACTGAGATTTTCACACTCATCTTCTGCCCCCTAATTCAGTGTTGCTACTATCACAACTTGTAGATAATGG
The DNA here is from genome assembly GCA_028646575.1 of Pseudocheirus occidentalis. Taxonomy (NCBI): domain Eukaryota; kingdom Metazoa; phylum Chordata; class Mammalia; order Diprotodontia; family Pseudocheiridae; genus Pseudocheirus; species Pseudocheirus occidentalis. The sequence goes on along the minus strand of CM053595.1, from coordinate 25,322,001 downwards.
GCAATGCAGTCATAGCTCAGGTCTTCTGAGTGTGTATTTCCCTAAACCATTTTGTTCTGGTCCTCCTCTATCCTTTAGCAGAGGGGCAGCTTCTTTTCCCTGGCCCCAACCTACCGATCAGAAGGGAGGAGGGAACTTTTGGTTGGTAATTTTGGCCTCTGCAAGTGCGTATGCAGTCCTACTCACTATATGGGAACCCAGAATGAGTGAGGCTCAGTCAGAACGGAATGATTGTCCCTATCCAAGCTGCCAAGAGCAGGATGAGGAATAAGTGCAGTTCTGACTATGTCCACCAGGTGGCAGCACCAGGCCTGGGTTCCCAAAAGTCTACGTGCCTACGTGGAGTCTATGGGGTGTTCAGGGAGGACTAGTAGGTCTGGTGTGATGGTTAATGAGTCATTTTCAGAGCTGCTCACCCACCTTTGGGGTCCAGCTGTCACCCAACTCTCCCCTGTGTCTCCAAGAAGCTGTACCATGTGCAGCAGCCACACCCTGGTAAAACTTCAGCAGACAGTCTAAATCAGGTTGAGGGTAACCAATAGGTCTCAAACCTGTAGATGAGTTAGGGGGATGTCTACCTCAAACATGAGAAGACTTCTCCCAGGTAGATGAGAACATTCTGTTCCAACAGCCATGAGGGTGTCTGAAGCAGGTGCCGTAAAGCACTTAGAGCCTAGACATCAAAGATGCCAAGGTCATTCACCTAGTCCAGGTCATCTCCAGTTTTCTTGACTTTTGTCCTGCCATTGGACTTTGGTGACTCTGGAAGAGAAAGTGAGGCTGATGACTGTGTAACTCTGCCTCACTTAAATCCAATTCACAAGCAAATCAAGACCATACCCTATGATGTCATTGGTCCTCTTTGAAAATGAAGGATGGAAAAACAACGTGCCTTTAGACATAACTAGAAGATGTAAGGGAGAAAATGGTGTTCTGGTAGAGGAAGAGGGGAAAACAGAGAACTGAGACTGGAGGGAAGGGATAGGAAGAAGTAATGTCACAAAAGGAGTAGATTCCAGGTCCAAGTTCACTATACTCTTGTTGTGGTGACCCAGGATCCCTTGAGGAGCAGGATAGTGAGCTAGGAGGCCTAGGAAGGAGGTGAGACAGTGTCCACCTTCCCTTTTCTATCCACAAACCTAGGAGAAAACAACCTTGGGCAGCAAGGATGTAGCAGCCAGAGCTGGTCTCTTGAGAGGTTTCCTGCATATCTGAGAGCCTCAGAGCTCTGTGGGTCATCATTAGTCCTTTTAGGTCCCCGTGGATTGCTGCTATGCCCTCCCCAACCTTATTTGGAGTGGCAACTTTTCTGACATTTAGTACAGGATTGGAAGACAGGATTTAAAACACAACCAATAGAAGAACAGGGAGACATAAGCCTGGATAAGTAACTGAGGAAAAAAAGAGGCAACGCCATGTAGCCTGGGAATAAGACCTATAGTTTGAATCTGCAATTTGCTCTTTACTCTCTGTGGTATCCTGAGAAAGTTACTTCTCTCTCTAGCCATCACTTTCCCCTTCTGTACAATGAAGGGATTGGATTAGATGATCTCTAAGGTCCATTCATCTATACAGGTTGGTGATTCTAAGCATAGAAAGAGAATCCTAAAACTGTTTGTGATCTATTCTCCAGCCCTCATTTAGCCTACTAGCTTTCTTCCTTTCCTCCTTCTGCCAGTTCTGGAAGGGGGTGAAACACCTTCTTTCAGCCCAAGAAGATCACAGAATGACAGAACTCATAGTGACTTTAGAGATAATCAGTGTATCTGTAAACAAAAGTCCAGTGCCTTCATTTTTACCAGTGAGGGCCTGGAAAGGAGAAATCACTTGACCAAGGTCACATACCTGATGAGAAAGAAATGTGGCTGAATTCTTTTGATGCTAAGTCCAGAAGAACTTCTTCGACTTACAATGGAACATTAATTTGCTAATTGCAAATCTGCTTTTATCAACTAAAGTACTTTGACTTACTGGATCAGAGAGTGAATGTAGATCTTCATATTCCCAAGGGGGAAGGGGTCTCCTTCTGATTTGGGACCAATACACAGTCCTAAGGAAGGGTTTCTTCATAACACCTACAAGTATTTATGGAAGCCAATGCTGAGAAAGGGCAGGCATGTTGGGCTGCTCACAGTTTGGTTGGGGAGACTCGACTTACCCAAAGATCAAGGAAAGAACAGTCTAGAGCTAAGTGTGTTGATATTGACTCAAGAGCCCTATAGACTCTGACACGAAATTCTGATCGAAAGGCTCTGTCCCTGGTGCTGATTGACCCTGAGCTGCGCCCTCTTTGTCCCTTTAAGGGTCACAGGTGCCTCCTCACCACGAGGCAGTGAAACTGGCTTTCAGTTTGAGGCCATTCTTCAACCAGGCTGTAGAGGGAAGTCTAAATAATGGTCTGCACTGTGAAGTACTGCTTCTCTGGGTTAGATCTGAGTCCCTAACCCCTTTCATTAAATAAACTGAATACCTTAAACTGTTCCTCCACTTCTCCTAAACTGACCTAATAATATCCTGATTTATCTGTCCAGATCCTTTTCTTGGACCTGTCTGATTTAGAGCTGGAAAGAATCTTCAAGAATATCCAGTTCAAGGTCCTCATTTTATATATGTGGAAAAAGAGGCAGAGACTTGCCTAAGATCGTAGAGATAGGACCAGAGCCAAGATCCAAACCCCACATCCTTTTGAAATCCAGTGTTCTACTTCAGTATGCTTCCTTCTTTCAGTATCAAAGTAGAGAGTTGCACATTTACTTCTTGCATTTATTCATGTCTGTGGGGGTTTTCGGACTTTGCTGTTTGATGGATGCCTCTACAGTAGGGCTAGAAGTTGTCTTGCTGCCTGTCATTTCTTCCTCCTCCAGCACTGCAGAAGCTTCTACTGGGATGCATTGACTCTCTGGGATCTGCACGTTTGTACTCAGAGCACGGGTTGCAAATATGTGTGGGAGTAGAGACCCTGGCAGAGATACTGTCTCCAAAGACAATCTGGGAGAAAAAAAAAAACATCTGTGCTAGAAGAGTCTTAAAGATTCACAGCTATTGATCAATCTGCAAAGACATAGCTTTCCTGTAACTGGAAGGGGGTGTTCTAAAAGAATTTCTGTCTTAAATGGAAAGGAGAAACTGACAGGGTGGAGGACCTGTTTGCCTGTTGCCATTTCCCCCCCCCCCCTCTTTAGTCAAAGCTTGGGGCTTGGTAATAGAAACTTGAGTGCTGAGAATAAATTACTTTGTAATAAACCTTAGAATGCTATATAAATTCAAGTTCTTGTTATAGTCCCAGGTTGGCTAAGACTTGAAAATGGGGGAACAAGAAAAGGAGACATCAGAATTTGCCCCATCACCTCCTGTATTTTAGCTTTTTCTCTGAATAGGAGCTTAAGAACAGTGTTGTGTGTTGTGTGAGTGCTGTGTGAGTGTGTGTATGTATGTTGGGATGGTGGTGGTGTGTGAAAATACTTTAGCACATTTTTTTTCTAGGAAACAGAGTCAGAATGTACGGTATCTGGTTTCTAGACTGTCCCCAGCCATTCCTGGAGGACAATGAAACACAGTCTAGTTAAGTGATGGGAGGATCCTAAAAGACAATCTGGGGATGTACCACCTCAATCTCCTGACACTTTGTGAACAATACATTTATCGGAATGATTTAATTTAATTCAGCTGAACACCTCCTACATGGAAGTCCCTGTTCTGGGCAAGGGGAAGGAGACAGAGATGGCGAAGACAAGGCCTCAGTCCTCTTGGAGACCATGATCTAGAAAAAAAAATCATCCAAATTATCAGGGAGAGACAGAGAAAAGGAATTATAGCCATATTTCTGGTCTCTAATATGAATAATGAACATCCACAAATAATCCAAAATATAAATGAATATTCCCAGATGATCCAGAAGATTGATTTTATTCAACAGTAGAAACAAATTGATTGGATCTGGAAGGGAAATTCAGTTTAACAAATACATAAGAAAGGTCTTGTGTAGGAGGCAGTATTTGAGTTGAGTTTTGAGGAAGCTAAGGATTCCAAGAGACAGAGGTAATGAGAGAGAACATTCTAGCCTTGTATAGGGAACATCAAGTTAAATAATTTGGCTGGAACACAAAGTGCATATGGTAGAGTAATGTGAAATAAGTCTGGAAAAGAAGGTTGGAACAAGATCGAGAAGGGCTTTAAGTGCCAAATTGAGGAGTTTATATTTTAACCTAGAGACAATAGGGAGCCACTGAATATTTTTGAGCAGAAGAGGGACATAATCAGACCTGTGCTTTAGGAAGATTATTTTGGCAACTGTGTGGAGGATGGATTGGAAAGGTGAGATGCTAAAAACAAAGAGACCAGTTAGGAGAGTATGCCAACAACTCAATTGAGATCTGAATGTGCTCAAGAGAGATGATGTTTAAACAGACTTGGTTGTTGTGTGAATGGGCAGATGAGGGTAGATGTAAGACATATTAGGGAGGTAGAATCTATAAGACTCAGCAAATAATTGGAATATGGTGAGTAAGGGAGCATGAAGAGTCAAGGATGATTTCCACATTATGAGTCTGGGTGACTGGAAGATTGGTGGTGACCTGAACAGAAACAGGGAAGTTAGAAGGAGTGTTTGGGTATGTAGCCACTAGGTGTCATTGTAGAGACCAGCTGATTGAGCATCCCTCATTCCACCCCCTCTCCACCCTCAAGAAGAAAAGGGTGAAGAGAGAATCCACTCAAAGCCTACCTATCTCTGCCCACTAGGGTCTCTTGGGATGGGCCTTCCCTTCTATTTGCCACTTTCTCCTCAATTTCCTCTCTCTTCTCCCTTGGCCAGCAGTAGAAAGGAATCTAGCTCCAGGGCCCTCCCTCCTGCACCATTAAAACAAAATTGGTTCTTATATTCTAAGGCAGAAAAGAAAAACCCATCTCCATATGAAAGATTCTCTGTGAGTTATTAGTAATATAAAAATAAAATCAATATAAGCTTGATTTGCCTCCAGGTGGCATCTAAGTCACCAGGCTGAAAAGGGAGAATTTGAGCTATTTCTGCATTGTTAGAAGAACCCCCATGGTTTGCACCTCCTGCACACTCAACATGTTATTAAAGACATACATAGAGAAGAACTAAATCAACCCCATCATTTATCTTGGGGGGGGAACTGACTTTATAATACAATGGGGGGGGGAACA
>CM053595.1:25293369-25316732 GCA_028646575.1 Pseudocheirus occidentalis | reverse complement strand
CCCCCCCCCCCCCCCCCCGCCCAGTCACTTTGAGCAAATAAGGTATTTTGATTATTATAAATATCCAAATAAACTATAAAGGATATATAAATAAAGATGTTATCTGCATCCAAAGAAAGAACTGGTAAATAGAATTATGTATAGAATAATTTTACACATAAATACCTATTTGTGTCCAATGGTGGCCATCTCTAGGGGGAGGGCAAGGAGGGAAGGAAAAAGAGGAAACTTACATAATAGCCTCATTGCATATTTAAAAGAATAGCAACTTGTACATAGCAGATTTACATTTTCATGTGAAATTATCTTTTTTTTATTATACTTATATTATGGAAATTCTTATTTTGTTCCATAAATTAAAAATAAAAGAAATTTAAAAAAAAAACAGACTGTGCTGGTGGATTAGGTTTCCAGACATACTGGTACGATTTAGGTGCAACCATTATTATCAGGCAAGGCTGCCTGCCTCTCATTGTCCCCTCTTAACCGTGTTTCCTTTCACTCCTAGCAGCTGCTGCCCTCACTGGGAATTGAAAACTCAGTGACCTCCCTCTTGTCTCCTTGCTACAGATCCCTATACCATCGGTTCTTGCAGATATTACAGATTTGTGAAAATCTTGCCTTGTTTCAAATGGTGCTCTTGTTTCACTGAGATCCCAGGCTACATTTTCCAGAGGTTTTCCCCCACCTTCAAAGATGTCTCCAATGCTGCCATAGGAAGAGAGAGAATGGAGTTCTATTTTGAGAATTTGAGTTTCAAAGAATTTGAGTTTGAGGTATTTATGGGATGTCCAAGTAGAGATGTACAGAAGGCAGTGCTGCTGCTCTAGATAGACAGGTAGGTAGGTAGGTAGCTGGATAGCTAATTTGTTAAGCACTTACTATGATTCAGGCATTGTATTAAATGTTGTTCAGTTGTTTTAGTCCAATCCAACTCTTTGTAACTCTATTTGGGCTTTTTTTGACAAAGACAATGGAATGGTTTACCATTTTCTTCTCCAGTGCATTTTACAGAAGAGGAAACTGAAGCAAACAAGGTTAAGTGACTTGTTCAGGATCACACAGATCTAAGTGTCTGAGGCCAGATTTGAACTCAGGAAGATGAGTCTTCCTGATTCTGAACCCAGCACTGCCATGGGACCTGGTGAGCTCACCAAGATAGAGAATGTAGAGAGAGAAGGGGGCTCCACACAGAGGTATAGGATCTTCCTGTGCTTAGAGACTGGGAGATAGATGATGATCCCACAAAGAAAACTGTCAATAAATAGGCAGATAAGTAGGGAAAGAACTAGGAGAGAGCAGTGTTACCGTTATAAAATGAGAGGAAGGAGCTTCTTGAAGAAGGGATAGTGTCAAGGTACACAATGAAACATTTTTGGATGTGGTCGTCAATATATGGATCTATTTTGTCTGACTCTACAAACTTATTGTAAGGAAAGGTTTTTATAGTTTTGGGGGGGTAAGACTAATGAAAAGTCCAAGAGACATGGTTTCTAGGTAATTAATAATCAATTTATTAATTAGACTAGCAGTCTATATATTGACCTCAATAAATTGAGGTCAGTGGTTCTCTTGGAAACCAAAGACCATAATGGAGCTACTGAATGTTTTAAATACCTTTGGAAAAGGGGGAAGGGTCTCTGAGGGTGAAAATCAATTCTGATTGGTTAACAATTAATGAGGGGGTTGGATACATTAATGAGGAGGGGGGCAAGAAGTCTTCTCTTGCTGAAGACTTGGCTTAATGAGACTGTTGCCTCCAGGTATATGGACAAAGAAATCCAACTCCACCCAGTTCTACCCAAGTTGAACTATGGTGGAGTTATAGTAAGAATTTTACCTGGATAAGATAATCTGGGTGGGGGAGAATTTTGGGGCAAAGTCAGAAATGTCCTTGAGAGACTGGGCTTTGAATGAGTAAGAGAAAGAGAGGATCTTTGGGTCTCATATATAAAACTGTTTATTAATATTATAAGAAAATAATCCATTTTTGGGGGGTGGGGTGGGGCAGTGCTAGTGATTAAAAAAAAGCTGAAGGAAGAAAGAAGTATCATTAAAGCACTTTAAAATGCACAGAAGAAAAAAAATAAAGATGCACAGAAAAGAACAGAAGGAGGTTTAGAGGGAAACACAGACAAGTGGGACAGCTTTGGGAACCAGTGTTCTGAATTTAGTATGTACTTTAAAAAAACAACAAAAAACAAAAACAAGCTGAATGTAATGAGATTCCTATGCAATATTCTTTTTTTGCTCTTATTTGTTTGTTCGTGGAAATGTGCATGTTTAAAAAAAGAAAGGAGAGGGAAGAGAAAAGTATTCAGGTAGAGAGGTGGTCAACAGTGTCGACCTGTCTTGAGGTCAAGAAGGATGAGGAATGAGAAAAGGGTATTGGGTTTAGCAACTAAGAGACCTTTGTTCACGTTGGGGAGCAATTTTAATGAGTAACCGGAGTTGGAAACCAGATCACAAGGGACTGAGAAGTGAGTGGGAGATGAGGTAGAGAAGGCTAGGCGTTTCTGGTTTGGTTGTGAAATGGAGAGGTGGGGGAGAAAGAGAGAGAGTTGAAGGGAATTGCAGGGTCAGGTCAAGGTTTTTTAAGGATAGGGAAGATCTGGGCATGTTTATAGGCAGAAGGGAAGGAGCAACTGGGTAAGGGAAGGTTGAAAATTAGAAAATGAGGAAAGGGGAAGCTCTTGGAGAAAGAGGGAGGGAATGGGATCAAAAGGAGAAAAAAGAGGGGTTAGCCGTGGCAGAAGAGTCCCCTCTTCATCAAAAATTGGAGCAAAAGGGGCAGCTTGGTGGTGCACTGAATACAGCACTAGCTTTGGAGTCAGGAGGACCTGAGTTCAAATCCAACCTCAGATTCTTAACACTTACTAGCCATGTGACCTTGGGCAAGTCACTTAACCCCAATTGCCCTGCCCTCCCCCCCTCTAAAAAGCAAAAAACTAAAAAATTAAAATAAAATTTAAAAAATTGGAGCAAAAGGGTTGAGAAAAGGGAGGGAATGATACCAAGAGGTTTTTGAGGTATAGAATTTGGAAGAAAAGTCAGCTTACAAAGGATGATGGCCTCTACTCTCTTTGTAAAGTAGGATGCAGGCTTTTCTGCTGAGAGGTAGAGGGGATGGGGCATGAAGAGAGAAAGTTTGCAACTTGTAGCTACTGTGGGAAAAATAACAGAAGGTCAATCAAAGAAGACACAAAGGATTGCGATGAAGAAACAAGGGAATAGCAAGTTTAAGTAACATAAATTTGTAGTGGACTTAGTGGCATGGTTATGTGAGTTCCTCTAGATATGTTTGGCAGGTGGCAAGTAGGAGTGGGAAAAATGGATGGTAGGGGTGCCTCAAGGTTGGGCATAAGGATCCCTTTTGGCAAGGGATGAGCAGTCATAGTACAAGGAATTTGAGATCAGAGTGAAATGTAAAATTGAACTTGTTAACTATAAGGTCATGATTTTGAAGGGAAATGGTAAGGCCAGAGCAGGGATAATGGATTATGTAGTACGATTTAAAGACTGGAGTCTGGGGAATGGGCAAAGAATAGGTTTAGCAGGAATGAGTCAAAGTAAGAGATGGAAGGACAGGAAATTAGAGTCAGGAGAATTTCAGAGTCATCAAGGTGGTACCTTCTGGGGATGATATGATATGTGGTATGACTATTTCTTTGGGAGTTTGAGTACAGTAGGTAGAGGGAGACTAAAAGTGATGGAGACTGAGGAGGCTGATTTAACTGGAAGGACACAGCATTTTGACATGTATGCTGGTGTCCAATATGAGAACAAGCGTTGAGGTGAAGAAGAAAACTATGAGACAGAATTGACCTTGAGAAGAGAGAGAATGACCAGGGGATCCACAATACCAGCATCTGAGTAGGGTTGCATGGATGAATGGAATGAACCTCAGAAAGGGGAGAGATTACTCAGTGAAAGCAGCAGAGGGAGGGTCTGGAAGTGATGGTGAAAAGCAAGGACTGTGCCAAATATTCTTCCTGGTGGATGCATCAGGTTGCCTTTCCTGAACCCCCTTAGTTCCAGTGCTTCCCATGGATTGTTTCCAATTTATCCTAAAAGTAGCTTGTTTGTACATAACTGGGGCAGCAAGGTGATGCACTGGATAGAATACTGGGCCTGCAGTCAGAAAGACCAGAATTCAAATTTGACTTCAAACGTTTAGTAGATGTGTGGCTCTGTGAAAGTCACTTAATCCCTGCTACATAAAACTGGAGAAAAAAATGGCGAACCATTCCAGTATCTTTGCTAAGAAAACCCCATGGAGACCCAGCAATAGCACTTCTAAGGCTGTATCCCAAAGAAGTCATACAAGTGGGAATAGGACCTCTATGTGCAAAAATATTTATAGGAGCTCTTTTGGTGGTGACAAAGAATTGGAAATCAAGGGGTGCCCATCCATTGGGGAATGGCTGAACAAGTTGTGGTTTATGAATGTAATGGCATACTATTGTGCTATAAGAAATGAGGAGCAGAAGGACTTCATAATAACCTGGAGAGACTTATATAAACTGATGCTGGGCAAGAAGAGCAGAGCCAGGAGAACTTTGTATACAATTACAGATACATTGTATCTGTGATGACTAACTTTGATAGACTGGGCTCCTCTCAGCCATGTGAGGTTAGAAGACAACTTCAAAAGATTCATGATGGAAAAGGCTCTCCACATCCAGAGAAAGAATTACAGAGTCTGAATGCAGATTGAAGCAAACGACTTGCTCTCTCTGTGTTGTTTTGTTTTGTTTCTAACCTTTTTTCTCATTGCTCATTTCATTGGTTGTAATTCTTCTTTACAACTTGACTAAGGTTTAATGACTAATAGGTATTTGTAGAACCTATATTAGATTGCATGTCACCATGGGGGGTAGGGGGGAAGAAAGGAGGCGGAGAAAATTTGGAAATCAAGGGATTGTGGAACTGAATGTTGTAGACTAAAAGTAAATAAATAAATTTTAAAAAATAAAGAAAACCCCATGGACACTTGGTTCACAGGTCACAAAGAGTTGGACAGGACACAACCACAACATAGTGGTTCACGTATTCTCTCCTCTATTAGATGGTGAACTCCTGAGTTCTATCTCTTAACATGGTGCCTGGAATAGAGGAGGTGCTTAATAAATGTTTATTGTGAGAAGGTGAGGGTGGCCAGGGATGCTGCTTCTGGGGGACCTAGGGCAAGAAGGTAGAAGGCGTGTGAGGGAGAGGATGAAGATGAAGTTAAATTTGTGAGGGTTCAAAGGACCATAAGCCTGGGGTGCTGCTGCCAGCAACCCTCTCACATTGCAGATGCCTCCTCCCGGTGGCTCTTCCCTTTAACTGGTGAGGCCCTGTCCCAGACTACCATCTCACAAGGTACCCAGGCCATGCTCACCTCACTTGACTCCACTCCTTGCTCTGCAGACTAATTTATATCCCCCCCAGCAGCCTTGGTCTTCCTGCTGGGCACTTCCACCCCGCCCCACACCCCCACTATTCTTAACTCTTTTTTTATGCATTGTCTTTCCCCATCAGAATATAAGAGATCTCAAAGATCTCTTATAGTACATCTAGAATAGGAGAAATGCTAAAAACCATCTAGTTCAACCATCTCATTTTACAATGGTGTAAACTGAAGTGGGGGGAGGGAAAGGAGTAAGCATTTATATAATGCCTACTGTGTGCAAGGCATTGCATTGAGGGTTTTTACAAACAACCCTGAGAAGTAGGTTCTGTTATTATCCTCATCTTACAGTTGAGGAAACTGAGGCAACCAGAGGTTAAGTGACTTGCCCACGGTCACATAGTAAATATCTGAGACAGAATTTGAACTCAAGTCTTCTTGACTTCAGACTCAGATCTCTATCCATTGTTCCACATAGTTACCTTAGGGAAAGTAAGTGACTCACCTGAAGTCACTTGGGCAGTAATTTGATTAGAATTCATATTCAAAGGACATCTGATAACATTCTTTTGTCTATTAAGAAAAACTACCACATTCCTTCAAGTTTTCCCAACCAATCTGGAATTTTCTAATCTGAATTCTTTTTTTTTTTTTTTTTTTTTTTTGCTTTTTGGCAGAGTGATTGGAGTTAAGTGACTTGTCCAAGGTCACACGGCTAGTAAGTGTTAAGTGCCTGAGGCCAGATTTGAGCTCAGATCCTCCCGGCTCCAGGGCTGGTGCTCTATTCACTGTACCATGTAGCCACCCCTCTCTAACCTGAATTCAATCACAGATCCAGAGATTTAGATCTATAAAGGACCTTTGAGCCTATCTGTTCTGACCCCCTCTTGTACAAATGAGGAACCTGAGACCCAGAGAAGATTTGTGGCTTGCCTAAAGTCACCCAGGAAATAAGGAGCAAACCCAGGTTTTTCAGTCAGCCACTCTGCCGCCAAACCCAGCACCATTCCCCACTGTGTCATCCTCCCTCCTCCAGACCCGTTGGTCTTTCACCAGCCTTGCCTCTCTGTGTGATGTTTCTCTCTACAGTACATCTGGGTTCTGGATGTCCTCTTTTGAGAAGCTGGAGCAAATCATTTCCCTGACTGTATGTATCTGTGCCTGGCAAAGTGACTGCAGAGCTGAGCAAACAGCAACGGCTTGTATGAAACAGCTAGGATCGGTACTCACTGGTGTCCACTTCTTGTTACTTTGAATTAAAAGCACTTAGACCCCTGAAAAGTGTCACCCGAGTGCCCGAGTACAATAAAAAATGACCGATGGCATTTTGACTAATGACAAAGTATCTTTTGGCGTTAGCAGCTACAATATATTTTCCAGCTGCCCTTTGGAAAGAACAGTGTACTGGGAGTCTATAGACTTGGTTCAAGTCCCAATTTTAGTACATTTAGTGACATTGAACTACCCCTGTTGGTTTCACTTTGCTCATCTCTAAAATGGGGGGGGGGAGAGAGAGAGGGAGAGAGAGAGAGAGAGAGAGAGAGAGAGAGAGAGAGAGAGAGAGAGAGAGAGAGAGAGAGAGAGACTAAATGATCACTAAAGCCCCTCCTAGCTCTGACATGCAATGAGTCTATAATTGTACAATTATAAACTAGCTTCATTTTGAGCCTCTCGGTAAAAGACTTAAAGTGTGTGTTTGTGGGTGGGGGGCAGGGGGTTAGGGAGGGAGAGGCATTAAACATCTGTCTTTGTAATTTTTAAAAGCACTCCACTCCTGTGGGTGGATCCTGAGAAAAGGCCTTTGGATTTAGATAAGGCAGCCTCTAGCCTGGGACAGAGCAATTTTAACGTGGAACTATGGACAGGCCATTTCCAGGCAGCTGAGGAAGCAGTGGGTATTTAGGAAGTGGAGGCCCAGAATCCTAGTCCTCAAAAGGCGATATCATTTGTGCTAATGTTTTAATCTTCTATTAGATGGTCAGTCAGTCACTCTAGCTTTTACTTATTGGCCAATAATAGGTCCCAGCCAAAGCCTCACTTGCACACTGTTTGGGTTTGAATGGCTCAGAGTGAGTGTAAATAGCAACTGTTTCTGTTCTGGCCAGAAATTCTCAGGGTCTTCTCCTCCCAGGTGGAGTCTTTTGTGAGGAAATCCCAGCCCAAGCCTCACTTGCTCATTGTTTGAGTTTTAATGGCTCACAGTGAGTATAAATAACAACTGTTTCTGTTCTGGCCAGAAACTCTGAGGGTCTTCTCCATTCAGAGAATTCTTTTGTGAGAGCAAACCAAGCTGTCTTTTGCCTCTGTTCTTGCTTAGCCTTTGATTACCGAATGGGCTTTGCCTCAGACAAACTGAAATCTGTGAAACAGCTTAAAAAGGCCACTGTCTCCCACTGCTTTGAGGGCCATCAGCAGCTGTCTTGACCTATGTCTTGCCACTGGACCTCGATAACTCTGGAGGAGAGAGTGAGGCTGATGACTGCACAGCCCTGCCTCACTTAAATACAATTCACTTGCAAGTTGGGACATCACTCACCTGATGTCATTGTTCCTCTTCAAGAGCAAAAGATGAACAACAACATGACAATCAACAGGTGATTATGAAGTACTTTCCATATGCCAGGCTCTGTGCTAAGAGTTGGGGATATAGAAAAAGGTAAAAACTTGGTCCTTATCCTCAAGAAGCCCACATTTTAACAAAAGAGACAGCATGCAAACAACTCTGTGCTTGCAAGAAAAATGCAGTAAAAATGGGAGTTTATTGCGACTGAGTAGGGATCACAGTGTTCAGTTTTGAATGGCCAGTGACAGGTACAGGACTTTGTACCCAGAAGGAGGCATTTAACAAATGTCTCTGTAATTAATCTGTAAACTGAGGCAAAATTAGATCTCTGAGCTGGAGGAGAAAGGGAAGGGGCTCTTTAATCATACACTGGCTGTGTGACCCTGGGCAAGTCACTTAATTTCTTAGGACTCTGGGGGATTCTCTAAAATCGCAAGCTGCAGAGAGTGTCAGCCTGCATTAGTAGAGAGAGTTTTTTCATGTAAGAATCCTCTATCCTTGATTCCAGACAACTTTCAATTAGCTATTAGAGTTCAGAGCTCTGGCGAAAGTTAACCCAGTTGTCAGCCCCAGTGAAAAGAGTTATTAACTAGTCTATATGAATTGTTGTTCCTTTGTTCTTGAAGGGGATCAATGACATCAGGAGGGTGATGTCCTGATTTGCCTGTGAATTGGATTTAAGGGAGACAGGGTTGTGCAAAGCCATTAGCCTTACATTCTCCTCCAGTGATACTGAGGTCCAGTGAGGAGACAAAGGCCAGACAAGTGCAGACGGCCCCTGAAGCAGTGAGGGAACATTGCCTTTTTAAACTAAGGCCTTTCCCAGATCGCAGTTTATCCGAGGCAATGCCCATTCAGTAACTAAAGGTGAAAGAACTGAGAAGAATTAAAGTTAAAGATGGCGTAGCTTACCTTCACAAAAGAATCAGTCTGAAAGGGAAAGACCCTCAGAGTTTTGGACCAGAACAGAAACAATATGGATGAGTGTCAGAGCTTGGCCAAGGCTGCTTTACTTACGGATTGTTCCCCAGAGTAAACTGTGTTACAATACCAACTGTTAAAAACTCTAATCATGTCAATGTTGTTAGTCAGATAGTCATAGGCTCCAAATTTTCAGGTAGTATCCCTGCCTGTAAGAGGCAATGTGGTAGAGAGGACGGAGGCCCAGGCCTGGAGTCAGCGAGAGCTGGGTTCGAGGTCTGTCTCTGATACATACTAAATGTGTGGCTTTGGTTAAGCCACTTACCTCCTTAACATTCTAGGCAATTATTTTAAAAAATTATTGATAATTATTTTTTATATCACATTCATCTCTGAACATATTCTCTCTCCATTGCCCAGAGAGCCTTTCCTTCTAAAAAAAAGAAAAGAAAAAATAAAGAGAAGACTAGAGAGAAGAAAGCAATTCAGTAAAACTAACCAATTCACCCAGTAAATCTGGTAGCGTATACAGTATTACATGGCCATAGTCATTCACCTCTTCAATGAAGAGAGAGAAGTTCATTTTCTCATCATTTCTTTGGGGGCAGTCGTGTTCATTATAATTTCATGATGTTCAGTTTTTAAAAGAAATCCTTTTGATTTTTGCTCTTGCTATTGTATACATTATTCCTTGCTCTTCTTACTTTATTTTATTTTATGATGTTTTCCTATGCTTCTCTGAATTCTTCATATTTACTGATTTGTCTTGTTGTTTAGTCCAACCCTATGTGACCACATTTGGGCTTTTCTTGACAGAGGTACTGGAGTGGTTTGACATTTCCTTCTCCAGCTCATTTTGCAGATGAGGAAACTGTGGCAAACAGGGTTAAGTGACTTGCCCAGGGTCACATAACTAGTAAGTATCTGAGGCTGAATTTGAATTCAGGCTTTCCTGACTTTCCTGGCACTATCTATTATATCACTGAGCTGCCCATTTGTGCTAAATATGAGGGATACAAATACAAGTTTAAAAAAGACAGTCACTGACCTCAAGGAGGAGCTTATATTCTTTTTTTTTTTTTTGCTGCTTTTTTTGGAGGGGGGAAGGCTGGGCAACTGGGGTTAAGTGACTTGACCAGAGTCACACAGCTACTAAGTGTTAAGTGTCTGAGGCTGAATTTGAACTCAGGTCCTCCTGACTCCAGGGCTGATGCTCTATTCACTGCACCACCTACCTGCCCGAGGAGCTTATATTTAAATGGGGGAAGACAATTCATAAGAGGGAACTAGACAATGTGGGGTTGGGTAGGTCAAAGCTTTTGGGGAAAATGTGGAAGAGTCTGCAGAGGTTCCCAAAGTGGGTGATACTGGCCCCTTGGGGGCACTGGAATGATCCAGGGGGACAGTAGTAGCCTTGGGTGCAATTGGGAGGTGTTGACTAAAAATAAGAGGGCAGTGGAAATATAAGGAAAGAAGAGAAGATAAGAAAATTTTGAAAAACCATTCATACATGTTTTATCTGTTGTGTAACAGAGTTAAAGTCATAGTGACAACATTATTTTCCAAATAAACATGCAAAATGCAAATTATAACACATCAGCAGGCAAGTCTGCTGACAGGCTTTAACAAGCAAGTGTCGGCAGGTGAGTGTGTCGTGCATTATCTGGAAGTTTAGCATGCATCGGCAGGAACTGAGTTTATCGGCATGTTTATGATACCATACCATATGATTACATGACACAATATTGTATCATCAAAATTTCAATGCAGGAAAAACTCCACAAATTTACAGTAAGTTATTAAGTTTAAGATGTGTCATTAAAAATATAGATATATTTGAAATGATACCACTTAAAAAAAACAGTTAAAGGGCTAAAGAAAGTAGATTTCCTGGGGGCTCTAAGCAATGTTTTTGATAGGGGGGTGGTAGACCAAATAAATTTGGGGATCTCTCGTCTAGAGAAAAGTAGAACTGAGAGTAAAGTGAGCATGGTCTCAGCACCTCATTAAGTGGTGATCTTGGAAACAGTCTCACCAATTTGGAGAAGAAGGTTATAGAGAAGAGGCATCCTCGAGGTAAGAAGACCGCTAGCAAGGAAATGGAAAAATCCAGAATGAGGAGTTAAGCCGAGAGAGAGAGAAGAGGGTAGGATATGAAGATTTGAGAGTCACATCCATTTTTGTTATTGCTGTTGTTCGGTCATGTCTGACTCTTCTTGACCCTATTTGGGGCACTGGAGTGATTTGATCCTTCTCCAGCTCATTTTACAGAAGAAGAAACTGAGGCAAATAAGGTTAAGTGACTTCACACAACTAGTAAGTGTCTGAGGCCAGATTTGAACTCATCAAGATGAGTCTTCCTGATGCCAGGTCTGGTACTTTATTTAACTGTACCAGGTAGATAGATACCTTTCTATATTTCATTACTTTCATTTATCACAATTTATTGTCATTCCCCAGTTGCTGAACATGTACTTTTGATTCCATTTCTTTGCTACCATAAAAAGTGAGATTATGCGTATTTTAGTGTATGTGGGGTCTTTCTGTCTTTGACCTTCTTGGTACATGTACCTGGCAGTGAGATCTCTGGGTCAAAGGGTGTGGACATTTCAGTCACTCTGAGCGGATGTATAATTCCAAATTGCTTTTTAGAATTGCTGATCAGTCTGCAGCTCCACCAATGTGTGTTAGTGTGCCCATCTAGAAAGCCCCTTGAACTTCAACTTTTCCCATCTTTCGAGGTCTTGGCCAACTTGCTGTGAGAGGAAACCTTGAGGTTGTTTTGATTTGCATTTGTCTTATTATTAGTGATTTGTTCAGGTAACTCTTTAAGCTTCTAAGTTACGGGTGAGCTTCAGACGTCTTTGGTGGAAGGAATTTTTACACCAAGTTTTCTGCATAATGAAATCATAGGTCTGAACCAAAATACATTTTGAAGAGGGCTTTGCAAAAGGAATCTTCTCTCTAAGCTTTAGCCCTCAGGACCGCCACATCAATTCCCTCCAGATTAGTCATGGAATTAAGTGTTTCCCCAGCCTTCAAAGGAGCCAGCACCCCTTTCATTTGTCTGGCTACTTGGGCCAAACAGTACCAGGTGAGTCTGGATCTTGCAGCCAGGAACTGATGATGGGGAATTAGGGATTGGGGGCCAGCTCCGACCTGCCTGATCCATTTGGCCCCTAGCCCTAAAGGGTTAACAGGAGTCAGTCGCTAGTTCTCTTTCTGAGGACAATCAATTGTGTGTTGAGGTTCCCCAGGTGCCAGGGCACAACATTAATTCCTCTGCAACTCCTCACCCCACCCCCAACCCCTGTGCTCTCCAAGGTCTGGCTCCCAAACTTGGACTGTAAGTATTTCCTCATTAAAGGCCTGGTGACTGGCCAACGCCAATAGTTACAGCTGCCCCCTGGTATGTTTGGACAGATTTCTGCAGTTACAAGTTTCTGAAGTTGAAAGGTTTTATAGACAGAACCGTGTTGGTGTTCGGGGAGCATATTTCTCCTGGGGGCTTACTTTGTGGACTTGTTAGGTTAGATACTGCCGGCCAAGAAGAGGAGGGGGAGAAGCAAGGGCCAGAAAGAAAACAGGGCAGCTTCTGCCAAAGAAAAAGGAAAACAGAGGAAAATCAGAGAGTTTCCGTCTGGTGTTTGGCAGAGCTTTGGGGGAGAGGACAGCTTGGGAGGAGGTATAGGGCAGAGGTATGGGAGAGAGGGTACTTTCCCTACCTACAGTAAGAAAATAGGACAGCCTGGCCACCTTTCTCAGCTTCCAGAGCCACTTAGGGGTCATGAGAGAGCCCAGGACTCAGACACAGAAGATTAGGGCTAATGTACTGATTTTGACCTGGGCTGTGTCTGTGGGAAAATCATGTAACTTTTATGGGCCTCCCTTTACTCATCTGTAAAATGAAGATAATAAAATTAGAAGTAGAAGAGACCTTTAGAGGGCACTTACATGTTCTATGTCTCAAGGTAATATCTTAAAGTAAATCCTCAAAACTAGAGAGAAGTGCTATTATGAGGATGATTTTAATTTTTATTACTATTGGACCTTTTCATACCTGTTGTCACAGGGTGGTTGTTTTATTGAAGAGGATAATACGGTCATAGAATTTAGAGCTGGAAGGAACCTTGGAGATGATCTAGTTCACTAATTAACAGGAGAGAAAACTGAGGTCATAATGACAGAAAGGGATTTGCCTTGAGTCATACTGGTAGCACAGGAGCTGACCCAGGACTGATTACAGGTCCTTGGACAGCCCGGGAAGCTGTCTACTGCTCAGGCTTCCTAGCATCTGCCCTTTGTCTGGCATCCCCACCACTTAGCATGGGATCTTTTACTTTGTGGGCCCTTGTGGAATAGAACTGAATTTCCCTGGGGGAGGGAAAGAGTTGTAAGTGGATAAATACAGGCAGTGATATTTTAGAACCACCTTGAACCATCTCAGGGGAGCCTATAGTTAAATTTTCAGTGTGAGCATTTATAACTGGGAAATCGGCAAATACCACAGATTCGGGCTTGTTTTTATTATTTTGTAGATTTCAAGTTTCAAGAAAGTGACAGTGAACATGTTAATAATGCAGATTAGCCTTAAAAGTGTGTTTCATATATATGTATATATACATACATGCATACACACATATATTCACACACATGCATATACATGTGCACATACACACATGGGTATATAACCCATACATATGCAGACAGTATATATGCACATTCATGCATGTACACACACACACACACACACACACACACACACACACACACACACACACGGTCTCCAGATAGATTTGGGGCTATTTTCTTAACTGTTAAAATGATTTAATAAAGGAATTTAGGGGCGGGTAGGGATTTTGGAGTAAAGGAAGAAGAAGAAGTGGCAATGGTATAGAGGAAAGAATGTTGGATCTGGAGTCTGAATTCTAGACTCTGTGTTCAAATCTTGTCTTTGCTGCTAACAACCTCTATGACCTTGGGCAGGTCACTGAGGACTTTTGGGCAGGTCTGTTAACTTCTCAGAGATACAACTTTTTCATCTGTAAATTGAAAAGATTGGACCAGGATAGTGATTCTTAACCACTTGAATGAAAAAACTTGGACGGGGAAAAAAATTACCTTTTTACTTTCACAAACTTCTGACTGAAATTTAGCATTTCTGAATTTAAAAAAAAATCATTCTGAAAAAGGGTTCATAGGTTTGCAGCCTGCCAAAAGGATCCATGACAAAAAAAAGGTTAAGAACTCACTCCTGGATTAGTGGAATTCTAACATCCAATTCCAGCCCTAAATTCTCTATGATCCTTGTCCAACCTCCATCAAACTGAGGCCTACAAAGAATTAATAACTTGCCCGAGGCCATGCAGTCAGTTAGTGGCAAGACTGAAATTAGAACCCAGGTCTCCTGACTGCGATTTTTCCACTACATGGCAGGGTCTCAGGGCCAATCATCCATAGGATAAAGGCTTTTAGTTTCCTGACCTAGTGGGGTACTGCAGTGGGGAATTAAAAGAAGGGTGGGAGCCTTTGATTGGTCTCAGCCTCTAGCTTGTGGTACCAAAGAAGAGGCTACTCTAACAGGATTAAAGCAGCTACTAATAGCTCAGGCATGCAGGGGAAATTTTTTTTTTTAACCTTGGAAGAGTACAAGGTTCATGGATTCCAAAAAGCTGTTATTAATCTAGAAGAAAAAAAAATCTAACTTCCAAATAAAATGTGGGCATATTTTAAAATGTTTTAAATGACTCTCTCTTTTTGCTTTCAAGTACTGAAAACCTTCAAGTTCAATTTCCTCACTGAAATAAACACAGAGGGGAAAGGAAAACATGGTGCCATTGAGTGGAAAAGAAAATGATATTTTTCTTTTCAAAGGAATTTGGAACAGTCATCCTGGAAGCATTGCCTGCCTCAGAGAACATGGGTCAAGGAGATGGAAACGGCTTTGAGGTTCAACTCCCTGATTCAGTCCCTTTGAGTTCTTCTCAACTTTTATCTCGTTAGTCAAAGACCTTCCCTTCAATCAAGAACCAACCAGGATGTTAGGATCATAGATTTGCAGCTGACAGGGACGTTAGAGGCCATTTATTTGAACCTCATCATTTTATAGTTGAGGGAAATTGCGTCTTGGAATAACTGAGTTACTAGACCAGGGTCACCGGAGAAGGACTTAAACCCAGGTTTTTGTGATTTCAGGTCCAGTACACTATCTATTTGGCAGCACTGCCCCAAGGGGTCACCTCTTATGGATTGCCTCCTTTAATCTTTCCAGGTGAAAATGACTTCTCTCTGCTCACATTTCTCATAGTATTCAGAAAAACCAACACTTCGACTTAGTATATATGCGATATTCTATACCTCTAATCCACCACCTTTGCAAAGAAATACATTTCCTGAACTTTTTTCCCAGGACCAAGTGTGGTCATTACAATTACATTTGCTTTTCATTATTCTTTGTATATCTCTATATCCATAATTGCAATCCCTGGGGATGTTGTTCTGCTTGCTCTCATTGGTTCTGCTCTCTATCAGTTTATATATATTTTCCCATGTTTCTCTGCAGGCTTCATCTTTGTGGTCTCTCATATAGCAGACTGGCATTTCACTACAGTCAGACATGATCATTTGTTTATCCATCTGACTGGCATCTACTTTTGTTTCCAATTCTTTGATACCACAAAATAAATGCTATAGGTATTTATGTACAAGTTGTCTCTCATACCCCCAGTAGATGATAAGCTTCCTAAGAGTAGTGGCTATGAATATTTTTGTACCTCCAGGGCTTAGCATAATGTTTTGCATCCTGTGGGGCACTTAAACATTTGTTGAACAAAATTGAAATGAGCATAGAATGGGAAGACTATTCTTTTCCCTGTTTTCTTTTGAAAGAGGACTGTTTCCAAAGACAGAATTAGGATCAGGCGCCAGTCTGGATTTGTTCGCTAGTGAATTCAAAAGTATGGCACTGATAGCCAAGAAATATTATAAGACCTAAAAGAAGGTCTTTGGTATATTGGGAAGAAGCTCTGGGTTTGGGAAGGCATGGAGAACGGTACAGGATGGGAAAGCATGAGTAGGTTGTAAGGGAGAGAAGGCCCAGTTGGATGAGGTCAGAGATTCCTTGGATTGTCCAGAGAGAAGTATTGGAAAATCTGGGGTAGTTCTTTGACCTCTAGAACAGAGGATCTCAAACTGCGGTCTGTGGACCCTTGGGAGTCCCTACCGGGGTGGGGAACTTGCAGCCTCAAGGCCACACGTGACCCCCTAGATCCTCAAGCCTGGCCCTTTGACTGAATCCAAACTTCACAGAACAAATCCCCTTAAGAGGATTTGTTCTGTAAAACTTGGACTCAGTCAAAAAGCCACATCTGAGGACTTAGAAGGCTACACGTGACCTTGAGGCTGCAGGTTCCCCAACCCTTTTTGAAAGGGTCTTGGGTCAAAACTATTTTTATAATAATACTAGGAGACTAGTTATCTCTTCAAATACTCCTCCATTTTCCAACTACATAGCTGTATGAGGCTGGATTTTCTTTATATACTTTAACCAAAATAATATATTGCAAAAGATTGGATGCAGAAGCAGATATGAGATTCCACCTGTTTTCCATTAAGTCAGACATCAAATAGATTTGGAAAAATATATAAAATAATGCCAGTCTTCTCATTATTTTTTCATTTTGGAAAAATATACCTATTTTTCCAGAATTTTTTCTTTTTTTTCTTTCAAATATAACTATTTTTCAAAAAATTTTTTAAAAATCCATAGGGTAGCATACATGAGTTTATTTTTATTATTTAAAAATGAATAAATGTTTTAAATGTATCCATTAAAAAGTTTAATATGGTAAATAGTAATAGATATAACACATGAACACTAGCACTTTGGGATTATCAATAATTTTTAAGAGTATAAAGGAGTCCTGGGAAGGAAATGTTTGAGAACCATTACTCTAGAGTATCCTTTAGACATAGGAATCAATCAGCATGAATGGCTTGCCTAGGAATTTCCTTTGCAACACTCCCAATAGTAGATATTCAGCCCCTGCTCAAAGATCTCCAGTGCTGGGGATCTCATTACCTTCCAAAGCAGGCCAACTCTAGTCATTTGGTACTTTTGCCTTATGTAAACAGAAGGAATATGATTAAGTTGGATCCCATGGACAAGTGTTATTGTGAAATTGATGTTTCCAACCCTGGAAATAATTTCTTGAGTAAGAGAGATCAGGAATTCTTGAGTCAGTGCTATTGTTCATTAGGGGTGCGGTAGAGGGGAGGGGGACTTTCTGCATGCACACCGCTTCTTGGAGGAGATGCTTGACCTCCCTGAGAATGCTTCAGCTGAAAGCACCGTGAAAGACTAAGCCAGGCCCCAGGAAGTCTAGAATATCTGGGATCTTTGATTGTTCAGGAAGTACAGATTCAAGGCAAATGTGAAATTCTGCAGTTCAAGAAAGATGTTGTCACCTCCTAGGACAGTATGATATGTGATGGTTACTGTTTTACATTTTAAGTATTTGTTAATACGTTTTCATGAGCATTTTGCATTTTAAGCATTTCTTTTGTGGTAGAAGAAATACACAGCTGTCCTAGACCTGATATTGGCTTTGTACACTGGGTGCCTTTTCTAAAAGAGTCATGACAATCCCTCTTAGAAGAGACCATAGACAGCCAAACTAAGCTTTGTTTAGGAGATTTTCCCTGGAACTGAGGCATTGGGATATAATGAGTCAGAGGGTATAAGAACATCCTGACTCTCTCTCTTCCATGTCAATCTTCCCGAGGACTAAGCCTGATCTGTATGAGTCTAGAGTTGGAGAGCTTCACACTCCAGAACCTTCTCTGGGAAGGCCCTTCTGCCCTGGCCCACAGGCAAAATGGAAGATGGGCCAAAATCTGCCCCTTTCCTATTTTGCCCCAATTATTTCTAATTCTCCCTTTTATACCAATTATTCTTAATTATTATTCCTCTGTTACATGACATCTTTTTTTCTTTCTTTTTCTTTTTTTTGCTTTTTAGAGAGGCAATTGGGGTTAAGTGACTTGCCCAAGGTCACACAGCTAGTTTTTGTGTTAAGTATTTGAGGTAGGATTTGAACTCAGGTCCTCCTAACTCCAGGGCTGATGCCACTTAGCCTTCCTTACATGACATCTTTCTTGTCAGATACTTGAAGTCAGTTGCCATGTCCCTCCACTAAATTTCATTAGTTTTTAAAACTAATTCTTTTAGGACATGGCTTTTAGTCTTCTCCCCATCTTGGTCACTGTTCTTTGGATATATCTTGTTTTGTCAATGTCCTTCCTTTACTGTGTGCTCAAAATTAAATGCAGTCATCAAGATGTTTTGTAACCAGAGGAGAAAACTGAGATGATCACTTCCCTCATTCTGGATATTATTTCTGCCTTCAGAGAAATTTAAGATTGAGCTGCTCTTTTTACACAATGGGTTTATACTGAACTTTAAGTCCACTGCAACACCCAGATCCCCAGGTTTTTCTCCAATGAACTGCTGCTTAGCCATGCTGGTCCAAGTCAGTTCTGGGAAGGCAAAGGGTGTAACAGCAATGAGCTGTAGTAACTGGAAAGTGCTTATGGGGTCAGACAACCAAGGGGAAAGAGCAGGCAGGCGTAGGAACCAGGTCAGACCACAGCTCTGTACATAGAGGGACAGCTGGAATGTGCCTAGGGCTGCCAAAGTCAGCAGCACAAGGGGATGGGGGCTTTGTGGTGAAGCAGAGGTGGAAGGAGAACAGGGAAAAGGAGGGCAAACCTAGGAGAAAGGAAACATAGCTAAGGAACATGGCTACTCCTGAGACACAAGAGTTTGGAGTATGGGAAGGGCAGGAACAACTAGGATATTAAATAATCTGAATCAATTCAACAACATTTATCAAGTGCCTACTCCATTTTAAGACCTTTAGCCAGTTTCTTGGGATACAGAGGAAATGCTTGAAATAGTCCCTGCCCTCAAGGAGCTTCCATTCTCCTGGTTGGATTCAATGTGTATGTGTGTATGTGTGTATGTGTGTGTGTGTGTGTGTGTGTGTGTGTGTGTGTATTCAAGGAAGTAAATACAAAACATGCAGAATGTAATACAGAGTAATTTCACACAGAGAATGCTGACTGTCTTCAGTGAGCTCTCATATTGTATTATAATATAAGGACAATACAAGTTACAGTATGAATTCATAGAATTGATTTCATAACGACTTTTCCTCTGAACAGACTACCCTTTGTTGCACAGGTGCTTTGTCAGTGATGAGCCATGTGGTAAAGACGTCTGGTAAGTGGTGCCACAGCCCAGTAGGTGTAACAGGGAGACTGGGGTTAGATTCTAGGCTATGACACTTGCTAGCATTAGGAATTTGGGCAGATCATTTCGGCTGTTTGGGCTTCTGCTTTCCTACCTTGGGGTTTTCGTGAAGAAAGGACTTTGTAAATCATAAGGTGTTTATAGGAGTGGGAGCGGTTTCACTATTTCCCCCCATTATTAATAAGTACAATAAGACATTGAGTGCTTGGCGATCAGGTAAGAAAGATCTCTGGGACTTGGAGGGAAGGGGGAGACTTTGAACAGGTGGGTCTAGGAGTCTTTCTGGAGGAATGAATAGGATTTGGGTAGGGGGAGAGAAGGGCAAAAGGCTCAGGATCTGGAGTCAGGGGTCTTGGGGTCCAGTCTCTATCACCTACAAAGTGTGTGACTTTGGGCAAGTCACTCCTTCTCAATGGACTTCAGTCACCTCATCTGGACAATGAGGAGGCTACACTTGATGACCTTTGAGGTCACTCTAGCTCCAAATCTGCGATTCTATTAAAAGAGAGAAATATTGTGGTGCCACACGTTTAACATGGGAAGGCGGCAGCTAAAGACCACTATGGAATCTCTTTCTCTGGAGGTCTTTATAGACAGGAGAAATTCTTTTTTTTCTTTCAGAATTTATTTATTTATTTTTAGTTTTCAACATTCATTTCCACAAGATTTTGAGTTCCAAATTTTCTCCCCATCTCTCCCCTACCCCCAACCCAAAAGGCAAGCATACTGATTACTCCTTCTCCCAGTCTGACCTCTCATATATTCCCCCATCCTTCCCCTTCCCCCCTTCTCCCTTCCTTTGTAGTAGGGCAAGATGAATTTTTGTACCCCAGTGCCTGTATATCTTATTTCCCGGTTGCATGTAAAAACAATTTTTTAACATTTGTTTTTAAAACTTTGATTTCCACATTCTCTTCCTTCTTCCCTCCTCACCCATCCCCACTGAGAAGACAAGCAATTTAATATAGGTTATACATGTGTAGTTATGCCAAACATTTCCATAGTATTCATATTGTGAAAGATTAACTATATTTCCCTCCCTATCCTGCTCTCCATTTATTCTATTTTCTCCTTTGACCCTGTCCTTTTCCATAAGTGTTTGCTAAACAGAAGGAATTCTGGGTGAATATGCCCCTATGTCTAGGGCAGAGGGGAGGAAGAGACCCAGTGACATCTGCACATGCTGCCCGATCTAAACATTCTCTGCTGTTCTGCCTAGGCCTTCCCTGAGGAGCTGGCAGAACCAGTGGCACTGTCTCTGAGGCTGGAGTTGGGGAGGACTGGGAGTGATTAAGACTTTTCTCTTTTTGTTGTAGAACTCTGCTTGACCAGAAGGTAGAAGTAACCTTATCTGCATTATCTATCTACTCCAGCCTAGAGCATAGGTTCTACTCAATAGGAGGTGCTTAGTAAATGCTTATTAGATGAATGAATGAATGAATGAATGAATGAATGAATGAATGATTGGCTCTGAGCTCCTATTGGAAGACTGGGCTCACTTTGACCCCCTGGGTTTCAAGTGTGAATTGTAATCAAGAGTGAATCCAGCACTATTCGGGGTCCCCTTTCTCTTAAACCTTCTAGGGGCTCCCTACTTCCCTCCCATGGTGCCTGAGCTATTGGGTCAGCAGAAAGGTCTCTGGGAGACCCCTGAGGGTAGTCATGCTGGTTAGGGTGAGGAATCAGCTGCAACCCCAGCTTTCATGGCTCTGGCTGCAGGTGCCTCCCTGAGGCTTTGGCTCACAGGTGTGTTTTTCTTACTCAGAGTTAGGCAGGGTCTGGGGCTAGAGCAATAAACAACCAGGCATCGGGTGACCCACAGCCCCCGTAAAGCTCCACCCAGGGGTCTTTAGCTAGAAAGGACTCCTTGTGCCTGGCCTGGGTGGGGGCAGGCATTACATACCTCTGCTTGCCTTATGGGGGAGTTGTGTAGACCTCCAGTGGGCAGCAACTCTCCTGGAATCTGCCCACCCGGCAGGCCCCTTGGCTTCCGGGCCAAGAATAACCTGCCTGTGGCTGCCTTTGCTGTGGTATTGCCTGTGAGGGGGTGGGGATGGTGTGAGGTGGGGGGGAGGAAGTGGGTAGTAGGGTTTGGGGTGAGGGCACACGCAATAGAACTGTTCTGGTAGAGGGCAGATGGGGGCCAAATTAGGCTTGGGCTAAGGTCTGGGTAGTTCCTGTCAGAACTAGGAGACTCTTACTTTTCTGTACTTCCTCACTCCTTCTCCAACCCTGCCCCCCCTTCACTGAGTAAGAGTAATCATTTTAATTCACAACACAATCATGCTCATAATGATTCCATAGCACTCTATAGCAAGTCTAGCCCATGGTGACCCGTACAAGACTTTTTGCATTCCCTTACCTGAAATGTTCTTTCTTTCCTCTTACTTGTCTGACTCACTCTTCCATTCCAAGTCTACCTTTAGGTCCTGTGTCATCTAGGAAATATTCTTTGATGACCCCACATTGAACTTTCCCTCCTCTGAATCAGACATTGAAATCTTAGAACAGAGAGAGGAGAGCTTAGGTCATATCAACAATGGATGTGAAATTCCAGTTACTCATAAGCGTATCATCATATTCATCAGAAGACCCAGAAATAGAGGCGAGCCAATCAAAGAGCAAGAGTCAATGGGCAGCTTGAGCACTGCCCTGGTATAGACAGTGTTGTATAGTTTTGGGTTGTGCGGAGTTGTGTTGTGTTGTATTGTAGCATTTCACAACATATCTTAGCATATCATATGTCATATCCTGCTAGTGGATCTGTAATCTCAGGGTTATAATCACTCCACCTGTTGGTACACATTCCAGGCTATCAGCCAATCCGTGCCTTCTTATCCTGTTTGATTCTTGTTCATATCCATCCTCTCTATTCTCCCATCGCTTCTTCCCAGAGGATCTGGGATACAAAAAGCTTTACTTGGACCCTTTGATATTTTGTGGAAACTATGGCAATACTTAGACTCTTAATCTAATGTCCCTCATTCTTATAACATGAAGAGTACCCCTCCTTTCTTGATCACATCTGACCTCGATGATGTGATATTTTTTTCACATGACACCGAATGCAGAAATTTTTATTGGGAATATTCTACAAACCTATCTCTTGCTTATCAGAGGTCTTTCTATGGCTCTTTGGGTCATTGGCAGTTTTTATTTTTTTTGCATTTGTGATGTTTCATGATTTTTGGCCACATAGCATCAATGATAGACTATTGGTGTTAATGAGTTTTGGTGGAAGAGAATAGTATAAAAAGGGCTGTCAAATTTCTAAACTGTGATTCCAGCTTACTCTCTTCTTTTTTCAGTTCAGGGCCCACCCACAACATATGTACTGTTGAATGAATTTGATAAGCAGCTCATTCCGCTGCATGTGGGCAACATGTATTTTTAATATGCCAAGTTTTTTTTTTCCTGTGTGGTTTAGTTGGCCAATCTTTTTTTAAAAGTACATTTTATTGATATATCTTGTTTTTACATTTCCCAATGTATCCTTCTCCCATCCCTTGCCACAGAGCTTTTCCTTATAATAAAGAACAAAAAAAGAGGAAAAAAAATTCAGTAAAACTAATTCACATATTGAAAAAGTCTGACATGGTATGTATTGTACCATAGCCATAGTCCCTAACCTCTGCATAGAAGGAGGGGGAGAACATAGCGTTGAGTGTGTCTTCTTTGGAGTCATTGGCTATTCTAATTTCATAGCATTTAGTGTCTATTATTTTGTTGTTCTTCTTTCCATCGACATTATTGTAATCATGGTATTGTTTTCCTGGATCTTCTTACTTTGCTTGGCATCAGTTCACATGTCTTCCTGCATTTTTCTCTGCATTTATAATTTTCGTTATAGCACAGTGATAGTCCATTAAATTTATGTACCAAAACTTGTAACCATTCTCTAGTTGATGAGCATCTTCTTTATTTCAAGTTCTTTTCTACAAAAAAAGC
This sequence comes from Pseudocheirus occidentalis, assembly GCA_028646575.1. Taxonomy (NCBI): domain Eukaryota; kingdom Metazoa; phylum Chordata; class Mammalia; order Diprotodontia; family Pseudocheiridae; genus Pseudocheirus; species Pseudocheirus occidentalis. Next base: position 25,293,596 of record CM053595.1, on the reverse strand, counting down.
ATTGCTTTAAATATTTTGGTGTGTGGAGGGCCTTTCTTTTTGTCACTGATTCTTTTTTTTTAATTTTATTTTATTATTTTTTAAATTTTAATTCATTTTCTTGGTTACATCATTCATTTCCACAAGGTTTTGAGTTACAAATTTTCTCCCCTTTTTGCCCCTACCCCCCAGCCCAGAACATTGATCCCACTGTAAGGCCCCTTCCACAATCTGTTCCCTTTTATGCC
>CM053595.1:25276186-25292869 GCA_028646575.1 Pseudocheirus occidentalis | reverse complement strand
TGCTTTTTTTTTTTTTGGAGGGCAGTTGGGGTTAAGTGACTTGCCCAAAGTCACATGGCTAGTTAGTGTGTCAAGTGTCTGAGGCCAGATTTGAACTCAGGTCCTCCTGACTCCAGGGCCAGTGCTTTACTCACTGCACCACCTAGCCGCCCCACTCAAGGTCATTCTTAAAATAATATTGCTGTCGCTACATACAATATTTCTTTGTTCTGCTTATTTCACCCTTCATTATTTCATGCAAGTCTTTCCATGTTTTTCTAAAGCCATTGAGCTTATCATTCTTCATTTCTACCTGACTTTCAACGTTCCACTGAGGCATCTCATCTTCTGTGAAGCCTTCCCTCATCTTTTCCCTACTTTGTCTCTCCTCTGTGATTTAAACCAGTAGTGATTTCCCCTTCCTGGGGTCTCTCTCATCATATTTGTTTCAGTTATCTCATGCATTCTTAACCTACTTTGCATTAAAATTAAATCCTCCTTCAAAGCCTCATTGTGGTGTACAGGTGGCTCTAGGTTTTCTAAGACTATCTTACTGGATGACAAGTTATGGCAGATCTTGCTGTGCTGGAAAGTCTTTCTGTATGGGCCTGGTAACAGATGCTATTTTTATCCTCTGAGACCCAGTCTGGCTAAGTTCAGAGAGGCTTATTACCAGGTTGGCTGTAGGCGATCAATCCCCACTGATAGAATTGTAGATAATTGATGTGTAAGTATTATAGTTATTACATCTTACCTTTTCTGCTTGCCTCCAGAGGGCAGAAGGGACACTGACTTATTATCCTTATATCTATCACAGCATTTAACATAAAGTCTTGCATATAGTCCGTATTTTTAAAACTATATTGATATTTATTTTTTAATACCACTTTCATTTCCAAATGTATTCCTCACTTTGCCCTCCACATTAAGCTGTCTTTTATAACAAAGAATAAAAAAGAAGAGAAAAAAAGCAATCCAGGAAAAACGAATCCACTTATAATCATGTTTAATAATATATGCAATATTCTGTAATTTCCTACCTTTGCAAAGAAGGAGGTGAGATAGTAGCAACCTTAGTAGGTGTTTGCTGAATGCCTAAGCTGGAGCTCCCTAGGATGGGTGACATCTCCGTAACTGCCAAGGCCCATTTCCAGGTGATGAGCCCCTCCCTGGGCAGAGAAGGTCTGAGGGATCAGGTCACGTCTCTCTCCTACAGAGCAAAGGGCCAATAGAGCAGCACCCTCTCCCCTGTCTCATTCTTCCCACCTTCAGACTTCAGAAGACTTTAAAACAGACGGTGCTGAAGCTGAAATGTTAAAACTGGAAAGGAATTTAGAGCATAAAAAGTTGAAGCCAGGATGGGCCTTAGGACACAGAATCTAGAGTATCAGAGTTGGAAGGAACCTTTACAATATGGCAAATCAGAGCTTGAAAGGAATAAAACGAAATGTCAGAGCTAAAAAGGTCTTAAGAACACAGAGTCAGAACTGGAAGAAAACTTAGTCAATCCCCCTCAGTTTATTAATGGGGAATTTATCTCGTCAAATGTCCTTAGTTTTGTTGTTCAGGTGTTTCAGTCATGTGTGACTATATGTCACGTGTGACTCTTTGCGACCCCATTTGGGGTTTTCTCAGCAAAGACCCTGGAGCAGTTTGCAATTTTCTTCTCCAGGTCATTTTACAGATGAGGAAACTGAGGCAAACAGGGTTAAGGGACTTACAAAGCTAGTAAATCTCTGAAGTTTAGATTTGAAGCCAGGTCCTTTAGGCACTGTATCCACTGTGCCACCTAGCCCTTCCTCACCCTGCCCCGGTTTACTAATGGGGAATTTATCTAGTTAAACCCCTTCATTTTACAGATGGGGAGACTCGGGACCAGAGTGAGGAAAGAGCTTTCGGCTAGTTAGTGTCGTAGCTGGGATTAGATCCCCGCTTTCCTGACTTCTAGTTGAGGAGGCTTTTCACCATTCCAGACTTTCCTTCTTTTTTACTTAGGGAGGAACGTTTTTGGAATGTATGCTTCTTAAAAGCAGATTCTCTTGCTTTTCCATGTGTGTTCCCAGCTAAATTAAGCATATAGTAAATGCTTAATGTTGATGGTAATGGTGATGATGGAAGTTAGTGTTTGTATAGCATTTTAAAGTTTACAAAGTGCTCTCCAAATATTTTCTCATTTTGTCCTCACAACCACCCTTGGATGAGGGGCTGTCATTATTATCTATTTTACATATGAGGAAACTGAGGCAGACAGAGGGTAAGTGACTTTGCCAGGGTCACTTAGGTAGTAAGTGTCTGAGACCGGATTTGAACCCAGGTGTTCCTGACTCTAGGTCTGGCATTCTATCAACTACACATGTGTTATTCAGTCATTTCGGAAATGTCTGACCCTCTGTGACTCCATTTGGGGTTTGCTTGGCAAAGGTATGGACTGGTTTGCTGTTTCTTTCCCCAGGGGATTGATCTATTTTGTCAGACAATCAGAGGGTAAGTGACTTTGCCAGGGTTACACAGGTAGGAAGTTTCCGAGGATGGATTTGAACTCAGGTCTTCCTGACTCCAGACCCAGCACTCTCTCCACTGAGCTACGGATTGCCTCCTAACTGCACATTAAGCTTTTATAAATACTTGGTAAATGCTCATTCATTCGTTTCTTCATTCATTCCAACTTTAGGTCTGAAGTGAGCAAAGGGGAAGTCAGATTTGTGCTAATGCATTCACATTGTGCTTTTCTCCCCCTCCTAATTTCATTCTGCCACACAGGTACCAGATCCACACAGGACTCCAGCACTCAATCATACGTCCCCGTCAGCCCAGTTGCCTGCCCCTCGACCGGGTGACGCTGCCACAAAAGCTTCAGGAAGCGGGTTACTCCACTCACATGGTGGGCAAATGGCACTTAGGCTTCTATAAGAAGGCATGTCTGCCCACGCGACGTGGTTTCGATACCTTCCTGGGCTCTCTGACAGGCAACGTGGACTACTACACATATGACAACTGCGACGGGCCTGGTGTGTGTGGCTATGACCTTCATGAAGGTGAGAGTGTGGCGTGGGAGCAGAGTGGCCAGTACTCTACCCTGCTGTATGCCCAGCGTGCCAGTCAGATCTTGGCTAGCCACAGTCCCCGCCAGCCCCTCTTCCTCTATGTAGCATTTCAGGCTGTGCACACGCCGCTGCAGTCTCCCCGTGAGTACCTGTACCGCTACCGTACCATGGGCAACGTGGCTCGGCGCAAATATGCTGCCATGGTGACCTGTATGGATGAGGCCGTGCGCAATATCACGTGGGCCCTGAAGCGTTATGGCTACTATGACAACAGCATCATTATCTTCTCCACTGATAATGGCGGCCAGACCTTCTCTGGAGGAAGCAACTGGCCCCTGAGGGGCCGCAAGGGCACCTATTGGGAGGGTGGTGTGCGTGGCATAGGCTTTGTTCACAGCCCGCTGCTCAAGAAGAAGAGGAGGACAAGCCGGGCACTGGTGCATATCACAGACTGGTACCCTACACTGGTGACACTGGCCGGGGGTAGCGTGTCTGAGGCAGAGGGGTTGGATGGCTACAATGTTTGGCCGGCCATCAGTGAGGGCCAGGCTTCACCTCGCATGGAGATTCTGCACAACATTGACCCTCTCTACAACCACGCCAAGCACGGCTCCCTTGAGGGTGGCTTTGGCATTTGGAATACTGCTGTGCAAGCTTCTATTCGGGTTGGTGAGTGGAAGCTGCTGACAGGGGACCCTGGCTACAGTGACTGGATCCCCCCCCAGACTCTTGCCAACTTCCCTGGCAGCTGGTGGAACCTGGAGCGGTTGGCAGATGGCACCCGCCAGTCCGTGTGGCTCTTTAACATCAGTGCTGACCCCTATGAACGTGAGGACCTGGCAGCCCAAAGACCTGACGTGGTCCGTTCTTTGTTGGCTCGGCTGGCATATTACAACCGGACAGCCATCCCTGTGCGTTACCCGGCTGAGAATCCTCGGGCCCACCCTGACTTCAATGGGGGTGCCTGGGGCCCATGGGTTAGTGAGGAGGAGGAGGAGGAAGAGGAAGAGGAAGAGGAAGAGGCTGGGGAAGGGAGGAGCCGGGGTTCTCACAGGGGCAGAAAGAAGTGCAAAATTTGTAAACTTCGCTCTTTCTTCCGTAAGCTCAACACCAGGCTGATGTCCAACCGCATCTGACCGGGTATAGGCTGGGGGTGGGGGTCTCTGATTCCAGCTCTTCCTCCAGGGCTTCTTCTGGCTGGCTCCCATTCATGACTGGGAAACCCTCAGAGAAGAGACTTCTGGTTACCTAAGTACCTGTTTTCTCTTAGAGAAAAATGGGAGCTAGCTTAACTGAATTGGGATAGGGGGAGGGTATGCCCTGAAAGTGAACCAGGGATAGTTTAGGAACAGGAATATCTCTTAGGCTTTGGGCTGGGGTGACTGACACAACCTGATTGGTGGTGATACGTCTTGATTTGTTCAATTCTATAACAGTCCTCCTGGAGCTCAGCCGCAGAGAGGAAGGGGTAGGAATGTGGGTTCAGGACCAGGTCTTATGGCCATTTATACCCCTGCACCACCCTAGCTACGCTTGGAGGGAGGAGCAGAGTTTCTCTTCCATGCCCACCTTCTTGTTCCCACCCAAATAAAGGTATTCCCCCAGCTTTAGCTGATGGGAGCTAGGCTGGTACCAAGAGAGGGTGTGGAGGAGTGGAGAGAGTCTAGGGAAAACGGTCCTGGCTAGGTGGGTGATTCCCCATCGGGCCTGCTAAAGAAGATCTAATCCATGGGGAGGGAAGTGGGATTTGGTGGCTTATGCCATCCCTACCATCTCTAAGAATCGATGATTTTAAGATTCAGGAGCTTCCTCCATCCAGCTAGCCTCTGGCAAATGGGGTGCTGGTGGTGGCAATGGTAGTGAGTGTCAGCCACTCTTGGGCATGTGCAAACATGCAGAGCATTAAGCATTTATTAAGTGCCTGCTCTGTACCAAGCACAGACTAAGTGAATGATTATGAACACATATAAGCATGTATATGGTTAGGTCATTGTGCAGAGGGGTATAAATATGTGCATGTGTAGTCATTCATAAGTCATTGACACACACTGTCCAGTGTATGCCCTGGGCTCGGGTGGGGGAAGGGATGCTAGGAGTGGAAGTGGGAGAAACCGTGTGTGTATGCAAGCATATGCATGTGTGTGTGCACACGTGTACGCACACACTGAGGGGCAGGCACGAGGGGTGTGGGGGTTAAAAGCCTCTAATGTACACTGTGTTTTAATTCTGCACAGCCTGTTCTGTGTTTCTCCCTCTAGGTTCCAGTCGGTGCCGCATGTGTAGGCGATGGCTCTGCTGTGAATTTTGAAAATAGTTATTTTTGTCTCTGGCAAATGAGGCCTGTTAGGACTTGTCAGCTCAGGGATGAGCTGCAGGGGGTGAGGGGGGAGGGGTTTTGCTGTCACAAAATCACATTCATTTAAAACCGGCCACTGAAGGATTCGAAACAGCCTAGGGGCTGGTGGCCAAGGGGAATAGAGTCCCAGCAGCCTGGAGAGGCCTGAGGAGGATGGGGAGAGGGCAGGAGCAGCCCCTCCTCTTCCCTCCAGTTCCATCTTTATTTCCCTTAAAGTGAAGCATTAGATTGGTTTTGCCCCAGGGCTGGTAGGAAGACGTCTGTTTGGGGAGGCTGTAGGATCCATATCTAAAGGAGGCAAAGACAGGTTCTTTTCAGGTGTTGCCAGGAGTCCTGGCACAGATGCTTGTCCACCCATGGCACCATGGCACCACTCTGCAAGTGGGAAACCTCTCCCTTCCCTACCCTCCTTGCCAAGGGTTGGAGACTGGGGAGATGATGAGACCCTGGGAGAGGCTGTGGTGGGCTGTTGGGCCACACGGTGACAAGAAGATGGGGCCAGTGATTGCCCTGGGGAGTGTCTGATCTGGACCAGCCCCAGAAGGATCCCTAATTGCTCTGGACTACTCTAGCTAACCTGTCTTTTGCCTGAGCCCTCACTGGTTTATTTTGAACTTGTTAAACTCATCCCAGTGCCGTTAATGTCCCAATAAAGCTTGGACGGTCAACACTATCCCGATGCTCTGGTAGTTTGCTCACGGTTTTGGACCCTCCCATTTTCTCTCTAATAATGTTCCTCTCCCTGCCTTCAGGAAGAGCGGCAGCAATATTTTCCTGTTGGCCACTGTTACCTACCTCTTATCCTTTGGAAAAAGATAGTCAAAATCCATCAAGCGTTTACTGAGCACCTACCACATGCAAGTCACTGAACTGTGTCCCAAGGAAGCAGATCCAGTAAAAAAAAAAAAATCTTTGCCCTCTCCTTTGAGGGTCTTACATTTGACTGGACAGCTTGGCAGTGTCTTGAGATGAGGGAACCTTTTCTCCCTTCTTCCCTCCACTCCCACCCTTAAGCCCAGTGAGTAGGAAGCAGTATGACACAGTATGACACAGCACATATTTTCTCTAGCATTGGGAGTCAGGAGATCTGGGATCTATTCCCTGCCTCACAGTGACCTTGGGCACATTGCTCCCCCTTTCTAGGACTTCCCTTTCCTTATCTGTAAAATGGAGGATTGGAATATTAATGCCCTCTAAGGGTCCAGCCGGCTCTGACTTTCTCAGCTGCAGATCCCCCAGGACACAAACCTGTCTTTGACCTTGGAGGTGAGTGACCCTGAGTCAGCTCTCTCAGAGGAAGCAGATCTATTGGGGGCATAGTGAGTCAAGAACTGAATTCAAATCCTACCTCCAACACTTAGCAATGTGACTATAGGCGAGTCATTCAAACTCACTAAGGCACAATTTCCTTCTTAGTAAACAAGATGAACAATACCTGTAGCGTCTACCTTACAGGACTGTTGTGAGGCTCAAATGAAATGTTTGCAAAACCTAAATAAATGTCAGATACTGCCATCATCCCCCACACTGTCCCTATCTCCCCCTCCCCCCGGGTTGCCAGAACCTACGGGCGCATGGATGTGGCTCCCTGGTTCTCCTGCGGTCTGTGTTGGCCACTGGGTGGCAGCGAGTCCTTGGAAGCCGCTCTTCAGCTGTGAGAGAGCAGAGAGGCCAAGGGGATGGCCACATTCCCAGCTGCGCCCTAATCCTCCAGGCTACTGCCCGTGAACCCACGAGTTAGGTGCCTGGGAGTACAATGTAGGGAGAGAGCCTCAGAGCAGCCGAATCGGACTTGGGCACAGGGACTGTCTTTTTCCTCTTTTTGTGTACCCAGCGCTTAGCGCAGTGTCTGTGACATAGTTGGTCCTTAGTGTTTACAGCACTGACTGGCTGCTTCACTGTCTCCCTCCCTCTGCCTCAGTGGGTACCTATCCTGCCACCTTAGAAGCAGAGATGGCAGACTTGGTGGTGCATGTGGAGAGAATGCCAAGAGAGAAGGGAAGCAGGGAAAAGAAAGAAGGCGAAGAGATGAGAGGGGGGTTCGAAGAAGGGAGGGCTTCATTACTGCACATTCCTTCTCCCCCCTACTTGGGGCATTGGGGTTTACACTCTGCCAGCCTGGGGAAACTGTCCTTTGAGTGGGGAAGGTAAAACTGGCCTGAGCCCCAGGTCTCCCAGTACTACGACCTGGCTTCTAGAGGATAGACCCATACTCATTCCTGATAGTCATTCCCACTGGGTTCTGGCCCTCCTCATGCTTGCCTGTCTGTTTACTTTCCTGGCACTGGGCAGTCAAGAAACCCAACCAGGGCAGGGGCAGGGGCCTGGCTCAATGACAGCCCCTCTGTGGGGCCCCCCACTTGGGTTGCTGCCTTCTGACTTCTCCCATTTCCTTTCACTTTCCTTCATTTTTTCCTGCCCCAAAGAGGCAATACGGTACAGTAGAAAGCATGCTGGATTCAGGGTCTGGGTACAAATTTTGCCCCTATATGTCACCAGTATGACTTTGGGTAAGTCATTGTACATCTAGGGCCTGAGATTCCTCACATAAAGTAAGGGAATCACATGGACAATTTTGGAATTCTCTTACATGTCTAGATCTAGAATCCTTTCCTCTCAGAAGAAGGAAAGAAGTGTTGGGAAAGGGCAAATGTCGGTTTTTATTTTTAAGGAAGAGAGTAGAAGGTACACACCATAGGTCAGCATGATTGCCTTTGAGTCATGGAAAAATTCTAGAACGTGTTTCTTTGTTTATCTTGAGATTTATTGTTTTATTATTTACTTAATTTCAAATATATCCCTCTGAGAGGCAGCTAAGAGGTGTAGTAGATAGAGCTGGCCTGGAGTCAGGAAGACCTGAGTTCAAATTTGACTTTAGATACTTACTAGCTGTGTGACCCTGGGCAAGTCACATAACCTCTCTGCCTCAGTTTGCTCAACTGTAAGATGGGGATAATAGCCCCTACCTCCCAGGATTGTTGTGAGGGTCAAAATGAGATAATATTTGTGAAAGGTTTAGCACAGGGCCTGGTACATAGTAGGCATTTAATAGATTTTTGCTTTCTTCCTTCTGTCTCTTACCCTTTGTAACAAAGAGTAAAGAAAGGGGAAAAATAGTACTGCAAAATTAACCAACAGAACAATGACAGCAGATGCGACATTTCACCCTCCTGGTCCCTCATCCCTGCAAAGACGGGAAGGAGGGAGTCACGTTCTCCCCTGTCTCCTTCAGAGTCAAGCTTGGCCATTATAATTAGACAGTGCTCAAGATTTGATTTGATTTGATTTTCCCTGTTGTTTTCTCTATTTACATTGTTAGAACATACTAACCAAAGCATAATGAACATGGAGAGAGAGAGAAGTAGCAATCGCAAAAAGCCAGAGTGGCGTCATTGAGAGAGCGTCATGTCAGACTAACCTAATTTCCTTTTTTTTTTTTTTCTTTATGGAAAGGGTTACTAGATCAAAGGAATGCTGTCATATAGTTTGTTGGCATATAGATTTGAGCAAGTCATGGGATGAAATCTCTCATGTAATTTTTGTGGATGAGATGGAGATATGCAGGCTACATAAAATATGATGAGGTGGTTTTGGAACTGACTAAATGGCTGATTACAAAAGGTAATTAGTTCCATGTCAGCTGGGAAGGAGGTGCCTAATGGAGGGTGTGAGGGATCTCTCCATGGCCTTGTGTTATTTAATATCTTATCAATTATTTGAATAGAAGCTTGAAAATGATTATCAAATGTGCAGATGACATGAAGTTTGGAGCAATAGCTAACATATAGTTCAGAATTAGGATCCAAAAAGATCTTGAAAGACAAGAATGTTGGGCTAAATCTAATAAAATGAAATTGAATTAGGAAACATGCACATCTTACAATTGGTTCAACAAGTTAACTGCTTGTGTATAAGACAGGAAAGGCGTGGTTAGGGAGCAGTTCATCTGAAAGAGATGTTTTTAATATTGGGGGGAAGGTTTTAATTGGCTGTATGGTTGATTAAGTTAATAGTGTGATAGCGCAGTCGAAAAAGATAATGTAATCTTAGGCTACATCATAAGAGTCATAATGTCCAAAATGAGAGATGCTCTACTTTGCTTTTGTCAAACCATCCCTGGAATACTCTGGGTGCCACACTTTATAAAAGATATTGACAAGCTAGAGAGTGTCTGATGGTGGGTAACCAGGATGGTAAAAGGCTTTGAGATCGTGGCACATAAAGATCTGTTGATTCTTTTTTGTTTGTTTGTTTTGGAGGGGAGAAGGCAGGGCATTTGGGATTAAGCGACTTGCCAAGGTCACATGGCTAGTAGGTGTTAGGTATCTGAGGTCGGATTTGAACTCAGGTCCTCCTGACTCCAGGGCTGGTGCTTTATTCACTGCACCACCTAGCCTCCCCAAGATGTGTTGTTAGTCTGGAGAGAAGACTTAGCAGGAACATGGTGGTCATTTTCAAGAATTTGAAGGGCTGTTATGAAGCAGGATTAGGCGATGTCTCCAGAAGGCAGAAGCAGGGACAACGGGTGGAAGTTGCAGAAGGGAGATTTAGGAAGGAAATATGAAGATGACACAGGGAAAAGTCTACCAGCTATCCAAGCTATCCATAAGCTTGAAACATCTCTCAAGTTGTTGTTGAGTCATGTCTGACTCTCCATGACCCTATTTGGGGTTTTCTTGGCAGAGATACTAGACAGGTTTGCCATTTCCTTCTCCAGCTCATTTTACAGATGAGGAAACTGAGGTAAACAGAACTAAGTGACTTACTTGCCCAGGGTCACGCAGCTAGTAAGTGCCTGAGTTCAGATTTGAACTCAGGTCCTCCTGACTCCAGCTCCAGCACTGTATCCATTGTGCCATCTGGCTGACCCTCAAGAGTCAATTGTTAAATTTTCAGCATGAATATTTACACCTCAGCAGCAAATACTACAAGCCAGGGCTTGATTTATTGCCTTGTGAATTATTTAGATTTTTTAAAACGGAGGAAATAGGCACATCTAGGTGTCACAGTGAATAGAGCACCGGCCCTGGAGTCAGGAGGATGTGAGTTCAAATCTGACTTTAGATGCTTGATACACTTACTAGCCGTGTGACTTTGGGCAATTCACTTAACCCCAACTGCCCTCCAAAAAGCAAAAAAAAAAAATTGGAGAAAATATTAGTAATGCATGTTTAACTTAAAAGTGTACAGAGCACACATTTAAAAATTTCTAGAGAGCTGGTTGTTAAACATTTATTAGCACACCCCTGGCTGCCTTGGTGAAGAACAGACTTCTCCTGAGTGCAGTTCTTCATACAAAGGCTGGATGGCCATTCATTTTGTAAGCTGTAAGGAAGGGACTCTTGTTCAGATGTGAATTGTATTTGATGGTGTCTGAGAACCCATCCGACTGTGAGATTCTGTGATTCTCTCTAATTAATAATGACAGCTCTCTTTTCCATAGTGCTTTAAGATTTGCAAAGTACTTAGAAAAACCCTGTGGATAGTGTGTGTAGGTGTCATCACTTTAGTTTTACAGAAGAAATAGATAAAGTCCAGTGGTGTGAAGTGAATTCCCCAGGGTCCTATAGCTAGTAAGGGTTGGTTGGAGTCAAGACTTGAATCTAAGACCAAAATAGCCTTTGTCCCAAGCTAAACCACCATTCAGTTAGTGAATCAGGACCCCCTCCAAGATGCCCTTCCTTTCTCCTTATGAATCACTTCTCCACTCTTTTTTATCCCTATTCCTTAAATTGTTAAATGAGATAAGTCCTTACTCCTGGAGAATCATGCTGAAAACCTTTTTCTCCACCTAGATTCAGAAAGGATATCTTCCAAGTGTAGGGAGGAATCAGGGGAGCTGGGCGTTGGGGACAGGCACTCTAGTATTAGGAGACTGGCCATATGAGCACATTCCTTTGTGTCCATGGGGATACTTGAGTAAGGGTTGATGGACAGACTCAGTATCCCTCACTTGTCACTATCCTGGCCAGTGATGCAGAGATGCTCCCTTGAATCCAAACATGTTTCTGCATTGTCATATGGATAGGAAGTCACTTAGACCTCTCTGGTCATGTAACTTGGCATGGCTTGAAAGTTGGGAAACAAATTTATTTTGACTTCAAAGGCTGCTCCCTGGGCACAGTAGGAAACCCAGAAAGCCACAGCACTAAGCTGAGCACATATGTGGGCCTTCATATCAGCATGGCAAAGTAAGGACTTGGCAGACTTCAGTACTTCTGGGTGTCAGTCTATGGTGCTCATCTCAGAAAACCACACACATGTGTGCCAGATGTCAGCGTGCACATGAGTATAAGTGCCAGAGGCTGTAATCATCCTTTCCTGCTCTCACTGATGGACAAACACAAGCTGGCTTCTTGTCACTGCTGTGACGGACCAGTGGGTACTGTTGACAGTACCTTTTTCCCTTATGTCCCTCCTTCTTTCTGTCCCATGAATCTGGTGGGCAGGGAAGCTATATGTTTGTTGTAATTCCTCCTTATCAGTGGCAGTAATTATACAATAAGGTGAGAAATGATGAACCAATCAGAACCAACGTTTTGCCGCTGCCTGAGCCAATTAGAGGACCAATCCTCTTGTCTTGCCTTTTCTAGATGAGAATTCACTTTTGTGGAGTTAGAAGACGATCAGCTAGTGATCTTCCTCTCTCTGTGGGCTTCCCCTGCTTCTGCCCCACACCTACTAGGAGACTTTGTCTTGTTCAGTCAAGATGACTTAGTCAAGAGGACCCTTTCACCTCACTCCAGCATCTTCCTTTTCCTCTTTTCCATCTCCCATCACTTAACCATTTTCCTTCCTTCAACTCCCTACATCACCTCTTGGTATTGCCAGGGAAAGAAAGGAGGAGCGTTCAAGAAGTGAGGCAGAAAGGAGTGTAAGGAGAGATGAAGAAAAAGGAGGAATCACTCATATTCACCTACCTTGTGTTACAAAGCCCTTGCTTTCTGTGCAGCATCTGCTAGGAGACAGGTGTAACTGCTACTTAAATACCTTCAGTGATGGGGAGCTCCTTAGTACATAAGGCAGCACAATTCATGGTTTGTCGTCTCTGTTAGAAAGTGTTTCTTTATGTTGATTTGAAGTCAGTTCAGTATTGACTTTCCCTGGTTGTTCCTAAGTCTGCTTTCTGGGGTTAAACAGAAAAAGTCTGATTCATTCAGATAAGACAGTAACCACAATCCCCCTGAACCTTGAACTGATTCTTAAATGGCACAATCCATTGCTCCTTCACCATTCTGGCTACCTTTCTCTGGCCTTGCCAATGTCCGTCCCAACACGTGGTGCCCAGAAAGTAAGACAATACTCTAGATATGATCCAACCCAGATTCTGTGCAACCCAGGATGGCATCATTTATTTGTTCATTGATTGACTGATTGATTGAAACAATATCATACTTGAGATCTTTATTGATCTTGTGGTTAACTAAAATTCCCCCATCTCCAGATCTTTGTCACACAAACTGCTACATGTCTAGGGCTGGGGGCTAGATAAGATGACAGTATGGTATAACCCTAAGTTATAGGGATATGAATTATAGACAAGGATGTGCAGAAGCCAGCTAGTAAAGGTCCTTGAGAGCCGAGTGTTAAATTTTTGGGGTGAGCATTTACATCTCAGAAATCAGCAACTGAGAAGACAGCTAGTGGCACAGAGTACCAGGCCTGGAGTCAGAGGGATTCATCTTCCTGAGTTCAGATCTGGCTCCCAACACTAGCCGTGTGACCCTGGGCAAGTCACTTGAGTGGTTATTCAACATTTACTAGTACATGGCTAGTTATAACCCCAGCTCTACCAATGAATAGCTATATAACTCTGAGCAAGTTACATTCTCTTTCTTAGCTTAAGTTTTGTCTTGTGTAAAATGAGAATCTTTAATTAGATGTCTAAGGTTCCTTTTAAAGCTAGCATTCTATGTTCTAAAGTGTCTTCACTGTTAATATCTGTGATCTGATAAAGCCTCTGCCCTCCTGGTTTTCTAGGTGCAGACCAAGGAATACTATCCCCCAGGAAAGAGAAAGGAGGTGTTGGGAATTTGGCAAGCTGTGAGATACAAAGGTCTGCTTCCATGGACTAGAAACTCAGTAGAGGGGATTAGCAGATAGAGGGAAAATATAGTATCCCTTTCCTAGTCCAGTTTTCTGTGTCTAGGCTTCTTTCATTGCGGTCACCTCTCCTTCTCACCCGCCACTGCACCACATAGTCTGCTCAGGGTGGGCATTTTCACTAGGCACAGCTTCTGTGGAAAAAGATGCGGGTGGAAAAAGAAGGGATCCAGGTGGAAGAGCCAGGACATGAGGAGGTGGGAACTACAGGACATCCTGTTGGGTCCCTCACTCTGTGGCTAAGATTTCTGCCAAGCCCTGCTCTTAGTTAAATTCCTCCCCCTCTCCCCTTTATCCACCCCTTCCCCTACTCATGTTGCCAAAGGGCAACTGTCCTGTTCCTGGTGGGTACTGAAGGTGGAGGTAATAGCATATCCAATGTTTTGCTGCCCATTAGCTGAGCAGCAGTCCTGTGTGCCCAGGCACATGACAGGGCCCTCCTTTATGCTTCTGAATTGCTACGTTGGCGGGAGAAGGGAAAGTGTATTGTGTGCAAAAACAAAACCAAGTAGTTTTTCCTTTTTCTGAAGGTGGTGATGGTGCAATTAATGGCTGAGCCATTACCTCCTCCCTCTCTTCCACCTCCCTCCCGCTCTTCTCATTCCCCTTTCTATCTCCCCCGCCCTCTTGGATTTCTTTCCTTTGAAAAAGTGGCTATACCTGACGAGTTCAATTCGCCACCTGGAGAAGCCTATCACTTCAGGGGTTACGCTGTTCCCTGTTCTCATCTCTGGCTCCCGGGCAAGGGGCAGGCAGGCATTTCCTGCAACCAGGGAAAGATGGAAGTGGGAGTGGGTAGGATGGTGTGGTGTGGTGTGTGTGTGTGTGTGTGTGTGTGTGTGTGTGTGAGAGAGAGAGAGAGAGAGAGAGAGAGAGAGAGAGACAGAGAGAGACAGAGACAGAGAGACAGAGAGAGACAGAGAGACAGAGACAGAGAGACAGAGAAAGAGACAGAGACAGAGAGACAGAAAGAGATGGAGGGAGGGAGAGAGAGATCATCTGGAACCCAGATCCCTAGAATATCACTAGACGCAGGGATTTTGGAGAAGCATGAAAGCAAGTCACTAGAGTTTGGGAAATGCCTGTAAGGAAGGAGGCCAGCGTTGTTGATAACTGGGTGGAGTGGAATTGGAAAATTTTGGAGAATGATGTAGATGTTTGAAATTGTTCCCTCCCCACCCCCAACTCTGGCCTCACTGAAAGACAATTTTCTGGGCTTCAGTTTATCTGATTGTGAAATGGGACCAAGGTATTCCCTCCTCCTGGGAAAATATAAAAGTTTATGATTTTGACTATGTCTGTAACTTGTATTCTCAGGTTAGTCCCTGGTAGAGCTGTGGGCTTACCCTTTCTGGATCTCCCTTTGTCTCCTCTAGAAAGATGGGGTGATGACTAGGAGGGTGAATCCTTGTAAGGTCTCAGTTCTGGAGCAAGTGGTGGCAAAAAGTCCTGTAATTATAGCTGCTGGTGGAGAAGATAAAAGTCGGCAGAGAATATGGACCTGTTGGGGGGAGTGAGGGAGAGTGGTGCTAAGGGTGAGCAAGAGACATCAAGATAAATTTTTTCCATGGTGAGAATGCTTACCATCCCTTCCCAGACACGGTGTCAAATATTTCAGATGTGGTTGGTTAGAGTGAGGTCAGGGAAGGGAAGATGGGATCAAAGCTTGGAACCTATTTCAGTTCCCCTCTCAGCCCCCTAGCTTTTGACTATCCCCATTGGTCTGGCCAAGCACACAGGAAGAGCATGGGTGCCATGGTGGGGATTGACTCCTGCTGCTAGGAGGGCCCTTAGAGATCACCGATCCACCCCATTCATTTTACAGATAAGTAAACTCACCATCAGGAGAGAGGATGTCATTTGCCCAAGGTCACATAATGGCACAAGTGGAATAGAACTCAGGTCTTCTAATTCCAGCTCTGTTTCTACTACTTTGGGTTGCTGCTCCTGCCCCAACCCCCACTCCTAGGATCTTTCAAAAACCAGAAACTAGGACAGGGCCCCCAGGAGAGAGCAACTTGGTGATTCCTTTAAGGAAGGAAGGCTGGGAGGGGCAGAGTCTAATGTCCACTAGAGGAGCCTTGGGAGAGGACCAGCTCATGTCTTGGGTCACAAAGGAGGATTCTCTCCAAGACCCCAGTTCTGAGGCTTCTCCTCTGTATTCCTCCTAGTGCCTGTGATTCTAACAAGGGGTGCAGTACAAAACGAGGAATTTAATGAAGTAGAAGGTGGGGGCAGGGGAAACAGAAGAGAGGAGAGTGGGAATGAGGGATAGGGAAGAAGAAAAAAGCAGTGGATAGAGCTGAGACAGAATAGGTGATAATAGATGTGAGAGAGCAAAGATGAGGGAGAAAATGGGGGAAAAGGTGAGCAAGAGGGGAGGGAGAAAGTATTTGGGAGAAAAGAACGGAGAAGCATGAGAGAGGAGAGAAGAGAGAAAGATGAGTGAGAAAGGGAAGATTAAAGAAAGGTGAGAGGTGAGAGGTGAAAGGAGAGAAAGCTTGGAACCAAGAGAGAGGTGAGAGAGAAAAAAGAGAATAAAAGAAGTGAGAAAGGTGAGAGACAGGGGAGAAGTGAGTTAGGAAAAAGAAAGGTGAGCAGGGAGAAAGAAGAGTGAAATGTGGGTCTGGATGAATTAGACATCATTTCTCTCTAAACCTTGGAACTTGAATGTTGCCAGGGCAACAGGGCAATACCTGTTTTTTTCTGGAGGAAAAGATGTAGTTGCTAGGGCAACAGCATCCTGTCTTTTCAGGGACCGTCCTGAAATGTGGCAAGGGTAGTTGCCATGGCAACCCTTTTTTGCCCCACTTAATCCTAGCCCATCTGTTTCAATCACCCCAGCGTTCGGGGTGGGGTTGGGAGATTATTTATTTATTTTATCTGGGGAGTAAGTTTCTTCTCCTTTTCCCCCTCCCTCTCTCTGGGTGCTGCTTTCCCCCTCCCCCGCCCCCGACCTGGGCCCTGTGGCCTGCAGGTGTTTGGGAGGCAGTTGCTGGGGCAACGGAAACAGGGCGTTTCAGAGGTGGTTGCCATAGGAACCTGGATGCTGACGAAGGCTTGTGAGGCTTAGAGGAGACAAATTGCCCTCATCATTATCTCCAAGCTTGCCAATCAAACCCATTCCCTCATTTCCCTCTGCTTGGAGAGGCGAGCAGCTGGGAGCCCCCAGAGGAGCCCGGGAGAGGAGTGGCATCAGTG
>CM053595.1:25254408-25276086 GCA_028646575.1 Pseudocheirus occidentalis | reverse complement strand
GTGTGTGTGTGTGTGTGTGTGTGTGTACATATATGTATGTTTATCCCGGTACATGACCCATGCACACTTACTGGGCTCACCCCTGCGTATCAATGCATGCAAACACTTAACATGCCCTTGCATCCTCATGCACGTACAGCTCATATAGATGCACTAGACTGCATGCACATGTATGCACACACTGCCTGGACTGTGGAGAGTGGCCAACTTTTCTGAGCAAGCTCCTCCCAGCCAAAGTTAGCAGCACAGAGGGCCTTGGCAGTAGGGAGGGAGGGAAGGAAACAAGCATTTATTAAGTGCTTAGCCTGGTCCATGCAGGGTTAAAGCCTGGTTGCCCTGTGGTGATGGGGGGAGGTTGTAGGGAGTGGTGTTCAGAAGGCATCTTTGAGCACTTTTTGTCTGTAGGGATAGGGAGGGGCAGACCCATGGGATCTGTGGCCCAGCTGTCCTGGATGAACTGACAAAGAAGGGGAGGATAGAGAGGTCCTGGGTATGGCTGGTTAATACCAAGTTGCTGATGCTTAACCTGATTTTATGAATGTTGGCTAGAGTTGGTTCATGCAGGGAACAGAATGGGAAGGGACTGGGACTATGTTGGCAGGTAGACTTTCCTGAAGTTTATTTTCACAGTCTTAGCAGCTGTGAGGATAAGGGGTCCCAACAGCACTACCCTCAGGGGTCTAGAACCCTAATGAAGTAGGTTAGGCGACATCTGCATTGGGTTATAGGGTTTGGAGCTGAATTGAACCTTAGAGATTGTCTAGTTCAAAGTTCCTGTTTTATACATAAAAAAACAGACTGTCCAAGACAAAGTGACTTTCCCAAGGTCACACAAGTGTTAAGTGGAAAAGCTGGATTTGAATCTTGTTCCTCTGCCTGTAAATTCGATGCTCATTCCACTGCACCACCTTGCCCTGTTAGCACTTAACCCTCTGTCTTCTGCTCGTGGCTGGAGTGTTTGCAAGACAGTGAGGTACCAGATATTTAGAGTTTGGGTTCCAGCTAGTCAGGCTGTGGATGCTGGGTGGGTATGTATGTAGGGGATTGTATATCTAGGCATCTGTATGCATCTTGTGTGAATCCATGAAAGGATGCTGGTTTGCATCTGTATGTGCAGTATGTGAGAATATGCTGAGTATATGAACATGTGCATATATGTGTGTATGTGCCTGTGTGAGTCTGCAAACATAAAGGTGTGCTGATACGTTCCTACATATAGGTATGCAGTCATGTGGGTCTGAATCGAAGCATAGATGCACCCATGAGGGCTGACTGAATGTGTGTGCATATATATGGGAGGAGGCTGGGTCCATGTGAAGGCATGCTAGTATGGGGTGTGTGCGCAAGACCTGAATATATGATATGCCCATGTGTGGGAGGCTGGCTATATGCATATGTTCAGGAAAGCTGTGTGCACATGAGCAGGCTGTGTGTATGTGTGAGCTAGTAACAGAGAGTGCATATGTTGATACATGTACCTGAAGGTTCTGTGAATATCTATAAGGGACATAGATAGCCATGTGTCCTAGCATGCTTGAGGTGAGCTCAGATTTGGAGTGGATCTGGGGAAAACAAGGTTGAGCAGAGCTGGGGAACTTGGAGAATGTGGCCCTTCTGCTCAGGAAGTGAAAGGGTCCTGTGCTATCTCTGAAGGCACTGAAGAGATTCAGCATTTAGAGTTAGTCATAAGTGGCTGCTTTTTGGGGTGCACCCATTTTCCATTTCTCTGAGACTGTAGGGCTGTAGGTTAGAGAAATAGTGACAGAGAAGGGGGGGTGACTCAGTCACTCTAAGTGAAAGTAAAAGTGATGTTTTTCCCCAAGAGGAGAAGGGTATTATTGAATCTTGGGTGTCTTGTTGGAATGTTGCCTTCTAGAGGCTTCTCCTCCATGGTCCTTGGCACTCACATGCAAATGCCTGCCGTTGGCTCTTTAAGGAGTGGTATACCCTGGTTCGAGGTACTGCTGGGCTAGGATGGAGACACACAGTGGGGAAGCAGGGGAAGGTGTATGGGGTGATATGTGGAGACTGAGGTTTAATACTTTGGGTAAGAAGACTGGACACTGGAACAAATTGGAGTGTGTGTGTGTGTGTGTGTGTGTGTGTGTGTGTGTGTGAGCATGTGCATGTGCATGCAGTGGGGAGGCAAGGATATTCTGGGAGCTAGCAAAGAATTGAAGGGCTAACATGCCCTGGCAGGATAGGGTAATGGTTTGGGAGAGTGATGCAGCCATCTGAGCTCAATCTTCCATTCCGACAGGATTATGCCACCTCTGTGGCATACTGGAATTTTGTGAACATTGCTTTGGTTGGTCCCCTCATCCAGCTCTAGGGGCTTGATTGGTGAGGGCTTCTTCTGCCAAAGAGCCAGACAAGAGTCAGAAGGTCCATGGAGTTGTCTTTCACGGGCTGTGCCATCTAGAGCATGTCACTTTCCTTCCATTGGTGCCTCATAGATGGCTTAGACTAGAAGCAGAGGACTTCGAAGTCTAAATTCTCTGAACCCTTTGGTAGCCAGTGTCAGGGCTGAGGCTGGGCACAAGAATTCTCTGGCACCTCCCTGGGCAAGAGAGATGAGTCTAAAGTTTGTGGTCACCAAGGAGGGACGGTCAATGAGGTCCTGGCGGGCAGTTAGAGTGGCCACAGCTGAATTCCAGATACGATAGAGCCAAAAGTTTTCTAGGCAGTCTTAGGGGCCAGGCCAAGGGGAAGGAGATGTCTAGAATCTGTCAAGGTAAAGTGGGCCTAAACGAATTCTGTGTTTAATCAGTCCCTCATTGATCATTCTGGGGTGAGGAAGGATGGACTCAGAAAGAAAATGCCTATTTCTTGGCTCTCCTCAACACCTCTCCTAACACACACACACACACACACACACACACGTTTGTCTAGGCAGCATTCTGCAGTGGAGAGAGTTCCTGTAATTAGAGGCTGTACATGTGGGTTCAAGTCAGCTAAGATTAGCTGTGTAACAATACTTTCACTACCTGCCTAGCAGGATTGTTGAAGGAAAAGTACTTTCTAAGCCCCAAAGCACAGTAGAAATGGGAGCCTAGGCCAGCAGGAATAGCCTGGGGTCAGGTGGTGGTGGTGGTGGCAGGATACTGGGTTAGAGCGGTAGAAAGATGAGGAAGCTGCAATCCAGAGAAGTCTTATGTCTAAACCATGTGGAGGGTCAGCAGGAAAGACCATGCCTTTGGGCAGGGGGATGTCCTGGGCCTGGGCCATAGCCAGAGCCATCAGTTAAGATCTGTTCCTTTCTTGGCGTGGTCAGTGGTTAGGCTCTCCAAGAGGAGAATGGGGAAGCACAGACCCATTGCTGGGGAGGAGGAGCATGGCAGGGATGCCTCCTTGTGGCTTTGACATTCTCTGAGGCTTTAGATCCCACCCCCATGACAGGTTATAGAAAGGAGGAAGGAGATTATCCTGCGGCAGTATGTAATCATCAGCATTGCTCAAAAAGAGGTTCAGAAGTGGGTTTTATTAGGGAGGGAGAAGAAAAGGGAGGGAGCAGGAAAGGGGGAGAGAGAGAGACAGAGACAGAGACAGAGAGACAGACAGAGAGAGAGAGAGAGAGAGAGAGAGAGAGAGAGAGAGAGACTGAGAGAATGCAACCCACACTTTTCTTTCTGTTTGGAAAGGAGAGACAACATTTACTGACTTGGGGGGAGGAAGAGGGTTAAAAAGAGTTGTATGTCTGCAGGGGCTGCCTCAGCTGGGAAGGTGTGAAAGAGCAAAACAAAGACTTTTAGCTCCTTATGGAGGTGTCTTCTTACTCAGAGCCCTGAACACTGCCCACCTTCCCCAACCCACAGAAAAAAGCCTGCAATAGAAGAGCCCTGGGCAGTTTCTCTACTCTGTGTGTGTGTGTGTATAGATGTACAGTTGTATGGCTTTTTAGACGGTTCTTGGGAGCCTGAAGATCTAGGTCCAAATCAGTTTAACAGCTGCCTACTGTGTGCAAGACACTGGGGAGACAAAAAATAAAAAAAGAAGAGAGTTCCTATCAGCAAGAAGCTCACCTTTTCCCAAGTTGTAACCTTACCTCTCCACTTGACTTACTGTGTGACCTTTGATGCCATTTGCCTTCCTGTGCCTGAGAGCTTATATCTATAAAGTGGAAATATTGATAAGAATGAGAATGCCTCTTCCTGACAAAGATGTGTTTTTATGATAAAATGAAGCCATACTAAGGCATTAATATTTTATTTATAGTCCCTGGAGGAGTCATGATATGATGGGACTTAATAATCGGTTCACGATAATAATCCATCTTTCTCATAGAATGGTCTTGGGGCTGTGAAAGCTGGTTCTATGTGCTGTCTTTGGCACTGATGAATATTCCCCAGCCTTATCGCCGTGGATGGAAAGGATATCAGAGCCTCTTAGCTCCTTCCTAGTAGACCCAACTCTGAATTCTTGGCTTTCAAAAACCCCATTAAGATCTTTTTTTTTTCTTCCTTTGGGTTAAATCTTATCTTCTCAAGATTCTGCTTTAAAAATGCAAATAATCCTAGGGCGGAGAGAAGGAGAGAGTAATAGACTCAATTTCCAACTACCTCAGTTTGAAAGAATGTATCCAAAGCTTTCTTCCAGGAACAGGAGAGACCCAGGGCAGCTTGTGAGCACTGGGTAGATCCTTGAGGTAGGCGAGAGAAGGGTACAGGGGAATGGGGTGCAGAGGGGTGCAGAGAAGGTCCGAGAGGGCTACACATTGTTTGTGAGACTTTTTGGGCCAGACATTCCATGTCCTCAGGTCCCTCCCATCTCTGACATTCTTTGTTCTAAGATCCTTCTCCTACCTCTCACATTCTGTCCTTAAATCCATTTCAGATTCCATGTTCTGACTCTAACAAGCCTGAGCCATCCTTCTAGAGAGGGAAGGAAAGTCAAGTTTCTTCCCAGACTGGGCTTTGGCGCATGCTACATGGCTCAGGCGCCCCCTCACACACCCCCACACAGGCTGAGACACACTGACAATCGACCGAGCCCTCGCAACACACACGCTGACACCACTGCCAACTCCCCCTGCAATCTGGGACCCACAGACTGTGATTGGAGTGCACACCCTCTCCCCACACCCCCGCACTAAGCTCTTCTCGCAGAACCCCCTGGGGGAGCTTTCTTTCTACAAAACGCAACATTCCTGGTGCGGGAGCCAGTGGACACACACTGGCATACACTCACACGCAGGCGCATGGGTGCATGTGCACACACACACACACACACATATTCAGACATTCTCCTTTTCCAAAGACCTACACGCACAGGTACATGGTTCCAACACCTTCACACCATGCTGTGTGCACACACACAGGCGCGCGCGCGCGCGCGCACACACACACACACACACACACACACACACACACACACTCACACACAGGTCCAGGGAAGATTCACCAGAAAGGAACACTGTCCCAACATCTTCCTGCATGTACACCTTCCTCAGGGTACCATTTCCCTACTGCCTGATCTTTCGAAACCTTTTGGCCCCATCTTGGGAAAATGCCAACCTCTCTGGGTCTCAGTTTCTCAATCTTTCAAATGAAGAAGTTAAATGAGATGCTCGCTGAAGTTCCTCCACTTCTAAATCTTATGTATCTCCAAGGCACTGTTGCAAGAAGGGTCGCTGGGTCAGAGAGGGGTTGTTCCTAACACGTGGGTTCGTTGGACACGGGTGCAGAAGCAGCCTGGGATAAGAGAAAGCTTGCCTTTGGACTCGGGGCCAGGAGACCTGGCTCTTAATCCTGGCTCTTCCTCTTACTAGCCAGATGACCTAATCTAATTAGGTGAAACCTAATAGAGACAAATGTAAAGTCCTGCACTTGAATTAAAAAGAAAAATCAGCTGCCTGAGATTCGAGATACAATGGAGGAGATGTGGGCTGCCGAAAAAGCTAATGAGGTCTGAGGCTGCATAAATAGAAGCATAATGAATGGGGTGAGGGAAGCTATATTTCTACTGTCCTCTCTACTGGCCCTATGACATCCAGAGTATCATTTCCAGCCATGTTTTACGAAGGGCACCCTGGAGAGACAGCACTGAATATGGATAGGAGATCCACCCCCTGAGTGGGGTGTTTTAGTCCCATCTCTGATGAATACTGACTTTGGGACACTAGATGAATCACTTTACTCTCCAGTGACCAGAGGTAACTCTCTCAAACTATGTTTCAGAGCAAATTCTTCTGTATTGGGAGGAAAGGAATTTTTCTTACCCGGGGACTTCCTATATCATTGAAGTCACAGGTCCAGTTAAAAAAAAATGTAGAGGTCCTGCAGGGAGGATGCAGCCCAAAATGGTAAAGGGTTTAGAAACCAGGAATTGGGTCTATTTGGGAAAATATGACTTAGGAGGTACATGGGCTGATGCTGGCAAATATTTGAAGGGTTGCCAAATACGAGAGAAATCTACCTGGCTCCTCTTGATCCCAGAGGACAAGAGTGAGATTGATGAGTAGAAGTTACAGAGAGGTTCATTTTAGCTTCATGTAAGGAAACACTTCCCAGCAACCAGCATTGCCCAAAGGGAGATGGAGATGCTTCCAGAGGGAATTACGCATCAAGAGCTACCGTCAAGCTAAGGCTGGGTGGCTACTTGTTGAAGGTGTTATAGAAAGGATTCCTGCACTAAGTAAGGGGTTAAATCAAATGACTTCTGCAGTTTCTCATAGAACCTAGATTCTATGACCTTGGGGAAATTCCTTACCTTCTCCAAGTCTCAGTTTCTCATTTGAAAAATATGGATAGGGGGCGGCTAGGTGGCGCAGTGAATAGAGCACCGGCCCTGGAGTCAGGAATACCTGAGTTCAAATCCGGCCTCAGACACACAACACAAAAAAACTAGCCGTGTGACCTTGGGCAAGTCGCTTAACCCCAACTGCCCTCCAAAAAGCAAAAAAAAAAAAAAAAAATATGGATAATTTCTGTTTTTATATCTCAGGGGAATTGTGAAGAGCCAAAGAGATTACAGATATTGAGTCAGTAAAAAAGTATTGATTAAATGCCTACTATGTGCCAGGCTCTGTGCTTAGTGTTGGAGATACAAAGGAAGATAAAAGACAGTTCCTCTTCTCAAGGAACTCACGGGTAAATGGGCACAGTTTGTAAATGATGGAACAAATGTGAGTGATCACAATCATCTTAGTGCATAAACCTTTACTGTGAGGTGGAGATCTAGTGTGCAATGAGGAGCGTGGCCCTTGGTTTATGGGAGACTTTCTAAATCCAAGGTCACTTAGACCTCTAGTACTGCCCCTAAGAGCAATCTGCAAAGATTTTGGGAACTGAATTGAGAGCTTCATGACTTTCATTCAAATTCAAGATTTGCCAAACTTGCCTGTATCATCTTAGGTTAATAATTTCTTTTTTTTGGGACTCATCTTCTTTCTGTATAAAATAAGGGGGCTGGCCAAGATATTCTCTCAGGGCTTTTCCAGCTCTAAATCCTATGCCCCTAAATCTCCCTCAGAAGGGTCTGGGTTGGGCAGTTTCATTTGTCTTTTCCTAACAAGGATGTTGTATAACTTGTCTGGAATTTCAACCAAAGGCATGCCCTTTAGAGACCTTCCAGAAAGAGGAAAGGAAGCAGCAATGGTAGGTATTTTGTAGTGGTAATGATGGGAAGAAACAAAAGGGGAGGGGGCAAAAGAAGAGGTTGCCTATATGGCCATCGATCCTACTAAATCATTCTGTTTCTTTCCCTCCTCATCTCCACCTCTTGGCTTCCTGTAATTCCCAGCTAAAATCCCATCTTTTACAGGAAGCCTTTCCCAAACTCTCTTAATTCTAGTGCCTTCTGTTTCTTATTTCCTATTTATCCTGAATATGTATGTGTGTATATATATATATATATATCCTTTATATGCATGTATTTTTTATTGTCTCCTCCATTAAATTGTGAGCTCCTTGACATCAGGGACTGACCTCTTTTTGTATCACCAGAGCTTAGCACAGTACCTGGTATGGAGTAGGAGCTTAATAAATGTTAATCGATTGATTACCTAGAAAGCTCAGGCTCAGGTCCAAAAGTATAATAAGTTGTTTGAATAGTTAACAAGTTCCTCATCAATAGAAGTCATAAAAAAGAAACCAAGTGATAACTGCTTCAGGTAGAGATTGGGGCAGATGTACTTTGGAGTCTCATATCTGAAATTCTATGATTTTAAAGGTTACACTTTGCCCCTTCAAACCGTCTTTCAGTCCCCCATACCCCTACACTCTGGTATTTCTTTATGGGGGCTCACTCTGTCCTCCAATCAGGCCAAATGCCTTCATTCTGAGAGATGAGATCTGTATCTAGGCTGGGAATGGAATTAAGCAGCTAACAGTTTCCTCTGATTCATTCATTCCATTTGGTACTTAAAAGACTCAGTAATGTGTGCTCCCTGCTCCCCCCCCCCCCACACCCATGAAGAACCACTGCTCACCTAGGCAATGTGAACTTTCCACAGCCCCAAGTGCCCTAAATGATCTTTTATTCACCAGAAAGAGGAACAGTCAGTATTATGTGTAGGAAGACCAGACAATTCTCTCCATGGTATGTTTCCAATGAAATAATGTAAAGCTATGTAAACAACTTTAAAGTGTTATGTCAACTGTAAAGGGCAATATATGTGAACTAAAAGTACTTCAGAAGTGCTAGGAAGACAACCTTTTCCCCCTCCCCCCATCTAAATAGCCCTTACAGATGCTGGGAAGTCCACCATTAACAAGACTTTCCTGTAAATTAATCGTGGTTCTTTCTAAGTTCTCCTTGAAAACATAATTCCCTCTAGCTCTTCCGCTCCTCCTCATTCCCAAGGGATCCCTACACCTTACTCTAAGTGAGTTATAATAATAATAGCTTATATTTATATAAAATATATTGCCATATGAAGTATACCATAGACATATATAATTATAATTTCTATTTTGCAGATGAGGAAACAGGTTCAGAGGGGGTTAAGTGACTTTCTTCAAGTCATAAAGCTAATCAGTGACAGTCAGAACTCAAACCTAGACCCTTGGATTCCAAATGGACTAAGACCATTCAGCAGTAGCAGCAGCTAACCCCTCCCCTGCCCCCCAACCATCACCCAAGTATGATCCAGTGAAGCCAAAATGTTTGCTGGGAAGAGAGATGAAAAAAGCGGGGGAGGCATCAAAGACAAATTCCTTTGGCTTCATCCTGTTGCTGACCGTTGGCCCAACTCCTCCCAGAAAGACTGTGGGCCTTTTTCCTATTGACAGTCATCAGCAATCAGAACATTTCAGCTGGAAAGGATCTTTCTGTTTTGTGTTCTTTTTTTTTTTGTAAACCATTCAAGAAAAAGGCAACAGCAGCCAAAACAAGGAATATGTTGGAACTTCTGTTGGTTCAATGTTCTTCAGCATCAAACACAATCTTCCATTTCACAGGCCTTCTGTGTACCCTCTGTGCCGCTATTGCGTTGGTGTCGGCCAGGGCTTCGGGCTGAGACAGTTCCAATACATCATGTCCCTGTGGCATCTGCCAGAGGGATGCTAAGCCTCTCAGGGACCCTGAATTAGAGTATAGATGCCTCCCATGGCAGAGGGAAGTGTGGTGCTAAGCAGGCTGTGGTGGTTGGAGAAGGAAAATGTCCCATCCTGGTTGTCTAGAGACCTGATTGAGAATATTGGTTCTGCCTTTTACTGTCTCGTGACTTTGGGCAGATACCTTAATCTCTTTGAGCTTGTTTCCTCATCTGTAAAATGGGCATCCTAATTATTGCCCTGACTCTTATGGGGCATTTTGGGAAGGTCAAACAAGATAACAAAGGGCTTTGAAAAGCACAAAGCATTATATAATTATGAGGGATTATTATTATTATTATAGTTGTAAGAGAGAGTTTGAGGTAATGGATTTGGGACCAGTCTTGAAATGAGGAAGACCTGGATTCAGATCTCGCTTCTGCCTGACACTATCTGGAGGAGTCACTTAATTTCTCAGGGTCCCCAGCCCAAGGCTAAAGTGGTTGGTCTGCAATCTTAGAGGGGCATTCATATATAATGGAAGTCCAAACTTGAGAAATGTTTATTGCCCCCTTCAAGGTATCTGTGATCTCATCAGTTTGAGTTTCCCTGCCCTTGGTGCAGGTCCTCATCACCCCGTGCCTGCCATAGCCTACTGGCTGGCCTCCTTGCCTCCTGTTTCTCTCTATTCCTGGTCATCTAGTCTTTTAATTTTATTCTTTATTTATTTATTTATTTTTGCTTTTTTTGAAGGGGGAAGGCAGGACAATTGGGGTTAAGTGACTTGCCCAAGGTCACATGGCTAGTAAATATTAAGTGTCTGAGGGCAGATTTGAACTCAAGTCCTCCTGACTCCAGGGTCAGTGCTCTATTCACTGCACCACCTAGCTGCCCCTATCTAGTCTTTTTAAAGAGCAAATCTGACCATGTCAGTAATAAACAAACTCCACCGATTCCTTATCACCTTCAGGATTAAATATAAAATCCTTTGTTCGGCATTCAAAAACCCTTGACAGGCTCCCTACCTTTACCTTTCCAGTCTTCTTCCCTGCCCCCTCCCCCCCCATCTCCCCCGCCAGTCCCCCACTCTGCAATCCAGCAATAAGAAGCTCCCTGTTTCTCCTCAACCAAATCACTCCATTTCCTGATTCTAGGACTTTTCATTCATTGTCCCCTAGATATGAAACGATCTCCCTCCTCATTTCTTTCTGGCTTCTGCTAAGTCTTAACTAAAATCTCACCTTTTTACAAGAAGCCTTTCCATTTCCTCCTTAAGAGCAGTGCCTTCCCTCTGTGGATTAATTCCAGTTTATACTATACATGGGCAGCTAGGAGCACAACTGGGCCGGGAGTCAGGAAGACTTGAGTACAAATCTGGAGATACTTCCAAGCTGTGTGACCCTGGGCAAGTCACTTAAGCCTGTTTGCCTCAGTTTCCTCATTTGTCAGATGATCCGAGGAAGGAAACGGCAAGCCACTCCAGCGTCTTTGCCAAGAAAACCCCAAAAGAGATCCCCAAGAATCTGAAGTGACTGAACGAGCAACACTGCGCACAGCTTATTTGTGCACGATCTCCCTCGTTAGACTGTGAACTCCTTGAGCTCAGAGGCTGCCTTTGACCTTTCTTTGTGCTTGCATTCTCTTCACTCAGCACAGAATCTGGCACAGTAGACATTCTAATAAATGTTTATTGACTGACGCCAGTGCAGATTGCAATCCGTCTACACCTTCTCATCCTGTGCGATTGTCTTCCGTGTCTTTCAGAGGGGTGACCTAATATGCTAGGAGACTCGTAAGGTCATTAAAAAGACCCAGGTCTTTTAATATTTCACCATATATGAGTTCAGCACTTGGCTATCCATGTATCTCTCACTCTCAGTATGGGATCCATCCACCTCCTTTTCTGGTCCTTCTCGGTGACTGTAATAAGGTTTAAAAATCAATCAAGCATTCAAGCGCTTGTTAAGCACCAACCTACTATTTGCCAGATACAATCCTGGGTACTTGAGATACGGGGGAAAAAAATGAAGCAGTAAACCTCAAAGGGTTTACATTTTATTGAGGGAAAAAACACATGCACATCAAATACATACAAAATAAATACACATTAATTTGAGGAGGAAGGGAGGCAGTAGCAGCCGGAGGCAAGGAGGAAAGGTTGCTCTCAGGAGAGGTGTTTAAACTCAGCTTTGAAGGAGAGGAAGGATTCTGAAGTGGGAGAGTATTATTCTAGACACTGAGAATGGAATGTCAGATGTGAGGAAGAACAAGAAGGATGGACCACAGAGTATGTGAACAGGAATAATGTGTGATAAGCCAGGAAAAGAAATTACTTAGATAATCAAATAGAGATGTTGTATGACTTTTGTGATGATCATGGAAAGGTGTGATAAATACGTTGTTGTTTCAGTTGTTTTAGACTCTTTGTGGTCCCATCTGGGATTTTCTTGGCAGAGATACTGGAGCAATTTCCTCATTTTACTGATGAGGAAACTGAGGCAAACAGGGTTAAGTGACTTGCCCAGGATAACACAGCCAGTAAATGTCTGAGGCCACATTTGAACTCAGGACGATGAGTCTTTCTGACTCCAGGTCCTACTTTCTATCATTGTATCAGCCACACGGATTTTTATTAGTCTCTGCCTCCCCTGGAAATGCTGCCAGCTGTAGGAGGACAGGTATAAGTCCAAGGAGGACTGGTATAAGTCCAAGCCACAGTTGAAGGGTCTGATTTCCTTTAGTCCAGAGAGATCACAGGGTCATCGATGGAAAGAACTGTAGAGGGGCAGCCCAACGAGAGGTACAGAGAATTTAAATTACCTTGCTAAAGCTGCCCAACTAATAAGTGGCTGCATTGGCATCTGAACCCTGGTTTTTAGACACTAGAGCCTGGGCTTTTTTTTTTTTTTTTAATACTGCCTTTCAGGGAATAACAGCCCAGGGAGAATCTCTCAGCTGAGCCAGAGGGGCTGAGGAGCAGGAGCAGAAGGTTCTGTGGGGCAATGTTCCTGGTGGGAGGAAAAACAGACAATGCTTTTGGTGGGTGCACTTAGCCAGTGGAGTCAGCCCCAAGTAATAGTTAATACTGAAATCCAGAAGGCGCTGGTTTAGGCGACTTTGCTGTTAGCAGCTCCCAACTGGAAACTTTGCACTCAGCTCCCAAGGGTACAATCCATAGGCAGTGAGAAAGCCATTTTTTCAGTGTGACTCCCTGGATGCCCAGGTCCTGGCCAGGCCTATGTTCCTTCTCACAGGCCATTAACAGTTTTCCACATTCTCAGTGATGGGCCCTGTGCTCCCAGCCCATCTGTCTAGCCCCTCCTTTCTCCCACTTCCTTAGCTAGGAAACCAGGGCCATCTGGGTGGCCCCAAGTGGAAGGGATTGGAGACCAGTTATGAAAGGAACTCCTTGTTCTTCCTCTCCTGTCTTATCTGTTCCCTGAAAGGATCTGTAATCATTCTGTTCTCCCTTGCCCCAATGCCATCTGATGATATTCTCCAGGAACCATACTGTGGACACCAAGGGTAGTCCACCCCCCAGGGACGAGATCAGGCACTCACAATACTCCAACATCGTTCCTGCATTCCGGGGGCAAATCACTTTACTTCTTTGACACTATTTCCTCATCTGTACAATGGGAAGAACGCCCGCTTTCACTATCTCTCCCAGGGTTATTGTGGAGGTGCGTGGTGATCCAAGTATAGGCTTGGTGAGCTAATATTAGGAATGTGTGAGTGTCTGTGTGGGTGAGTAGAAAGAGCGTTGGACTGGGAGTCAAGGGACCCAGATTTGAATTCTGGCTCCAATAGCTGTGTGACCATGAGGAAGTCATTTAAACTCTTTGACTTCGAGTTACTTCATCTGTAAAGTGGGGATAATCATTCCTACTTCTTGGGGTTGACGTGGGTGGAGAAATCACTTTGTAAACCTTAAAGCACCACATTATTCTATTATTATTATATGCTTGGAGCCAGGATCCAGGCTTCTTCCTTTTACACCTGCCACCCCCTCTCACCTCCCCCAGGAGGGTCTCATTCTGCTAACCTGGTACTTCCCATTGAAGCTCCCCACACCTCCCCCCTCCCCCAGGCCTTGTCCCGTCCTGTCCTTTCACACACTCCCCAGCCACCAGCCACCTCTCCCCCACACCCCCAGCCATCTGCTCCTTTCCCATACAAGAGCCGGCTGAGTGGTCTGCGCTGTTTTCAGAGATTTTTCTGCTGCTTCTCAGGCTGCTTAGGAGACAATCCTGTAAATATGCCTTCGAAACAGCAACAAAAACAAAAGAAAGAAAATAAAAATGAGAAAACCTAGACTCGAAATCTAGCTCTGTCTCTGACAGCATGAAGGCAAGTCATTCCTCACCGGGCCTCAGTTCGCTCATCTTTACATTTTGTAATGGGGCACTTAGATTTGATGTGCTTCATAGGCTCTAGGCATTTATCTGGTTTTAAATCTCTTTGACTTCAGTAGCAAAGGCAGAATTTGAGCCCAGGATCTAAGAGCTGATTGTCTTTCTGCTATATCCCACATTGCCTTTTCTTCCTTCCATCTTTCCATTCTTCCTTCTTCTCTCCCTCCCTCCTTCCCTCCCTTCTTTCCTTCTCTCTCTGTCCTCCCTCTCTCTTCCTTCTTTCTTTCCCCTCTCCCTTCCTTTTTCCCTCCATTTTCTTTCTTCCCTCCTTCCTTTTTCTTCCTTCCTTATTTCCTTCTGTCCTCCTTCTCTTCCTCTCTCCATACCTCCCTCCCTTCCTTCCTTCCTTCCTTCCTTCCTTCCTTCCTTCCTTCCTTCCTTCTTTTCTTCCTTCCCAGGTTTAGTGCTAAAAGGGACCTTCGAGGTCATCCAGTCCCATTTATGCCCCATTCCACAGATGAGGAGCTAGGATCCAGAGGATTTGCCTAACATCACACAAGCAGCAAGTGGCAGAATCAGGATTGGAACCCAAGTCTTTTGATTTTAAAGCCTGCAATCTTTCCATTGTACCAGTCTGGGACCACTCTGACCCCTGGCTCTTCTTATAACTGTAGAGTGGAGCTCTGGACACATTCCAGGGAAAGAAGTCTTGTGAATTCATAGCTAGTATTTATATAACACTAGAAGGTTTACAAAGCAGTTCCTTTCAGCTCTAATCCTGTGAGCCTATAATCTTAATTAGACTGTAAGCTCCCCAACTGTGGAGACTATGGCTTGACAGCATGGTGGGTTGGAAGAAGTACTGAGCTGTATTGTCAGCAGCCCTGGGTTATAGGCTTGGGTCTGCACTAACTCACCATGTGGCCTTGGACAAATCCTTTCCTCTCTGGGAACACCATTTTCCCTATCTGTAAAATGAAGGCATTTCTACTAATAATCTCCATGGGGCCTTCTAGTTCTCACATTTTAAGAGGCTTGTCTTTAGATTTTAGGGTGCTCTGGGCTCTTGTCCCTGTCCCCTCACTCCCATTCGATGCCATGCTCTCCTCCCTCCTGGCCCAGAGTGAGGCCACCCCCCATCTCTAGCACATGTCCATGTACTACCACTGCTGGCTAGAGCTCTGCTTCTGGACTCTCATTTTCTTTTGGCTTTTTTTCTCCCTCTTCCTCAGGGGTGCCTTTTCCATCGTTAGAAGGTGTGTAAAAGTGTTAGCTGGTCAAGAGTATGCAGCCAAGATCATCAACACGAAGAAGCTCTCAGCCCGAGGTAAGTGGCTTGACTCTCGGTTTCTCTTTCCATCCTGGCATTCATTCTTCTTTGAATTTTCCCACCTCTACACCCCATTCCCCAGCAACTGGGCTTGGGTCAAGATTAGGTCCTGTCTTGCCTGAGAAGAACTTGAGAGGAAGGAGGAGAAGGAAGGGGAAGGAGGGGGAAGGAGGAGAAATGATCTTCCCTCCCCTGTTTTTCTTGGCTTCTAATTCTTTGTTCTGTGGTTGGCCCTGAATTTGGAGTCAGAGGACCTGGTTTTGGATCTTGGCTCTCTGCCATTTACTAGCTGTGTGACCTTGGGAAAATCACCTAACCTTTCTGGGCTTTGACTTTCTTCTCTATAAAAGGATTTTAGACTGCATGTCCTTCTTTCAAGCTCTTTCCAGCTCCAAATCCTTTGATTTGATAAATTTCTATTTGCACTTTGGAATCATACCATTGCTTCTTTCTGAAGGATGCTAAAGGCTGCAGTTGATCTGACATGCTGTGGGTTTTTTGGGCTAACCTATGC
Organism: Pseudocheirus occidentalis; assembly: GCA_028646575.1. Taxonomy (NCBI): domain Eukaryota; kingdom Metazoa; phylum Chordata; class Mammalia; order Diprotodontia; family Pseudocheiridae; genus Pseudocheirus; species Pseudocheirus occidentalis. The sequence continues at coordinate 25,260,414 of CM053595.1, read as the reverse complement.
TTCTATTTTTAGCTAAGTCTATAGGTAAAGAAGTGGCTTTGTAGACATTCTTTTCCTTCTACTTGGGTACATAAGAGACACAAGGCAAAAATGGTCATCTTCTCTGCCTTTTATTTTAATCCTTGAGACAGTTATAAGTGCAGGATCTTCTATGTACCCTTATGAAATTTCATCAGAGTTATCATGGCACAGCAGATTTAACAGTTGTTAAATTTGAAGCCAGGAAAGCCTAAATTCAAACCTGTGTCTCATACCTAATGGCTGTGTGACCCTGACTAAGTCATTTAATCTTGTCAAGTCATAGGCAACTTCCTAATATTTATTCAATCCAATGAGCATTTATTCATCAATCACCATATTCAAGGCACTGTACTAGGCACTCGGGTTACAAAGACAAAACTAAATATGTGACCTTGACTCTAAGGAGGATATATTCTCTTACGGGAGGGGTATGTTCCACATTTAGGACCAAGAACACATATGACAATCTGTGGAGGGAGAAAGTAAAAACCAGGGGGACCAGGAAAGACTTCCTGTAAGAGGTGGCACCTGAGCTGAATCTTGAAGAAAGCCAGGGCTTCTAACGGCGGAAGCAAGGAGTGAGCGCATTCCAGGCATTCCAGACATGGGAGAGGTGGGGAGGAGCCATGTGTGTGAGCGAGATGATAGCAAATGAACACTAAGGTGGGAAGCAAGGAACAGTTTGATTTAACTGGAATTTGTCTAGTAAGCTAATGGATGAGTTAAAATACTCATTAATAGAAGGGTTTCTCATGCCACTGAAACCTTCACATATCAATGTAAATGTTATTATGTTAGATTTGAGTTAACCTTTTGGGCTATAAACAGGGTTATAGTAGTAGTCAGATTTGCAGCGGCTGGTACATGACTTCCTCATCTTTTAGTCTTCTCCATGAATGGATGTCTGCTTAAAGTCATGCATGTTATGAATGCCTATACGCACATTTATATAGCATTTTAGGTTTTCAAAATAATTTTGTACTACTGTCTCCATTTTACTGATGGAGAAACTGAGTCTCAGGGAGATGATGGGACTTGCCCAGGGTCATATGCTAATAGGTGTCAGAGGTGGGATTCAAGCCCAGGCCTCTTCTGACACCAGGTCCAACCGTCTTCTCACTACTCTAGGTTAGCTCTCTAAGTTAATGTGGGGTACGAGAGGGGCTCTATGTCAGTTATTCTGGAGGAACCACTTCCTCCTCTGCTCTGCCATCATAGAAGACCTGTTTGGGATTAACATAGACTGGGAACAGTCCAGTTCTACTTCTTCCTGCACATGTGAAATGCTGACATTTGGCATATTCCCAATTTTATCTAGTCTCCTTGGAATCTTAATCTGATGTCAGTCAGGTTAGCCAGAGCCAGGCACCAGATACCCCTGACACCCACACCTGAATCAGGCCAACAAGGTCACTTGAGTCCAGCCTCTCTCTCTCAGAAACTCTCCAGTCTCTCCCAGGACCCGACAGCCCCTCTTTCTCTGGCCTCAGACTGGTTGTTGGAGAGGATACCTGTAAGTCTCCCCATTACACAGGGTCCCTCCAATTAGGACTACCTGCAATTAGAAATGACTGGATGAGTCCTACTGGGGTTGGTCCCAGGCTTGAGGCAAGTGACAAAGAAGGACTGTGCTGACCGTGATTCCTGCTCCTCACAATGCTTGCCCCAACCCCTTGCAGACCTGCTTATAAAAGGGCAATCCTGGTCCCTTTCCATGTCCCTAAGAGGAAACAGAAGCCTTTAGATCAACACTGAGCCTCTCTCCCCACTTACCACGTGCAGTACTTGACCCAGCCTGTATTTCTTCTTGTGTTGGTTAGATCAGAAGAGCTAATGTTGACATATCTCTTTAAAGTTTGCTAAGCACTTTATATAAAACCCTTCGAGGAAAGTGCTATTCTTGTTCCTATTTTGCAGATGAAGGAATTGAGACATAGATTGAGCTATAGATTAAGAACCTTATCCAGGGTTGCACCCACTAGTAAGTGTCTGAGACAGGATTCGAACTCAAGTCTTCCTGACTTCAACTCTAGCACACTCTTCACTATGCAAACCGCCACACTGGTAACTGAGAGCGCTAGTTGCTGAGGCGCTGTGTGAACTTTTGATACACTCATTTCCCTACACGTCTTTCAGTTGCTGAGTTGTTTCTTGTCATGTCTGACTCTGTGACCCCATTTGGGGTTTTCTTGGCAAAGGAACTGGAGTGGTTTGCTGTTTCCATGTCCAGCTAATTTTACAGAAGAGGAAACTGAGGTGAACGGAGGTTGAGTGCATTGCACAGAGGCATCCAACTAGGAAGTATCTGAGGCTGGATTTGAATTGAGGCCTTCCAGATTCCAGGCCTGGGGCTCTATCCAACGTATCACCTACTGATTGAACCCCATTGCCTTCATGCCCCCAGGCCTCCTTAGAGCTTGTACTTCCGGCCCCCAAGGAGCTTACTACAATTTCTCTGACCAAATTTTTCTGCTAACTATTCTGGAACTGGTACCAACTTAAAAAAAAAAGTTTCTTGCATCTTACTCCTGGTAGTATTTGGAATAGCTCCAGGCATCCGTAGCTCCCTGGAGAGCTTGCTCCTGGGTCCTCAATAGAAGAGCAGTAATGTAGGATTCAGAGTAGAATGCAATCTGAGAAATCTTGCCCAGTGACTTTATTTTACAGATAAAGAAACTGAAGCTCAAAGGTAGGAGGGACTTCCCCTGAAATCACACAGTAAATAAGCAGAAAAGTCACGATTTGAACCCAGGCAGTCTCCTCCAAATCTAGTTCTTTCTCCTCTACATAATGTCTGTTACCTTTTACGTCAGTGTGAGGGGGGAGGAGGTGTGGAAGGTTACAAGGTCATTGTGGGAGGTGGTGGTGATGGTAATGGTGGTCCCTGGATCCTGGTTTTCATCTCTTTGGGAATGGAGTTGGAGAGTGGTTGGTTTCCTTGGCACTCAGCCATTCCATAGAACAAGGAAGCCTCTGTGACCAAAATCCCAGGTCTTAACAAGCAATGGAACCTTATCAGCTTAGAATCTCCGGTCCAGCTCCTTTACTTTCTCCATTCAGTTCTGTGAAGGTTATGGCCAAAAACCATATGCAGGAACGTTATATCAATGGGATTCCCAAAATAAATGGTAGTTCATCCAGAAATGTGAGTTGCTAGTCAGAGGAGAGATTTCCAAGTGGTGCCCAAGAAGTGGGACTTCCAAGTGGGGCCTAGGTATTTCACAATGCTTTAGTGGGCTGACTTTAATTTTAGCACTCAGGTAAGACCCATTTGAAGGAATGGGAAAAAGGGATATAAAAAGGGACATTTCTCTCTGCTTCCATTTTCCTGTCTTGTTTTTGAATCCCAAGTCACGCGGGCTCGCTTTTCTCATTTGTAAAATAAGACTTTTGGATTAAGACCTCCCTAGGCCCTTCTGACTTTCAGATCCTAGGATGTTTCTAAAACTGATTGGGCAGCTAATTGGGCAGTACCTCGGTCCTGGTCCTGAATCTACAGATAATTTGCTGTCTGATCAAAGACAAGGCATTGGACTTAGCTTTTCCGGCAGTGAAGCCTTTAACTCTGTGGCTCTATAAGTTAACAAGGGAGAGGAAGAGAAGCATAGCAGATAGAAAGCTAGCTTTCAAGTCAGAAAGATCTGAGTTCAAGTCCTGATTATGAAAAATACTGGCCATATGACCTTGGGCAAATCAAATCAGTACTCCAGATGACTCCTTGGTTGAGTTGGCACCAATCTAAGTTGGCAAAGTGAATTTCTCTGATGGGAGTTCCCTACACCAATGAAATATAAATGTAAAATAGTTCATATAATAGATTAAAATTAATCCAATGCCTTCCTCATGACAACCCTGTAAGGGAAGAACTATAGCTTTTCCTATCTAGGTTTTGTGGATGGGGAAACCGAAACTCCAGGAGGATCAAGGTCGCTCAGGGTCAAGGTGAGAAGCAGGATTTGAATTCAGGTCTTATTCAGAATCTAGCACTTTCTATCTAGCACCATGTTGCCTCGAAACAGAGCATGAATTTGCAGATACTGATCATCTCTTGTAGTCTTGGCAGAGCTATTTCCTATTTAACCAAGCAAAGTAGACCAGGCCTGGAGCTGTACGAAATCTGGTCAAGTTTGAAAGACATCAGGCAATTAGCATTAAATAAAAATGGGAAGGAAAATGGACCCAGGGAGGGGGCATGGTACTTCCAATAGAAGAATATTAAAGCTGCCAGGAAAATGTGACTGTTTGTATTCTCCAAGCCACCCCTATTCCCATCTGCCCCCCACTTAGTGAAAATCCTTTCTAGCTAACTTTTTCTTCAGGAACTGGGAAGGTAAGTAAATTGACTTTCTTCCTACAGATTCCCTGCTTACTATGCCCTCTCTCCATCAGCTCTTGGTGGCTCTTGGCTTGGCCCGTGTCTTTTGCCGCATTCTTCCTTTTTCTAGGAAGTAACTTCTCCTGATGAAGGGGATGGGGAAAGGTCAAGGATTTTCCAGATCCTTTCTAAACAGCCCCTCCTGGCACCTAGAAAGTTTTGCTGGGAAGCAGCTGTAATTGGTAGAAAAGCAACACATCAGTTCTGATCTGTTGTTCTCCAGAATTCTGAGAGGTGTGGGTAGGGCTGGGAATTGAGGCTTGGGCCTGGGCTGGGGGGAACAATCTTTGACGAGCTGATGAAATGAAACTTGTTTTATACTATTTCTCTCCTCTACGTTCCAGCCAGACCCAATCACTCACTGTCTCTGGTCTCATCCTGACCTCTTTGGTCTTTCTGCATTTTCTTGTACTATTTCTCATGCCTGAAATGGATTCCTGCAACTTCTGTCTCCTTCTTTTTTGAAATCCCCCCTTCTCCTTTTAGTCCCAACTCTGGTGCCATTTCCTCCAAGAAGCCTACCTATCCTCCCCTCCCAAATGAAAGTTGTTTTTCCCTCTTTAGATTTCCTATAGCACACTCTGCTCCCTTCTGCCCTTTGCACTTACCATGATTCCATGATTGGGGACCAGCCCCCTGCTTACCTTTGTGCCAAGACTAGATAGCTAGGAGTTGGAGCCTTTAGAAAAAGGACCAAAAACCACAAGAGTTCTCCCTCCCTTACTAGAAAGATTAGGGGAAGGAGAAAAGATGTTGTGGGTAGAGGCTTCACCAAGGACAGTGTAGCTGCGGCCTTCCACAAGGTTCACCAACTGGGTACCTGTGGCCTTGTGTCTTATAGTAGGACATTTTATACTCAAAGTCTGTCCGTGTCTCCTTTGCCCTTCAGAAATGGTGGTAAATAAGTAATCTCAAGGAACGAGGGACCCAGGGCCAGGAGCTATGATCTAGAACTACTTTCCTTGAACTTTTCTTTAAAAAAAGATAGGCAGGTCTGACTGCAGAGCTGGGACAGTGTGTGTGGTATATACTGGAGGCTGGCTTCCCTCTCTCTCCTGTGTGGCCACTAGCCCTGGCTTCAGAGAAATCCAGTTCTTCTAATTTCCCAGAGGCCTGGGCATGGACACAAGCCCTTCTTTCTCCTTAATTCACTTCGGACCCAGGTAGGATTTTCCAGCAGGATTTCCCAAGCAGTGGCCAAGAATGAGTAAAACAAGCTTCCTACCACAGCTATCTCATCCTAAACCCTCCCTAATTTGGCCATAGAGATCATCTAGCCTCCTGAGTTTTCTGGTCCTGTGTCCATCTAGCCAGAACTCGAACATGGCCTTGGCATGGTAAGATAACCTGCCAAGGCTTGGCCTCATCAGCACCAAGGAGCTTAGGGCTGTTAGAGAGTAGGGAAGTCTTGGTAAGTGTGCTTATAGTCTGATTTCAAGAGATGGCCTCTTTCCTTTGCAATCTGCAGGTTGATACCCCTGCAGAATATCTCCTTCCTTAGAACATAGAGCATCAGAGCTAGAAGGGACTTTAGGACAGGGTCTGAGAGAGCTGGAGGGACCTTAGAATGGATTACAGAATATTACAGTTTAGAAGAGACTCCAGAGATA
>CM053595.1:25175829-25253908 GCA_028646575.1 Pseudocheirus occidentalis | reverse complement strand
CAAAGCCACCTTGCTCCAGGACGTATAAACTGTGAGAGCACAGACAATTCTCAGCCTCTCTAAGTCCCAGTTCCTCATCTCTAAGGTACATGCCTACCTCACGAGGTTGTTGTGGGAAAAGTACTTTGTAAACTTTAAGGCACTACAGAAAGGTAAGCTCTTATTAGGATTAGCCTCCCCTTGTTTTGCTGGGGTTCTTTGTCTGTCACAAAGTGCCCGCTGGGAATCCATGACTCGGCACCCAGACCTGTGGGCTTCTCAGGAGCAAAGAGGGCAGGCAGGAGCGGTGGGACTCCAGGGATCCCCACGGGCAGCCGCGTCAGCAGAGGAGGAGTAGGGAGGAGAACACTTTTTCTTAAGGGAGGGATAATGGAACTAGTTTCCCACAAGGCATGAAATTGGATTGCAGGGACCTGCGTTAGATAAGAAGCTGACAGGTGTTGTGAGCCCCCCTCCTTCTGAGAAGATTCAGGGTTTCCAGCTCAAGGAGCCAGCAGCATGTGTTCCCAGCCTCAACTGAAAGCTTTGTGGAAGGCCTGGCTTGCAGCCCCCTGCCCTTCTGTGGGGGGTTGAGAAGAGTCTAGCACCATATCATGGAGAAACCCAAATGTTGGCTCTGTTCTCTGAGTACTCCAGTACTCATCTGTGCTATATCAGATGGTTCCTTGCTCTCAGATCTCAGCCCTCCCTCACTTAAATCCAATTCACTTTCCAGTGAAGGCATCACCTTCCTGACGTGGTCCTCTTCGAGACTGAAGGATAAACAACAACAATGAAATTGGTTCCAGCACAATTTCCACAATCTCTTGTTGTTTCTACAGTGTGCAGAGCCCGATCTTATCCCTTCTTGCTTTTCCAGACCCACAGGGTTATGTTATGTTATGCTAAATAATGTTTATGGTTTTTTTTTAATTTGAGGGAGGATGAGGGTGAAAGATAAAGAGGAAAAGGACAAAACAGGGGAGGTAGAGGAAGGGGGGCTCATGGTTGTGTGTAACTATTTGTAAAGTATTTATCCTGGTGTCTGGCACATAGTAGGCATTATTAATAAATGTTTGTTACCTTTTCCCTTTTTGCAGTCCGACTCCACGATAGCATATCAGAGGAGGGGCATCACTATCTGATATTTGACCTGTAAGTACCAGCCACAATCCTTTGCTGTTGTTCACTGGTGTCAGTCCTAGGCTGGGCAGGGCAGTGGGCATGGCCAACGCTGTATAGACAGGGAGGGAGGTGGCAGGACCAGGCAGGGTGGGTTTAGCTGGCCTCTTATGCATCTACGACCCTGGGGGGCTGAGAGGTCTTCCTGAGAGCAGACCTAAGGGTTCTTTGATGAGGAAATGAGGGTCAGAGAGGTTGTGACTTGCCCATGGTCACACAACTAGTAATGACTGGGGCAAGGTGGATTTGCTCAGTTTCTGGCTTCTTGGGGCAACAAGAACTATAAAGCTAATTGTGGATCAGTTGTCTCTGTGTTCCATGCCCCTCTCTGCTTCTATATGGGGAGGATGACACACACAGTATGTGTGTGTGTGTGTGTGTGTGTGTGTGTGTGTGTGTGTGAGAGAGAGAGAGAGAGAAAGAGAGAGAGAGAGAGAGTGAGTGAGAGAGAGAGACAGAGACAGAGACAGAGACAGAGAGACAGAGACAGAGACAGAGAGGGAGAGAGATGTTTGTACAACTCTTGTTCTCTTAGACCTGGTAAGTTCATAGGCTCATGGGCTCCTAGACTTAGAGCTAGGAGAGCCCTTAGAGGTCATGGAGTTCAACTCCCTCCTTTTATAGATAAGGACATTTAGGCCCAGAGAAGTTTATGACTTGCTCAGGGTCACAGCCAGCAAGTGATAGAGAATGGTATTCCATCAGAGGAACAAAACCCAGTCAAATAAATTGAAAGAGGAGACCAAGCATACAGGATTCAGTATCAAGAAGGGAGAGGACTGTACTCTTTTTGATTTTATGAAAAAATTTTTTTTTCATGCTATGAATCTTGTTTGCTTTGCTGGTTCACTGGGGTATTAGTACCATGGGGAGGCAAAGAGACAGAGCCCCAGAGGTGAGAAGAGTAGAACCCTTCCCTGCTATTGTGGGATTGTGAGTGCAGGTGTTTCCAAACATGCTGAAGGCTGCGTTCAGCCAGGGAGTGTATTTAGGAAAGAGAGGGACTGTAGCCATTGTAAGAGGGGAGAGTGTCTGCTGTTAAAGAGAGTTGTAGTTTGAGGGGGCAGAGAGAAAGGAGGAAGCAGGAGGGCTTGAGATAGTCTTGGCTTTCCTGCTGTATATGCTTTTGTGTTTTCCTGTGCTTTGCTGGTGCACCAGCCCCAGTAGTGTGCACGTGCGCGCATGTGTGTGTATGTGTGTGTGTGTGTGTGTATGACGCTCAGGATTGGGGTCCAGCCTGATTTGTTAGAGATTGTTCTTGCTGTTAGTGTGTGGGGCCTAGGAAGGCGGCCTAGGCTGTTTGAGGATGACTGACTCTGTCTTCTTCACTTTCAGGGTCACAGGTGGGGAACTGTTTGAAGACATTGTGGCCCGGGAGTACTACAGTGAGGCTGATGCCAGGTAAGTGTGAGGGAGGTAGCCTTGGCTCCTGTCTGACCTCAGGGGACTAGAGCCTCAGATGTCTTATGGGAAGCTAGTCTTCTGTCCATGCTGGCCTCAGCTTTCTTCCTGGAGCTTTGCCCTGTAGCTGTGGTAACTAGAACTCATGACCCAGGGCCAATGCTACCCAGCCAAATGTGCCCTTGGAATATCTTCTGTCTTGTCCAAGTGAGAAGATAGCCTCAAACAGGCCTTTAGGGCCTTCATGCATGAATGGCCCCACACAGAACGTGTCCCCTGTCTGATTCGGTTCAGAAGCGTTTGACCTGCTCATCTCTTCATGTTCTCCATAGTCATTGCATCCAGCAAATTCTAGAGGCTGTTCTTCACTGTCACCAGATGGGCGTGGTGCACCGAGACCTGAAGGTGAGCCGAGGAAGAAGGTGGGTGATACGGGGTAGGAGCCCTGGGCATGAGTCCAGACTACAGGGCGTGGGAGCTGTCAGCACCTCCCTGGAGTGGTGCATGAAGGGGTCGTGACGGCACATGAATCTCCATATGGATGAGCTAGGGCAGGAACTTACCCAGCTAAGCCTGAGACGTCTCACTTTACAGTGTCTGAAAGCTGGGAGGGTCTCCCAGGTCAGGCAGTATCTGCAGCTGTGGGCTAGGCTCCTGAGGGCTGCACATACTGGAGGTGTCTAGTGAAGAGGAAGCTTCCCTGTGATTCTGTTGGCTCGAGCTGCTTGGGCTGACTGGGGAGGAAGAACGTCTGAGAGGGTTATGGCAGAGACACGGAGTTCCCAGAGGAGCAGCCCCTCCAGTCTCTTCCTGAAGACCCCTTAGCAGCATTCTGTTTCCCCTTAGGACAGACAGATCAACACTTAGATCACTTTTCTCTTCCACCTGGCTGAGATCTGTCTTCTCTATAACTTCCACCCCATTAATTCTAGTTCTGCCCTCTTGGGCCAGGCAGAAGTCTACAGTCGTGTGCCTTCTGTCTTGTTGGCCCTGGCATCGGGGAAAAGAGAGGAAATGGCTTCAGTGACTCATTATCATCAGAGCATAGATTTAGAGCTGGAAAGAGCCTTAGAATTCCTTAGCTCAACCCCTTATCTGACAAAGGAGGAGACTAAAGGTCCAAAGATATGACTGCTTTGTGTGAAGTCGCACAAGGTGGCAAGGCTGAGGCTCAAACCCAGGTCTGCGGAGCCCAGATCTGACCTTATTTCCATAGTACAGCCCTGACCCTGTATTCTGGATCCTCAGTAACATAACATTATAGAAGCACAGACTGTTTAGGGCTGAGAGGGTCCTTAGAAGTCAGCTGGTCCAGCCTATCTATGCAGGGGCATCTTCTGTTTCAGTCGTGTCTGACTCTCCGTGACCCCATTTGGGGATTTCTTGGCAAAAATACTGCAGCGGATTTTCATTTCTTTCTCCAGATCATTTTACAGGTGAGGAAACTGAGGCAAATAGAGTTAAATTATTTGCCCGGCATGACAGAAGCAATAAGTGTCTGGGGTTAGAGCTGAACCCAGGTCCTCCTAACCTATCCACTCCACAGCATCACTTAGCTGCTCTGTATCTTCTATAGCATATCTATTTGCTCCAATGGGGCAGTTTGTTCAATTATTGCATAACTCTTGTTGTTAGAAAGCCCAGTTTTATGTTGAATTTCACTCTGCCTACCTGGAACTTCTGCCCATTAGTTCTAGTTCTCCCCACTGGGGTTAAGCAAGCCAATCAGAGCACATTACAGCATGTCAGATACTTAAACACAGAGATTATGGCCTCTCCAATCCTTTCCTCTCCACCCCAACCACCCACCATACCCCATGTGTTCTCTGCTCCAGGCTAAATATCCCTAGACCTTTTCATTGGTCTTTTTAGGTTATGGATCCTAATTAATGGCACATCTGTGTGACCTTGGGCTGGTCACTTAACCTCCACAGGCCTCACTATTCTCAACTGTAAAATGAGAAAACATTGAAACGAATCTTGGTGTTAGTGTGAGATGCTGGTGTATCTGCTTTCCAATTTTCCCAGAATGAGAATGTTGGACTAGAAGGCCCCTGTGGTGTCTTCCATTCTTAGAAATTTGGTTCTATGAGCCTAGTTTAAAGATCTCTCCCATCCCAGTTGCCTAAAATGTGGCTCCCAGAGCTGGATAAGAATGCGATGCTGGAATGTGTTGATTGTTGCCAGTGAGGCCTGGGTTTCCCTGATAACCCCATTGTCTAGGTGTGTCCCTTAAAAAGCTCCAGTTAGGAGACTGAGCAAGTGAGAACTGAGAGCCCTCCCACTGGTTCCATTCCCCTGGTATTTTAAGCCTGTTGCTCAGGAGCAGGAATGAAAAAAAGGCAGCTCAAATTTAGGCCACTTCAGAGAGATAATTAGGGGCACATTCATCAAACCAGGGCACCTCTGGCACCAGGAGTGGAGACTCTTTGGGAACACTGTCCTGGGAGAATGAATGAGCCATTAGTGAGTTGAAGCAGACTGGGACTATATTTAGCTGAGGCCAGTCTATCTTTGGGCAGCTGGAAGGTCGGGTTTTGGTCCACTCAGGAGCCCAGAAGACAAAATCAGGAATCAACCACTAAGAAATTATAAATCAACCACCTGGGCTTAAAAACCCATTCCCAAAAGTAAAAGGGAAAGTATCTCAAGGAGAGATCTGACTAACATTCAATTCTCAAGATATCTTTAGGTCATCTCTTGGGGGTCTAAGACTTCTAGCTTACCCCTTCAGATTCCAGAGCTATTGATGAATGAAAGGAGGTAATCTTAGGCCAGGTGATGGCCAGTGGACCTGTGGTTGTGTGCTAGGTCATGAGGAACTATAAATACTAGCTGTGCCGGGGGTGGGAGGAAAGCCTCCCAGCATCTTAATTGGCCAGTATTTGTTGGATTAATTGAGAATCAGGAACAATGGAACCAGTAATGATGGAGAGAGAGAGAGAGTAATGATGGATGCAGTCATTTTGGAGATGGCAATGATCGGTGAAGGCAGAGATAATGAATATGGCAATTAATAGTGGAAGTAGAGATTATGGAGGCAGTAATGGTGGGCACAGGAATGGTGGGCACAGGAATGGTGGGCACAGGAATGGTGGAGATTCGAATGAAATAGTTTAGTATAGTGGAAAGACCTCAGTGTTCTCATCTGGAAAATGGGAATACCTACTTTGCAAGGTTGTTGTGAATAGTGTTTTGCAAACCTTTAAGTGTTATATAAATGAAGGCTGTTATTATTATTAGGAGAAAACCAATCATGATCGAGGCAATGATGGCAGAACTAGGGATGGCAGAGGTCATGATGATGGAAATTGTGATAATGGATGCAGGTGGGATGGAGTCAGCTGTGATGGAGGCTGTGATGGTGGAAGAAGGGATGATGGCGGCGATATTGTTAGATGTGGCAGTAACAATGTGGAATAGAGTAAACAATAAGTTAAGATGTTAAGATAAGTTAAGATGGAGGCAGTACAATTATAATAGATGACACTTATGTTGTACTTCAAGGTTTATAAAGGGCTTTACATGCATTCTCTGATCTGAACTTTACAACAGTTCTTTGAGGTGCTTCTCCAGGTATTATGATTCCTGTTTTACAGATGAAAAGACCCGGACACTTAGAGAGGTTAAGTGATTTGCCCATGGTCATGAAACTGTTGTAGCTCAGTTGGGGTCACAAACTTTGTGACCCCATTTGGAGTTTTCTTGACCAAGATCCTGGAGTGGTTTGTAATTTCCTTCTCTGGCTCGTTTTACAGACAAGGAAACTGAGGCAAACAGGGTGAAGTGTCTTGTCTAGGGTCACACAGCTAGTAAGTGTCCGAGGCTAGCTTTTAACTTGGGAAGGTGAATCTTCTTTGTTCTAGGCCCAGTCCTCTGTCCACGGTACCACCTAGCTCCCTAGGTCATAGAGCTAGTGCGAATCAAGATCAGGATTTGAATTTAGATCTTCCTGACTCCAGGTCCAGAACTCTATTCTCAATGGAATCCCTAAAAATCAAGGGAGCGACGACAGAGGGATGCCTCCTGAATCCCAATTGACCTTACTGATGTATTGCCAGAGCCCTGCCTCACTCCTATGACCCCAGGAAGCTGCAGACGCAGGGGTTGTGTGAACGAGCAATTCTGGAGGCAGTTACTCTCCGAACACCATGCTACTACTCATAGCCAATGGTAACTGGGGCAGATTCCACAGGGGTTGAATCCCAGGAGCTGAGAGCTCTGCCTTAGATTCCTCTCTGGATACTTATCTAGCCATTTTCCTTCTGACTCCAGCAGATTTCTCTGGCTGAGAAGCAATATCCATGGCCATCCTTGATAGCCACTGAGCTGTGACCTTCAACAAGTTAATTTCACTTCCATACACTTCTGTTCCCCTAAACTGAAAAATAATGGCATTGGATTAGGTAGCCTCTCAAGTCCCTTCCATCTTTGCAATTTTAGTGGTCTGTGATGCTGGGGAACAGCCCCGTGCCCATCACTGGACCAGTGAGACGGGAGCCCTTGAGACTCACTTCATAGTACATTCTGTCTTATGGAAAGGAAATCTCCCAGGGTAAGCTGGGGTATTTGAGGGAACATGTCTATTGAAGTTTATAAGTTTATAAGTATGAGGGCAGAGGTTGAAGTGGAGGAGAAGACTAAGATTCAGGTATTGAACTTCTTGGAAAAGGAGGGAGAATGACCTGGGTACTAGTAGGTACCATGGTCTGGACGGAAATTCTAGAAGGACAGAGCAGACGTCAAGAGATTGCTGAAGTGAGAGCAAGGACTATGCCCCTTTCTCTTTCTTGTAGCTCTGTGTGTTCAGGGGCTTAGGGAGAAGGTACATACAGTCGTGGAGAGGGCAGCCAGGAGGTGAAGTATCTTCTGGTACAAGCCAATTACCATAAGAAGCAAGAAGGTGGAAGAAATCTAAGACAAAGGGAAATTTGTTAACAATTGAACTGAGGTTCCAGAGGGCATAGTGGAAGGCAGAGCAGTATGGGAATGCTGAAGGGGTTTGGGCTGAGGGGGATAGGGGATAGGGGTGAAGGACTGGGAAGTGGTAGTGGAGGAAGGGAGATTTAATCTAGGCAGCCTATAATTCTGAATCATAGGGATTTGGAAAGGAGAAAATCATTTGCTAGCCAGTGTGTGGGTTTTCTTACCCCTTCCTTGAAAACGGAATCTGCCCTGTGTGCTGTAATTCCTAGTTATAGCTCTGGGTCAAGACCAGATATGAACCCTTTCTGTTTGGGTGATCTCGTTGAATGACTTTAATCCCACAAACATTTATTAAATGCCTACTCAGAGCACTGTTTTGAGTCCTTGGAGAGATAGTTTAAGTAAGAGTTTTAGAGCAGGTAGAGTAATAAATTTAAAAGTGCCTGCTGTGTATCAGGCCCTGTGCTAAATACTGGAGGGTATACACATTAAAAAATGAAATAATCCCAATTTTCAACAAATAAATAACAGGTCCCTATCCTCATGAAATTCATGAGTTGGGGGGTTTAAGTATGTACACAGATAATACAAAATGATACATAATGAGTACATTTTAGTCACTAAGCAAACTACTATGTGAGGTCTGAGGGGAAAGGTCATTGATTGCTCAACAGAGATGAGGGACAGCTTCCTGGAGGAGGTGGCGTCACAGTTCCAAGACTGGAGACCGAAGGAGAAATCAGCTGACTCTGTGTGTGTGTGTGTCTGTGTGTGTGTGTGTAGTTGTGGTTATTCTAGCCTTGCCTATCCAGATGCCCCTACTTGAAGTCAGGGCCTCGAGTGCCATGGCCATAGTGGCTTTAATCTGACTACTGTTTGGTCCTTTCTCTCTCCTTTCCATCTGCCTTTCTCCTGGAAGGTTGCTGTCTGCCTACTCTTTATAGGTACTTATCATTACGTGTATTCTCACCTTAGATAGGAAGCTCCTTGAAGGCAGGGACTGTTCTTTCTTTCCTTTGTATCCTTGGCTCTTGGCACAGGGTCTAGCAAACAGCAAGTGCTTAGTAAATGTGTGTTCCTTGACTGACTGCCTCTCTCTTGAACCCCTCTCCCCTCTCCCATGAAGCCAGAGAACCTGCTCCTTGCATCAAAGCTGAAGGGGGCTGCCGTGAAGTTGGCTGACTTTGGCCTGGCCATCGAGGTGGAAGGGGAGCAGCAGGCATGGTTTGGTGAGTGTGCACTGGAGGAAGGATGGAGTTGGTGCATCCGTAAAGGGGAATGGCATGATTTAGAACGGCCTCCTCACCTCCCTCCCCATCTCTGCCTATCCTGAAAATGGGAGATGGAGAGAAGACAAAGGATTTGAAGGTTCCCAAGACCCGGCCAGGGCCTAGGAAGCAAATGCAACTCCCCAACCAACTCAGCTGTCCCAGCTCTCACCATCTCTGGTCCACTCTGCTCAGAGCAGCTTCCTGAGGTCTTTGCAATAACTTAGTAATAATCTCTCCCATTGGTATAACACTTCATTCTTTTCAAAGTGCTTTCATATCCAGTCTCAGGTGATCCTTACCATGGCCCTGTGGTCATGCAAGCAAAATAATTTCTATTTTGTAGAGGAAGAAGCTGAAGCTCATAGAGGGGGAAAGACTTGACCAAGGCCACACAGTATACTAATGGTAAAGCTAGGGCTAGAACCCTAATTTTCTGAATTGAAATTCGGTGCTCTATTGGCCACAGCCTAGAGCATAGCAGAACAGGAGTAGGGTAGATGTTTAG
The DNA here is from genome assembly GCA_028646575.1 of Pseudocheirus occidentalis. Taxonomy (NCBI): domain Eukaryota; kingdom Metazoa; phylum Chordata; class Mammalia; order Diprotodontia; family Pseudocheiridae; genus Pseudocheirus; species Pseudocheirus occidentalis. Next base: position 25,244,644 of record CM053595.1, on the reverse strand, counting down.
GTCTTAGCCTCAAAGTTCCATTTGGCTAATTCTGTTCCTAAATAATAGAATGGCTGGGGTAGAAGATTTCCTTCCCTTCTCTTCTGCATCGGTTCTTTTCCCATATTCCTTTGGCTATGATGGTACTCACTATACCCAAAACTGAAATAGGAAAAAGAAATTCAGAATGGAAATGATTTAGTTCTCTATACTTTTGATTCCCTTTCCCTAGCTAATTCTATCATCCATTATCAGGCTGAGGTTTCCCAACTACAATTTTAGAGGCTGTGCTATCCAATATCAAACTCTGGGAATACTTCTGGAAGGGCAGAGTGTATGTAGAGAATATCCCCCAGATCAAAGATTTGGGACTTCTATAAATAATAGTGAGCCACTGAAAGTTTTTGAGCAGGGGCAGTGAAAAGGTCAGAGCTGTAGGTTAGGTATGGATGGTACAGGATGGGTTGGCAAAAGCGTCTGAAGGTAGAAAGAGCAGTTAAGAGGTTATTGTAATAGTTCAAGTATTAAGTCACAGAGGGACAAATCGGGATGATAGCCATGGGAATGGAAAGGAGAAGTCATTGCTAGTCTGTGCCTCACAGTCTTAATAGGAATCTTTCCTAGGTTATTAAAATGAAATCATCCATCTGTTTTTCTTTGTTTTTGTCTTTGGGGTGCAGGCTTTGCAGGGACACCAGGGTATCTTTCCCCAGAAGTTCTCCGAAAGGACCCATATGGGAAGCCTGTGGATCTTTGGGCATGTGGTAAGTTTAACTGCAGTAAAAGTAGAAGTCTGGCAGCAGAGATCTCTGGTCCTGTAATGGATCAGGTGAATGAGCCCTCTGACCCGACTTATGACAGCAGAGACATCCAGGTAACCCAGAGAGTTCCAGGTACCAACAGAGGCAGCCGCAAAGCCCAGAGAGTGTCCGATGATTTTTCCCATATTGTCTGGTATGTGTTCGTGAGCTCCATGTCCTCCACCTGGTCTTTTTGTCAGAACCCCACTTGGAGGAATGTCATAATACTAGAAATAATAGCTAGTATTTATGAAGTACCTACTACTACATGCCCCACACTGTGCTAAGCACTTTACAGTTGTTTTTTTTTTTTTTTTGCTTTTTGTAGGGGGGAAGGTAGGGCAATTGAGGTTAAGTGACTTGCTCAAAGTCACACGGCTAGTAAGCGTTAAGTATCTGAGGTCAGATTTGAACTCAGGTCCTCCTGACTCCAAGACCGGTGCTCTATTCACTGCTCCACCCAGCTGCCCCTACAAACATCTTTTCTCAATTTTGAAACTGAGGCAAAGAAAGATTTGCTAAAGTCATCTAGTTAGTAAATGTCTGAGGTTGAATTTGAACTCAGGTCCTCTTGACTCTAGGCCCAGTGCTCTACCCACTATGCCACCCAGCTGCCTCAGGACCTCGTACTCCAGAGAGCACCAGGCCATGTGTGCATTCTGTCTCCCCATGGTTCATTATCATACCTGGCATAACCTCCTAGGAAGTGTGTATAAGGGAGGAGGCACAAAATGTGTCAGCTTCAGCCTTCTCCCTGTGGACAACATCACCAAGCCTGTGGGATGATTGTAGTTGTCCAGGCCACGGGGATCCAGGGGCTGCCACACAGGGACTTTGTGACGCGCTGTTGGTAGGAGGTTGTATGGGCTTCTTTTCCTGAAAAGCCCTGTTAGTTGTCCCTGTGCTTATACAAAGGAGGTGTGCCCAAATCTGTTAATGTGAGCAGACAAAGCGAATCCCCTGTGATGCCCAAAGTCTCCTCGTTCCCTTCTTGCCCTTTTCACTGCCTGCTGTGCCAACCAGATGAAGGTGCCTTCTCTCTTGTTCCTTTCCCAACAGCCTCTGTGAGCGCTGCTACCATCTTAATTCATTCAGTACCCATTTCTTCAGCACTTTGTTGTTATTATTGTTGCTCAGGCATTTTCTGCTTGTATTTCTGACTCTTAGTGATCCCTTGGGGTTTTCTCAGCAAAGAGAAGGGAGTGGTTGGCCATTTCCTTCTCCATCTTGAGCTCTTACTGTGTGTTAAAGCCTGGGGAGTTACAAGGATAAATGAGTGTGGTCCCCATGCTCTGGAGCTTGGTCTAGTCAAAGAGACGTGCACACAGACACACACAGACACACACACACACACACACACACACAGAGCTGCAATTCAAGGTAGGTTAGGATAACTGACAAGATGAGGGGTACAGATCGTCAGTGCAACAGGAATTCAGACAACGAGGAAGGAGAGACCCCTTTTGGGTGATCTGGCAAGCATGATGGAGGAAGTGGACTTTGAGCTGGACCTTGAATTTTGGTACTTGGAGATGGAGGGAGTGGGGAGGGTGCAGCAAGAAGAAGGAACGATGTAAACAAAGATGTCATGGCAGGAGAGTACAGGGCACATTTGGGGAATGTCGAGGCGACTGTTTTGTCTAGATATAGAAGACAACAGGAAAAATGGTGGGAATTAAAGCTGGAAGGAAAGGTTAGGATCAGGTGGCAGAGAGCTTGAAATGCCAGGCCAAGGAATTCGGATTTGTTTCTGTAAGTAATAGGGAGCCATTTAAGATTTTTGAACAAGGGAGGGAGTAACATAGGATCTTAGGATTTAGAGCTGAAAAGAAACTTGGAAATCATTTTGTTTATCTCATTTCACACATGAGGGAACTGAGGCCAAGATTTCCAGGGGTGTTACCATAACTTTAGGGAGATTATTTTATTATATCATATCATATCATGTTATGTTTTATATATATACATTTCTTTTTTTATAACACATTAGAGGGACCAGATGAAAAAAGACTGGAGGCAGGTAGACTGATAAAGAAGCTATAGGAATAGTCCAAATATGAAGTAATCAGCTCCTAAACTAGGATGGTAGCAGTGGGATTGGAAAAAAAGGGATAAATATGAGAGAGATTATGAAGGAAGGGTCTATAGGTCTTAGGGACTGATTTGCTTTGCAAGGCCAGGGAGGAATTGTTACAGATGACTGCCTGGGAGAATGGAGATCCCATTGACAGAAACAGTAAATAGAGAAGGAGGAATAGATTACAGAAGGAAGCTAATGAATCCAACTTTAAACATAATGCACTTGAAATCTTAGTGATATCCAGGTGGAGATGTCTAGAAGGTGCTTGGAAATTTGAGTCTCGAGCCTGAGAGAAAATTCTAGGTTGGAAGATCTAATTTGAAGAATCATCTTCATAGAGTTCACAGATAAGGTTCTTAGTTATCTTCTAATTGTCCCTTCATTTTACAGAAGAGTAAACTGAAACTTATAGAAAGAAAGTGATTGAATCAATGCCCAAGGCACAGTAGATCCCCAAGTCCTGGGACATAATTTTTAGAACTCTTCCCATTTAACTTGTTCTGGCTGATAATGAGGTTGTATCAATGGATGAAATTGTTGTTCATCCTTCATTCACAAAGAGGATCAATGACACCAGGAGTCTGAAGACTTGTGTGTGAACTGGATTTAAGGGAGATAAAGTTGAACAAAATCATCAGCTTCACTCTCTCCTCCAGAGTTATTGGGGCTCAGTGACAAGACAAAAATCTTGTCAAAAGGCCACGGCCCAGGATGCAGTAGGTGACCTTGGCCTTTTAAAATTAAAGTCTTTTCCAGGTCTAAGTTTGTCTGAGGCAATACCCATTCAATGACTGTGGGCTAGATAAGAGACAAAAGATGGCCTTGTTTACCGTCATAAAAAAATCTATCTGGGAGGGGATAAACCCTCAAAGTTTCTGGACTAAAAAAAAATTGCTATTTATTCTCACTTTAAACCATCAAAACCCAAATAACCAGCAACAGAGGCTTGGACTGGGGCATGTTATTTATTGGCCATTCAATGAAAACCAGAGTGGTTTTGGTTTAAAGGTATTGTCAAGTAGCTCCACATGAATTGCAACGAGCTTTCTTAAAGCCTGCTTTTTTCATAGCTATATTTCAAGAAGAAATTACCAAAAGAGATCATAGGAGTTAATAAGGAGATAATAGCAGTTGGCTGGAGCTGAAAGCCTTGCTGCACACCTAGAGTTAGGGAGCAAGAAGAGAAAGAAGAGTGAGAGAAGACAGGAAATTTGGTTAGAGAGGACTGTGAGTAAGCAGGATACCAGGAGAGGAGAGTGCATCTAGAAGGAGTAACAGTAGCTGTTAAGAGGTCAAGAAAGATACTACCACTCAATATGGTGATCGTGTTAACATCTGTCTCTATCTATACTTTTTTGTTGTTGTTTTTTGGAGGGGGAAAGGCAGGGTAATTGGGGTTAAGTGACTTACCCAAGATCACAAGGCTAGTAAGTGTCAAGTGTCTGAGGACAAATTTGAACTCAGGTCTTCCTGACTCCAGGGCTGGTGTTCTATTCATTGCTCCACCTTGCCACTGTTCTATCTGTACTTCTGCCTCCGTAGTTATTGCCTCTATCAATATTACCCTCACCATTATTCACTCTTCCTGATAGCAACATCTCTTGTTCCTTTTCCCTAGGTGTCATCCTGTACATCCTGTTGGTGGGATATCCTCCTTTCTGGGATGAAGACCAGCACCGACTCTACCAGCAGATCAAAGCTGGAGCCTATGATGTGAGTATTGCTTAATCCTGCTGCTTCTTCTGGGCCTTCTTAGTGCATTGGGCCTGCTCCGGTCCTCCTGGCCTGATCCTGCTATTTCTTAACCGGAGATGTTCCCTCTTGTGGGACTTATGGATGGGAGGACTTCTGTACTCAACTCAGCCTTTGTATAGAGATTCCTGAGTCTGGATTCTTAAAGACTGATATGACTCTAGGCACACAGTATGTATTATGTATACATCAAGTTTTAGAAGTTAGAATAGTAGAAGTAACACAGTGCTGAGTTAAAGATAATGCTAAGAAAGTAACAATGGCCCTTGACAAACCCAGGTCCAGATGTTACCTTGCCATCGACCCTTCTGAAGCCTGATAGGGAAAATGAGGGAAGTGTTGGAGCAAAAATTGAGTGTCCCTTTGTGAAGAATCTTTGCACCAGGAGGAGGGTGAGAACAGCAAGTGTCAGATTCAGGCCTATCTGAAGCTTCTTTCCAATGGCCCATACCTCAGACCTGTGTGTGGGGGAAAGGGAAGAAAGGGGAAATGGCCGTCTAGTTTCTACTGGTCTTTAAATGGTGCTTACTTCTTCCCCTCAGCACACCCAGCACAGAAGCTGCTTTTTTCTTCTTTTTTCAAGAGAACTTTATTAGCAATGAAGAGAAAGACCCCCAACAACAAAATAAATCCATAGAGCAGAGAAGTGTTGAGTTAGAGAGCTCAGGGATCTCATTCTAAAATATGTCTAGTCCAACCTCTTGGGTGGTAGAGCTGCCAGCGCTATCTCATCTGATTAAGCGTCTGATCCTGGCCCCATCACATGACCGGATGCCATGCTCCCTCAAGAGGGACCAAACATGAGCATCTTCCCCCAGCACCTAAACCCAACTCAGCCTTCTTTTCCATTTCAAAGTTGATGCTCCCTTCTCCAGCCCTGCTCCCTTTCCATCTCAGCTCATTTGCAAAGCTGAGATAAGAGGCACATCCTGGGACTAATAAAAATGGATATCTTTTCCTGACCTTACTGCTGGCTTTACTGACCAAGGTATGTTCAGCTTGATGAGTTTTTTCTCCTCACTTTCTTTGGAACTTCCCTCCATTCCTTCCCCTAATCTAAGAAGTATCTCTCTCAAAATATATTTTTATAAATTCACAAGCATCTTAATAGCACAAGGAGATGCAAGAACATATTATCTTTGCCAATGGGAAAGGGAAAACAATTTCATTACGTTATTCACAGTTCTCAAGTGCAGGGAAGTACTGTCTTCCTGCATGTGAAGTTCTATCCTGGTCAAAGTTGATTCCCTCAGAATTTAGTGGTGGTGAAGAATCTGGAAATTAAGTCATAGAAGAAAGGATTGGAGGAGTTGGGAATGTTTGGGAGAAGAGAGGACTTAATGGAGATGTGGTTGTTGCCTTCAAGGATTTGGAGGACCACCATATAGAGGAGGGATGGGGCTGATTATTTGTGAATCTCCATGTAGGAATCCTAACCCTTTGCTTTCCAGCTGCTTGTGTGTTCTCTGACCCCTCTTTCCCCACCTGCCTCAATAAAAATGTAACCATTTTTATTTTGTATATTTTATTATATTATATGGTTTTTGTTTTAATGTAATGGATAGAGAACTGACCTTGAGGCCAGGAGGATCTCAGTTCAAGTCTCACCTCTGATACATACTGGCTTGGCAATCCTGGACAAGGTCGTTTAACCCCTTAGTGCTTCCTAAGAACTCTCTAAAGGTAGAAGTTTCAGAAAATGCCAGTTTGCATTGGTAGAGGGAGTTCATTTATCTGGGAAATTCTGATACCAAGCACATAACAGGCCTGATTCCTATCCCTATATTTTGTACACGCTTATATAAGAATACATTAGAATTTTAAGAATTAAATAAAATTAAATTCCCTTAGAATTTTAAGCTCCTTAAAAATAGGGATTGTTTCATTTTTGTTTCTTCACATTGATCAAGAAACATTTCAAAGTTTGCTATGTATCAGGCATTGTTAAGACAATGGGGATGCTAGGATATGAATGATAAAAACCCTACCCTCAAGAAGCTTACATTCTATGGAGGAAGGAATACATATATATATATATATATATATATATATATTTGAAAGTATACATGCAGAATAAGTACTAGGAGAAATACAAATTAGTGTAAAGTAGTTATGTACAAGTGGTTAGGAGGGAGTATGCTGGCACTTTGGGGGATCAAGAAAGGTTTTATGTAGAAGCTGTTGTCTGCTCAAAGGTAGGGGTTTTATGAGGCTGAGATGAGGAACTGTCCAAAGGGGATGGTCAGTGCAAATGTACAGAGATGGGAGATGGAGTTTCAGGCATGAAGAGTAGCAAGAAATACAGTTTTGTTAGACCACTGTGTGTGGAGAGGTGAGTAATGTTCAATGAAGCTAGAAAGATAGGGTGAGGTTAAGTTGTGAAGCCAAACAGAAGAGATGATATTTTATCCTAAAATTGGGAGCCACTAGAGTTTACCCAGTAGGGTAGTGATATCTTCAGGTCTATGCTTACATAGGCTTAAGGAGAATCACTTTGGCATCAGTGTGGAATTTAAGTGGGGAGAGAAAAATTGGCCACTTAGGAGAACAATGGAGTTATCTTCATGAGAGGTGATGAGAACTTAAATGAAGGTGCTGACTTTGTGATCGACAGAAAGGATTAGGATGCAAACAATGTAGAGTTAGAAATTGTAAGATTTGGGAACTTACTGGATATAGGAGTAAGGGAGAGTGAACAGTTAGGGGTAGGGCTGAGGTTATGAAGCTGAGACACTGGAATGATGATGGCGCCCTTTGCAGACATAGGTAAGCTTAGTAGAGAGGTGGGTTTCAAGGTGGGGAGAAGATAATATTTTACCTGTGTTGAGTTTGAGGTGTCTCTGGGATCTCCAGTTTCAAATATCCAATAGGCAGTTGGTGACCTGAAGCTGAAGCAAGGGAAAGTCTGGGGCTAGAGATGTGAACCTGTGAGTCATCTGCACAGAGGTAATTAAACCCTTGGGAGCTGATGAGATCACTGAGAGAGAGAGAGTGGGGGCATTGATTGATTGACATATCAACCCTCCTGGCTGCTTGTAGATTCCATCGTACAGATCCAGTGAAACATGAAGGGGACTTTAATTTCCTTCCTATGTATACACACACACACATTTGTCATCAACCTAGGTCAAGATTTAGCAATGACATTCCTGATTATGGGAACTTAGAGATCATTTAGTATCTATCTATCTATCTTTCTATCTATCTATCTATCTATCTATCTATCTATCTATCTATCTATCTATCTATCTATGTACCTATCTATTTATCTATGTATCTATCTATGCATCTATCTATCTATGTATCTATCTATCTATGTATCTGTCTATCTATTTATCTATGTATCTATCTATTTATGTATCTATCTATTTATCTATGTATCTATCTATCTATTTATCTATGTATCTATCTATGTATCTATGTATGTATTTATCTATGTATCTATCTATTTATCTATCTATTTATCTATGTATCTATGTATCTATCTATCTATTTATCTATGTGTCTTTGTATGTATCTATGTATGTATCTATCTATGTATCTATGTATTTATCTATGTATCTAGCTATTTATCTATGTATCTATGTATCTACTTATCTATGTATGCATGTTATCTATCTATCTATCTATCTATCTATCTATCTATCTATCTATCTATCTATCTATCTATTCTCTCTCTCTCTCTTTCTCTCTCTCATAGGATTTAGAAATTAAGGGAATATCAGAGACAAGCTAGATATTATCCAGAGAGTATTCTAGAAATTTCTCTTTTCTCTAAGCTCCCCTACCCCAATTCAATAAGCTCCAATGACAGACCTCCAGAATGGTGAAAGGGTTTTAGTTCATGTCACTTGAGGATTATTTGTTGGAACTCTGGACTTTTAGTCTGGAAAAGAGAAGACTTGGGGACCAATTGGGAGTGATGGGTGTTATTGTTTAGTTGATTGGTTGTGTCTGGCTTTTCATGACCTCATTTGGGGTTCTCTTGTAAAAGATACTAGAGTGGTTTGCCATTTCCTTCTCCAGCTCATTTTACAGATGAGGGAACAGGGTTAAGTGACTTGCCCAGGGTCACATAGCTAGTAAGTGCCTGAGGCTGGATTTGAACTCAGGTCCTCCTAACTCTAGGACCAACACTCTGTTCACTATACCACCTAGCTGTCCCTTGGGGCATGATAATTATTTTCAAATATCTGATGAACTGTTACATAGAAGGCTTGGATGCTGCCTCCAGAGGGTAGAACTTAGAGTAATGGGGGTGGAAACTGCAAAAAGTCAACAGATTAGATCTGATGTAAGGAAAAGCTTTCTAATAATTAGGGCTCTTCCAAAGTGAAACAGGATACCCTAGGAAGTCATCAGCTCAAAGGCTGGTCAGTCACTGCTCCAGTGATTGTAGACAGACTCTTTTTTTTCAGGAGCAGGTCAGAGTAAACTACCTTTGAGATCCCATGATTTCAGGATACATCTCTGTCCTCCCACCAATAATCTTCAAAATATGAAAATTCTGGGCCCTCAGCGCTTTGTACAAAAAGGGTTTTTGATTTTGTTGTTGTTATATGTAATTTTTGGGGGGAGGCATAGTGTAGAAATCCTAGGTTTGGTGACAAAAACCTTGAATTTGGGGCATATCTTGGACATTTACTTACATGTGAGTTCTGCCCTGGCAATGACCTTCTGTGGCCTCAGTTTTCTCCTGTAAAATGGAGATAACCACACCTGTACTACTTCAGAGATATTTACATCAGTTCAATTCAATAAGAATTTATTCAGTGCTTACTATTTGTCATGCACTGGAGGGAAAAAAGACAAAAGTAAAGCCATCTCTGTCTTTAGGAAGCTTACACTCTACTGGAAAAGCACTTTGGAAACTGTAAACCTAGTGCCTGCCAGTAGAAATGTGACCTCTTATCATTATGATCTCCCCTGAGTGGCAGGGTGGTGTAATGGATAGTTTCAGAGTCAGGGAAATTTGGATTCCATTTCTGATACATACTGTTGTGTGTCACTCCACCTGATCTCCCCCTCCCCAATTCAACAAACTCTATGGCTTCCTATCATCTCCAGAATAAAATATAATATTCTATTTGATGTTTGTTCACAACCTAGCCCCCTCTTACTGTTCCAGTCTTTCTAAACCAGACTTTGATTTTTAAAAATTTTTTAAAGGGGCCTTCCTTTAACTCACTTCTTGAAGAGGTTACTCACTGAATGGGCACTGCCTCACTCAAAGTGAGAACTTGAAAAGACCTTAGTTTAAAAGGACCAAGGTCTACCACTGCATCCCAGGCCAGCTCCAGTTGTCCACTCGATATCTGGCCACTGGGTTCAGATGGCTCTGGAGGAGAAAGTGAGGCTGGTGACTTTGCACTGCCCTCCCTTACACAAATCAAATTCAGTTGCAAGTCCTGTCATCACCTCCCTGATGTCATGACCCTCTTTGAGAATGAAGGACAAATCACCCTATAACCTCTCTGCGTACCCTCTGATCAAGTGATGCTGGCCTCTTTGCTGTTCTCAAACATGACACTCCATCACCTAACTCTGAGCATTCTCAGTGGCTGTTCCCTATGCCTGGAGTGCTCTCCCTCCTCATCCCTGCCTCCTTCCTGGCTTTAGCCTGGATTCCTTCAAGTTTCAGTTAAAACCCCATTTTCTACATGAGCCTTTCCTGAACCCCTTCAAAACCAGCGTCTGCCCTCTGCTGACTACCTCCAGTCTACCCTGTATCCATCTTATTGGTAGATGGCTATTTGCACACTGTGTCTCCCATCACACTGTGATCCCCTTGAAAACAGGGACTGGCTTTGCCTTCCTTTCTCTCTTCTTCACGTAGCGTTGTGCTTGACACAGCAGGCTCTTATTAAATGCTTATTGACTTGACTTTTTGACTTTCAGTTCTGAAATTCTGATTCCATTAGATCATCTAGAATAACCTCATTTTTTTTTTGAGGGGGAAGGCAGGGTAATTGGGGTTAAGTGACTTGCTCAAGGTCACACAGCTAGTAAGTGTTAAGTGTCTGAGGCTAGATTTGAACTGAGGTCCTCCTGACTCTAGAGCTGGTGCTCTATTTATTGTGCCACCTAGCTGCCCCAAATAACCTCATCAGAAAGGAAAAATAGCTTGTCTATGGTAACAAAGCCCAGTCAGAATAAGAACTAGGACTAAAACCCAGATTGTAGATTCACTGGATTTTATCCTTCTAAGGAACCATTTGGGGAAGCCAGGTAGTGCAGTGGAGAGAGCTCTGGGCCTGGAGTCAGGAAAACCAGCTTCAGATATTTTCTAGCTGTGTGACCCTGGGCAAGCCTTTTCACCCTGTTTGGCTCAGTTTCCTCATCTGTAAAATGAGCTGGAGATGGCAAACCCCTCCGGGAGCTTTGCCAAGAAAACCCCGTGACTGAACAACACAAGGTGCCATAGGAATCAAGTTGTCCAACCTCTCGCCTCATGAGGGAAGCCTTCAGTGACAAACCTTGCACTTGGCCGTCTACCTCCCAATCAAACAGCTCCAGAGATGGAGAATTCTTATCCTCAGAAGGCAGCACACTCCATTAGCAGGCAAACTGACTTCTTGGAAAGTTCTTGCTTGCATGTTGAGATGAAAGGAGTCGCATAGAACAAAATCGAATCCTTCATCCTCATGATAACCATTTGAGTATGTGAAGACAGCTGTCACGTCCCCCCTGCATCTTCTCTTTTTTGTTCTAAATAGCCCTTGTTCCTTCAGTGTGTGATATGGTTCTCAGGCCTTTCTCATGGTCCAGACATGTGTGCAATGCTGCACAGTGCTCAGGATGTGGTCTAACCAGGGCAGAGTGCAGTGGGACCATCACCTTCCCTGATCTGGAGGCTAGTCTTCTCCTCCCTTACTCGTGGCAGGCCACTGACACAGATTTATTGAATTGAATGGAGTGAAATAGAATTCCCTCAGCCCAAGATCCATTAGTTGTTTGGGCAGCCACCGTGTATTTGTACATTTGTGGTCCACAAACTCTTGGTCTTTTTCATATGTGCATTGCTTTTATCTTGTACTTATTATTTTATGGACTCAAATGTACGATCTTATTTTTACCCCTCTTCAGTTTCATATTCTTTGATTCAGCCTATTCTAGACTTGTTGGGATGTTTTTAATGCTATAGGAATATGACTAATATTACCATTATTACAACATGCTGATTCTATTATCTGTGCATCCATCCAAGTCACAGACAATGATGTTGAAGACTGTCATTCTCAAACGTTCTCTTAGCTGGACATTCCCAGGTCTTTCAATTAATCTGCGACATTGTTTTTGGATTTCCTCACAGTTCTGATCACCTTCAGCTAGACAGGTGCCAGACTGTAAATGGCAGGTATTAAAGTTTGGCTCCCAGAGGTCAGGGTCCCATGTGCAGAGGAAATACCTTAATCCCCATTCTGGGGATTTCCCACTGGCACCGGGTGCTGTCCCAGAGACAGTTGGAATCCTGGCGTTGCTCAGATAGGCTGAGGTCTCCAAGCGGCCACTGCTTGTGTCTCTGGTAGGCCCAAACAAGAAGGGTCTCTGGGCCATGGCTCTCCTATGCCTGCTCCCCTGCCAGGCAGGAGTTGTTCTGATTGCAGGGGGCGGCCTGTGGCAGGCTAGCCAAACCTGGCCCATTTGCCCCTTTCAGTTTCCATCCCCGGAATGGGACACGGTTACCCCAGAAGCAAAGGACCTGATTAATAAAATGCTCACCATCAACCCCTCCAAGCGCATCACAGCTGCTGAAGCCCTCAAGCATCCCTGGATCTCTGTGAGTAATACCTGGAGTGGGGTTTGGGCAGCTGGGGTTGGGGTGTGACTCGAGGGCTTCAGATGACACCACCGAGGGTGGTTTGACCAAAAAACATTCAGCACGCTCGTTGCCCGTGGGTCTGAGGGTTTAGGAAACTATATAACCTTTCCTTGGCAAACAAGGGTCCCTGCCCCTGTCCCAGGAAAGACTTGTTAGGAGGAGTGAATTGGAAGTAATAGCTAATGACAATAACTAGCATCCGCATATGTACTAGGCACTGGCAGAGCCCTTTATAAGTATTGTCTCATTTGATCCCCTCAACTTGGAGAGGTAGGTGCTATTATTATCCCCATTTGACAGTTGAGGAAACTGAGGCAGAGGTTAAGTGACTTGCCCTGGGTCCCACAGCTAGTAAGTGTCTGAGGCAGGATTTGAACTCAGATCTTCCTGACTCCTCATCCAGTGCTCTATCCACTTGGTACTGGAAAGGTCAATGGGTTTGATGTTTGGAGACCTGAGTTCAGCTTCTGAGTCTGGCGTTTACTGGTTGCGAGACTGTAGGCAGATTATTTAATCTTTTTAAAGCCCAGTTTCCTTATCTATAAATGGGCATAATAATATTTGCATTGCTTATATGATAGTATTGTTGTGAGGAAAATGCTTTGTAAACTATAAAACATTATAGAACTATGGGCTGATGTAAAAAAAAAAAAGAGAGAAGCCCTCCCCCCCACTCCCCATATAGATCCATCTTTTCTGCTGTCTCCTTCCCACAAAGACTCCTTATAAAGTGAACTTCCATCGACGGGGATTTAGTACCGGCTGGACTTTGATAGGCTTGCCCTTCCAGAATCACGTCTTTGCTCCTATTTGCCTGTTTTAAAAAGGGAAGTGCCCCCTTACCCCCCAATCCAAATTGAAACTGTCCTTTAGATAAAAGTTCCACTTTCCTGCCCCCTCCTTCCTCCTCACGTTTTTCTCCCTCTTCTTTTACCAGCACCGCTCCACAGTGGCCTCCTGCATGCACAGACAGGAGACCGTGGACTGCTTGAAGAAATTCAATGCAAGGAGGAAACTGAAGGTAACCCTTTGGCCTGGTTCCCTCTCGGAGACTGCTGGACTCTGGATTGGTCCACATTTCCGCCAGGGGGAATAGTGGATAAAGTGAGGTGGGAGCTGCCTGGGGAACTGGGAACATGGTGGCAGCCAGTGAGTGCCTGGTGAATTGTGGTTGTTCACTGTGAGAAAGCCCACACCTCCTCCCACCTCCCCAATGGGAAGCGGGGCAGATATAGGTGCCACCCTGGGAAAATTTAGCATCAGACTCAGAGTCTTGGGGTAGTGGGACTTAAAAGTTGGGAAGACAAAGGTTCGGATCCTGCCTTAGGCACTGACTAGCTCTCTGTGATGGAGTAATTTATTTAACCTCTCCAGGCCTCAGTTTCCCCATAGAGAAAATAAAGGAGTTAGACTAGATGCACCCTGAAGTCTCTTTTAACTCTAAATCTCAGATCCTATAATTATGTGACCATGGCCAAGTCACTTCCCTCATCTGTCAAGTGCGAAAAATGATACTAGCCCAGGATTATGACAAGGAAAGTACTTTGTTAACTTTAAAAAGGTGATGCTTTTACGAGTTATTAAACTCTAAAATGCTATAGAAACGGGCTATCATTGTAGAGTATCATTATTACTGAGAGGCAACATGATCCCAAAGACCTGAGTTCGAGTGCTGACTTTTGACACATACGGGTTAATCTTCTAGCATCCCAGAAGATTCTCTAAGACAATAAGGTACAAAACTGGTGGGAAGTATATCTGTAAAGAGACTTTCTTGACTTGGAATTCTCTACACTGATGAAATCATGAGTCCTGGACTGAAAAATTCTTATTTTTGCCCATAAAGTTCAGAATAACTCCTGAATACACTGCGTCCCTTAGCGTACTATGGGCTGTACAGGACCAGGAGTTAAAACTGCTTCCTATCCAGTTAAATGGGCCTATGAGCCCTCAGGATTACATGGAGCTGAGGCATGATTATTTTAGATGTGCTGAGCTCACTGCTAATCTCCTTCCCTGCCAGTGTGCATTGTTCCCAAGAGCCTGTCATCCTTCCATAATGGGAAGTTGTGTATGTCAGAGGGGCAGAAGGAAAAACTGTATTTATTAAGGGGTGTTGGCACCAAAGGGTTGGTGAAATTCCAGGAGGAGATCTGGACCAAGGGGATTCCCACCTGACTTCAGGATTTTTGAGCCCCAAAGGGGATAAAGGGGGCCTTAGAAATAATTTATTCCACTCCCTCTGTTTTTATAGATGTGGAATTTGAGGAGACAGAGAACATTGCTGAAGGCTTGGAATTCCTTAATGGGATAATAGGCTGGCAGGAGAGCATTAAAGGCTCTAAAGGGGCAGGATTAACTCAAATTGGGGGCAGGGGTAGAAAGAGGAAGGAGGCTTGAGAAAGTGATCACCTACCTGACTCAGGCAGGAGATTTGCATGGCCTTTTGGAGACCTAGTTGGCAGACCTCCTGGAGTCAAGCCAGCAACCCTGGCTCAGGCTGGAGCTGCCTATTAATACTCTTGTTCAACGCAATCTTGTCCCTGGAGTTGTGCCCACCTAACACCCTTCCCAGCCAATCACTTTTCCTTTGGGAGTGCTGAGGACAGATGGACAAAGGGATGGGGGAGAAAGGGAGGCTTGGTCTCTGAATACAACAATCTCCCCCTCTACCCACTCTCCACATTTTCTCATCCCTCCCTCCTTCCCCTTTTCTTCCCCGGTCTCTCTTCCCACCCTCATCCCTTTTGCTGTTCTATTTTTGTCTGTTTCAGGGAGCTATCCTTACCACCATGCTGGCCACCAGGAACTTCTCTGGTAGGTGGTATGACCCTTTGGTCTTCAGGATCTGACATACACAACTCAGCATTGGGATTGTATGGTTCTGTATCCATGGTGCTCTAAGAACACAGGGGAGTACAGGGGTGAAAATACTCCTGCTCCCTCTGCCCAGGGAATACAGAGAATTTATTTTCTGACCCCCACCCCCACTGCCTGCTCAGCATACACATACACGGAGGCAGCTAGTTCTTTGCCAAGACTTGGGGTGACAGCTGAGGGGTGGGTGGAGGGGGAAGAGGAACATGAGGTGCTGACCAAGTGCTGAAAAATCCCAATGGATTTGACAGATGTGTGTCTAAACAAGCTGCCCCATTGGCTGGAGCTACAGCCACATACAATGTATTCGGGGAGGGATGACCTGAGCTTAAATTCTAACTGGCACTTAATGAGCTGTATGACCCTGGGCAAGCCATTTAAACCTCTGAGAGTTTTACTTTCCTCATCTGTAAAATGGGGATAATAACACAAGGCTTTCATGAGGAAAGTATTTTATAAACTCTAAAGGACTCTAGGAATATAAAATATTTTTGATCATTTTTCACTGTGCCATTTGTGAGAATGGTGCCTGGGCTGGGGGCAGAGGTAGCAGCAGCCCTGGTGTTAGAGACAACCTCACAGAGGAAGGCTGGCAAAGCTTAGATGAGCATTTTCCCCAGTTCCAATAGAGGACGACCAAGAGGAGAAAAGTGGGTGATGAGAGATGCCTGAAGACACACCAGGGGCTTCCTGTGAGGGGTGTGTGAGAAGCACCCAATTGTTGCATAGCAGTATCCAAGGTTACTAGGCAGCATTGAGGGGGAGAGAATGGGAACTTGAATTTACCAAGTGACCCTTGTCTGAGGGCACCTGAGTGAGTGACAGCACAGCCAGAGTCTGGCTGCTGATGTCAGGGGTTTGGGAGGTCTTACAGGGCAGCTGAGTGGAGATGGTCAATTCACACCAAAGCAGGAAAGGGGGTCTTTGGGGTGATTCCACATTGCCATGTGAGCTCAGCTGTCCCACCCAAAGTCAGGCAAGGGTACTAAAGGTCCATCTCTTTTTCCTACTCCCAGAAAGCATTGAGTCTTATCCACCATGGGCAGCAGCTGGAGCCCCACTTGGTAGGGAAACCATTCTCAGACCCAACAGACCCAGCCAAACACTGTCTTCTTGCCCTTGCACAGCGTGGACGTGGTATAGTGCTCAAGCTGCTAATGAAAAGTGGATGTAATGCTTCTCTCCAGCAAGCTAGGCAATGTGGCACAGGGAAAGAGTCCTGGATGCAGAGCCCGAGGGCTTGGGTGCACAGTCTTGCTCTTCCCCTTATACCCGGGTGACCTTGGACAATCCATTCAACTAACCTCTTTGGGTTTGACTTTTGTCATTTTTAAACAAAGGCATTGAGACAAGATGACCTCTAAGGTCCCTCCCAACTCTAAATCCCTAAATCTGTGAATCTATACTCTTTTCCAGCACCAAATATACAATTCTATTATCTGTTCACTATCCTGTTCGTTTAGCCCAGAAGTCAAGTGCCAAACCTTCCAGGATTTCCCTTACATTCTCTGTCTTCTCCAGGCTGCTACCTAGAGAACTCCTTGTGAACTCCTTGCATATGCATAAAGAAATGAACATCCTAGATTAGAGACCCTAAGCAGGGCTTTAAGGACCAGCAAATGCCTTCCCTGCTAAAGGAGACTGTTTGTGTCTCCCAAGAGAGACTAAGAAAACAAGATACTGATGTTAACTGAGACAATGGCAAAAAGGCAAGACACTGAGTAGTGCAATGGAAAGAGATGGTAATCCAAGGGTCTCTTCCTCCCCATGGCACTTAATAAACCCTTGACATTAGGCAAGTCACTTTCCCTCACTGATCCTCACTTTCTTCATCCATACAATGGGCATAATAATCTCCACCCTGCTTACATTACAGAGTTGTGAGGACCAAGTAGGATGATGGATGTGAGGGTTTGGGAACTGCAAAGTACAATGCCAACACGAGGAGTGGATTGGTGCCTCTCAATCCAGGCTCCAAGGCATCATGGGCATGCAATTTAAAAAAGTGTGCCAGGAGCAGGAACCTTATGGAGTTCTTAGGCACCAGAGAGCCTCTGAGCTACGACAGTGTGCACAGAGCACCCGTAGTTTAGGGGGGCCAGAGGGCAGGGCCTAGTGTGTTCTAGTTAAGGCTGCAGCAGCCACTCTCTGAGTATTGGCCAAGGAAGGTAAAGAGAAAGAAGACAGTCGCTCTGCTAGGCTCGCCATGTTTTCTTAAAGCAGTTTTGGGGAGTCAGGGTTAAACTCCTGACTGTTTGGGGGCTCACTTCTCCCTCTTACTCTCTCCTCTCTGGTGCCCAGGATACTCAGAGAAAAGTTCAGTCAGAATGTCAGGCTGGGATGAGTATTCTGGGGCATTTTCTGACTGGTATCCAAATAGAAGCGCTCCATCCAGGAGGTGTGTGTGTGTGTATGTGTGTGTGTGTGTGTGTGTGTGTGTGTGTGTGTGTGTGTGTGTGCTGAGGAGATGACAGAAAGGCAGAGGCCTCTGGGAATTTTCACTGGAACAGGAGTCCCAGGGCAGCTGTTTATCTCCTTTCCGGCTGGTGTCTAGGGAACCAACACCCATCCTGGGCATGCTTTCTGGAGCTGAGAGTCTAGGGAGGGGTTACTACAGCCAGAAGGCACCAGTCTGGCCCTGGGAGGGGGGCCTGGGCTAGGGCCTCAACAGTGGGTGGGCATCTGCTTCTTCTCATTGCCAAAATGGGGCCTGCAGCTGTCTAGTGAGGAGGATCGGGTGACACATGACCAAGGCAGCATGGGGCTAAAATTAGAGAGGGGGCAGAGGCAGGGAGAGAGCACAAACCACCACTGTCCCAGGAGTTTGAGACTCTGGGATTAGCTTTTGGACTGAATGGGGCTCAGAGGAAATCCCCCAAGGCTGACCGGGGACCCCTGTGGCAGTGTGGTGGCCAGGACCCTGGGGGGAGGAGTCTTCTTTCTTTGAAGTGCCCCAATATCCGGTGGCCCACAGAGAGGGGAAGCTCCCCCTTCCCCCAGGGGGCCATCGCAGGTGCTGGGAAAAGAGGAAGAAGAGGAAGAGGAGGGTGTTTCTCCTGAGGATTCTGGGTCCAGCCTGCCTTGTGCCCCTCTCCCCTAGCCTCTCGCCCCCCTCCTTGCTGCTCTCTGATGCTGCTCCTTCTCACCCTGTGGGCCCTGGTGCCCTGTCTTGTCCTTATAACACTCTACTTTGTCTCCGTCACAGGAGGGAAGAGCGGGGGCAACAAGAAGAATGATGGTGTGAAGGTAAGCTCCCCTTGGTGCCTGAAAGGGCCTCAGGTGTGCTGGAAAAGAGCACAAGATTTGCAGCCAGAGGGGACCTGGGTTTGAATCCAAACTGTTACATACTGACCATGGGTATTTTGCTTAACTTTTCTGGCCTTCAGTTCTCTCATCTCTAAAATGAGGTGGATGGAATAAATGGTTTTTATTTTTAAGGTTACTACCAATTCTGAATCTATGATGTGATTATAACAGAGTTCACACTGTGTGTATGTGTGTATGAGTGCGTGCTTGTGAGTGTGTTGAGGAGGGGGGTGGGGTTCCTTTTGTTCTGGGTATCCTATTATATTTGTAAAGCTGATTATTTGGGGCAGTACCAGTGTTGGGGGCATCCTGACTATTGATGAGAATCAAGTCACACGGATAGTCTATTAAGAAATGGGTACCTTGGGATAATGGCCTCTCTTCTTCCCCATCTCGCCATTGGATGCCATCTTCTGCAAGGGCATGGGGATGGTTGGGAGCAGAAGTCAGGGGGATATAAGGGGAAAAGGGGGCAAAGGAAAGTTTGAATATGGGGGGGAAGGATAGGTTAAGAATAAAAGGAAAATGGTTTAATTTCCTCTGAGTGATGGAAAACAAGAGGATCAGTGTTCAGGCATTAAGGAGGATAATAAAAACTTTCCTATAGAAGCTTGAAGGGGTCACTGAAGGAAACTTCCACATATATCAGGATGAACAGGGAGGCTTTGGCCACCACATCTTCCCCCAAAGTCTGCTGGAACAGCTAATGATGTTCTATTTCCTTTAGGGCTATTTGGAGGGAATAGTCTCTGGCCCCACTGAGTAAGGACTTAGCAGGAGCTGTAGGATATTCAGGACCCAAATGGCTAATAAAGCCCTTCCTGTTTTTTCTTCCCCAAAGGCATATTCAATGGCTATTGGGATGCTACCTGATCACTGATTATATCCCCTGTCCATCATATCTCCCCTGAAGAGTTCCAAGGCCTAAGGGAAACCAACTGAAGAATATCTGCCCCCTCCCCAAGAGAAAGAGGGCTTGACCTTCTACTTCTGAAAAATGGGCATAAGTTGCCTTTCTCCTGCACCCTTACGCTCATACCATGCTGATGGCCAATCACCCAATGACATGTCCTTACCTTCACTTCCTCCCTTTTCTCTACTATCCTTTCCCTCTTCTCTTTGGTGAATGGTGCTTGTGCCTCTAGGAAACATGCTGGTTCCATCTTGTCCCTGGCTCTCTTCCACCACAAGGTTACTGTTCCTGGATAGGCCTTGTCATCCTATCACACTTAGCTCCCCCAGCAAATGGGCTTTATGCCATAATGGGATATTAAAGTAAGTGACAGTGGAATTTCGGGAAGTCTATTATAATCCTAACTAAGTGGATTAGTCTGTCATGTTTCTAGTGCTTCTAGTGTTAGATTGCTGGCCTTTCTGGGTTATCCAGCTGCCTCTCAAATCATTGTTCAGAGGTAGTGCCAGAAATCCAGATTAATTTTATTATTGGCATGAGCCAAATCTAGTTAATAAAATGAAAAAGTCTCTTCCCCCAACACATACAAACAAAAATATTAGAATTAGAATTAGAAATGACTCTGAATGATTTTATATTTTTTCTGCCGTAACTTCTCATCGTTTACTTGGGAAATTGAGAGTTGGTTATGTTGAGATACCCACATGGTAGGGGTTACCGACTTTGGATGCCTGGTGGTCCTCCTTGGTTGCTGGTGTCTTTTCTGCTGAGTTGGGGGTG
Source organism: Pseudocheirus occidentalis (assembly GCA_028646575.1). Classification (NCBI taxonomy): domain Eukaryota; kingdom Metazoa; phylum Chordata; class Mammalia; order Diprotodontia; family Pseudocheiridae; genus Pseudocheirus; species Pseudocheirus occidentalis. Next base: position 25,224,335 of record CM053595.1, on the reverse strand, counting down.
GTAGGGGTGATAGGTCTCCTGGGAAAAAGCCTTTAGTGTTGAGGTGGCCTTGAATTGGAATTTAGCCAAGGCTAAATTCCCTAGTAGTCTATATCCTGCAGGTGGCAGAGATAGGGTAGAAATTTCTAATGGGGATTAAAGGGTTTTGGGGAAGGTTCTGGGGAGTTTGCTTTAGGGATTAAAGGAGACAGGGCTCAGGCTCCTGCATGGTCAATTGGGTTGTAAGTCCTGTGCTGTTGGGATAAAGGTGCTTCAGTCTGAGGAATGAGAAGGAATTCTGCTGGGTGGGTGGGGCAGTGATTCATCCCCAGGACCAAATTCATCCCCCACCAAATCTCAGGCATGGCCTGCACCCCTGAGGGCTGAGGCCACACGGTGGCTTTTGCAAATTGGCTTTGAAGTTGGATCCTCTGTGTGTGAGGCCAGAGAGATGAAGAAGCAAGAGACAAAGGAGCCTCAGTGTTGGAGAGGCAGTAGTTGGACCCAGACTCTGAGTGTACCTTCTGTGGGCAGCAGAGCTGGCATTATCCATGTGGACCAAAATGCCACCCATTCCCTTGCCCCACAACAGAGCCTAAGGACACCATCTTATGTCTCCTAGATGGCAGGAAGGTAGAAGAAGGCCAACATCCTGGGATGCTGTGCCATTGCGTTTAGTCAGGCAAAGGCCTGGCTGGGACAACCCTGGGAGGTCCTCCCCCACTCCTCTGATGCTGCCTCACCATCCTCTCCTCTCCTCTGGCAGCCTCGGGAGGGAGGCAGGAACAGGGTGGGGGAAGGACATGAGCTCTGACAAGGAATACCCAGGTTACTATTGCCAGTCATCGAAATTCCAACGATGAGCAAGCCTAGCATTCCCTTCCTTGAATGAGAATCTCTGATGAAAACCATCCCCTGAATAAGAGGGAATCAGGTTTTGAACAGCCAGCATGTTCTGGCTTTTATTTCTTAATAGACAGATCTCCAAAGGGTTATACACTGGATTTGGTACATCAGGAAGAAACAGTCATCCCCTTCCCCTCTCTTCCCCTCCCGTCCCCATCAAAGAGGCAACCTCTCAACCTCTCATCTCAACACCCTGTGCTCATCTAGGCAGAGGGACTGATTCCTGCCCACCCCAGCCCCCAGATCCTCCTTCCTACATATATAATGAGGGAGGGGGAAATGAGACCCCTCTCCTGTCCACCCCCACCCCTTCCACCTCACAGAGGCTACCAAAGCCATTCACTGCCCAACATGTGGTGTCCCATCCTGTCCTGTTGTGATAAGTGCGCTCACTCCCCACCCCCACCCGCCATGTCCCATCCTGTTACTGTGCGTCCAGAACCTAGTACAGTCGCTGCTCTGTGTTTGCATCATGTTTTCTGTCTGAAACGTCTGCCCCACGTGACAGACCTAAGCGAGCGGAGCCGAGTCTCTCAGCCCCACTGTCTTTTTGGTTACAGCTGAAGACAGAACAGCTACTGGACTCCGACCCCTGCCAGAGGCCATCTGGCTCCCACTGTCCACCAGTTCTTATCATGGCACAGAGACCTCCTAGGGGACCATGGCTGTGGAAGGGGAGACTGGGCCAGAAAGGCTCTTGGTGAAGGGGCGGGCAGGCACAGGGGGCTAGACTCCCTTGGGTGGGGAGTGCCACCCAGATCCTTAGAGAAGACTGTGGGGGCTTACAGGCCACCCCGCAGGGGGTGAGAGCCCAAGAGCTGGGCTCCCGAGTGTGGCTCCTCAGGCCTTCCTCACCCCGCCAGGATGCCATTAGTGATGTTGGGGCTCACCGGCATCCCTGTTTAGCTTTTTGAGACATCTCAGCCCCACCTCACCCAGGCATACAGGGACTCTGTCTGAACTTGGAATTCTGGTTTAGGAGTCAGAGAAAGAGAAGATCATTCGAAGCCGTGCTTTCTCTTCCTCCATCTTCCCACCTTGCTTCCTTTTCCACCCCACTCTCCTTCCTTTCTCCTTCCTCTTCCCATTCCTCTCCCACTTCAGTGTTCAGACTGGGAAAGAAAAAGCCCAGATGCCTGAGAGAGGCGGACTAGGTCAGAGACAAATTCACATCTTGACTATAGCAGCCACTGTATGACCTTGGGCAAGTCACGTACCTCTTCTAGGCTCCAGTGGCTCTGTCTGTAAAATAGGGTTGACTGCTGCTCTTTGCAGATTTGTAAGATGTCAGAAAAAAGGGATAGATCAAACTTGACTTAGAATTAGTGCTAGATATAGCACTATATAGATCTTACAGAGGCACTTTACAGCCGTTCTCAGAGACTTTGGAGTTGTCTTTGACACTGGGATCTGAACCAGTTCACCCCAATCTTCTGAGACTTCACTGAGGCCCAGCCTGATCTTGTTTCTGGAAGGCTAAGCCAGGAGAATACTAGCAGCTGAGGGTCTTTTCTGATAAGCCCCAGGGAGGTGATATCAGAGGGCACCACTTCTCAACTCTTAGAGTATAATTCCCATTTGAAAATCAGTTAGTTGTGGCAGTCTTGACCTGGCTGCTGGGGGGTGACTGGCATCCAGGGCACCATACCCCCTCTCTCACCAAACCTTGGCATGGTGGGTTACTCTGGTTCAAGAGCTGTGCTGGGATTTGGAAGATTTGAAGGGTAAGGCCCAGGCAGTTAGAAGGAATTGGATGACAGGGCCCAGCAGAGTTAGGCAGGGCTCCAGATTTGTCTGGTCCTCAGAGTTATGGTAAGTGGGGGAAGTGTCCCTAGGGTCATGGGCATGCCACACCTTGGGCACTACCCTCTTTCTCTGAGTGCCAGATTTCAACACCTTTGAAGTACCACCGAGACTGGCCCAGGGGCCACTGCTTCCTTCCTTCCCCACTCTACTTCTCTCTCCCCACTACTCTCTACCGTTTTGCCACTGTGTCTCTTCCTGTCCCATCTCTTCTCCTTGTTTTTCCAGAAAAGAAAGTCCAGTTCCAGTGTTCAGTTAATGGTGAGTGTCTGCCGTCTTCCCAAATGCCGGTAATGCTGGGCCTCAGCGCACTCCCGCCTTGCTCCTAGAGGTCACACTGGGAATGCGGGGTGGGAAAAGGGGTCCAAGGGCGTGTGTGGTATGTGTGTGTTGTGTGATAAACATGTATGTTGTTTGTGTGTTTATGTTAATACCTTCAAGCCAGTGCTCTGGAACAATTCATTTCACAGCATAGGACCAATAGTGACCCACTGTGGGCAGTGGTTGATGTGAACCTTGTCCAACTCCTCGGGCCGTTTCCCAGTTGGATTCTCTTGAATCATTCTCACTGGAGTTCTCTAGCCCAAAGCCCTTAGCTTTTACTCTAAAGTCCAACTCTTTGAATTACTGAGTTACCAAATGATGATGCAGGATAGACTCATGGGTGCGGCACCTGATGTCTTTTGTGGAGTAGGCGCCCCATGTGCATTGGGCAGATTGAACCTCAGTCCTGGCCTTCCTTGACCCCTTCCTAGACCTGACAGCGTAACCAGGGGTGCGTGTGGGGCTCAGAAATGCGCTTTGTGTGACTGTGCATCTTTCCTGATTGTAGTTTCATGTGTCCCTCCCACTTCTGCACAACTCCCTCTCTCCCTCATCCTAATTCTCCCCACTTTCTTTTTTCCCTGTAAATTTGTACCATTTCCCCCAATTGCACAATCAACATGGTGTCAATGCTCCTTTCCATGACTCTCAACCCTCTTTCTGGCTAAAGTCACCTCCCATCTCATGGCAGAGGTTAGAGTTCTCTATGTATTCATTCCCATAAGAGACCTCCATAGACAGCCCCTCCACTACCGCCTCCTTCTCCCCTCCTCTTCCTCCTCCTCCTCCTCTTCCTCTTCCTCTTCCTCATAGCTCCCTGAGTTTGAGAGTTAGGTTGGGTTTTAGCTGCTCTTTCTGGCCTCCAGGGCCCATCTGCCTCTTGGACTGTCAACCAAATTCTCTGGCGACCAGGGTTCGTAGAAGCTGTTATGTTTGCCATCAGCTGAGCAGGTTCCTTGGTCTCAATGGTCAGCCTGGGGTTCACTTCTTTCCTGTTGTTTTCCCCCCTATTCTTTGCCCAGGAATCCTCTGAGAGTACCAATACCACCATTGAAGATGAAGACACCAAAGGTAGGATGGTTGACTCCATTTTCCCTTCTGGGAGACTCTGTGGTGGAACCTTTTTCTTGTTTTGCCTAATTTAGTCTAGTCTGTCCCTTTGTAATGGGAATCTGTATGCTGAAGTTAATATCTGCCTATACACAATTTGATTGTGTAATCAAAACAGGACAAAAGTATTTGGAAGTAAGCTCCTTTGCTATTGGGAGAGCCCCATAGGACTAGGGTGTTTGATTCCACAGAGTAATTTCAGATGTATCTCAAAGGGCAAAACTGCAAAAGACACCAGAGGTTTCTTTAATCTTTATGTCCGAGCTCCAGATCTTATCCAGGCAGAAACTATTCTTTGATCACTTACTCACAACTGATGAGGCTAGGCTCACTGTGTTCTGTTTCTCCATCTCTGATCTCCATTTATCTCTTGATTCCATCATAAGATGCTTATCACACCTAGCACCTTCTTTCCTCTGCCCCTTTGCCACATATACACACAATGTACCCACTCACTTAGGGGCACAAGGAGAAGAGTGAGGGACAGAAATATTTTGGTGGAATTATAAGTAATCAAAGATGCTTAAAAACAAATTAACCTGAGTCAAACCAGATGGTTCCAAAGCTTATAGATCTACTTGCCTTTCTGGTTCCTTCTGAACCCTTCCAAAAAGGTGTGGATCTTCTATGAAAAGGATTGAGTGCCTTATCAGGATAAGCCCCCAGAAAGTCAGTCTCCTTCCATTCAAGAATGGTACACTTCTGGACTGAGTAGACTCCTCTCCAAAAGTCCAGTTTCCTAGATTCACTCTAGGGACATGATTTAAAGTTTGTCACCCACCATCAACAAACCAAAAAGTCAAGAGCTACATTCCCTTAATCCTGGCTCCAGGCCATGTCCATTCTGAAGCCCAAGGACCTTTCACTCTCTGACCACTTAACCACAGTGAAACCTGGTGTCTCTCTCCCTTCATCACTATCTTTGTCCCAAGGAACATCATATTGGTTTTCTTGGTGCCCCAAAACACTCCAGCAATTTATAGTGATACCGTGTTTCTTTATAGCTTGCCAGTCTGGAAGGTTGAGGTGATACCGCCGATTTCCCGCTCCTGTTTTAGCCCTAATCTTGAATCTGATACCATTTGGGAATCATAACCATCAGAGATACAGATCTGCAAACAATAACAAATCATCTTGGTATTTGCATTCCTACCTGCAGTCACTACCTGGACATGGAAATAGAACCATTCCTAGGTCTTACTGATCACAGTTGGAGAGAAGTCACTTCTTAGTGCTCAGTTTGGACCATATGAACCTTTAGATAAGGTGACTTCTTTCTAGGAAAAAGATTTGGGACAGTTGGCTCTCCATCCTGGGCCCAGGACTGATACCACAGTAGGTATCACCCTTCTCAGGAAGCAATTTGAGGGGCTGGGGCCAACACCAAGGTTGTCAGTGATGTCTGCCTAAAGCAGAGAGAGGGGTATAAGAGAACTTACTGGCCTCAAGGGAGAAGTGGAACCTCCTTCTCTGGCTCCCATAGACTTACTAGACAAACCCTAGGGGTAATTATTCCTCTGGGGAACTCCTTACTGTTTGGTGGGAATTTCTAGACTCAGTATAAGCTGGTGCAGTGGTTCTCAACCTGTGGGTTATGACCCCTTTGGGAGTTGAATGACCCTTTCACAGGGGCCACAGGGGTCGCCTAAGACCATTGGAAAACACATATTTCTGATGGTCTTAGGAACTGAGACACCGCTCCTCTGTCTCCAGGTGGGTCCACCCACATGCAGATATGCCCACATACAAGTATTAAAGGGTCGCAGCATTAGGAAGGTTGAGAACCACTGCCCTAGTGGAAATAACACTGGGAAAAAAAAAAAAAAGAAAAGGCCTAGGTTTGAATCCCAGTTCTTGCTACCTCATTATCTCATTACCAGAGAAAATAATGTGTGTAAAGTGTTTTGTAAACTTCATGGTTTATATAAATGTTATTTATTATTATTGTTGTTATTATTTCCCATGTGACCAAAGGTGAATTATTTAAGCTCTCTTGGCTTTAATTTTTTTATTTGTAAGATAAAGTGGTTCCATTAGATCGGTGGTTCTCATAAACCCTTTTGGGGAGTCTTTCGGTTTCAGGACTTTACACCCTTAAAAATTGTTGAGGATCACTGAAGAGCTTTTGTTTATATGTGCTATATCTATCAATATTTACTGTATTGGGAATGAAAACATCTTATATTATTATGAAAATAGTTTTGAAGTCACCCTCTGAAAAATTCTTGTGGATCCTAGGGATTCCTGGACTGCACTTTGAAAATCACCAAACTAGGCCTCTGATCATAGAATTTTAAGCTAGAAGATACCTTAGAGATTATCTAGTCCAACTCCCTCATATTACAGATGAGGAAACTGAGGCCCAGAGATAGGACTGACTTGCCCAAGGTCACACAGGCAGTCAGTAGCTGAGTGGGATTTTAACTTGGGAGATCTTTTGCTAATTACACAATTTTAGGCGTTTGTCGATTTCTAATTGTGCGGCATTATAAATGAGGAAGGCGTTCTGGTAAATATTTCCCTGATGAGGGAGGTAAGCTATGATTCAGTCAGTGGGAACGGCTCCTCGGTGATGACCTATCTAATGGAATCTGAGAGTTCTGATCTTGGGATCTGGGATTTTGGAGCCAGAGAAGACGCTAGCTTTGAAAGAGGAGGGAGCAGGGCCTGAGTTTAGGCATCTCTGGAAAAAAGGTCCCCCCAACAAGATGAGATGCTGGCCATGGTGCTAGAGCAAGGCAGAGCAGAGAGGAGGGAAGAACCTCAGGGGTTTCTGGCCAGCTTCCTTTCCTGACTGGGGTTCTATATCCTTATAAACTTCTTATCATCTCTGCCTCTTCTTTTGGAGGCTGTGCAGGATGAGAGCGCAATGCTGGGCATAACAACATAACACAACACAACACAACACAACACAACATAAACATAACACAACACAACATAATATAACCTAACACAACATAATATAAACATAGCACAATACAACACAACACAACATAAACATAACACAACAAAACAACATACTATAACATAACAATTTTGTTATATTTAAAATATATTATATAAATTATAATATTCATATAATATTCATATAATATTCATATATAATATATAACTTATATACAAATATATAAAATATAAAATAATATGTGGACTGATAGGATCATAGATTTAGAGGTGAAAAGGACCTCAGAGAACATCTGGCCCAACTCTGTTATTTTGCAGATGGAGAAACTGGGTAACTTGTTCAGAGTTGCATAGATAGCATCAGAAGCATGATTTGAACCCAAGTCCTCCTTGTCCAGAGTCAGTGTTCTCTCTGCCATGGCACGCTGCAGGAAGGAGGGAGTCACTTAATTGTTAACTCTTGTTTGTGTCTTGTTTGGCTGTTTCCACGATATTAGTTTCTCAAGGCAAAGAACAGGGACATTTGAGGCAATGCAGTGTATGAATGAATAAATGAATAAAGCATTTATTAAACTTTTCTCTTTGCAAAGAACTGGGGATACAATTAGAGAGGGGAGACAGTTCTGATCCTCAAGGAGCCTCACATAATTATGCGTGAGACAATGCAGAGAGAAGGTTTTATCTCCAAATCTGATAGAAAAGTTTAAAGGTCCTTGGAATATGATAGAAAATCACATGTTAATTCTTCTTCTTTAATGTCATTTCCACTGATAAAATGATATTATTTTATATACTTATATATAAATATGCCATATATTTATATACATTATACATTTTATATAGAAATATTTTATAGATTTCTACACAAATATATTTAAATGTAAATATTTTATATATTTCTACATAAATGTATTTAACTGTAAATATTTTATATATTTCTATACAAATATATTTAAATATAAATACAAATATTTGTATATTTCTATACAAATATATTTAAATATAAATATTTTATTATTTCTACATCTGAATGTAAGTAATTCTACATACTTATATATAAATATTTTTCATGTTTACATTTAAACATGTATAAATATTTTATGTATTTATAAATGTTTTCTAGATTTAGATAGTGAAAAGTGCAGGGGATTTAGAAGGAGCTGGATTTGAACTTATTCCCAGTATGATCTTGGGAAAAATATTGATCCTCTCTGAGTTTCAGTCAATCAGTCAGTAAATGTTAACAAAGTGCCTACTATGTGCCTAGCTCTGTGACTAGCACTGGGGATTCAAAGAAAGATAAAAGACAGTTCCTGCCTTAAGGGAACTTACAGTCTAATGATTTCCTCACTTATAAAATGACAGGGGGGTTGGACTAGGAAACATCTTGGGTCCCTTCCAGTCCTAAGGCTTGTGAGAAACAGAGAAGGCTGTCACAGGCAGTACCCTAGCAAAGGTAAAAGGCCAATGTGGTTTCTTTTGGAGCTAAGAGAGCCTGTCATTAAGAACAGAAAGTACAAAGTGAAGTCCCCCAGATTATCATCCCTTCTTACATTTGTGTAGTGATTTTTTTTTTTAGCTCTTCAAAGGCTCTTATATTCATGATCTTACATACTCTCAACAGCCCTGGAAGGGAGGGATGGGGGCAGGGAGGAAAGGGACTACTCCTCACATTTTATAGGGAAGCCGAAATGGGTGTGGAGGCGTGTGTGTGTGTGTGTGTGTGTGTGTGTGTATGTGTGAAGAAATTCTTAAATTACTGACACACTTAAAAAAGATCTTTGTACCTGGTTCCCTCCACTTGCCTTCCCTTGGAGTGGTTGGTGCGGTCTAATAATAAGAACACTGGACTAGGGTGTAGCTGGCAATGGCCAAGGAGGTGGGGGGGGGGGGAAATCATAGCAGTAATGTCTCTTTCTAAGGCTTTCGTCACAAGCTCATGATGGGGCAGCTAAGGTGGCACAGTGGATTAAGAACAGGAACTAAAGTCAGGAAAATATGAGTTCAAATGTGGAGTCAGATACTTACTAGCTGTGTGACCCTGGGCAAGTCACTTAACCCCAATCACTTAACTCCCATTGCTTCAAAAACAAACAAATAAAAAAGCCCCAACCCCAACCCATGAGGTAGCTGGTATAAGTGTTATTGCCTGTGTGGTCTCACTAATCTGAACCTCAGCTTCCTCATCTCTAAAATGAACAGGTAAGACTAGATGGGCTCTGAAAGTCTAGAGCTATGATCCTTTGAAGACAGATTCCCCTCACCCCCTACCCCCACTCCAGCCAGGGCCACAAAAATCTACTAACTGTAGGAACCAGCATCTGAACCTGGCTCTCCCTTCTCCCCCATGGCAGTTTTCCACTCTACAGTTCCCTGGCTCTGCCTCTAACAGGGATATACTGACCAAGAGCTTCAGCCTCTTCTTGGCCCTTGACTCACGATTTGACCTTAAGAAACTTGCTTAACCTCTTAATGCCTCATGTTCCTGCTCTCTGAAAAGAAGTACTCCCAGGAGGCCAGGCTGATCACCAAATATGTGAAATGTCAGGAACCAAGTGGGGACCTGGCCTGTGGCCTCTGAAGAACTGCTGGATGGACTTCCACACATTAGGACTGGGCAGAAGGATGGTTCTGGGCAGACATTTGTGGGGCTCAAAGTTAACTGGTTTTTAGCTTCTGAAAAGACACCCAATGTTGGAGAAAGGGTTTAAGGATCTGGGTATATCATGGTGCTCAAAGAGGGCCATGTAGGACGGTAGATAAAGAACTGGTCTAGAAGTGGGGATAATCTAAGCTGGAGTCCCAACTTTGACACACACTGACTGTGACATGGGAAAAGCCACTCATTTCCTTTAAAACTCTGCTCAAACCGCATCTACATGATCCCTCCAACTGTTCCCTCTTTCCAATTTGTCTTCCATATTTTTACTTCTGTTAGAGGAGACAGGAATACCTTGAGGGCAGAGATTCCCATTTTTGTTTTTATAGAGCCAGCCTCTAGTCCAGTGCTTGGCACATGGTAGGTGTCATTAGGATAATGCAGTGTAGGATGTAAGGGCAGGTAGGTGGTGCAGTAGGTAGAGCCAGGCCTGGAGTCAGGAAGGCCTGAGTTCAAATCTAGCTTTAGATGCTTACTAGCTGTGTGACCCCAGGCAAGTCATCTAATAATGTTTGCCTCAGTTTCCTCATCTGTAAAATGAGCTGGAGAAGGAAATGGCAAACCCCTCCAGTATTTCTGCCAAGGAAACCCCTAATGGGGTCATGAAGAGTCAGACAGGACTGAACAACAAGTTTGGAATGTAAATTCCTTGAGGGCAGGGCTGTTTTGCTTTGTCTTTGTATCTCCAGCACTGAACACAGTGTCTAGCCCATAGGAAAGTGCTTAATAAATGCTTAATGAATGATCATATGGAGGAATGAGTAGGTATTTTTGCTTGGCACTAATGAGTAGAATTAAGACCAATAGGAGGAAGCTACAGATTTACAGAGGGAGGCTCAAAAATGAGTTTTTTTTTTAATCATTGTCATTCAGCTGTTACTCTCCATGACTATTTGCTGTTTTCTTGGCAAAGAAGTGATACTTCTTCAGATCATTTTACAGATAGGGAAACTGAGACAAACAAGGTTAAGAGACTTGCCTAGGGTCACACAGCTAGTAAATGTCTAAGGCTGAATTTGAACTCAGGATGATAAGTCTTGATTCTGCATATTCTGTGCACTATGGTGCCACCTGGCTGTGCCTGAGTCAATTAGGGCTGTCAGACAGAATGACAGAATGGCCTACCTCAAGAAGTACATGGGAATGCCTTGGAAGCCTTCAAGTAGAGGTGGAATGGTCACTTATTAAATTATTACCATATGGTGTGGTAGTGAAAAGAGCCCTAGATTTTGAATCTTAAGCTCAAGGTTCAGTTTTGCCACAGGTTATCTACGTGATTTCAGGCACATAATTCCATCTTTTTGAAGCTCAGTTGTTTAATTTGCAAAACTAGTTGTAATATCTATGTTACAGAGTTATTGTGAGGCTCATTGGAGTCAGGATGACATGTTTGATACACCTAGCCATGTGACCCTTGGTAAGTCATTTACCTTCAATGCCTCAGGTAAAACTCTCTAAGGCCTTAGGTTGCAGAACAGTCATTGATCGGCTTCGGTAGAGAGAAGTTCCTCCCTGGATCAGTCCTTACACCCATGAAATCACAGGTTCTGACCAATAAGTCACTGAAATAAAATATTAAAATCTTTGCAAACCATGAAGTACCACATGAATGCCAAACACTGATGTTATTATTTTGTCATAGAAAGTGTTCATCCTTCAGATAGCCGGGTGTTAGCATGAGCAAATAGACTTCCGGGCCTGCAGTCTGGAAGGTCTGAGTTAAAATCTGTCCTTAGATGCTTACGAGCTGTGTGACCCTGGGCACACCACTTAACGCCGTCTACCTCAGTTTCTTCAACTGTAAAACTGGGATCATAACAACACCTACCTCCCAAGTTTGTTTTGAGGATCGAAGGAGGTAACCCTTGTAATAATGTTTAGGATAGTGTCTGGCGCAGAGTAGGTTTTTGATAAATCCTTCTTCCTTTCCCTTTTGGGTTTAATTACGGGATTCTTATTACAGTTGGAATCTTATTCTGGAACTAGCCAGGTTGAGCAATGGACAAGCTGAGTCTCAGTTTCTTTATCTGTAAAATATAAAATACAATTTGTCCTTCTACATTCATGGGGATTTTTCTGAGTGTTCTGTTAACAGGAAAGAATGGTAGGAACTCGAGCTTTTGTAACTGCAGTCCTGCGGGGCCTGAGTCTGCTCCCATAAGTGGCGTAGCCCTGGCATACTTGAGTGTGTGTCCAGAATCAAGTTACCCGACGGTGGGCAGCAGGCAGGATATGGCAGCGGAGTTGCCCGCACTAGCTCTGGTCCCAGAGCTTTACCCAGGGTTTCAGTCTCACTATCAGGCCCCCATGGGGAAAAATGCTGAGGGCAGGATATTTAAGACCCTTCCTGAAGGGCCAGCTGGCTCCCAACATTTCATTACTCACACTGGGTTCCTCCCTTCTCATCACTTAAGATTTCCTAAGGACCCCTTTCTCTGCTTGTGATTTAGAGTCAGGTTCCATCCTCTGGCTGTGATTTAAAACCAAGTATCCCACCCCCAGATTGTGCCTTGAAGTAGGGGATCCTAACCTCTGACTGACCTACACCCAGGTGGTCCATCCTTCAGTCTCAACAAGTGGTGATGACCATTTGTGTGTCTGTGAAGTAGAAGGGCTTCAGGTGTGAGTGTCTCTGATGTCCCTTCCCACTGTACACTTCTGTGAGCTTGGTGGCCTAGCCAAGACCTAGCCTGTATTCTTAATTCTTACACTAGCTGTGTAAACGCTGGGCAGACTTACCTGCTTTGTAAATAGGAGCTGATGATTCTTGTCCTGACTCAAAGGACTGCTGGGAGCAGCCTTGTGTGCTGTGTGAGAGGCCAAAGGAGACGTGGGATGGTGTGGAATCACAGGGCCTGGGCTCAGTCCCTTCTGCTTCCACTCCTCAGCTGTGAAACTTGAGTAAGGGCAGGGGATGAGCATTTATGTAGCGCCTACTGTGTGTCAGGTCCTGTGCTAAGTGTTTTCCTAAGTGTTGTCTCATTTGAACCTCCAAACAACCTTGCAAGGTAGGTACTACTATTATCTACATTTTACAGTTAAGGAAACTGAGGCAGACAGAGATTACTTGGTTTGCCCAGGATCGCACAGCTAGTTGTATGTCTGAAGCAGGGTTTGAACACAAATCTTCCTGACACCAGGCCCAGAGCTCTTTTCATTGGGCAACCAACTGCCTCTAAGTAAGCACTTATATAATGCCTACTATGGACAGGCACTGTACTGAGCACTTTTTTACAAATATAGCCTCATTTGACCCTTCACCTGACTTCAGTTTTCCCATATTTAAAGGGAGGGAATTGGTCTAGATCAGGGGTAGGGAACCTTTGGCCTCAAGGCCATGTGTGGCCCTCTAGGTGCTCAAGTGTGGCTCTTTCACTGAATCCAAGCTTCACAGAACAAATCCCCTTAATAAAAGGATTTGTTCTGTAAAACTTGGACCTGAGGACCTAGAAGGTCACGTGTGGCCTCCAGGCTGAAGGTTTCCCATCCCTGGTCTGGGTCATAGATTCTCAACCCTTTTTTTGTGTTGGAGACTCCTTTGGCTATTTGGCAATAAACAATCGGATGTTTTTAAAGCAAAAAAAAAGAAATACGTAGGATTTCAAAGGCAACCAGTTATGCCCAAATGTAATTTTATACACATATACACATATAATGCATATATAAATGTTTTTAAAGTTCACAGACCCAGGTTAAGCAGCCCAGAGGCCCCTTCCAGCTCTAAGACCTGTATAACTGTGAACTATTAATAGGAAATGTCCTTTCCCCTTAGTGTTGGTGGGAATTACATGCACCTGTTACTCTATGCTGGCTTCAGTACCCCCTAAGGGACTTTAGGCAAATCTTCCTTTTGGGTGGATGAGGGGGAGGGGAAGCCATGAGCAGAAATCTCTTCTAAGATAGTAGCAAAGAGACAGGAAGGGGTATAGCTCATGAACTGAGGGGCAAGGCCTGGTAGGGATGGACAGAAAAAGAAACAGGTGGGGTAGTGGGGTGAGGTGGGCTGGGGCTGATGAGACACAAGCCTTAGGAAGACTGTCTTGGTAACTGAAGGCTGCTCTGGGAGGATAGGGCGTGGAGGCAGGTGTATCGGTTAGGTTATGATATGAGGGCTGTCAGGCTGAGAGAGGAGGCTGCTTCCTTCCTGCCTGTGGTCCTGTCTTACCTCCACCAAGTGGAAGCCCAGAGCCAAGTTCTTTGGGCTCACCATTTGGCCACTGGGAACTGGCCCCCCACTCGGTGGCTTTTGGGGACCATTGCTAATGCTTCCTCCTGGTCAGGCTACAAACGCCTTTTGTGTTTTGTGTTTCTTTGTATTTTCTTCTCATCCTACAGTGAGAAAGCAAGAGATCATTAAGGTGACAGAACAGCTGATCGAGGCAATAAGCAATGGGGATTTTGAGTCCTACACGTGAGTCTGATGGGTGCTTCTGGATATCTGGGGCAAGGGAGGAGGGAAGGGACCAAATGATTTAATCCCAGCACGGCATAATGCATATTATTCTGCCAGTGTCAGAACCAGGAATACCTGGGTGCAAATTCTCTCTCTGACTCAGCCTGCCTGTGTGATACTGAGTAAATGATTTTTCTATGCTCTTGATGACTCTCTAAGACCACCAATTGCAAGGAAGTTTTCAAGGCACTAAGTTCTCAAGGCTTTCCTCACCCGGGAGCCCCCTTTAACTGACAAAAGCATAAAGCCAGTGCCTGTCCGGTCCCCTGTTCACCTCACTTCTATTTGTAAAGGTCTGCTGAGGGCATGGATCAATGCAAACTCTCTTTTGCATTTAGATTAAACTCAAATGAGTTTAATCTAAATGTTTTTTTTTTTCCTCTTGGTTAGAATTTTCCTCTCTGCAACTTGATTTATGTTTCTTTTCTGCCTTCCCTTCCATGCCTTCCTAACTCTCATTCCCTGTAGATTCTTCCTTTATGCTGCCAAATGATCCTTTACTTCCCTAAGGAAAAGATGTTTTTATTTCTTCCTTGAATTCCCTGGGCTCTCTAGGAGTGTGTTCGTGGGTGTGTGTATATGTGTAGCTGGGGAGAGGGGTTACAGCTGGATGCTCCCTGGAGGGGATTCTGGTGGCAGTATTTCTCCACCCGTGCTGCTGTTTATGGTGAGAATGTTGTGGAGCAGCAGTTCTCAAAGTTTTTGGTCTCAGGACCCCTTTATACTCAAAAATTATTGAGGAATCTGAAGAGTTTTTGCTTATATGTGTTATACCCATTAACATTGACCGTATTTAATAGTAAAATATTAATTAATACAATTAATTTAATAAAATTAAAGCATGATCAACTTAAAAATGTATTTTATTTTTAAAATATGTAAAACCTATTTTACAGTTTAAAATATCAAATTCATTTAAAATGTCAATAAACCAATTATATGTGAACATAATTAACATTTCTGCAAAAAATAACTATAATTTCAAAAGAAAACAAAATTTAGTGAGAAGAGTAGCTTTGTTTTGCATTTTAAAATATTTTTTCCAATGATATGTAAAACCAATTTTTAACATTCATTTAAAAAAAACTTGAATTCCAAATCTTCTCCCTTGCTCCCTAATCTCCTCTTTGAGAAGGTGAGCAATTTGACATAAATTATACATACGCAGTTATGTAAAACGTATTTCCATATTAGTCATGTGAAATAGAACACAAACCAAGCAAAAAGACAAAAATAAAGTAGAAAAACTAGGCTTCAATCAGCATTCAGACTCCATCAGTTCTCTGGAGGCGGATAGCATTTTTCATCATTTAAATCCTTCAGAATTGTCTCGGATCACTGTAGTGCTGAGAATAGCTAAGTCATTCACAGATGATCACCGTGCACTATTGCACTTTGTGCACTTTGCATCGGTTCATGTAAGTCTTCACAGGTTTTGTTTTACACATTTTTTCAAATTTCTTTTTAATGTTTGGCTTAATAGAAGAGAGTTAGATTCTCATATCTGTTTCTACATTCAATCTGTTGCAATATGTTGTTTTGCTTGAAGTGTGTGGAGAAGATCCAGTCTCACACAGATAGTTGGAAAAGGAAAAAGAATTTTAACAGGCACATACCATCATAGTATTATTATGAAAATAGTTTTGACTTTGCAGGATCCCAGGGGTCCACAGACCACCCTTTGAGAACCACTGTTATAGAATGATCTTTACTTTTTAATGGACTCCCTGCTCATTCCACCTTGTTCTAGCTTATCCTCTGAGCTGGGATCTCACATTTAATCCAATAAACACTTATTAAGCACCTACTTACTATGTGTAAGGCACTGTGTTTGGTTCTGGGGTCCAAAAATGAAATGACAAGCTATTAGAACTTCCAAACTGCTGTGCATTGGAAGGAGGGATGGAAATATTGTGTGTGTGTGTGTGTGTGTAATACAAAGAAGAATGTAAGAACGACAAAAGAGAGATCCAAATAGCTAGATAAGATTAGAAACCTACTTTGAGCTGGAAGAATCAAAAAAGGCTTCATGGAAGAGTTAGCACCTAAGCTCTGCCTCGAAGGAAGAGATAAGGAGGAGATTGGGGGGGGGGGAGAGTGGGTCTATTCCAGGTACAGGGATGGTCTGTGTGACATGAAGTCAGGAGAAGGCAAGAGGAGACTGGGCATAGACAAATAGTTTGGTTTGTGTAGAATTGAGATGATGTGAAGGCATGTGGTGTGAAATAAATCTGGAAAGATAGATAAGGGAGCCAGATTCTGGAAGGCTTTAACTGCTAGGCTAAGGAGTTTGTAATCTCTCCTGCAGGCTGTGGGGAGCCTTGGAGGTTTTCGACCAGGGGAGTGACCTGGTTAGAACTAAGAACTAGGGAGATTTATTTGGCAGCTGCATTGAGTACAGGGACTGGAG
Organism: Pseudocheirus occidentalis; assembly: GCA_028646575.1. Classification (NCBI taxonomy): domain Eukaryota; kingdom Metazoa; phylum Chordata; class Mammalia; order Diprotodontia; family Pseudocheiridae; genus Pseudocheirus; species Pseudocheirus occidentalis. The sequence continues at coordinate 25,207,787 of CM053595.1, read as the reverse complement.
GCAAAGAGACCAGTCAAGCTATTCCAATAGGCCAGTGGGAAGAAACAAGGGCCTGAACTAACGTTATATAAATGGAGAAGATTTATTGGGGATAAAATCTTCAGTATTTGGCAGTTGCTTGGATATAGGGAATAAGGGAAAAGGCAGAGATGACTCCTCTCAGTCAGAATCTCACAGGATCCCTGTAAAAAAGGGGAAATGGGCCCTTGGACCTGAAGGAGAAAGGAGTGCTTCTCAAATTCTGCTTCTACCAAGCTCTCCTGCAAGGGGTTGGCAGATGCCCCCTGGGAGTCAGGACATTTCCTGCTTGCATGTTTTATTCAACAGACAGTGAGCTATATGGGACAAGTGTTAGGGCTGGAAGAGGGGATCAGTATTCCTGAATGGGCTTCCTTGTGCTCATGCCCAAGTTCCCTGGAGAGGAGCTGGGCTTTGGATCTCCAAAGTCCTCGGGCTGAGAGAGAGCCTAAGGTGGTTGCTCTGAGGCATCCCCTCTGAGGGAAAGGGACAAAATGAGGAAGTCCCAGTTTACATGCTAACTGTAGAGAAGGGTCGGGTTAAGAGTGAGCAGAGATACTCGTTGCTTCCACAGATCATGGAGCCTCTGAAGCCGTAAATGTGTCTGTGCCCGTGCTGGTCATGTGAATGATCATATTTACTTGGATATTTCCATATCTGAGTGTGTAAAATGTATCCCTGAAGTGAACACATAAGGGGCCAAAATGTCCTGCCTACCCTGAGATTCTGCCGGTATTTAGCAACAGAGGGAAGGGAAGGAAGAGAGGAAGACCAGTCTTATAGGGCTCATGGCTTGCTTGGGAGCCTTGGGTCTTCTTGGGTCTCCATTTAGATTCATAGGATAATAAAATACAAAAATAAAATGCTAGAATTCTAGGGGACTGTAGAACACAGAATACAGAATGTCAGAACTGGAAGGATCTTAGAACACAGAACATGGGAATGTCAGAGTTTGAAAGGGTCTTAGAAAAGAGATTATCTGGAATAGATGGAAGGGACCTTAAGGAATCATATTATCTAGCAAAACCCTGCCCCAGGAACCCCATTCAACAAATGAAGAAACTGAGGTCCAGGGAGGTTCCTGTTTGCTCTTGCTTTCCCCAGGAAGATGTGTGACCCTGGGATGACAGCTTTTGAACCTGAGGCCCTGGGAAACCTGGTCGAAGGCCTGGACTTCCATCGATTCTACTTTGAAAACCGTGAGCAATTCCTCCCCTCCGTGGTGCCTGTTGTCTCCTCTCGTTGCTTGTCCTGCCCGCTGGCAGCGTGTCTCAGCCTCCTGGGAATAGCAGTGTGACAGACAGGGCCCCTGGGCAACTCAAGACCCCGAGAAGCCTGCAGGAAGCCCCATGCGGAACGTGGGTTGGTACCATCTCGGATCCCTCTCCTAACACTGGTCAGGCAAACTGCACTCCCCAACCCTCCCCTTTGACAGCTAGAGGCAGGGACCTCGGGGCTCACAGGAGGGCCAGGGGGCAGGCAGCCTTCCCCCCAGGATCCCTGAGAATAGTGTCACTCTCCCTGGGGCACACAGGTTTGGTCCAGCGTGGTCCTGATCTCACGGGCAGGCAGGCTGGCCCTTTGGGATGGAGGTTTGGGTGTGTTAACTGGCCAAGAGCGGGGGAGGAGCTCACACTGCTGTCCCCCGCCCCCGTCTGTGTGCCATGCAGCTGGGTCTCTGTTCTTCATGTCTGTTAGTCCTGTGCGTTCCCCCGGCGGGGGTAGCATGATACCTGGGGGCTGATCTGGGGCTTCCGCAGGACTGTTTCTGCCTTTGCCTGTTTTCCCTGTTACTGGCTCTGAAAACTTACCCCTGGCTATGTTATCCTAAGGGGCCCTCATGGAATCTCAGAGCTGGAAGGAACCTTAATGGATCAGTAGGCCCAACCTCATTTTCATAGATGAGAACACTTACCCTCAGAGAGAGGAAGGGACTTTCCCAGGAACACCCAGTGAGATAGCAGGAGCTCAGCACCAGCAATAGCCCAAATTTCCATAGTGCTATGAGAGTCCTAAGTGTTTCCTTAGCACATCTAAGCTTCTTTAGGGCAGGGACAGTTTAACATTTGTCTTTGTATTTCCACTCATTTAATCAATAAACATTTACTAAGACTTTACTTATGCTAAGTACTGAACTGGTACCTAGTGGTGCTTAATTAATGCTGGTTGATTGCTTGATTTCCTCACAACAACCCTGTGAGGTGGTTGCAGGTAAGTATCATTAACCCACCTTTTATAGAAAGAGATGTGATTTACCCAAGCTCCCCCAGTCAGTGAGAGGCAGTCAGTATTAGAACTCCCATTTCTTGGCTCCTGAGTTAAAGATCTTTCTATTACCCTCCCTCCATCCTCCCCCCCCCCCAACCCCCATTATGTTGTCTTTTCCTCATAGGAGGGAAATGAGTGAGGAAGCCTTCATTCCATTGTGGCCCTTTGACACAGACTAGCTGATTAAATGTTCCATTTGGGTTGGAGTTTGGGGTCTCCTCCCAGAATCTGTGTCTGGAGAACAAAGGTTTCAGCCATTCTTCCTGACTTGCCCTAAGTTGGATCATTTTTGCCATGTGAAAATGTAAGAGAGAGAAAATAAAACCCAGCCCTCTTATATAACAGGGAAGCACACTGGCAATGATGGAAGGCCAAAATGATGCCCTGGGACTTGGTTTCTGGGGCCATTAATTTTCAACCTGGCCTGCAGCCTGATTTCTTGGCCCCATGGTTCTATACTAATCTGCTTGAGCATTCCTTTATAATCCCTCCCTGCCCTGGAAGGGAGAGCCCAGGAATCCTGAGGTTCTTAGGGGGCCAGAGTTTTAGAGTAGGCAGATTATTGATCTGGGAGTCAAGTGTTCTTGGTTAGGTTCCAGGTTCAGCAACATGCTCAACATGAGAACTTTTGTGAGTAATTCTTCTTAGAGCCTCAGTTCTCTTCTCCATAAAATAGAGAATATTTGTGCTATCCACCTCATGGGATTGTGAAGAAAGTGCTTTGTATACCATAAAATGCAATAGAAATGGGAGTTACTGTCATTATCTGAAAAAATATTAGGGGTTGACCTAGGTGATCTCTAAGGAAGGACCCTTTCTGTCAAGGATTCTGTAGAACAGATTTCAGCACTGGGTGAAAGGTTGAGTGAGGTGACACCTGAAGTTCCTTCCAACTGTGAGATGCTTTAGTTTGAAGCTGGGGGGATCTATAGGGACATTGCCATCTGAACTAGGCTGGGATGATGGGCTCCTTGCCTCATCTGTTGCAGAGACCTTTTCCTTCAACACTGGAAAGTATTTTTCTGCAGTAGTAATTCCTCCTAAAGCTTTTGTTCCCTCTTATCCTCATGGAGAGCATTCTGGGGAGAGAGTGGTTTCATTTTCCTGAAACTTCTCCAATAAAGGGATGTAGCCCTCTAGAAAACTTACCTTGGCTACCAGATGTCTGAGGGGCAAGATAGGACCTGGTGGTTGAGTTTCTACCTCTGGATGAATGTAGATGATAAGTTCCCTTGATTAAGGGGTCCTTGGGGGCAGTTGGTAAATGAAAGAGAATGACGGAAAACTTGAGGGTTCTCCAGCTCATGTACAATCCCATGGTTCCATTCCACTTTTATTCCTTGTCCCCCTCCCTCTTTCCCCTTCCCTACTCCCTACTCCCTGATCTCCAGTGTGGTCCAGGAACAGCAAGCCTGTCCATACCACCATCCTGAACCCCCACATCCACCTGATGGGTGATGAGTCAGCCTGCATTGCCTACATCCGCATCACACAGTATGTGGACGCCAGTGGCATCCCTCGCACTGCCCAGTCTGAGGAGACCCGCATCTGGCACCGCCGGGATGGCAAATGGCAGATCGTTCACTTCCACAGATCTGGAGCACCTTCAGTCCTACCACAGTGAGATCCTTTCTCTTTTTCCTTCCTCTCCTTCCTGTCAGGCTGCTCCCAATAGTGAGACTCCCCAGGAGCAGAGTCTGAAGGGTAGCTATGGTTTGATTTCATATTGGAGCAGAGCCTAAGGCATTATCTCCCAGGTAGACAACCATCTGTTAATAAAGAACCACTTACCCTGGACCCAGTCGTTCTAATTAGGTTAGGATGCATTGGTGTCAAAACAGTGTACAATTCTTTAGATTATTTTTAATTGGAAATAATCACAATTGTAGTCATGGCAATGGCTAACATTTCTCTAGCTCTTAACACCATTCCTTTGAGGCAGCAAGTGCAAGTCACATTGTAGGAGGCTATTTTGTATATTAAAAAAATGCTGGAGCCCAAAGGAAACTCAGAATATTGAATGGCAGTACTGGAAGAGACCTTAGAATAAAGTGTGGGAACTGAGGGGGACCCTAGACCCTAGAATGTCAGAGAGAGAAGGGGCCTTAGACATGGGATCATAGGATTTAAGACAGAAGGATGGCTTTAGAGAGGATTACCAATTCAATCCCCTCACTTTACAAATGGGGAAACTGAGGCCCTGAGTGGTCTAGTGACTTGCTTAAAATCACACAGGTAGTAACCGTCAGAATGGGGTCCTATGTGTTCCTTTCACTACACCTGGACTCTTTCCAGATCACAGGACATAGCATGTCAGAACTGGAAGGGACATTAAGAGATTAGATATTCTGATCCTCTTATTTTACAAAGGTGGGAAACAGAGAGGTCAAGGGATTTGCCCAAGGTCATACGTAATAAGTGGGAGAGTCAGGTGGACCCCCTTCTTTGTTAGAGAGTCTGTTTTAGAGCCTAACCCCCCACAGGATTTTAGGGTTTTCATAGCTATCTAGAATTTGAGAACATTTATAAAAGCTATGCTCCACCCTCCCTTACTCCTTCATACTCCCAAACTCCAGCTAAAAAAGAAAAGGCTTATCTTTTATGAATCCTGTTGGTTTAGCCCAAATAATTACACGGTTGACATTAAAAATACATGTTTAATTGTTCTACATTTCAAACATGTTTTCTATAGTAGAACTATTCTAATTGTTGTCTTTTTTCTCCCTCCAAAAAAGATGTTCAGAGGTCACACTTCTGTGTCTTTTCAGTACACTCCCCTTCCCACCCCCATCTTCACCCTCATCTCTACCCTTCTTCTCTCCTCCCAAGTCACCTAATAATAATGGTTCACATCCATATAATGCCTTAATGTTGGCAAAGTGCTCTGCCTAGGCACACCATGATGAATGCATTCATTTTTACAGTCTTTTAAGGTGTACGCATGTAAACCTGTGGTCTTGCAACAAATTGGTGAGGGAGGTAGTGCAGTCATTAAGTCCATTGAACAGATAAGTAATAATGTGACTTCCCCAAGGTCCTAGAGCTACTAAGGAGTATATTGAATTTATTTGTATTACTTTGCGTAAGGGTTCACTATAGAATTCCTTTGAACGGCGACATCTCCTGATGTATTCAAAGGAGCATTCATTAAGTACCTACAACTTATGGATTATTGTTATCATTTCTAAGAAATGTGATGATTGGATGAGCTATGGTCTCTGCTCTCCTTGAGCTCTCAGGCTATGGTATGGCCATAACATATGTTCAGTAAGAGTTCAGTAAGTTCAGTAAGACATACTCTATATATTTCATTAGAGGGGTGCAAAGTTCTACATGAGCAAGGTCTGAAAGGCAAAGGTCATTACCGACTGTAATTTTAGGGAAATTATCCTAAAAAGAGGAACATTTCATTTGGGCTTTATAATATTGGAGAGGAATTTAGCAAGGTAGGAGGGAGGGTGCATTCTAGGTTTAGAGAACAGCATAGGAAAAGATTTTGAGTTGGGAAAGTATATGGTATGTATAGAAGGTGGCTGGTTGTTCATTTTGGGCAGAGTGGACAGTACATGCAGGAAAGTAGAATGAGACAGGCTGTGGATCTATGTAGGTGGAAGTGTCCTGTGGCCATTGAAGATGTAGGTGTAGAATCAGGAGGCAGGTTCGGAAGACCAGAGAGACTTTGGAGTCATAGCATGGAGATGAGAAGTGGAGTTGTAGAGATGAGTGAGACTGCCAGACACCACACAGGAAGAGGACCAAGGATAGAATCTTGTAGGGTTACTGTATTAGGGATCTAGGTCACAGGTATGGTGGACTTCTAGGTCCTTGGGTCCTTGGGTTTTTTTGACTGAGTCCAATTTTTACAGAACGAATTCTTTTATTAAGGGGATTTGTTCTGTGAAATCCTAGACTCTATTAAGACGAAAGGGAGCCATGTATATGAAAGAAAGCTGGTCAAATGTTGACTGTGGTTCTTTTTTTTGGGGGGAGGGCAACATGGCTTAATGCATTGAATACTGGACTTCGAATCAGAAAGACATGGGGATACAAAAACAGAGAATGAAACAATATTCACAAGGAATTTATATTCTATTAGGGAATGGAGAGGAGGGAACAAACACTAATTATGTGCTTACTGTATAGGCCAGGCACTTTGCTAAGTGCTTTAGGGAAGGGAATAAGCACTTATATAGCTCCTATGATGTGCCAGGCACTGTACTGTTTTTTTTTTTTTTTACAAATATTATCTCATTCAATACTCAAAACAATCCTTTGAGGCAGGTGCTATCATTCTCCTCATTTTACAGATGAGAAAACCAAGTCAAATAGAAGTCAAGTGACTTGCCCAGGGTTGCACAATGAGTCAGTGTCTGAGGTCAGATTTGAACTTGGCTCAGTACTCTGTCTGCTGTGTCACCTAGATATTAAGGCTTGAAACTGCACCGAGACCTTTGGGGCATGCTGAATACAGATAGTCAAAATAACTATAAAGGAAATAAACCCAAGTTGTTTGGGATGGAAGGTGCTAGCATTTGGGAGGCTCAGGGGAGTCTCTCTTGGGGAGAAGATGGTTCTTCAGCCAGGTCTTGAAGGATGAGAAGGATTTTATGGGGTGGAGGTAAGGAGGGTGGACATTCTAGTCTTGGGGGATGGACTGTCGTGTCTGTGAGAGGAACAGAGGCCAGTTTGGTTGGACAATGAGGCTGGGAAGAGAGGCTGAGGTCAGGTTGAAAAGGACTTTTCAAACTAAACAGAGTTTATAATTTATCCTAGAAATAGTAGGGAGCCCCTTGAGCATATTAAGGAGCTTGGGCAGAAATGTACTTAAGGAAACTCACTTTGGCCACTGTGAAGAAGATAGACTGGAGTGCGGAGGGACGTATGGCAGGGAGGTGGGGGCCAATTAGGGGGGTGCTTCAGTAATCTAGGCAACAGGTGATGGGAAGGGTTGTTGTTCAGTCAGTCACATCCGACTCTGTGACCCCATTTGAGGGTTTCTTGGCAAAGACGCTGGAGTGGTTTGCCATTTCCTTCTCCAGCTCATTTTACAGGTGAAGAAACTGAGGCAAACAGTTTCAAGTGACTTGCCCAGGGTCACACAGCTAGGCAGTGTCTGAGGGGGACTGAGGGCAGGGGCTGAAGTAAAGTAGTGGCTGTGTGAGCAGGAGAAAGGGTTAGACACAAGAGACATTGCAGAGGCAGAACGGCCGTATTTAGCAGCTAGTTGTGAGTGAGGGTGAGTCAAGGATGCCTCTAGGTTATAAACCAGAAGAATGACCTTTGACAGAAACAGGGGAGCTTAGTTGTGCAACTATGGGCAAACTGCATTGTCTACACGCTTCTCTGTGCCTCAGTTTCTTCATCTGCAAGATGGGGAAGGGTCACACTCGGTGGCCTCTAAGGCCTCTGCTAGACCTAAATCTACACTCCTATGATCTATAACTCTAAGTACACATCACCTATGACAATCACCCTTGGGCGATCTCATCCTTCTCTTTTAACCCGCGACTTCTGTTTTTCAGTTGAAGTTCTGATTGGGTTGTGCACTCTCTGGCTGCACCACGGAGATCCACCCTTCTTCATCTGTGGCATGTGGCTGCTGGTTCTACCATGTGCTGGAATTCCCACCATCATCCTCATCACCACCACCACGCTCTTCACAGAAGCCAAGAAAACCTGCCAACTGATTCAAGCCATCGTGTACCGGGGAGCAAACGGCCACAGTTATTTATTTAGTTTTATTTTTTCCTTCTTCCTCTCCTTGTTTTGCTTTTTATTTCACTCTTTGATTGTGTGCATGAGCCAGGCCCAGGGCCTCAGATTGTCCCTCCTCTCGCTGGCTCAGCTGCTCCCAACTCTTGGGATGTAGAATCATGTGGAAGGAAGGGACCCCTGGCCCAGGCCTGGGAGCTAACCATTTCCCAGGGGCTCACTCTCATCCATCAGCTGTGATGCCTATTGGACCCAGCCCTTGATTTCCATGGCCTACCCCTCCTTGCGGAGATGGGTAGATGGGGAATCCAGCCTGTTCCACGGTGATGCCAGGCCTTGGTAGCTAGCTAGCAGAGCGAGCAGGTCCCTGTTTGCCAGCTCTCCTGAGGTCTGTCTCAGGCTTCCGTTCTCTGTTCCTGCTTCTCTCCTGAGGCACTTCTGGGAGAAGGGCAGCTGACCCAATAGAGAAGGTCATTTATGGCAAACAAGGGAAACTGGGGGAATCCGGCTGCCAGCATGAACCAGTCAGATTCTTTACCTTGGGCTTTCTAGTGCACGTCCTGCCTTTATCCTTCCCTTCCATGTTCTTTCCTTTCCCTTGGTAAATTGCTTTTTTCCTTTTACTGTTTTCTCTCCTCCTTTTTTCTTCTGTGAAAATTGAAACTGATTTTATTTATTCATTTATTTAATTTATTTTGGGGAAACAAGCAGTGTTAAAAGCACACTGGTGCTAGACCAGGGTACTTGTCCTTTCTGTTGATTTGGTGGGGCCGTTTGCTTCAAATAGGGATTTCATCCAACCCATTCTTCCAGCATAGATTGAGAGTTCCTGCTTTAGTAACACTTGAGAGAGGAAAGCTGATCATCTTTTGGGGGGAAAAAAGAAAAACTAAAAAAGCAATCTTTAGGAACTTCTACTTTGACCGCATGCCTTTTGATATCCAAATTTCTGTGTATTTGGTAAATTGATTTCATGTATTTGCTGAAATGGATCTTTATGTAATAACTAAACATTTCAGATTACTTTGAGGAAGGGTGGGTTAGGGTGGGGTGGTTGTTTCTTTCACTTCTCTCTTTCTCTCTTTTCCCCTTAACTTCTGAAGCTATAAATGTGTAACAATTGGGTGTCTGCGGTCTAGGTGAGCTCTCCCTCTCATCCTTGGGGGAATCTCTCCTTTCTGCCCTCTCCCATGCATCAGCCACCCTGCCCCAGGTTCCCTTCTGCTCTGCTGACAGAGTTGGAGTTGGGAGAAGCATCGCATGCTGACATGAATGTTGAAACAGCTGGCCACATCTGACCACAGCTGGCCATGGAGGATGTCAGAAACAGCAAGGGAGAACTTGGCCTGTTGGAGGAACGTCTTGGCCCCCTGGATCCCCACCAGAAGCTTCCCCTGGACCTTTATGAAGAGCCAGGCCATCTGTGTGGCTCAGTGGACCTTACCTTTAACAGGGCATTACAGCAGTGGATGGGAGAGGTCAGGGAGACCCTATGTGGCTGGATGCTGTGTGGCCTTTTCCCTGTGGGGTCTGACGGTATTTCTAGTGTTTATTTCACCCTTCAGTTTCCTGCTTTCTTGCTCTTACGCTCCCTTGGTTTTTCTCCCTTTCCCCCTGGATTGACTCTGATGTGAGCTGCCCTGGCCCTTCCAGCAGGGCTGTGTCTGCACTGTGTTCCTTGCATGACCTTACACTGTATATTCAGTAAGTCTATTGACAAAATGAACAGAACCAATCGTGTGTTTTGGACAAAAAAAAAGAAAAAGAAAAAAGAAAAAAAAAGAGGTTGTATTCTCAGTGTTCAATTTGGAATTGCGTTGTCGCCTCTCTGTGTCTCACGGCCTTTGTGTGGGCCATGTTTTGCCAGAGCAAGATCATTTCTCCTGAGTATCTTAGGAGAGGAAGGCCCAGCTAATGAGGGGCCATAGATTGAGCTCTGGGAGATGGCTCCCATCCAGCCCACTGACCTCCACACGAGTCCTGTGTGTGGAGTGAGGGTAGGCACAGGACTATTGAATTATTTCTAATCTGGGCATTTTCTAAGTCTTCCCTGCTTGACTTCTCTGTGAGTGATCTCCTGCCGAATGACAGACAGTCCTCCATCCCTGGTCCTTCCCCAGCATCTTTGGGTTTGTTGGTTCCTTTTGTGGGGATAGGGACATGGGAAGAGGGGCCTGTGCAGGTGGGGGAGTTGTAGCTGGAGGCAGGGGAAAGACAGGGTAATTAGAATGCCTGAGTATGTCAGTGTTGGAGGCAGGGGACAGAAAGCCCTGATAAGAAGAGTTATTCCCCAAATCATTGGGTCAGTACAGTTTTAAGTCATGGTTCTCTTTGCTCTACAGGACTCTTCTGTAAGGGGCTGAGGGAAGGCGTGGGAGATAGGGAATATGTACACGTACCAGTCAGGTTGCCAGTATGGCAACAAGCAGATGCTTGTCCTAAATCCCAGTGTTTTAGTGGGAAATATCTTCCAGGAGATCAGGCAGAGAGTGTCCCTGCCTTCTCCCTCTACTCTCCAGATTAGTTCCTTTGCAGTCTTAATGGTCTTCCACCAATGGCCCCTTTCTCATTTTCTCCTCTTAGGAAGCCCTTTTCCTCTCTTTGGCTGTATTCTTGGGCTCTATAGTGACTAGAACTTGCTTGGTTTGATTTCCTCCAAACTTCTAAGACGTCTTTCCCTAGGGCCCACTCTTCCAGGGTAATCTTGCAATCATAGGTTTCCCTTATCCCAGAATGAGTGCCCCCTGTCCTGTCAATCCCAGTGGAACAGGCCACAGGAGCTTGCCACTTCCTTTCTCATAGTTTACTTCCCTGTTTCTAAAATGATGGGGTTGGACCGGATGATCTCTGAGGTTCTTCACTTAAAGTCTATGATCTCCTACCTCTGGTCCCCCAAGGGGCCCTGAGCAGATGGGGGGCAGCTAGAGAAACTCTAAACTTCTCTTAGACACTGAAGAGAAGAAGGGTTCTCTTTTTCCCTCCTTTGCTTTCTTCCTTCAACCCCAGTCCCTTTCTTGGTACCCCAACAACTACTGGTAGCCTGACAGTAGAAAGAACCCTGGAATTTTGTGGCTTATCTTTTTTGATTTCATGTTCTTCCCCTTTGCCCCCAGATTCTAGTCTTGGCTTTACTCATGACGCCCTGCCTAACCTCTTCATCTTTGGGGCCCTCAGTCTCCTCATCTGTAAGATGGGGACAGAGTAGGTCATTGGCCCAAATGAGCTTCAATGTCCCTTTCAGACCTAAGGTTTCAGTCCAGATAAGCATCTGGATAACCATGGGCATCTTTTCTTCCCTTGCTAACAATGATCTATCTGTTGCTTTTATGAAGGTGTTTACACATCTGTTATCTGAGTCTATTTTCCAAATTGCCTTGTGTGGGAGGTGAGGCAGGAATGGTCACCCCAACTTTACAGATGAGAAAACTGAAGGATTTCCTGATCCCCATGCTTGTTCTGAATGGAACTCCAGTACCAGCCCTCCTCCTTTGTACCTCCTCCCTCCAGAGCCAAGTCACCCCACCCCTTAGTGCCTTATAGGCTTTGGGACAAGCTGTCCCTTCCCCACTCCTCCCCCCCCAACAGTGGCTTTAAATAGTAGCATCCAAAACAGTTAGATGGGCAGGAAAAGCCACTCATAATGGAACGGAGTCAGTAGCTGTTTCATTCCCACATATGCCCCTATGTCTTCTGAACGCCTTTTAAAACCATGCTGTGTGAGGATTATTTGAAGGAACTAGCAATGTTGAATTCAGAGAAGAGAAGGCTTTGGGTAGACATGATTTCTCTCTTCTGTAGGGTTGCCATGGGCAAAAACAACTCGGCCCTCAAGGTCTGAACTAGGAACAATGGATGGAAGTGGCAGAAAGGCAGATTTTAACTCAATATGGGCAAAGTTCTAATAATCAGAGCTGTCCAAAAATGGAAGGCCTTCTTTGGGAGGCAATGAGAAACCTTTCGCTTGAGAGCCTCAAGTGTAAATTGGATGACCACTCGTCAGGAATGTCGTAGAGGGAATTCCTTCTCAGGTATGAGTTGGACCAGAGGACCTCTGAGGTCCCTTCCAGCTCTGAGATTCTGTGATTCTAGACACTAGGGTCATCAGAATGCTGGCATGTGTGAGTATGTCTGTGCGTGAATATGTGAGGATCATTTCTTTTCCTCCTCCTCAAGTCATCACCCTCAGGTAGTGGGGTGGCCCGTCCTCCTGGGTCGCCCTCAGCTCTCAGGCTGTAATTCCATAGTCCCTGTATATACGTCAGAATTTGTGGGGGGCAAGAAAACCCTATCTCTCCTTCTGGGGTCATTCTCTGCCGTACTCCCTACTGAAAAGCCCAATCATGGAAATGTTGGGGAAAATTCCCGGGTTGGGGATTGGAGGAGAGCATTTTAAAGGGACACCAGGTATTCACTGGGGATGGAAGAGGAATGAGAGCATGCAACACAGAGCAGGTGGGTATTAGGGTAATTCTAAGGCTGCCTTAGAGCAGCAGGAGCCCTTAGTGAAGGGATCCCATAATCTCTGTTAGCACTACCTACTCTAACATGGAGCTCTCTGGTCAAAGCCCAGAAGCATAGTCATTCATTGATGCTGAGTAACAGTAAGAATCATCACAATGGGGGTTGGGAGAAGCACTAAACTCTGAATTTTAGTCCTAGCTATGTGCTACTTAGCTAGACTTTGAACACATACATCTCTTACCCTCTCTGGGCCTCAGTTTCTCCAAGTACAAAACTAGAATGCTTAACCAAGTGGTTTCAAGGCTTCCTTCCAGTCTGACATCCTATTAGTATATGACCAAGCACATGCTCTTCCCTCAGTGCCCATTTGTTCTCTTCCTTTCTCTTCTTAAGGTGAGCTTTCTTCTCTACCCTTAGGACTGTTGCCCCAGAGATGCCCCCTTTATTCCTCATTCTACACTTCAAGTGGGGCCAACAGGTGAAGGTGGGTTGGGGGAAGGGAAGGTAAAGGGGGTATGGAGTAGGCATTCACTTTTCTAACTCTTGCATCTTTTAGAGGTATAATGATTTCTGCTCAAATGGGCAGGACCCAAGCACCCAAACTTAGTGTGTGGATCTCTAGAGCCCATGTGATTGCAAAAAAATAAAAATAAAAATAGCAGAGGATATATTTTTAAAAACATATTTAAAGACACCCCACCCCACTTCACGTTCTTGCTCATGGAGCAAAGCCTGGCCCCTGCTCCTCTCTGGTCTGGATAAGGCTAGGGGGGACCTCATTTGGGGCATGTTTGCCAGTGTACCTGTGCTGCATTGTTACTGTTTTTTGGGGGGGTTGTTTTTGGGGAATTTGTGGCTGTGACCTGAATAATCGCTGTTTTAATTTTATGTTATTTGGGAGAGGGAGGGAGGGAGGAAGTGAGGGTGCTATCTGTTTTATTCTTGATGTTTCCAGTGCAATAAAGAGCTACTAACTTCTGTGCATGACAAGCCTTGGTTGTTTCTCTCTTGCTGGGTAGTCTGAGGTGGAGTGAGGGGAAGACTAGGTCACCAGCATCTAAGTAGCTGGCCTCTGAGCCAAATTGCATTTCAGAGAATTATCAGGCAAGGGAGAACCCCTAGAGGGTCCATTGGCCCCCTTGGAGCTGTCCAACACCATCAGAAAGCAGCTGAACTGGGGAATGGAGAATAGACTGAAGAAGGTCTTAGATGATCTAATGGGGAGAGAGAGTGCTGAATTTGGAGACAGAAGGCCTGGGTTCCCATCTCAGCTTTCTTATTTAGCTCTGTGCCACTTTGAGCAAGTCACTCAGCTCTTTACCTGTGAAATGAAGGGGTGGGATGATATGATTTAGTATTATAGATATAGAGTTAGGAAGGTACCTCAGCGCCCATCTAATCCACCCCATTTTACAGATGAGGTAACTGAGGCCCAGAGAGGTTAAATAACTTACTCAAAGTTCCGGAGTGGCAATCAGGATTCAAAGCCAAGTTCTTTGACTCTGAAATCCAGAGAATTTCACACCGTCCCAGGCTACCTCTCTAAGAGACTTCTGATATCTCTTTCACTTTTAAATCAATGATCTTATGACTCTCTATTTGTCTCTGGCTTTACTTATTGCCCAGTTCCAATGCTCTTCCATCCAGGATCCCTGATGTCATCATCTTTCCCCAAGCTAAAGGCCAATGGGGTCTCTCCTTCTTTCTTAACTGGTACAAGGAATACTGAGATATCTGTCTACTTGTTCTCCCCTTTAGACCGTAAGCATGGCTCAGTAGATGGAAAGCTGAACTCAGATTCAGGAAGAGCTTTGTTCAAATGCTTTCTCAGACACTTACCAGCCAGTTGTATGACCTTGTTCAAGTCACCTAACTTCAGTTCATTTGTAGTTTATGTGACCTATACCTACTGCACATTGCTATTACTCTTCTTTTCGCAGTTCAACTCTTTTGTTATGAGATGAGCTCTAAGTGATTTGTTAAAGTTAGTTCTAGGAGAAGAAAGTTCCCATGGGGTGGAGGGTGGTTCAGTTTAGGGTACATTGAATCTAAACCTTAAGTAGACTCAGAAGGAACAGGAAAGTGCAATTCCCCTGTAAAGAACTTGTTAGACACAAAAAAAAAATGTATATCGGGGGCATTTCCACTTGGGCAAATCCCTCTGACAGCTGCTTTGGTGCCTGAGAGGAGAGCTAGCTATGAAGAGGGTTAGTTTGGAGTTTTCTACAGTAGACTGTAGAAACAAGTTCTACTTCTTGTTACTGACTGAGGGTTGTGAGAGATGCAGAGAACTCTTTGGGCCTGGGCTGCTGTCGGTCACTTTCTATGGCCAGAGTCCTATAGGATGAGCTGGACTAGGTTACTCCCCAAATTCTTTCAGCTCCCAAATCCTGTGTTCTTAGACTCCTTCCAGCTCTAACATTCTCTGGTCTTTGTTCCCAGGCTCCTTGCCTCTCTGATATTCTATCTTTTCTGTTCTAGGTCTCCTCTTGGCTCTGCTGATCTCTGTTCTGTGTTCAATGCCCCTTGTAGCTTTGCTGCTGAGACTATTCCAGGCTTCTTTCAGCAGGTGGCATCATGGGACCAGATTTTTGCAAGTTACCAGCTGAAGGGAAGGGAGGAGCCTAGTGTAGCTTCAGAGCTGTGATCCTCAGCTTTAGTTATATGATAGTGATTTCCAAAGGTATTGTGAAATTTAGAAAAACATTCATGTTAGTCGATACTATCAACAGACAGCTATTACAGAGGGAGGCAGAAGGAAACTGAAACCTAAGATAGGAGGTCGGCAAGTAAGGGTATATCTTATTTCAACATTTTGATCTTTCAGGGATCGGCGATTTCATCATTTTGGGTACTGCCACTAACGATGTAGAAGTCTGTCTGTGACTTAGCAAATAGTTCCATGGGTTGATGTAGCTAAAAATTTACCATCTGGGGGGTCAGCCTTCTGGTGATGAATTCTGAACTTAGGTTGGTCCTTGGACCAATCATTGGTCTCATTCCTGGAATCTTGGTATGGGGCCTACAAGCCTGGCATAGCCTTGGAGAACCTATGGCTGTCCCCCTGCCACAATGAGGCATCCATGGGATCTCTGACAGAGGAAGGGTTCACCTAGATTTTTAAAATGAGTTCAGTCTTTTGGCCTAGATGAATTATATATCAGGACCCTGAAAAAACTTGTAGATGTCATCTCCAGACTACTATCAGCGATCTTTGAGAAACTATGGACAATGGGAAGTGGCTGGAAGAGTGAGCTTTGTTTATCCTGGAGAAGAGAAGACTGGGGGGAAGGAGGGAGCAGGGGAAGGGAGGGAATAGAAGCTGCCTTTAAATATACAAAGGCCTGCCTGTCATGTTGAAGACATATCGGGGCAGACTTGGATTTGGAAGGAACTACTGAGGCTGTCTGATCCAAACTCCTGCCCAGCACAGGAATTCATTCTGTGATATCATGACCCCTGTTTGAGTATCTCTAGTACTGGCCATCTCACTATTTCCCAAATCAGGTCACTTCATTTGACAGCTCTAATTTTTAGGAAGCTATTTCTGTATTACATTTACTCATTCACAATATTACCCTCTGAGGTCACACAGGAAAATTCTAATCCTTACTCTGCCATAATAACCCTTTTGACAATTGAAGATGGGTAATTAGGTCCCTCTTAGGTCTTTGGGTCTAAATTATTTCTTTCAACTGATCCTCATAGCACAGAGTTTCAAAAAGTCCCTTCACCACGTATTCACCTTTCCCTGGACACAGCTTGTCAATGCCTCTTCTCAATCGTAGTATTCAGAATTTAAACATAGTTCAGCAGGTAAGATCTGGCCAGTGCCACCTTCCCTGTTCTAGGCACAGCACTTCTATTACTTGGACCTGTCTCACCCTCTGTAAAAGGAGAGGATTGGATCATACACTTTCTAAAATCCCCTTTAACCAGGCCATGTTATGAATGCTTGCTTCTATTCTCCAAGCGCAGCCTCAGATCTCATCAACTTCTATAGCAGACGCATCACGTTATTGACTCATTGAAATTACAGTCCATGAAAGCCCCTCTGGCCATTTTTCACATGAACCTCTGTCTAGCCACGTACCCTCCACTCTGGGCTTGTGCAATAGCTGTTCCCCAGAACAGAGTGGCCTGAGTCTTCTCTTCCAGAGGATTTTTCCCCTGATGATTTCACCAGCTGCCGTTCGTGGTTTTGGCAATGTTCTGAATGCAAATAACTCTGCTCCATTTTGTCACATTCAACTGCCTTATGTGTGTATCTTGACTCCCCCACTAGATTAGGAGCTGTGGAACACTGCTCTGTGTCTTGCCATCTGTCCCCACCGCCCCTGAAATGGGGATATGTACATAGCAAGTGCTTGGTAAATATTTGTAGAATGAATGAATGCAAAGAGTACAGGAAGAACTCAGAGAATGAAGAAGTCAGGATCAACTGAAGGACTTGACAGGGATTTCACAGAGAAAAGGATGCTCAAATCAGCCCTTAAAGAGGCTGTGGGCTCAGTGAGGGACAAGCCCTTGCTTCGACTGTTGACACTAGCTGCGTGACAATGGATAAGTCACTTAGCCCCTCTGAACCTCTCAGTTTCTTATTTCTAAAATGAGAATAATGCCTGTTGGACCTGTCTCATAGGATTATTGTAAGTATGAGGAGAACATCAATGTTATGGCTGGTGGGAATGCAGGACTGAAAGCAACTAGCTCCTCTAGTCATGGGTAGCTAAGGTAGCTCAGTGGATAGAGGGCCAGGCCTAGAGTCAGGAAGACTCATTTCCCTGAGTTCAAATCTGGCCTCAGACACTTAGTAGCTGTGTGACCCTGGACAAGTCACTTAACCCCACTTGCCTCAAATTTCCTCAACTATAAAATGGAGATAATGACAGCTCCTAGCTGGAAAGATCAAAGATCAGATGAGATATCTGTAAAGTGTTTAGCCCACAGCCTGGCACACAGAAAGCACTAACCATATAAATGTTTATCCCCATTCCCCAGCCCCTCCACTTAAGTGACTTTTCTCCATTGCTCAAGAATTCATCAACATCTTTCCATCCTCATTTGGTCCATATGAAAGATGTCTCTATTTATCCTAGTTATGGGTGAAAAGCAGCTATGGGGGCTAGAGCATGCCTAGGAGATGGTGGTCTAGCTAGTCAGTGATGAATGGGTGTAGATGTGGGTGACAGGAATTCCTTTGCCCAGGAAGTGGCTCATTTGCCCTATTGCTACCCCATGGTCCCTTCAAACTATGAAAAGTGGAAGTTGTTAGGACCCTAGTCTATCATAAACACTTTAGTATGCTTCTCTTCTTAGCAGGAAGTATTTGCATAAGCTAGGGTGGAGCTCTGCCCTGCTCCCTCCTCCACCCCATTCCCATGAGAATTGCCTTCTCCCAAGCCAACCACTTCCTCCTGTGGGGTGACATCACACATGCCCTCCATTTCCTCCCCTGCTATTGACTAGCCCAGAGCCCCCATGACATGGCAGTCAGGCCTGGTTACCTTTCCCTAGGCCCTGGGAGAAGGAGGATCTGGGTGGAGTGGGGAGGTGGCACCTCGAATTATCTCAGTAGAAGAAAGCTAAAGAAAGTCCAGTACTTTCTTCAAACCACCCAACTAGCAGTTACCATGGATACAGCAACTGAATTATCTCCAAAATCCATTGAATGGCTTCGTCATTTCTTCATCCTGCTGGTCCCATCTCCTTTTTCAACTCAATTCTATTAAATTCCGACCAGCATCAACAATGGATCTCCATAGGGCTCTGGCTATTGACAAATGCTTCCTCCAGTCTGGTCTCTCTCAGCTTATCTTTCTATCTACCTCTGGCCCAATGGGCTCCCAGTTCTATCTTAACCTCTAAACCTCCAATTTGGGTAAACAGAACCAAGGTTAAAGTAAGCCTCTGAGACCATAAAATTTTATTGCCTCTCCCCTCCTGGGACTTCAGCAGAAGGCCCCATGCTAGTCTCCTAATGATTAACCTTGTGGAAAGACTGCTGGAAAATTTCTTCCAGTCCCACAGAACTTGTCATTGAAACCAAAGCAGGAGTTTTGAGGGCTGAGTCAAGTGGAGAGAGAGTTGATGGGAAGGACACTACACTTTTACTGACTCTTACCTCTTTAAGGTATTAAAGGCAGAGCCTTAATTCCTCTTTTGGTTTCTAAGATTAGTAGTATGGCAAAGAATCATAGAATGGAAGAGTATGGAGGTAATATAGTCCAGCCCATTTATTTTATAGATGATGAAACTGAGGCCCAGAGAGGGGAAGGGGCACAGCTTGTGGTTTAGATCTATGTAGAACTCAAATAATTTCCTGATCAGCAGAAACTAAAAATGAGCTACAACTCTGTGGCAGTCACCTATTCCTTCTCCAATATAGTTTGAAGAGATAAGGTGGGGATCATGCACAACTAATGCTGGGAAAAGCAATCTTGCTAGGAGACAATTCCCTTCTCCACCCCTAAAACCAAAGTCCTTTGAAGTCTAGGTGGGGCAAGAGAATATTCTCCCTGCTCCCCCCAACCTGATAGAGAAGGAGGAGAGAAGGGTACATGGATCAAAGTGGGGGAGTAGAACAGTCCCCAGGGTAGGACCTGACTGAGACAGGACAAACTCAGAGCTCTTCTCCCTCCCTTTCTTCAAGACAGCCCTTGGGTTGCTGCCTGATCAGAGCAGGAGAAAAAAGATCTCCTTATGCCCATCCAGACTCAGTAGCCTCCTACCAGGGGAATGAAACTAGAGTAGGAAAGCTGGTTCCTGTAATGGATCTCTTGGAAGGGTTGAAGATGCCTAACCCTTGGATGGTTTGGATGGTTTGGATGGTTCTCACACCCCTCTGCCATTTGACCTTTATTCTAAAAAGGGCTATGTTGTCTCTACTTATGATTTTGCTTTTATTTAGGAAGTTCAGAACAGGTTATATGGGCTTCTGATTTGTTTATACATCTCCCCTTTCCATCATTACCATTTTATCTTTCAAGATCCTCAAAGGGGAGTGGGACATAACAGCAGCCCCATTTTACAGATGGCAAAGATGCTAAGTGATTCAACTAGACTCATCTCGCATAATCAGTGTTGGATTCAGGACCAGTACTCAAATCTTTACCTTCCTGTGCTTTGGCCTCAAACTATTTTTAAAAGTGGGAAAAAAATTTAGAAAACCTGCCATCTCATTTCCATATTGCTACTAATTAAAGTCACAGTATTTGAGTAGCCCCCTAGGCCTTGAGATTGTCCTTTGTAGCATGATGGGGTGAGGCTAAGTGACCAAGGAAGCTCTAGCTCGGACAACCTATGAGTGGCACTTGGACCAGGCAGAGTAGTTAGTAATTGAAATCCCACAAGCAAAGGAGACATGGGTAGCATTGGGGGCAGGACAAAAAGTTTAAGGAGCAAGGGCTGAAATGGAAGAGAGATTGCTTGATGAGGCCCACCAGAGAGGAGAAGGGTCTGGGACACCAGCCATCAACAATCATCTAGAGGCCAAGAGAACGGGAAGTCACGTGGACAGTGAAATATTCCAGGGTTGGGGGGTGGGCAGAGGTGGAAAACGAAGGCCAATTTGTCCTTTGGCCCAGCAGCTTCCCAGAGTGACGACGTCTGTCTTCAGGACCTTTGGCCTGCAAGGAAAAATATGCCACAAAGACGCAAAACTTTCCATGACCCACTGACAAAAATATGAGACTGACTACTCCGGCAGCTGAAGAAGCATTTGCTGTAGACCAACACTGCAACCCAGCTCTGAGTCCAGTGGGACAAAAGGTCACCTGGAAACCCAAAGCATCTGAGTTTGCTTTTTAACCCTTTCTCTGACTGTCGCCTCTCCCACTGAGTCACTAGCTTGAAATAGCACACAGTCTAGAGAAATGCTAGAGGCAAGATCCTAACTCATGGGCTATATGAAAGAAAGCCATATGAATGCATCGAGATGGGAATGCAAGGGTTTGGACCTTTGAGCAGGAAGAGGGATCTCAGACTCAGACATCCCTGAGTCGTGGTTCCCTTCCCCTTTCCCCAACTAGGTCCTTAATAAAAACTGGTGAATTGGACTTAACTGGACTCAAAGGGAGGTCCATTGGTATCAGACTGCCTTCAGACATACCCCAACTCAGTTAGGGACATTGTTGTTCTTCAGTTGTTTTTAGGTCATGAATGACTGTTTGTTCCTGGCCTCATTTGGGGTTTTCTTGGCAGAGATACTGGCGCGGATTGATATTTCCTTCTATGGCTCATTTTATGGGTGAGGAAACTGAGGCAAACAAGGTTAAGTGACTTGCCCAGGATCACACAGCTAGCCAGTGTCTGAGGCCAGATTTGAACTCAGGGAGATGAGTCTTCCTGACCCAGGCCTGGTGCTCTAACCACTGAGTCACCTACTTGTCCCTTGGGATGTTAGAGACACCAAAACTCCTCTGAAGTGGAATTCTGGGTATCTGAGAAGGTATCTGTATTGGCCTATGCCCATGACACTGACCAAGGGCATCAGATAAGATTTCTCTTTATCTCTATAATGGAAATAGTTCTTGGTGCAATATAATAGAAAGGGTGCTGGATTTAAAGGAAAGAAATCTGGTTTCTGGTCCCAGATCTACCACTAAGTGGCTGTGCATCTTTAAACAATTCACTTTCCTTAGCTTTCCGAAGAGTAGAATAGACCAGATGGCCTCTGAGATGTCTTAGTCTAGTTCTGATGTTCTCTCTTCCGAGGCCTCTTCCATTTCCAACATCTATGGTCCTATGTATTTACTTGCCTCTCCCAAGAGCCAAGTTAGAAAAGGGAGGGGAAAGATTCTTTTAGAAATCAGGTGCACAAGGAAAAGATGTTTGGAAGGCTACTCACTGAGTGTTTATTAACACTGAACTAACAGAACATGGACAGTCAAGAGAACAGAACACAGCAAGAGAAGGGGTATGGTTCACAGAAGACCACAACTGCACTGTTAAACTATACTTTAAGAGAGAGTGCCCTGCACTCCTTGTAGAATACTATTTGCAAAAGACAAGCTGCCTCACAGAGATGTGCACCCTGCTATCGGGTCCCAATAGTTCAAGGGGCTTAGATACCACCTAGACAGATTTCCCCTCACTAGACAGTGTGAGAAATGCCCAAGGTACTAGGATAAGAACACTAGGTTCTGGATTCTTTTTCTCTACTTAGTACCCTCAATATTTCCACCTCAGGGAGATTTGGAACACCAAGGTTGGGCAGAGGGCCTGAGCCAGGCAAAGTCTCTGCCAGTTCGCCCTTTGGTAGGCAAGGGAGCATCTCTCATGGGTGCCTGGTGTGGGATTGGGAGTAGTTCTTCCTTTAAAGTTATTCTCATCCATGCTGCTGACTTGGGCAATTCCCCTCCCCTCATCGAGCATAGACAACTCTGTTCAAGGAGTTCCTGTATGGTTTCTGGGTCTTTTTGGCCACAGAGATGAGGAAGGAGGGGCAGACTCTTAATATCATTGACTACATGGTTGCTTGGGGCCTGGGGTTGGATAAGTAGTATATGGAAGAGAGGTCCAGGATTGCACTGCTGTTTGGGGGGACTGCATGTCATCTGAGCTGATCAAACTCTAAAAACATTTATTAAGTACCAACTATGTACAGTGTTCTGTACCGAGTGGGATGCAAAATTAAGAAAACATGGCCCCCATCCTTGCAGAGCTTACAGTCCAGTGGAAGGATATAAGAAGTGCTCAGATAACTATGCTACTATTCCAAAAGGCTGAGATTTCCTTAATATTGGCATTCTCTGTATCAACACATCATAGACCCTCCATGCTTTGTCAGGCAAGTGATGAACCTTTCATAGTTAACTAGGATGGTTCTCAGATAAGGGACACACGTCTGGCATGGGGCCAATAGACAAATGGTTATATAAAAGACTATAGAAGTGCATCAGTAAAGTACCAAGTGCTATGTGAGGGGCTGGAAAGAGAAAAGAGGGCATTCAAGAAGGCTTCTTGGAGGAGGAGGCAGCATCACGAGTGACTAGAAATTCAACAAGTGGGTCTTCTACACCCGGCTCTCAGGCCTCTGGGCAGCACTTTGAGATTCACAATCTTATCCTGCTCCAGGAAAGGGCCCATTTGGCCTTCCCTATGGTTGGGGAAGGGACCAAATTCTTCCCTGAGCCATCATCTGAGAGGAAAGGCATGGAGAACATTTGAAAAAGGGAGGCTGGTCCAATATGAGAAGTTTGAAAAGGTGCAGTAAGTGCTGCATATCAGGTTCTGAGGGGGAGACGTTGTCTAGAAGGTCAGGTTGGAATTTTTGTTTCTGTTCAGTCATTTCAATTGTGCCTACCTCTTGGCGACCCCGTTTAGGATTTTCTTGGCAAAGCTATTGGAATGCTTTGCCATTTCCTTCTCCAGCTCATTTTACAGAGGAAGAAACTGAGGCAAACAGGGTTAGGTGACTTGCCCAGGGTCACACAGTTAGTGTTTGAGGTCACATTTGAATTCAGGACCTCCTGACTCCAGGCCAAGTGCTCTTTCCACTGTGCCACCTAACTGTCCTCAGTCAGAATTCTACTGAGCAGAAATTCTGAGCAGAGAGGTGATTTATGCCTAAGACATCTGGGAGGGATGTGAAGGAAGGGTGAGAGAGGGACACAGAGAAATGGAAAGAAGCTATTGCAAGAGTCTAGGTGGGTGGAAAAGAGGGCCTGTATCTTGACGGTGGCAGTGGGATAGAGAAGAAAGGACTGAGGCAAAAGACATTGCAGAGGTAGAATTGACAAGGACTTTGTAACTCTGGGGAACGCAAAGGGAGAGTGAAAAATAACCCTGAGGTTAGGGACATGGGAGAACAGGACCGACTGAAGCAAAGCAAACCCCAGTCTCTTCTTCCGTCACCTTGGAGACAGCTGCTCACTCAAAGCAGAAGAGGATAATTCTTCTCATTTCCAGTGAATTTAGGGACCAAAATAATGAAGTTAGGAGGAAAAGAAGTCTGGTTGTGGTGTCGGTGTGGGGAGAGTGGGCACACAGAAGTTCAGGTTTGTCCAAGTCAGATCTGAAGTGCTGCTGGGACAGAGAGATAGAGTCTACCCAGCTAGATAAGAAGATGTGGATCTGAAGCTCAGAGTGGGAGGCAGGGCAGGGGATGTAGGTATGGAAGTGATCATTGAAACCACAGGAGTGACCAGGTCAGTAAAGAAGCACATGGAAAGAAGGGAAGGGAAGGGGAGGGGAGGGGAGGGGAGGGGAGGGGAGGGGAAAAGAAGTGAGGGGAGAGGAAAGGAAGGGAAGGGAGGGGAGGGCAAAAGAGGAGAGAGGAGGGGAGAGGAGAGGAGGGGCCGGGAGGGGAAGGGAAGGGAGGGGAGGGAGGGCTAAGGAGAGAACTTGGGGAGCACCCATCTTTAGGACCTTGGGAAGAAGGCAGAACTCAGGAGACAAAAGTGGGGAGAGAGATGGGAGAGCCAGGATAGTTCAGTGTCCTGGGAACCAAAGGAAGAAGGATCATCTAGGTGGGAGGGAGTGGTTAAGTACCACACCCTTTAGGCAGGTCAAAGATAAGGAGGAAAGAAAAAGGCCATTTGATTCAGTGACTTGGGAGGTCACTGACACAAGCCAGACTGCAGAGGGTAGAGAAGAGAGTGGGTGGTTAGGAATGGGAGCCATGCATATGGACAACTGCTTCAATAGTTTTGGCAGAGAAGGCAAGGGGAGAGAAGGGACCATAGTCAGAGGGGGCGGAAGGGCTAGGAGACTCTGAGTTTCAGGGAGTTTGGAGAATGTTTGTAGGGTCTTGGAAAGAGGCCAATGAAGGATTGAAGATGCCTGAAGAACAATGGGTGATTGCTAGGGAAGGGCCTGGAGGAAGCAGGAGGAGAGGGTCATAGGATTAGCATCTGTAGGGAATAAGGGATACTTCTTTCTCTGGGTTGGGAAGGAAGGGAGGATAGGGGAAGTCAGAAGAGGTGCTCCTGTCAGTCAGAGGGCCTCAATCTTCTCAGGGAGATTCTCAAGAGGCTAAATCATTTATTCTAAGTGTGGAAGGGGGAATGGAGGTTGGAAGAGAAGAGAAGGTCTAGAACAGTTGCCATGGGGATCAATAATGAGCCCCCTATTGTCTCCCTGACAACATAAGTGTGAAGTCACACATGGATCTTTCATCTCAGACTCCTCTGGTCTGGATCTCAGGAGCATCACTGCTGGGTACCCTTCTTGCCATAGCCTACTTCTCTGATTCTGCTCTTCCTTTTCCTTCTCTCTGTTGGCATTTGGCTTCCTCCATCCAATCCAACTTGTACTCAGGGACACTCAACTTCCTAATGCCCTGCTCCCCATAACATCTTCAATGGCTCCCTATTGCCTTCTCCACATTTCAGCTTCTCTCCCATTTGGTTACATCGCTCTCTCCTCCCTTTAAGTTCATCTTCCTCTTTTGCTCTAGCCAGGTTTGTTTCCTCCCTATCCTAAACTTTGATTCAGGTTGTTTCTGCCTGCAGATGCTGGCAACCCTGATCCTAATCCTTAGCCAAATGCTACTTATCCTTATGAGTCCATCGCAATTCCTGCATCCTCCAGGAAGCTTCCCTAAATCATTCAGAGTCATCACCATCTCTCCCACCTCTGAATTCCTATCATGCTGACTATAGAAATCTGGCACATTTTTGTGTGTGCTTGCTGCCTTGTTTCTCCAGCTTTACTGTAAGCTCTTGGGGACAGGGAACATGTCCTGTACTCTCCTTTATTTCCCACAATCTAGTACAAGACTGGGCCTGCAAGAAAGCTCAGGGAATGGAATAGCTGGGGTCCAATCCACTAGGAAACAAGAAGGATTCCCATGAGTCCTTCAGTCTCAAGCCCTGAACAGATACAAGGGGAAGATCCAAGTGGCCAGCAGGTCAATGGCTGCACTAAACCCCTGCTCTAAACATCTTTATGGGCTCTGCTGCCCTGTCCCCCAGGTCACAATGGAGAGATTCCCTGCTATAGCATGGGTTTGGGTCATTTTCTGGATCGCAGTATAGGTATACAAGGAAAGTCCAGAGGGGGGAATGATTGTTTTGTTGGTGACCCAGGCTCAAAGGAGATGTGTGGACAGTGAGGATGTAAAACAATTCAAGCAGGGCAGGGCCTGATTTCTGACCACGCCTAAGACAGAAAAGATCATCCTGTCCCATTTACTCCCAGGGACCCACAGGAACATATTCACACATAGCCTGTAGGCTCTGGGACAGAAGTTTCAGACTCACAGTATTACCCTGCTCAAGGGGGATGGCCTGTGGGGCCCATAGTACTGCCCTCAGCAATCCTCTGTCCCAGGGACCCTCCTCCCCACCCCTCACATCATGGACTCCTCTTCTTCAATCTCCCGGTCCACCTCAATGGCTGTGTTCTCGAAGCTGGTGATGCCACCATATTTCCTCATGTGGACCATCAGAGGCTTGGGGGACTGGCTACCTGCCAGGGTGGCCACATACATGCCTGTCCTGTTCTCTTCCAGAGAAGGGCCCCAGTCCATGGCTGGACGGCTTGCTTGCTGGATTCTCTGGGAATAGAGGAAGAAGAAGAGGGGTCAACTGACTTCTCCCTCAACCATCAAGAGAAGAAGGGAGGGGAAATAACTTCTCTCCCCCGAGTCATCTGGGTTCTATCCCAAGATGATAAGCCTTAGGGCAGAATCCAGGAGCTCAGGCATCTCTTCCTTTGCCCATTGCTTGGGAAACTGATGAAAATATGGGTCCTACCTCCAATCCCAGGAGCCTTTGGCAATGACCAACAACCCTTCATTTACATCCCTCCTTCCACAAGCCAAGGCCGAGGACCTTTCTGGCTCTTATGGACTCTTCCCTCTTGGGAGATCTAGGGGTGCCTAAGAGGACCCAGTCCAGGCCTTGCTCTCCTTTCTAGATTCCATTTATATCATCCTTGCCAAGGATCGCTGTATGTGATTCATGAGGAATCCCTCATGGTACTCACTCCTTTGAAGAATGAGACAGATTTTTTTTGAACATGGTCTATGTGATAATTTGTTTTGCTTGAGGAAGCATATTTTTCTTACCAGGGTTTAATTTTTCTTTCTTTTTGTTTTTTTCCCAATGGAGGATAGATGGGAGGGAGAAAAAACGAATTTTTGTTCATTGAAAACAATAAAATTAAATTTTAAAAAGTACCCTTATCCTCAGAGTCAAAGAATAACAATAGCAAGCATTTATATAGCACTTTAAGGTTTGCACAGCACCTTCCAAGTGTTCTCTCATTTTATATTCACAATAACTCTGTGCGGTAGGTGCTATCATCAGCCCCATTTTATAGATGAGGAACCTGAGGTTGACAGAGGTTAAATGACTTTCCTGGAGTCACACAGCTTGAGGCAGGATTTGAATGCTGGTCTTCCTGGCTCTAGGTCCAGCATTCTAGCCACACTGCTACCTTAGCTGCTTTAACTAGAGACCAAAGGACCCTTAGATCATTTAATTCCAAACTTTTATTTTGTAGATGAAACAGACCTAGGGAAGGGTGAAGGTAGCTGCTGATCTTAAAACTTAGTCATTTGCTGATCCCATGACCTGTAGTGGCCAGAGTTAGGACATCTAGATGGATTCCAGACAGTGGACTGGGTATAGTCCTAGTATAGCATAGGACAGTATAGTCCTAGAAGGTACTGTATTGCAGTGGGAAGAATGCTGAATTTAGAGTCAGAGGATCTGGGTTCAAATTAAGGCATTGCTGTCACATAGGTAACCTTGAGTAAGTCACTTAATTTCTCCAGGGCTCAGCTTTCTCATCTGTAAAATTGAGAATTGAATTACACGATTTTGAAGGTCTCTCCTACTGCTAAATCTATGACCCTATGACTAGCATGGCCATAGTACTAGAGAGTTGGGTGTCTCCACATAAGATTCCTTCCCTTGGTCTAACCATCCTCTTGCTCCTAGTAAGACAAACTGGGCACCAGAATACCTTGGTGGCTTCTGGACACCAATGGGCCAAGCCTGGGGGCCTCACCCCAAGATTCCCTAACCCTGTTCTTTGGAAGTAGTGAATCTAAACACTAGCTGGCACAAGCTATATGGCCATAAACAAGTTATTTGGTTCTTTGGCCCTTGTTCATCTGTAACTTGAAGGAGTCAGAGCAAGGTTCTTTTCATTTCCAAAGTTCTGGGCTTCTAAAACTTGGGAAAGCGAATGGGTCTTGGCCAGAGTTCTCACCAGTAATGGCAGCAGAATCAGGCTGTGCCCACCAGAGGGCACCCTAAACACACAAAGTTCACCACTAGGAGCGGTCAAGGAAGCATGGAGTTGAAAAGAACTTTGGCATTATCTAGTTTGCCTCATTTTACAGAAGAGAAGACTGATATGTAGATCAGACAAAATACCAAGATCACAAAGCTAATCACTAGCAGAGCCTACACACCTGATTTCTAGATCCGGGAGACTAGCCCCCTTCCTTGATGTGTAATGGTCTTAGTACAGGCTAATAAGAAGGGAAGAAAAAGTTGAAAAAGTAGAAAGAACACTGGAAACCCAATATTTCATAAACCCAAGAACAGACCCCACTGGGGAAAGGACTCCCTCTTCAACAAAAGCTGATGAGAAAACAAGAAAGAGTTTGACAGAAAATGGGCTCAGACCAGCACCTAATACTCTACACCACCACAAACTCTAAGTGGATGCGTGACCTAAGTATAAAAGATTCCATTTTGGTAAAATTAGAGCCTGGAAGGTAATCCCTCTCAAATGTATGGTCAAGGAGTTATCAAACAATCATGGGATTCTGGTGGGCATAAAAGACAAAAGAACATTTCAATTACATAAAATTAAAAGGCTTCCCCTCTACCCCATGAACAAAGTCAATCCACAGTGAATAGGAAGAAAAACAGATAAGCAGGGGGAAAAAAATCTTTGAACCAGATATCTCTAATAAAAGTACATTATGTAAGATGTATAGGAACAAATATGACTAAGAACCATTCTCTAATAGGTAAGTGGCCAGGGGACAAATAATTAAAAAGCCTTCATAGATTAAGAAGAAATAGCCCGGAGGTTTAATGACTTGCCTAGGGACAACTAGGTAGTAAATTTGAAGCCTGGTGTTCTGTTGACAGAGCCAAGTCTCCCAGAGGAAATGTAAATGGTTTAACATATTTTCTTAAAGCTCCAAATGACTAATAATAAGAGAAACAAAAACTGAAAAAATTCTGAGGTTTCACACCACAGTCATTAAATTGCAAAGATGACAAAAATGGAAATAGTTAATTTTGGAGGTATTAGAGAAACACAATAATAGCAATTATATAGTGTTTTAAAATCTGAGAAGCCCTTTACATCTGTTATCTCATCTGACCTTCATAGCAAACCTGTGAATTAGATGCTATTATTATCCCCATTTTTCAGATGAGAAAATGGAAGTCAAGAGAAGTGATTTGTCTTAAATGCCTGAGGCAATATTTGAACTTAGTCCCACCTATCTCCAAGTACACTTGATTCCTATGTTGCCTAGCATAGAATTGCATTATTGGTGGAGTTGCAAATTGGCACAACCTTTAGACAAAGTAATTTGAAATTATGGGGGAATAGTCAATGAACAGCTCATATCCTTTGATCTGACAATTCCACTGTGGGGTATATGCTTAATGAAGTTTAATGACTGAAAGAAAAATTCTAGATATAATAGAATATTCATGGTAGTCCCCTTTGTAGTGGTAAAAATCTAGAAATGAAATGAATATCCATCAACTGGAAAACAGCTAAACAACATGTGGTGTATGAATGTCATGAATATTACTGCATTCTAAGAAATGACAAAGAAAGAGGAATTCAGAGAGATGTACAAAGACCTAAGGAGCAGTCCCCTTTTCCAACCACACCATTTTACAGATGAGTAAACTGAGGCCCAGAGAGTTTGAATGACTTAACCAAGGTCACATTGGTATTAAGTGGTTCAGTAGGAAGAAGAATTTGGATCAGATATCTCTAAGATCCTTCTCAACGTTATCATTCTGTGAAACTTTGTTAAACAGGGAAGGAGCCCCATGCCCCATGGGAAAGAAGATCGTTCCCAGTCTCTTAGATGCCGTCCTCTATCTCTTCCACCTTGGACTTCAGCTGAGCCTAGGCTGGATTCCATCCTTCAGGTAAGTGGTCAAAAGGTCATCTGCCCTGTGTCCTTCTCCCTGGTGGGGTTCTCTCTTTAAGAAGAAAAGTTCCCTTGGATCACAGAGTGCTGGAAGGGAGGATAGCAATGGTCTCTAAAGGATAACTCTTTCATAAACATACCAAACATTTTAGAGAGCTAAGATTTCAATTCAAGTCTTCAGATTCCAGATCCAATGCTTTTTCCACTACCCCACAATGGGAATGGGGATAGGAGACATGGGACTGGGGTTGAGTTCAAGGTTAACCAGGCAGGGACTCACCTCCCACAGTGTCCCCTCTTCCTTGAGCACAGCAGCTAGCATGCAAGCAGGAATCACTATGCAAGACAGGAGACCCATCAGGATGCCCAGGAGCTCAGCCCAGTATGGGAACTGGTAAGTGCCGTATTCCGAGGGTTGGTATTTCACAACACTGTATACCAGCAGAGCCTGTGGGGTAGTCACCCTAGCGGTTATGATTCTGGCCCCAAGATACCCCAGCCCAACCCTGGACCAAGCATTTAGCACTGAATCAGTTTAGGCACAGGCCTGGAGTCCGTTAGGACTGGTAAATATGTAAGGCTTGGGGAACCTGGACCTGACTGATCCTGGAAGCACCACCCCCTAGTTACCTCCCGACAACCCTCATTCATGAGAAAGGAAGTCCTTACTAGACTATCTGCCTTAAAGATGCATCTGTCCTTGGACTGTCCCACTAAGGGAGAAAAGGGACCCAAGATAGCCCACATATCTCCCTTTGTTCCTATGTCTACCAGTTACCATCAAGGTGGCTGGAGACAGGAACATCCAACAGGCCTTAAAATACAGACCAGGTTTGAAGCCTAGCATCATGTGAATGTCCCGACAAAACCTTTGGATACCTGAAAGGGAAAAAGAATATCAGCGGGATGGGGGAAAGGTGTTTCTAGAGGGGTTAAAGAATTCTTTCTGGCCACTTGGTGACAATCTTGGAGCCAAATATACTTCATCACAAACAGTAAGGGGGGGGGGTCACAGTAGGACAGGCATACTGATATACAAAGGAGGAGAGGTGTTGAACCTTGTTCCAGGGTCAGAAATATGGAAAATATAAACCAAGGGTCTCAGCACCTGGATAGCTCTTTCTCTATCCAACTGTTCCTGCTTCCTCCTACTCAAAGTGGCAGCTGCAGGGTTGGGATTGTCCTGGCTCAAGGAATCAGTTGGGCCACAAATTTTGAGCTGCAAGAGCTTTTTTAGCTCAACCCTCTCATTTTACTGAAGGAGAAAATACCTAAGGAAAAGCTAGAGGGGTTAAGTGATTTGCCTACAGTCACAGCGGGATACACAGCAGATCACTAGAGACCTTCGTGCTGCTCCCAAAGAGGTTTGAATCTAAGCACCTGAATTTAACTTCTGGGTTTTCTTTAGGTATTGCCTGAAGACAAAATTGTTGGGTAGTTGTTTCAGTCTCATCTGACTCCTTGTGATCTCATTTGGGGTTTTCTTGGCAAAGATAAAGATACTGGAGCGGATTGATATTTCCTTCTATGGCTCATTTTATGGGTGAGGAAACTGGGGCAAACAGGATTAAGTGACTTGCTCAGGGTCACACAGCTAGTAAGAGTTTGAAGCCATATTTGAACTCAGGAAGATGAGTCTTCCTGCCTCCAGGCCTGCTACTGTACCACTGAGCCACTGAGCTACCCTCTGAAGACAATGGGGAAGCTTAAATTTGAGCACCAAACATTCTCTTTAAATGACATAATTGTCTTGTTTATAGACCTCAAAAGGTCTGGGAGGAGCTAGGGCACCCAGCCTGCTTGGTGACTATTTTCATGTAACTGATTTTATTTCTTTTGTGTCTATACTTGTGAGTAAATAACAATATAGCATATATTTAAATGGTCAGCTTCATTATGTCATGCCCCTGTTGACTGAATGCCACTGAAACTCAGCAGAGAGCAAGGGAGAGTTCCCTTGTGGGTGGGAGAACAAGCCGTAAGACTCTAATTGGATAAATATATACACCTCATACACCCTAACTGCAGAGACTAGTGTAAAAGGGGCAGGGCTAGGGGACAGAGGTAGTCTGCTTTCTGAGCTTAGGCAGCTTACAAACCTCTCAGATTCTCCCCACCCTAACTAAGCATACTGTCCAATTACAGCTGCCAAAGTGAAGACTCCTGGGACTTCCTTCTGCCCCTATGCCTTTCCTGCATTGGTACCACCTAAGTCTTATGCTGCCCTGGCTCACATCACTTACATAATTCAGTTCAATCAACAAGTTTTTATTAAGCGCTCTATACAATGGGGAAGTTAAAGACAGCTCTATGTAGTTTGGAGGGGTCTTCCTTTCTTCCTCCCTCCCTTTTCTTTCTTTCTTTCTTTCTTTCTTTCTTTCTTTCTTTCTTTCTTTCTTTCTTTCTT
>CM053595.1:25151963-25175329 GCA_028646575.1 Pseudocheirus occidentalis | reverse complement strand
CTTCCTTCCTTCCTTCCTTCCTTTTCTCTCTACTTCTTTCCTTTCCTCCCTTCCCCCTATCCTCCTCATCACTTGTGTTTACACTTTGCTCTATGATAATACTTTGGTACGGTTGTGATGTGTTGTGCCTGTATTCTGTCTTCCTAAGTGGATTCTAAATTACTTTTAGCCTGTAAGCAGGTCTTCTCTTTCTTTTTTTTAAAATCATCTTCCCTCAGCGTCTAAGATGATGTGTTGAGTACATAACAGGCAGTGACTGTAAACCATAGGCTCTGGATTCCCCAGGTTCAGAACAAGTGGCGAATAGTTATATCCTTTCAAGTCCCCAGTCTTTTTCTCTTGGTGCCTCCAGAGTCTGACTCACAGAAGGGAATCTCTTATATTTCCCTGAAAGGAAGTAACTCCGGTGCCCATACTGCCTACCCACAGCTCTGAATTCTAGCTCATCCCCAAGCTGTTTTAGTCTATTGAATTTTCTATGACCCAGCAAGGGGAATTAGTGTCTCCTAGTTCTTAAAGTGGTCCCAACATCACATCTACATCTATACTGGTACTCCTTCTTTTCTTTGATCATCTCCTAATCCTCTTCAGAAACTGACAAAGGGACACCAGGAAACTTAGGAATTCTGGAATCAGGTCCCCAGACATCCCCTGTGAAGTGGATGCCTTTTTCCTTGTGGGGGAAGGGGGAAGGAGAACAGGCATTACATCCCATGGATATTTCTGACCTGACCTATTCTGCACTTAAACGAGGACTGAACCTTCCTTACCGTACACACGGGTAACCGTGAGGCAGGTTGTAATCACCACCACCATGAGCCCAAAGCCAGCACTGTAGTCATCCAACAGGACCAACCAGTACATTCCTCCCTAGAACACAACCAAGGTTCATGGACCTTGTCCTTTCTGGGGAGGCCTCACCTGGGGAGATCTCTTCCCCAGAGGATGTAAGGAGGAAGTAGGCAGTCTAGGAGAGGGGAATGACACCAGGTATGGGAGTGTGTTGGGATAGGGAGGATAGAGGTGGGAACCTCCTCCCTTCCAAAGAAGGAAAACAG
Source organism: Pseudocheirus occidentalis (assembly GCA_028646575.1). NCBI lineage: Eukaryota > Metazoa > Chordata > Mammalia > Diprotodontia > Pseudocheiridae > Pseudocheirus > Pseudocheirus occidentalis. The sequence continues at coordinate 25,174,271 of CM053595.1, read as the reverse complement.
ATTTATAATGGAAATGAGACATTTCCCAATTGTCTGGGTCAGTCTATTCCTGGCTCCAGCAAGAGCAGCTGACCACTATAGATTGCCTCAGGGTTGAAGGGAGGTTTATGGGAGGGGGGAGGTGTGTGAAGGGGGACATTCCCTCCCACTGCCCATTTCATTCCAGAAGCTCACGTCTGTGGTGAGGATGAGGCCCATCAGAAACATGGCCACACAGATGGTGCCAGAGAAGATGGCCTTCTTGGGCCGAAGGTAGTAAGGGAATTCATCCGTCAAAGCTGTTACGATAGTTTCTAGGAAGGCAAACTGTAGGGACAGGTGGAGTGCAGTATAAAATCTGTCAGTGAAATAGGGGAATAGGGGAAAATCTGGACTTTCTACTATCCAAGTTCCCCTACTGAGCATGCTTACCTGACTATCCAGGCCTAGGGTCAGCAGCATGAAAAAGAAGAGAAAAGACCAGAATGGTGACAGGGGGAGCATCGTCATGGCCTGGGGGTAGACCACGAATGCCAGGCCAGGTCCTGGATGACAGAAACAGAGGGTACAAGGTCAGTGGCAGCCAAAACATCCAGAAGAGGTCTTTCACTGCTTCCCAGATGGCCCCTGAGCCTTTCCTCCCTCATACCAATCTTTTTCTTATTCCCCCGCCCCTATAAAGGGGCATAAAGAAGTCTGGAATCAGAGAGTACAGAGGGATGGTGAAGATCATCGAATTTAATCCCATCTTTTTTTTTTTATTACAAAGAAGGAAACTATGGTTCAGAGAGAGAAAGCAATTTCCCCAAGGTCACACAGGTAGTAAGTAACAGTGCTGGGATGAATGGGTTGTATGATTTCAAATCCAAATTCCTTTTCACTTGGCCCACTGTCTCTCTCACTGGGGTTGACTGAGACATGAATGAAGCTTTGGGACAGGGGGTGGGTGGAAAATCAAGTTCTTGGGGCTTATTCTCCTTGGAGAAGATACCAGTGTCATTCTTCTGTTCTGTCTCACTTTTCCCATCCGTCAGTCAGTGGGTTGATCAATAAGAATTTGTTAAGCGAATCCTGTATGCTATATACTGTGCTAAGCACCGGGAATACAAGGAAAAACCAAAAAACCAAAATCCAGACCCCACTACTATAGAGGTCATAGACTAATGGAGAGGTGAAATGCAAATGACCATGGACAAACAAGATGTATTTAGGATGAATCAAAAAGAAGGCCCTGGCATAAGGAGGATCAGGAAAAGCTTCCTGTGGAAAGTGAAATTTTAGGGGCAGCTAGGAAGCACAGTGGATAGAGCACCAGCCCTGGAGTCAGGAGGACCTGAGTTCAAATCCAGCCTCAGACGCTTGACATGCCCTACTATCTGTGTGACCTTGGGCAAGTCTAATTGCCTGCCTTACCCCTCAAAAAAAAAAAAAAGAAAGTGAAATTTGAACCAGGACTTGAAGGCAGCCAAAGAACACAAGAGGTGGAGAGGAGAGGGAGGGAATTCTAGGCATGGGAGCTGAGGGTGGGACAGCCAGTGAAAATGCCTGAAGTTAGGAAATCTATAAAATTGTCTGTAAATCTAAAAAATGGGCTGTCAGAGTAATACTACATCCTTCATGCACAGCTCACAGAACTTGTGCAATAGCTCTTAAGAGTCTAAAGCAAACTCAGGAACAGATACAAGCCCTGTGGACTCATCTTAGCCCCTTCATTGATGAACAGCTCTGTAAGCTGAAGGTGAACAAGCTCTGTACTGCCCTGGCCTTGGGCAGTCCCAGAGATGCCTGTTCCCTCTTGTCACATGTTTACACAGAGGTAGGCCAGGGCCCTTTCCTCTCAAGTCTCCTCTAGCACTTTCCTACATATATGAAATCTAATCTATTTTCCCAGACTTCAACCCGCTTCTTCTTTGGAAGAGCCAGTCTGAATGTTCACTTTGTTGGGTAGCTCTGCAATACCTGCTACTGAATGGAAAACTAGACTCGGAGTCAAGGATACTCTAGCTCCGATCCTCATTGAGGCAGTGCAGCAGATAGAGTGCTGGACTCGGGGTCAGGAAGATTGGAGTTCAAATCTGGTCTTACTAGCTGTGTGACCCTGGGGAAGTCACTTAATCTCTATTTGTCTCATTGGCACTTCATGGCCATCTCTAATGGCACCTATTTCCCAGAGTTGTGAAGATTAAATGAGAGATTTTAGCTCAGTGACTGGCACATGATAATAGGTGCATTAGAAATGCTTTATTCCTTTCTGACTATGTGACCCTAGACGAGTCATTTAACCTCTTTGCCACAAGGATTAAAAAGCTCCGAGGGGTGCAATGGACAGAGTACTGGCCTTGGAATCAGGAGCACCTGAGTTCTCAGACACTTATTAGCTGTGTCATTCTGGGGTTTAAAGAAAAACAAAGTTATGAACTATTATAGTCATTACACACTAGTTTTAGTAATAATAATAAATAAGATAAGTTACATTCAAAGTAAGCTAGCATTGTCCATTTCCATACTCCTTTGCTTGCATGGACATGTGCCTATGCTCCAAACTTTAACCATCGTTCTACAAGGTGGGTCTGTTACAGCTGGATATGGGCCTCCTCAATGGTGGCTAGTCCAGAAACCTAGGTGGCTCTGTCCTTACCCTAAAAATCCATTTTAATCTGCAGTTGTTGGAACTAGAGTTACAGAGAGCTGGGGTGGGAGTGGGTGAGGGATGGATATGGGAACTGTCTACTTGCCACCCACTGTCTCCTTCCCCACTGCGGGAGTCTCTGAAGATTCCTGACCCCTGCTTATTGTGTCCCACAGTCCCTCCTACTGCTTCAGACCCCCTTGCACATCCCGTGGGCATCATCAGCTGGAGTTTTCCTTGGGAGATGAAGGAAAGCATTAGTCTGGTAGGAAGCCCTTCTCTCCTGCTGGGTCTGAATCAGTTTTTGTAGTTAGTGACTACGGCTGCCTCTCTTTTCCCTCAAAGTATCTGTTTGGCCTCCCATAAACAGTAGGAAATTTAAAATTTTAATATAATAAAGGAAAACAACATGACAAGTTGGAAAGAACACAGGCATATGCATGAAGAGATCTGAGCTCCAGTCCCTGATTCTGCTACTAAGTCCCTGTGTGGCTTTGGGCAAGTTATTTTCCTTCTCTAAACTTCAGTCCCCCTCTGATTGTATATATATCAGGACTTGTTATGGGGAAGGTTAGACTTGCTGGTGCATCTTGCTGAACTGACTCAGTAAGTACATAGTCTATCTCAGGGGACAATTTAGCACATTGAAAAAGAGTACCAATTTTGACATCAGAAGACCTAGGTTCAAATCCTGCCTTTGAAGCTTATTGCTTATGTGACCTTGGATAAATCACATTACCTCCTTAAGGCTCAGTATACCCATCTGTAAAATGAGGGGATTGGATTAGATGGCCTCCGAGGCTCTTTCCAGCTTTAAATCTATGATACTATAATCCCCACAGGGTCCCACTATCAAGAGGACTGATTTCATTCTTAGGCCTGGTCACTCACAGTTCCACCTGGACTCATTCCCACCAATTCCCTGTCCCACCTTCACGGATGCAGGAGTCTTTGGGGGCTCAGAACAATATGATAAAACAGAAAAACAGAACAACAACAACGAAAACCAAAACAAAGTAAAGAGCAAGCTTGAAAACCAGAGTGAAAGGCCCACTGTGCAGGGAAATTGGTGGGGGCTGCAAGCAAGGAAATGAAAACAGCTTTATTCTTGGGAGGTAGCAGAGATAACTGAAGACCCAGTTGTGATTGACATAGGTTGAAAATACCACTTCCATGGAGATAGCAACCCGCAGTCTGTCAGAGCCAGAAGAGACCTCAAAGAAGGGATTCTTAACCTTTTTTTTGTGTCTAACCCTTTGGCACCCTGGGTGGAGTCTATGTACCCTTCTCAGAATAATGTTTTTAAATGCAAAAACTAAAATATATAGGATTAAAAAGGAAACCAATTATATTGAAATACAGATTTTCTTTCTCATCTGAATTCATAGTCACCTGGAAATCTATCTCCTACCTTAGACCCCTACCTTAGAGATGATTGAGTCCAGTTTCAACATTCTGCATATAAGGAAACTGAGGACCAAAGGAGTAGAGCCATACCTCAAACCAGGACTGCACTTCTGTCATAGACTTCTAAAGGCAGCCCCAACGTCTTTCAGAAATGTGGACGTTTTCACATGGTCTCATGCCCCTAAACACACACCCAAGCTTCCTTTTACATTCCCAGATCACTTCTATAGCAACTCCCTCCACACAACAAGCAAACATCCACCCATTAGGTCACCCTCAAGTGCCAGACCCACATACATATGGTACCACATGCCTCATCTATGCCCAACACATTCTAAGTAGCCCATTTGTCTACCTGCTTTGGCCACCTGGTCCACAGGGACTCCCAGCTCCTGAGACATGTAGCCCAGAACGGAGAAGATGGCAAAGCCAGCCAGAATGCTGGTGATTGCATTGCCCAAGGTGACAATGAACGTGTCTCTGGGAAAGGAAGAGGGATGGGATGGGATGGGATAGAGATCACTTGGCATGAGAGGCCATGATGTCTCTATCCTGTTTTCCCTAACCCTATGAGGGTCAGTTTGCCCACCCTCTGACTCTCCCATGCCCAGGGAAATTACCCTCTGGGAAGAGAAAACTGCATGGGGACTGACCTGTAGATATTTTGGTGAAAGGTGTTGTAAGAGGCAAAGGTAAGGAGGCCCCCAAAGCCCACCCCCAGAGAATAGAAGATCTGCAAGGCTGCCTCAATCCATACCTGCAGGGGAAGAGTAGAGATGAGAGGGAGAGAGGAAAGAGAGGGAGAAAATGAGACCAGAATAAGGGAGTAGGAAGGTGACAGGAGTAGGAAAAGGAGATGAAAGGTAAGTTGAGGTAAGGGGGAAAGGGAGAGGTTGAAGAACCTGTTGGTTAAGGAGAGATGAGGGGAGAGAAGAAACAGAGAAAACTGTTCTGGAAACCCCCTCCCCCCAAAGGATGACCCTATCCTTCTTTCCTGATCATAGGAACTGATCCTTAGGGAATGCTTGCCTGCCTGCCCAGTGTTTCAATCCTGTCTCCCTTAGCTAGAGAAAAGAAAGAGAAACACGCAACTCAAGCACATTCTCACTCTTTAAGAGCACCAGAACATGCATGTATCTGTACATGGGTGTAAATAACTTGAAACATCCAGAGCCCCTCTTACCTTCCATACCTTCTCTGATTCCCCACCCCACAATATGCTAGGCTGCCTTTGCTCTCTCCCTGCTCCCCCCCCATTCCCTTCCTTTTTGCTCTTCCTTTCCCCTTCTCTCCCCCCTCCCCAATCCCCTACTTTTAATTCATTTACCTTGGAAGTTAGAAGGTGCTCAAACTGGGGTGTGAGATAGAACTGGATCCCTCTCCAGGCACCCTGAAGTGTCAGCCCCCGAATTAGCAGCATGAGGAGGATGAGGTATGGGAAGGTGGCTGTAAAATACACCACCTGTGGAGGAGACAAGGAGTGGGGAGCCTAGGATGGAGCTGAGGAAGTGGAGCAGCTCTCCATGGTCCTGATTACCCAGTCTATGACTAGAATGTTGGACTTCTCCCATCAGAAAGATCTGAATTTGAATCCTGCTTAAGACACTTAGTTGTATGGTTTTGGGCAAGCAATTAAACCTCTCTTGACCCCAGTTTTCTTATTTGTAAAATGAATATAATATTAGCACCTACCTTACAGGGTCATTGTGAGGGTCAAATAAGCTAACATAAATGAAGTGATTTATGAATATCAAAGCACTAATTACCATCATCTTCCTACCTGGGGCTTTTATAGGCTTTGGGAAAAGGAAGAAGTCTGCTCTGGTGGTCATTTTAGAGCTGTCTTCCCTGGAATATTTCTTTATATTCCCCTATTAGATAATGAGGTCCCTGGAAGCAAAGATTAAATCTTTTTCATTTCAGCATCTCCCCCAAATTAGCTTAGCATAAAGCCTTGTACATGGTAGTTATTTTTCTGGTTTCTCTGGTTAGTTAAAGGAGAGGAGCAGCTGAAGGAAGTGAAGGAGCTCAGGGTCTCACAGCTCCCACCCTAACCTGAGCTAGGACAAACCTCCCAGAGTCTCACCTTGCCAGAGGATTTTACTCCCTTGAGGATGCAGAGGAAGACGATGACCCAGGACAGTAAGAGGCAGAGACAGAGTTTCCATTGAATCTCACCTGGATCTCCAATGCCCGTACTCCCTTGGATGTGGAGAACATATCGGCTAGAGTTAAAGAAAGAGGCCTGAGTGTCCCAAGGCTGTAGTTATCATGTTCTAGGACTGGATAAACACACCAACTCAAAACCCACCAGGCCACATATCCAAGATCCCAGGAACCTCACATCTTCCTTTAGCATCTATGCCTGCCACCCACAGGGACAGAAATCATTTGAAATCCCTGAGTAGGGAAACCTTTGCCCTGTTCTTACATCTGAGAAATCAGATTGATGAGGAATTAGCATTAAGATCTGTGTAATGACAGTCTTTGGCCTAGGAAGTTAGGAAACCTAATTATAACTCACCGCGTGACCTTGAACAAATGATCGGTATCTGTGGGCCTTGGTTTCTTAATAATAAAATTCCAATTTATGTGGTACTTCCAATTCACAAAGCATTTTCTGGACTCTAAACCTTACAATAGGCAAATATATAAACATTACTATTTCCATAAAACAGGTGAGGAGAAATTAAGGGATCAAGAGAATCTCAAAACTAAAGGTGACCTTGAAAATCATCTCACTGGAGCTATCTCTGAACAAGATTCCCTAGTCTACAGCATCCCCCAATATCCAACCTCTACTTACAAACCTCCATAGAGGAGGAATCCTCTATTTCCCAAGACTTTCCACTGCATTTTGGGACAGTTATCATCGTTAGGAAGTTTTTTCCTAATGTGAAGCCAAAATCAATCTCTCTGCAACTTTTCAAAAGCTGAACAAGTCTAATCTCTCTTCCCTTGAAAACCCTAAAAATACTTGAAGATAGCTATTATTACCTGCTCCCTCTTCCCTCATCAACACACACACACACACACACACACACACACACACACACACACACACACACACACTCAAGTCTTCTGGTTTGGCAAAATATTCAGTTATGTAGCCAGTAAGTCTGTTAGACCCAAGATCCAAACACAGATTTCGTGATTTCAAGTTCAGTGGTCTTTCCACTTTTGGGGGGAGACCAGACCTATGATTTTATTGGTAGCAGAGAGTCCCTTTGCAATTTATGTCTTAGAAAATTGGCTGGGGTGGGGGGAGGGGGAGAGGTGGTAGCTAGGTGGAGCAGTGAAGAGAGCACTGATCCTGGAGTCAGGAGGACCTGAATTCAAATCCAACCTCAGACACTTAACACTTAACACTTAACCTTGGGCAAGTCACTTAACCCCAATTGCCCTGCCCTTCCCCCTCCAAAAAAAAAAGAGTTGCCTGGGGCATTAAGAGGTTAGATAACTTGACTAAGGTCATCTAATCAGTACGTATCAGAAGAGGGCATAAGCCTTCCACATTGCCCTCTGCCTTTCCTACTGTCTCCATTGTGTTTCTACCATATGCCATAGCAGTGTTTCTCTAATTGCTATAAGAAATCCTGAAACACCCTGTTTGTCTTTTTAAAAAAATAATGAACCTTATGTTGTTTGTTCATAGGCATTAAAAATAATGATTTTAGAGAACTTTACTACAGGGTTTCTAGCACTGTGAGGAAGTTGGAGGATCACTATGCTATTGAGTGAAGGGAGTATAGGGTTGCTAAGGCTCCTTTCCATCTCTACGAAGCTCTGTTTCCAGGGCTTGTTCACAATTCCTGAGGCATCCCAATTCATAGTCCTTTGGAGAAAGGCTACAATGCCCACTGGGATCCTGGCACACCAAAGGTCATGACCCAGGCTCCAGGGCAAGTTGGTGCTGGGAATAAGGAACTCCCTCCTTCCTCCCTCACTCCCTAAACCTTTGGCCAGCTGGCCTGACCTCCAGTACTCCTCGCTGGGGCTGACGGTGTTGGAGATGTTGAGGGGCAGCGTGCCATTGGCTTCTCTCATTGCATGGTGGTCCAGGCAGAGGTCCGTGTTCCACCAGTTACCACAGTGCTGCCAGGGCAGGTCGCTGGTTAGGGAGGCGAAGAGGTAGAACAGGACGTAGGCGATGATCATGTTGTAATAGATGGCCACCAGGGAGACGATGATGAGCATGGCCACGCCAACACCTGCAGGACCCACACAAGGGGAGCAGTGGAGGCAGCCTCATTTCTGCCTTCTCAGACCTCCTGCTCCCTTGACAGGCAGACTGAGATGGGCCCCATGACTCAGACACCCACCAACACCCAAAAGTCCATGTCAACATGCTATAGGATTTTGGTTTAGGGGGAAAGAGCATTGAACTTGAAATCTGAGGACCTGGGTTCAAATCCTGACCCTGCCTCTTGCTTGCTATGTGACCATGGGCAAGATAATAGAGATGGCTAGCATTTATATAGCACTTTAAGGTTTGCAAAGCACTTTACAAACATTTTTATCCTTATAATAACTCTGGGAGGTAGGTGCTGGACGAGGAAACTGAGGCGGAGAGAGGTTAAGGAAACTGCCCAGAGTGTCACATAGCTAGTAAGTATCTGAGGCCAGATTTCAACTCAGGTCTTCTGTATTGTGGGTCCAGCTCCCCATGTACTGTGCCACTTAGCTTCCCCTGGGCCCCAGGTTCCTTATCTATAAAATGAGGGGGCTGGACTAGATGATCTCTGAGTACCCTTCCAGCTCTGAAGCTATTATCTTGAAATCTCTTGTGAACTCTGACTTTTCCCTATGTGGAAAATTGCCACAGTGGGATGGCAGAGACTTTTCAAAGAGCTTGGAGCCCATTGACGTGCTCCAGACAAGCACTCCCTATCTCCCTTTCAGCGCTAAGCTCTGCTGGATGGGAGAGATGCAGGAAGGCCAAAAGGATTGCTCTGTGGTGTAAAAAGGAGGCCTACCTTTGAAGAGAGGGCTGATCTTCCAGACAGCAAGTGGCCCCAAGCTAGAGAACTGGCCCAGGGAGAGCTCCAGGAAGAAGAGGGGGATGCCACAGATGGTCAGCATGATGAAATAGGGCACAAGAAAGGCACCTGAAAAGACAGGACAGGGAAGGGGAGAGACCCCCCAGCTGGGGAACCTTAGGGGAATCTCTTACTCTGCACATACAGCTAAAAGGTGAAGAGGTTATATGTTCTCTGTCTTTCTCTCTCTTCCCCTCCCCCCTTCTCCCTCCCTCTCTTTCCCTTCTCTCCTTCCTTTTCTGTTTGTCTTTGTCCTACTGTCTGTCTCTGTCTCTTTTTTTGTTCCTCTTGTCTGTCTGCCTATATCCTTTGTCTCTCCACCCCCCCACAACCTGGTTGGTTGACTGTATGTGTGTGTCTATCTCTGTCTCTTTCTCTTCTGTCTCTGACACTCTCTCTCCTCTCCCTCCTCTGTCTCTTCCTCCCTCCCTCTTCCCTTTTCTCTTCCCATTCCCCCTACTCTGTGACTTTGAACAAGTCACTTCCCCATATGGTTCTATTTATTCCTCTATAAAATGAGCAGGGTGAACTTGATCTCCCAGGACAGACATGTTCTCTTCTATCTGAAGGTCACTCCCAGCTCTGATAGTCTATATTCTAAAGTCCAGCTCACGTCTACTGCTTCTTTCCCTGCTGTGGATATGAGTAAGGTGTTGCCATCCTTGGAGAAGTTTCACATAAACACACAAACCAGACTTGAAGTTGGGAAGCCTGAGTTCCAATCCAAGATTCTCTATTTACTAGCTGGGTGACCCTGGGCAACTTAAGCTCTCTGAGAGGCAGTTTCCTGATTTCAAAATGGTGATGGTCGTACTTGTATTTCTTTCTTCACAGGATTATCCTGAGGAAAGTCCTCTGTAGACTTTAAGCACTATAGAAATGTAAGTTGTTATTCTTGCACTGAAGTCATGATTTCATTAGGGGAGGAAATTCCCAATGAGGGATACCCCTGCTATCAGTGCAGATCAGCACTGTTGTAAATCAGAGATTTACAGTCTTAAGAGAATTGCTGCCGTAGCTGCTACTGTTGTTGTTCAGTCCTGTCTGACTCTTCCTGACCCCATTTGCGGTTTTCTTGGCTAAGATACTGGAGGGGTTTGCCATTTACTTCTCCAACAGTTAGGTGGTGCAGTGAATAGAGTGCCAGGCCTGGAGTCAGGAAGGCACGTCCTCCTGAGTTCAAATCTGACCTCACACAATTACTAGCTGAGTGACTCTGCGAAAATAACTTAACCCTGTTTGCCTCAGTTTTCTCATCTGCAAAATGGATTGGAGAAGGAAGGGGCTGGAGAAAGAATCAAAGGACTTGCTTGGATTGGAATAGTGGTTCTACTCCTATTACTTCTGTAACTTTGGACCAGTCTCTTCATTTCTCCCAGGGCTAGGGAACTTGCAGCCCCAAAGTCACATGTGGCTCTCTAGGTCCTCAAATACAGCCCTTTGACTGAATCCAAACTTCATAAAACAAATCCATTTGCATTCAAAGGGCCACATTTGAGGGCCTGGAGAGCCACATGTGGCCTTGAGGCTCCAGGTTCCCCACCCTTGCTAGACTTTGGTTTGAAGCTTGGTTTAAGAAGCTTGGCTAGATCTCTGAGGTACCTTTGAATACAATATACTACAATGTGGGAGCTTCAGACTCCCCATTCATTAAATGGTAATAATTATCCCTATCACTCCTTTGTCAAAGGAACCTCCAATGGTTCCCTATTGGGTTCTAAATAAAACTCAGATTTCTCAGTCTTCCATTTAAGACTCTACAAAATCTGACTCTAACCTACCTAGTCAGTATGTAGTCAGCTGAACATAGTGCTCATAAGGGCTGGGTCTTGAATCAGGAAGACCTGAGTTCAAAATGTGGCCTCAGACACTTCTTAGCTGTGTGACCCTGGACAAGTCACTTAACTTCTATCTGCCTCGGTTTCCTCAACTGTAAAATGAGAATAATAACAGCACCTACCTGCGGCTGTGAGGGTCAAATGAAATCATTGTAAAGTGTCTTGGCACAGTGGGCACAGTGCCTGGCACATAGTGGGCACTTAAGACATGCTTGCTTCCTTCCTTCCCAGGCTTGCCTCTATGTACAATGTGCTGTAGCAGCCACACCAGATTCCCATCTACATCGTGCTCTTCTGGCTCTGCTGCCATTAGCCACATTGTTCCTACACTTAGCCTTACTCTTCCATGATCATCAATGGCATTTCTCCTTCCCCCAAAGACTCGCCTCAAATTCTAGTTCCCCAGGAAGCCTCCTCTGAGCCTCTGTCCTTGGTGCTCACCTACCTCCTTGCTTTGTACTTTTAATCTTCCATTATGGTGCTTTTCTTATCTATGTCCCCAGGAGATACTGAGTTCCTTGAGAGAAGAGACTCCCTATTGTTTGTCTCTGTATTTTCCCCAGGACCAGGTACAGATACGAGGCTTAAAGCCCATTTCACATGAGGGAGAGAAATGCTTCTCGCAGTACAAAGTCAGCCCTTTCTCCTTCAAGCTGCAGGCGGGAGAGGCCTAAGCCCTAGGTGGGCCTAACCTTTTCCCCCCAATCAATCCCAGTGGGAGGTCAGACAGGAAGCCGGGGTCCAGGAAGAGGCCAGCCAAAGCTGTCTCAGGAAAGGTAAGTGATGACCTAGCAGGGAGAGTGGAAGGTCCTTAAGGGGGCAGGACTCCATTTTCTTTTGACTCCTTGTATTCCCAGCACCTAGTACACGGCCTGGAAAAAAGTCAGTGTTTAATGAACTCTTGTTGAACTGAATTGTATCTTCAGGATATTATTGTGTGGAGGAGGCATAGCACGTTACAGCTAGAATTCACATTCTGTAAGCATAAAGCACCGATCATACAGACCCTGTGCAGACACTGTGCTAGGTGCTGGGGATTCTAGTTAGAAAGAGAAGAGGTAAACAGTACCTGTCTTAAGAGCTTATGGAAATAGAAACTGCACACAGATAGGCACCTCAGTGGATAGGACTTGGAGTCAAGAAAACCTGTGTTCAAATCCTGACTCAGACATTTAATTTATTGCATGTGTGACCTTAGGCAAGTCACTTAACCTGAAGTTTTTTTCATATGTGAAATGGGAACTGATAGTACCCATCTTCCAGGGGTTTTGTGAGGATGAGTTAACACCCATATAAGGCTGCATTAAACAATTGCTAGTTAAAATGCAAGGTGATTTGAGAAGAGAGAGAGCAATAGCAACCAAGAAGTTGATTAAGTAATTAGAAAGACATTTGAAATTTTATAGTCCAATTCCTTCATTTCATATAGAGAGAAACAGGCCTAAGGGAATGAAGACTTGACTTGGCTAAAGTCATCTAACCAGGACCAGAACTGGAACTTGGTTCCTGTTCTCAATCCCATTATCAGAGTTCTTACCACCTCGCTGTGGAGCCCATGGCTTCTGAGTGAGTTTTTTTAGTCAGAGGTACCAAAATCTTAAACTATGTCCCTCAGCTCCTTCCTTCCTTCTTTCCTTCCTTCCTTCCTTCCTTCCTTCCTTCCTTCCTTCCTTCCTTCCTTCCTTCCTTCCTTCCTTCCTTCCTTCCTTCTTTTCTCCCCCCACTCAAATGGGGGGGGGGGAGAGGAAGAATCAAGGCAGAGAAAGAAGAAAGGAAGGGGGGCAGGAAAGAAGAGAACAGAAAGAATGGAAAGAGAGAAGAGGAAACAGAGCAATATAGGAGAGAAAAAGGAAGAAAAAAGATGTGTCGGCTTCTAGGGTTTCAGCCTTTTGCTACAGAATAAGAGTTGGGGGAAAGCTGAAAAGTCTTGGGAGCTAGAATGGGTAAAGTCATGCCTGGGGTCCAGTTCTCTGGCACTTTACTCTGCCCCTTCTACTCCACCCCCCCAGCCTCCAATTTAAAATTGCTTTTAATTGAGTAATTATAGAATAAGCAGAAATCACACTTCACTTTACTGCCCCCATATCCTTTGATATAGATAGATAGATAGATAGATAGATAGATAGATAGATAGATAGATAGGAAGGAAGGAGGGAAGGAAGGAAGGAAGGGAGGAAGAAAAGAAGGAAGGAAGGAAAAAAGGAGGAAGGAAGAACTACTGGGGAATACAAGCAAGATAATCCCTGCCCTCTAGGAACTTACATTCTAATGGAAGAAGACAACACATAAAAGGTATCCACATGGGCCACTTGGTCAGCATGAACCTACCCTTGGGCAAGAATGTGTTGAAGGGGTCCCCTACCTCCTCCGTTGGTGTAAGCACGATAGGGGAAGCGCCAGACATTGCCTAGACCCACACAGTAGCCAATGCAGGAGAGGAGGAAGTCCAGCTTCCCTGTCCAGTTTCCACGGTCTGCAGTAAAGTCTACTTCCAGGTCTCCATCACCCTGATCACTAGGAGTCATCAGCAGATCTGGGGTCACAGGCTGCCAGCAAGAAATAGCAGAATAATGAGGGAGAGGAAGAAGAAATCCAAAAGGTAGAGGTTAAGCCTAACCTTACTCCATCCTGCCCCCAACCTCAACACTGTAGTGTTAAGTACATTAAGTAGTCCAAGTCAAACCAACAACCATGTATTGAGTATTCACGCTCTGTTCTCTCTCCATTCTTTCTGCTCTCCTCTTTCTCCCCCCTCCCTTTCTTTTTTCTCTGCCTTGATTCTGCCCTGCCTCCCACGAGGGAAAGGGAGACAGTTCAAGATTTTAGTATCTCTGACTAAAAAAGCTCACTCAAAGACCCTGTACTAAGTGCTTCAGATACAAAGAAAGGTAAACACAGTCCTTGCCCTCATGGAACTCACAATCTAATGGAGGAGACAATTTGGAAACAGCTCATGTACAAAGAAGACATATACCAGAAACTTCCTCTTGTTTCTTAAGTTTCTGGACATACAAGTGATGAGAGCTGGAGAAACCTATGAAACACCTGGTATTAAGGACAGAAAGGAAGGGAGAGCAAAGCCTTGGTGGCTGTCGGAAAGAGAGAATGTCTCCTACCAAAAGACAGATCTGATTGGTGAGAAAGGCAGTCACATGTTATTCATCTGTCCTAAGCACTCAGCAATCCACCTTGTGCAACAAAGAGTAAGTTACAAGACAAGCTTAATGTCAAATTAGTTCAAAATTTTAAGAAATCAAAAAGTGAAAAAGACACCTCCTTTCTTCCTATGCTGCCTGAGGAAATTCACGGAGGGGGCAAAGCAAGTTGTAATCCATGGTCAGTACTCAATATTTAATTGAGTTAAATTAAATTTTGCTACCTATCTGCTGCCTAGTGCTTTTTTTTTTTTGGCATTCCCTGCACACTCATGTCAAATGATGGAGATGAGAATGGGGGGTGGGGGTGAGTGTGTGCTGACGTGAAAGTGAAAGTGGTGACTGAATAGTTATTCGTGTTTGTGTTGTAGGACAGGGCTTGTTCTGGTTACACTTCATATCTCCCCAGGATATTCTCTTGATCACCAACCTAGGGAAGATACAAAGTTCATCATTACCAACACAGACAGCTTAATGACTTCCAACGACTACTGAGCCACGATGGTTCCTTTTCATCTATATGAAAATATTGACTTCCTTGAACTTAGTGGTATTAAATGGGGCTGAGCAGGTAAATATTCCACTGTAATATTCCATGTCTTTAGTATTCCATGTAGGTCATGTCTTTAGTATCATCTACTTGACTGCAAAGTATTGAGATGTAGATGTTTGTCACGTTATTTATTAAGTATGACAAAAAGTGTTTGGTTCAATACAACAAAATCTTGCCTTAAAAGGTTCCCTCCAACAAAGTGTCAAAATGATATCCGATTTCTAGAAAGGTTTAACAGAGTAAATAACTGTGCTTTACAGCCCTCTGCTTGTTCATATCAAGTGAAGCATAAAACATGGAGATGCGCTTGCCAAAGGCCTGTGGCTCTGCACAGAGAAGTCCAGCAGAGTTCACGTCAAGGAGGGATTCTCTCCACGCTCTTGGTCACAGATGACATTCTGCTGACTGCAACAATCCCTGGCACACTGCAGAATCTCCTGAATGAGATCCAAGATCACGTAAGTCAGTCTGGCCCAATTATCTACATAGGAAAACTAAGAAGAGAAATAATGACTCTTGACAAGACTATGACATGCAACTGGATGCGTAACCTATGCCAGTTGTCCACAACATATATATATCTGGGACTGACCCTGCAAAGTGACAATGAGTCAAGCCCAGAATCAAATAGGAGGAGAGGAGGATGGATTGTATTTGGGAAGCTGAAAAGTTCTTCTAAGAACCCGTCTTTCTCCCCGAGACAAAGGCCTATTTTTTTTCCCCACCAACACTCTTTAATACTGCATGGCTGTGAGGCATGGAACACTATGGTCTCCAAAGAAGTGAAGTTGAGGATCCCCCAGTGGGCAATGGAGAGGTGCGTAGAGAACATAAGCAGGCAAGCAAAGATGCTGTGAAAGGAATCTACAACCAGGAAAAAAGCATTTTTCATGTAGTAAAAAATAAAGGATAATTGTGAACAGGTAAGCCTATAGATGCATCTTGTTGCTACCCATGAAATACAGAGTATGTAAAGGTTTCTAGCACACTGGGTGGTCTTCCCGTGGTGAATTTAAGAGAGGATGTAAATGAGAGTCACTGAAGATGGAGGGTGATCTATATTGTTGAAGGGTGTATCTACATGAATGAGATCACCGATTGCCTGGAATACCAATAAGAAGGGCACCTCCCCTTGCACGGTGTTCTGTACATTATTTTCTCCTGTGATTTCATTGACAAAGGGAGTTCTCGGGGGAGACCAATGTGTTAGAAAGATACCTGGAGCACTGAGTGCTGACTTGCCTAGGGTTATCAAGCCACCATGTGTCAGAGGGAAACTTGAGCCCAGGCTACTCTGATCATCCAGGCTGGCTCTTTGTCTCCTGAACTGGGCTGCTTCTCATACAAATCACCATCTCTTGAGAGCAGAGAATGTGTTTTACCTTTCTTTATTATCCCTTAGCGAAGTGCTGGCACAAAGTAGGGGATTAATAAGTGTTCTTTGATTGACTGGCATAGTAGACGCAGTGTTTACTCAGTGAATGACCTCACTGACAGTGATGATGGAGGCACTGATGATGGTGCTGACAGGCACCACTTCTGCTCACAATGGTGCCAGTGAGAGCGACACTAGTTGTAGCAGATATTCTAGAGGGATAGCACTAAGGGTTAACCATTCAACAGTTCCTTCCACTCCATTCATGGCACATGCATCATAGTGACTTCTCCAGCTGGGCTTAGATCTGCTAGAAACAAGGCCCCTGCCAAGCCCTCAGTGCTCCAGGCCTGCTTCCTATCCTTCTGTTGGGTTAACCCTCTTCTAGAACTTCTCCTTCACAGCTGAGCCCTAAGAGCAATAGGTAAACACCAGGCCTTGGTGATGCCTGCCTAGGGCAAGAGTAGCTGGTAGCAAGAGCAGACAGAGTTTGCAAGATGCCAGGTGGCCCGGCATCACCCCAAAACCCCCTCTCCAGGGGCACAGGCAGTCGGAGAAACCAGCTAATGAGGCCGCTCTCCCCACTCCCTGGGAAGAAGCTGCCCTTTTCCGCTCTGTTTCCATGGTGACAAAGAGTTCCGAGAGTAGGATGCTTGCAGCTCATTTCCACCCTCCCCCACCCCAACCCATTCAGGGGGAGGCCTGTCCCTGTTCCAGGGAGGAGAAGGGGGCCTAGTGGTAGGACTATGGCCTGGGTTTAGCTACCTGGCACCTTAGTCTTATCATGGACCTAAACCTCACAGACTGGCAAAAAAGAATGAGTTAATATAGAAAGGAAGAAGGAAAGCATTATAAAAAATAGGACAAGATCAGCCGTGCAACAGATAAATCCATTAGCACATAGGCCTGTGAGTGTATATGTGTTCCTATATGTGTGATTCTGTATCTCTTTGATACTTCAAAAGAACTGTGATTTTATTGCTGCCAATGTTCCTGCTGCTGGCACAGATCACAACCTGTCCACATCTCTCTAGACAGCTTCATTGAATTGCCCCTTCCAAAATTAAAAAAAAATTGCTTGGTGGCAAACCTGGCCATGTGTGTGCCTCTGTGCTTAGCTAGGCTGACTGGTCCTCAGACAGCAGACACATTATTCTTTGCCAGGCCCATACTCATAGCCTTTCTAGCTTGGCAAGACCTCTCAAAGCTTATATTACACTGGCATCCACCATCTCCATTCAGTTTATATGACGGGTATGTGTGACTATGCATATGTACATATAGATACATCTATGTATGTAAAATATTTATCTCCCCTCCTAGGAATTACACATTACAGGGGAGCATGAAATGCAGAATTCAGCTCCTAGAACAAATAGCTTCAACCCAACTGTATTTTTTCTGGAAACAATCCTCTAGCTTCTTTCTATCCTGGGATGCTACTGGTGGCTGATGGTTGGGGATTTCTAGAGGGAAGAGGTCATGGGGAGCTGGGTAAAGTGAAAAAGGAAAAAGATCAGCTTCAGGCTGGAACAGAGGGAAAGAAAATGGATGGTAGATGGCTCAGCATCCCTGGATGCCAGTCCCACTCTGCACAATGTTAATGGGAATGGGTTCTGAGTTTGAGCCCAAGGTCAGTCACAGACAGAGACGTGTCCATCTCCTGATCAGAAAAAGGTTGAGGCGAGGTGGGGGTGGTGAAGTGAAAGAAAATAAGCTTCTGCTCCTGGGGAATCTGACTAGGGCTTTCTCTGGGTTGGAAACTGGCCCAAAGTATGAGAAACTTTTTGTTCTATACTCCCACAGGCTCAGTATTCTCTCCTGAAGGCCAAATCTCATAAACTTGCTTCCCAACAAGGTAATTTTTCATCAGACAGGAATATAGAGATACAAGGGAGACATCCTTATGTCCCTCTTCCTAGAGTGGAAAGAATATTGAATTTGGGGTCAGAGCATCTGGGCTGAAATACCGCATTTGCTGCCAATTACTGTATCCTTGAAAGGGTGACTGAACAGAAAAATCCCTGGGATGGGGTTTTAATGGAGTTAGCATTTGAGGTATTTGTAAGACTATTGTGGGGAACAAAGGAGATATGCGTGAAAAGCATTTTGCAAATTTCATGGGCTATGCGAAAATCAGCTATCATCCTCAACTCTACTGCTTAATTGATGCCACCAGTAACACCGATGAGGAGAGGATCGGGACTGGAACCTGACCTAGTTAGGTACTTCTCCTTTCATGTATCCAGCTTTCTTGATTCCTTCTAGCTTCCTTCTCTTCATCCCTGTATTCTGCTTACCAGCCCTTAGTGCTTCTTTTCCCTCGGTGCTCACTTCTAATTCTCCTGGTCCTTCCTCCCCAGTTCCCCTTCCATCTCTTGCTCTAGACGGTTCTCTCAGTCTTTCTAGCCCAAGACTGGAGAGGGGGAGGGGAAAACAGGTCTAAGAGAGCAGGTGAAGGACAAAATGCTTCGATCCTTTGAGACGAGAGCTGGCTAGCAGGGAGAATTAAAAGGGTTTCCTCTGCAGGGGTATTCCATGGGTGTTCCAGGAAAGATCCAGGTACATAGGGTTCTGGATCCGTGCTCTCTCTGGTCCAGTGCCCAGAAATCTAGGATCAGAGTGCAAGGAGGTAGGCTTTAACACCCTTTCCGACCAGCCATCAACCTGCGTGGTGCAGAAAGACTCAAAACACACCTTTGAAGAACTGTTTTGTTTCTTTTTAGCAAGAGGTTCGTCTATCCCCCGCCCCCTCGCCCCAAATCAGCCGCACCTCCCAAATGCAAACACCTGTTCTCTGGGACAGACCCGCAATCCTTCAGCCGGGCTCCGTCCGTGTTTGTTTACCCAGCTCTGTAATTGAGTCGTCGGCCCTTAGAAAAGAACCCACCTGTGCCTGCCAACCCAGCCCGTCTTCTCCACGCCGTCCGAGCCACCCTTGGGCTGGCTGGCTGGGCCGGTGGCCTGCTGAGCCCCTGAGACGCAGGGAGCATCAGTCTCTCCGGGGCACCCATCCCTCTCTCCCTCCATTCCCCGGTACCCAGCACACGCTCCTCAGGCGCGCCCAGCCCCGCCGCGTCACGCTGCCTCTTACCTCGCCCAGGTGGGATGCCTGGCGCCGCTTCATCCTGCAGGGCCGGGGACCGGCCAGATGCTCCCTCGCACGCCTCCGTTCCCGCCCCCTCTCGGATTCCCCCCCGCGCTGGAGGCGCGGCGTGCAGAGAGCGCCCGGCTCACGGCTGCCCAGGCTCGCCCGCCTGCCTCTGCCCGCAGCGCCCGCGCCCGCTTGCTGCCTGCCTCTCTCTCCGCGGCGCACGCGCTGCCGCCAGTCTGCGGGGAGTTACCGGCCTGACCAGGCGAGGAAAGCTGTGGAAGGGAGCACGGGCTAAGGGCGGCGCGGGGCTTTGGGGCTCCTGCCGGGGACACCTGAGGAAGCCGAGTATTGCTGCATGCTCACTCCCACATCCCTCCTCTGCCCCGGCCAACCTAAGAGCTTTTCCCTGCTTTGGCCTGGAGGGCAATGTGTGCCTCAAGCCCACCTAACCAGGGGCTGGAAATCAGGAGACCCAATCCGAGTCTTACCTCTGTCACCGAGGCACTGTGTGACGTTAGGCAAGTCACTTCAGTCCTTCGAGGTCTCCACTTCCTCCCAGATAATGAACATGAGTTCCAAGATTCTTCCCAGTTCTAAGAAGTCCAGGAAAACAATTGGCACAGTGAAGATGTAAGAAATGGCAAACTGCCAACTGTCTGACCCGCAGCCAGAGAAAGGAAAGGAGGAGTTGAGTTGTGTCTGAAAGTTGCATCTTGCAGCTGCTTTCTATAATTGGCCAAGGGGACAGGCTCCACCACACTGGGCAGAGAAGCCTGCTTCACCTCTGACGCATATTAGCTGTGTGCGCAAATTATTTAACCTCCATGAGACTCAGTTTCCTTATCTAGGAACAATCCTTTCCCTAGTACTTACATCACAGGGCGACTACCTGCCGGTCTTAAGGCCCTATTCTTCACAACACAGACAAGGACTGGGTAGGGTCTTTCCCATCAGTGGTACTCGTTGCTACCTTTCTTTGCACCATCTAGTTCCAGGGGTGGGGAAGCTGTGGCCCTCTAGGTCCTCAAGTGTGGTCCTTTGAATCCAAACTTCACAGAACAAATCCCCTTAATAAAAGGATTTGTTCTGTAAAACTTGGACTCTGTCAAAAGACACATGTGGCCTCGAAGCCACAGGTTCCCTAAGCTGATCTAGTTTGTCTTCCTCCTGCTATAGATAAGGAAACTCTGGGCCAGGGAGGTTAAATGAGGGTTTGAACAGAATGTGTTAGGTTGGAGAAATGAGCAAGAGGGCCTGAATCTCATTATCTCAGGATTAACCAAAGGACAATCATAATTTTTCTCATATATTTATGGTTTTCAAAGTGTTTTTATAGCCATTATGTCTTATATCTCCCTCGTGGGCTTGGTAGGGCAGAGATTGTTATACTATTGTACAGATATGGAAACTGAGGCTGAAAAGTGAAATGTCTTGCCTATGGTCACATAGATAAAGGCAAAACTTGAACTCAGATCTTCTGACTACTGACCCGATATTCTTGCCCAATTCAATGCGCCTAGCGCTGTATTAGACACACAATGTCACTGTTCAGTATTATCTGACTCTTCTTTGACCCTGTTTGGGGGTTTCTTGGCAACGATATTGGAGTGATCTGCCAATTCCTTCTCTAGCTCATTTTACAGATGAGGAAAGTGTCCAAGGCCTGATTTAAATTCACAAAGATGAAACTTCCTGACTCCAGAACCAGTACTCTATCTACTTCACCACACAGCTGTCCAGACACACAATAGTTTCTGTTAATGTTTGTTAAATTCTATGAACTTTTGGGCTGTTTTGCTCTGGATACACCCACCTTCCAACATCCAGGGGTTTTCCTGATCTCCTTTTATTGACAATCACCACTCTAGGCACAAATATCTCTTCCCTGACTTCTCTATCTCTTCCTTTCCTTGCTACTGCCCACCGTGTGGGCATCTCTGTCTCTGGACTTCTTCTCTTTCTATGCTGTGCCCCAATAGTGACCCCACCTACTCCCAGAGCAACTGCAGATGATCCCCAAATCTATATTTGTAGCCCTGACCTCTTCCTTGAGCTCCAGTCCTGCATTTCTAAATGCCTATGGGACATCTCTGCTTAGATATAGATACCCCCTCCTTGGTACCTCAAACTCAGAATGAGCAAAAACAACTCATTTTTCTTTCCAAAAACCTGCCCCTTTTCCAAACTTCTCTTTCTATTTATAGTATCGCCATTTTCCCAGGTAGGTAACCTCAGAATCATCTTTGACTCTTCCTTTTCCCTCACCTCCCATACCTAAGCAGCTATGTTCTTGTCATTTCTACATTCAAAATATCTCTCATACCCACGTCTTGTTTTCTGCTTTTTACTGCGGCTATGCTCATCTCCCTTACCTAAAATATTCTAATAGTCTCTTAATAGGACTTCCTGCCTCCAGGCAATCCCCTCTCCAAGCCATCCTTTACATCCTAGCCCCAGGCCATCTCCAAGTCCTGATCTATATCTGGCTGCAGGACCCAGATGGTTCCAGAGGAGAAAGTGAGGCTGGTGTCCTTGCACAGCCATCCCTCACTTAAATCCAATGCACTTGCAAGTCATGGCATCAACTTCCTGATGTCATGGCCCTCTTTGAGTATGAAGGATAAACCATGACAGCAACAACATCTTATCCCAGGTAATTTTCCTGTCCTAGAGAAGAGGCAACGAACCACATATGCATCTTCTCTCATGGCAGAAAGGTAGAGGACTAGCAGGAAAGATGGTTGTATATACATTGTCAGGCCAGATTTCTATGATGGATGTTTTTGCTCATTTTTCTTTTGCAACAGGGATGATTTAGTCTAGAGTGGGATGGGTGGGAAATGATGATGCAAATACATAAAGCATCAATAAAGTATGCTTAAAGGCGTAAAGTAATCTATTTAATGTACTACTTTGATCATTTCACTACTTTACTGAAAAAGTCTATATTTCCTTGTTACCAAATAAAGAAAAGATTTTTTTTTCTTTTTAGCATATAAGGCCCAGTAAATTGGTAGTGATGACAAGAGATACACATAGTCAACACTGGAGGAGCTGTGGAAATACTGACACATTCATACATATTGGTGGAGCTGTAAATTGGTCTAATAGTTTCAGTAAGCAATTTGGATTTTATTTAGAAAGGGACTAAAATGTCATTAAGACTCCTCCATGACACAGAAAACTTCATCCTGCAAGATCACTTCAGCACTGGAATTCACACCTCAGAAGTCCCTTCA
>CM053595.1:25112220-25151463 GCA_028646575.1 Pseudocheirus occidentalis | reverse complement strand
GAAAAAAACATTTGTACGTGGGGCAGGACCAAATGATTTCTTTGCTTGACCTGAAACTTTCAGAAGGACTGTAGCAAGTTGCTAAAAGCTGGGATGTAGGCTCCAGTTCCCTGCTCTGTAACCGGATGTATCCAAAGCCTGGTGGTTTCAATTAGGGGTTGCTGTAGCTGAGATCCTCTCCTCCCCAAGTGTCTGTGACACTGCTCTGTCATGGTTCTATTTCTATTTATTTATTCATCGTTCTCTATCGCCTTTGAAAGATCACCCAGCATCCCAAGGAGAATGGGGACCGAGGGGCATGGTACCCCAGGGCTCTTTTCTGGCTTCCTTTCCCCTCTATCCACATTCAATATCCATGATCTCATCAGCTTCAACCACCCATCTCTATTTAGACAATGCCTACATCCAGCCCTGTTCTCTTTCCTTAATTCCATTCCTACTTCTCAAACTGCTTGTTGGACACCTTCACCTAGATAGACATCCCATAAGCATCTCAAACTCAGAATGTCCACAGTGGAGCTCCTTAAAACCCCACCCAACCCCCTAATCCTAGCTGCTAAGCTCCAAATTTTCATCTCAGGCATCAACATTCTTCTAGGCCCCAGATTCACGACCTGGGCACTGTCTTCTTAAACTCTCAAGTAGGGCTGTCTCCCACTCTTCACTTTCATTCATTTTCCGTAGTCAATTAGTTGCCAAGTCTTGTCCACCTCCTTAATATCAGCCCTGTCTCTCTATCCATATTCTCACTCTATTTCAGGACCTCATCGCCTCTAGACTGCATTATTTCAATAAGCCCCTAATTGGTCTTCTTGGATCCAGTTTCTTCCTTCTCCTGTTCTTTCTCCACATGACTGCCAAGGTGGTGTTCCTATAATCTGTTCTGACTAGGCCTCTCCCCTGCCTGAGAAGCATGAAGGAATCTCCACTGCCTTTAAAATAAAATATGGACTCCTCTGTTTAGCACTTAAAGCTCTTCACAATTCAGCTCCAGCCAGGCTGATTTTTAGGATAATTAGATATTACTTCCTCTAGCACACTCTAATTCTGTTAAACCGGTCTGCCTCCTATTCTCTGAAAATGACCCTGAATTACTATATCTCCCAATTCAGTGCCCTTGTAGAGAGACTGTCCAGCCTGGAATGTTCTCTCCCTCCCTCTCTATCTCTGTCTGTCTGTCTAGCTCTCTGTCTCTGTTTCTCTCCCTCCCTCCTTTCCTCCCTCCGTCTCTCTGTCTCTGTCTCTCTGTCTCTCTGTCTCTGTCTTTCTGTCTGTCTCTGTCTCTATCTCCCTCCCTCCTTACCTCCCTCCCTCCCTTTTTCTGTCTCTCTCTCTGTCTCTGTCTTTCTGTCTGTCTCTGTGTCTGTCTGTCTCTCTCGCTCTTACTTCCTCTCTGTCTCTCTGTCTCTGTTTCTCTTTGCCTCTTTGTCTCTGTCTCTGTCTCTCCTCTCTCTCTGTTTCTGTCTCTCTGCCTTTCTGTCTATCTGTCTGTGTCTGTGTCTCTGTCTCTGTCTCTGTCTCTCTCTCCCCACCACTGCCTCTTGTAACCCTAAGTTTCCATCAAACTTTAGGTCAAGGACCTCCTTCATTAAGCCTTTCCTGATTCTTCAAGTTTTTAGTAACCCTCCCCAAATTATTATGTATCTATTCTATGTGACCCATAAACTTATTGCCTACTAGTAGAATGTAAGTTCACTGAGGGCAAGGACTTTGTCCCTTTTGTATTTGTACCCCCAGTGCCTAATAAGGTGCCTGACACAGAGTGGGCACTTAATAAATGCTTGTTAATTGATGGATCTTGGCTTTGCTTTTGTGCTTCTCAGGATGATAACATTTGAAATTATAAGACACTTATATATCATCTGATCCACACCCACTTTACAAAGTAGGAAAATGCAGCTCAAAGAGATAATAGGCTTGCCCAAATTCATGCATAGGACAACAGAAGCTGAATTTGAATCTAAGTCTTTCAACTCCAAATCCCCCAAAGTTCTTTGTTGCATAAAACCTTCATGCCTTTCTTTTTTGAGATTTCTGGTGTTTGAGGATGTGGATCACACTGTCTGTAGCAGCTGCTGAAGGCTAGCAGGGTCTAGGCTGTGGGATGGTCACCCAAAAGAGTCTCGTTTCCCCCAAAGCTAGTCCTACCTACAAGATACTGCACAGTGGGGGGAGGGGCAGCAATGAGAATGGAGGATTAATTGAGCTTTCCTACAAGAAGAAGTCAGGAGGCATTTTGGGGAAGCTACATTTCCCCATCTTAGGGACTGCTTGGTAGCACAGTGGAGTTAGGAAGCATCATCCATCTTCCTGAGGTCATATCTGGCCTCAGACACTTACTAGTCATGTGGCCCTGGGCAAGTCACTTAATTCTATTTGCCTCAATTTCCTCATCTGTAAAATGAGCTAAAGAAGGAAATGGCAAAGCCCTCTAACTTTGTCATGAAAATCACAAATGAGGTCATAAAGAGTCAGACATGACAGAAATAACTGAACAGCAAGCATTTTTTTTTTCATCTGTAAGATGGGTTTGAAGAAGGTTGGATCAGATGACCTCTCAGGTACCTCTTACCTCTAAATCCATGATCCTGTCATTAGCACAGAAGATAGTTGGAGAGGGGCGGCTAGGTGGCATAGTGAATAGAGCACTGACCCTGGAATCAGGAGGACCTGAGTTCAAATCCAGCCACAGACACAACACTTACCAGCTGTGTGACCTTGGGCAAGTCACTTAACCCCAATTTCCCTGCCTTCTCCCCCTCCAAAAAGAAAAAAAGAAGATAGTTGGAGTACCACCTCCTTCCCGCTAGCTATGAATGCAGGCTAAGATGGTGCTGGGTTTACAGTTGCCATATTACAAAACTGAACTGCTGTTAATATCTTCTCCATCCTGTTCTTGCATAGTTGATTACTCTAAACTGAAACTCAAGACATTAAGACTATCCCTAGGCAAATTCCTATTATTAGAGACAATTCCATCTATCCTTGACTGTCATCCAGTACATTACCTCCTAGCTTCTGTATTGGGTGAAAGATGAAATGACTGAGGAAGCAAAAGTTCTTTTTTCCAAGCATATAGATTTGTTAAGCAATACATGGCCATGGCCCAACAAAGCAGGACTACACCCCTTCCTCAACTTGAATACAGGCCCTGAATACAGAGAGACTGACTTCCATACATTCAAAACAAGTAATCAAATAAAGTCAATTAATCAAAAGGAAACACATTAGGCAACCTGATTTTTAACCAGATAAAAAATTAGGGACTTTACAAGTTGGGAGGGGAGAGTGAACAGGTGTAATTCCCTAAATTTAAAAAAAGAGGTCTCTAATTCCTCCCAAATGTCTGTAAACAATTAAAGGAACATGGAAACAGTAACTGATCAACTACCCACAAATCTGATAATATGCTCCAGTCACTGATTTTAAAAAGTGCTGAACAGGCTGGGGATTCCGTGACTTTAGGTCTGAAGATGTAAACTTGTCATTGCCTCTAGAGAAACTGTTGATTATTAATAACAGTAATCATGATAAATATATCCTTGCAGGACTTATAGGATTACACAAGAAAATATTTGTACAAAGATACTGGAAGAGTTTGCCATTTCCTTCTCCAACAGGTCACCTTTTCTCAGAACTCTCCACTGTGACCTGTATGTCTTAGGTGACCTTACATGACATAGCTCATGGTTTCATTAGCTAAGCAAGCCCCTCTGCCACAACAAGGCAGGGTTTCTGGCACATAGTAAGTATTTAATGATCACTTAATTCCTTCCCCTTTCCTTCCCTTCTTTAATTCTGGAGTTCTTCATCTCTCTCATGCTATGGACCCCTTTAGCAATCTGGTGGAGCCTATGAACTCCTCAGAATAATTATTTTAAATGTAAAAAATAAAATACTAAGGATTACCAAGGAAACCAATTATGCCAAAACACAATCATTAAAATATTGGGGGGTAAAGTTCATAGGCCCCAAGTTAAGAAACCCTGCTAATAGTGCTTTATGAAGTTTTTAATAAAGCATTCTTTCCACATTACCTTTTATAAAATAGATCTCATAGGGCAAAATGTTATCCCCATTTCACAGATAAGAATATTGAGACAGTGGTGGAATGACATTCAAGGTCACATAACAAGTTTGTAGAAGAATCATGACTCAGGTTCAAGTCAACCAACAAATGTTTATCCAGTGCCTGTTATGCTAGTCATTGTTCTAGGCACTGAAAATACAACAGACAAAAATGGAAAATGTCCCTTGTCCTTAAGGGGCTCACATTCTATGGAGAGGGGAGAAAGGAAATGAACTTACACATGTGATACATAATATGCACAAAGTAAATGCAAGACAAATGCAAGTTAATTTTGTGGGAGAGGTGACTAAAGCTATAGTTGTTGATTGTCAAAGAGGACCATGACGGCAGGAAGGACGGCTAAAGCAGAAGGATCAGGAAAGGCCTCATCCAAGATGGTGGCCAACACTTGAGCTGCGTCTTGAAGGGAGCTAAGGATTCCAGGAGGCAGAGACAAGGAAGGAGAGCATCCGAGGTATGAGAGATAACCTATTTAAAGACACAGAGAAAGGACATGGAACCTCATGCATGAAGGGTAGAAAGTAGTCAGTTCAACAGGACTAAAGAGTATATGAATGGGAATAACATGTAATGTGTCTATAAGAGAAGACTGGGCCCAGAAGGCCCATAACATGCCAAACAGTGAAGTTTATTTTTTGATCCTAGTGGCAATAGGGAGCCAGCCACTGGAACTTCTTGAGGAAGACAGTGACACACATCAGCACCCTTTGGTTCCAATCATTTAACTAGTTTCAAATCTTCCCATCATCCATCCCACATCTCTTGCTAAATTCAGGTACATTCTGCTTACAGTATTTAGTCAATCTATTCATCTACTAACCTTACCAAGAAAGGAAATGAAATTTTTCTGGCATGGCTTGTTCTTAGTGAACCTATGTTGGCTCCGAAAGACAAACCAATATTATCCCTCACTAAGTACTCACAAACCATTCACTGAGAAATTTGTTTTGGACATTTGGATGAGATCAAGGGTAAGCTCACTTGTATATATAGTTTGTGAGATTTACCCTCTTCCTATTTAAACAAAAATGGGACAACTTTGCCCATCTCCAGTTTTATGGAACCTCTCCCATTCTCCCCAGTTTCTCAAAGATCAGTTACAGTCATTCAGTAATAATATTTGCTCATTCTTTCTGCATTTGGGGATAGGATTTGGCTGAGTCAGTTGACAGGGATAAGTTTAAGGGCAGGGAGGCATAGTATAGAAAGAGTAGCACAATGACAATTACACACACACACACACACACACATACATGTTTGTGTCTAATGGTAGACATCTCTAGGAAAGGAGGAGGAGAAAAAAGGGGGGGAAGTTACATGATAACTTTAATGTATATTTAAAAGGAATAGCAAGTTTTACATAATAGATTTGCAGTTTCATGTGCAATCATCTTTTCTATTCTACTGTTATGGAAATGCTTGTTTTATTTCTCAAGTTCAAAATAAGAGAAATTTTTTTAAAAACTAAAAAAAAAAAAAAAAGAAAAGAAAGAAAGAAAGCTGGCCTTGGAGCCAGGAAGACAGACTCAAGCTCTGCCTCTGACTCATATTGACTGTAGGATCCTAGCAAAGCATTTAATTCCTCAGTGCCCCCAGGTAATTCTCTGAGACAGTGGGTTGCAGAGAAGGTGCCAATCTACATAGGTAGAGGGTTTTTCCTCTCCCAGGAGTTCCCCATATCAATGAAACCACAGGTTTGTCTCCGTCTCTAAGTATATCCTAACTCCAATTTCTGGCTCCAACTCTCTTAGCCATTTTTGTTCTATTTTTTTTTCCACTTTAAAGATAATTTTCCTAGACAAAGAAGATAGGAGCAAATCATTAATGTTATTCCATCTGCCCTATCTATTCCTAGCTATCACAAATACAGCTTTAAAAAACTAATTTTGTGAGAAAATATAACAAAGAATCCAAATGGAAGCAGCTTGTGTCTGATCAGACTGAGAGGTGAGAAAAGGAGAGGAGAGGTGAGGAAAGAAAAGGAGAAGAGAGCTAGGGAACAGGAGGGGAGGAAAGGAGAGGAGCAGGGGAGAAAGTAAGGAGGGGAGAGGAGCAGAAGTGGAGAGGAGAAAAGAGGGGAAAGAGAGGAGAGGAGGGGAGGGGAGGGAAGGGAAGGAGGGGAGGGGGAGGACAGAGATGGGGAAGGGAGAAGGGGGAAGGGGAGGAGAGGAGAACATGGAAGCAGCCATATGCTAACCTGACATGAACAGTGGAGTGGTAGATTGTTTTCCAAACCCTATCTCCAGGGTTTGTCTGAAAGCTTCCTGAGACCTGTCAAACCCAATAACCATCAGCCGTTGCTGCTGGGTGACATGGGGACAAATTATACTATCAAAAAGAAAATGAAAAAAACTGTTGGTAATTATGAAGTTGAAAGAAAACAAGGACCTTAAGGCCACAAGGGGCAGTGGGTTTTGATTTGTTTGGTTTTATTTTTAATCTGTGAAGAAGAAGGATTTGGAAATTGAGTGGCTAGCAAAGAGGTAGGGGTCCCCTCACCTCCTGTACTTGTGCATATTTTTTGGTTTGGGTTGGATTTTTGGTTGCTAGGTCTTCTTTTAATCTAAATGCAGAGCTTTCCTGGAGTCAAGAAGACTAAATTTAAATCCCGCTTCAGATGCTGGTTATGTGACATTTCACCTCTATTTGCCTAGTTTCCTCATCTACAAAAAGGGGATAATAACAATACCTACCTCCATAGGTGGTTGTGAGGATCAAATAAATTAATAATTTTTAAATACTTAGCACATAGTAGGCATTCCACACATGTTAGCTGTTGTTGTTTTTGTTATGATTAACATACTTTTATATCTTATTCCAATTCCATCTTGCTAAATGCAGGCCCTCAGTCCATCCTGTCAACATCATTTTGAATCACAACTCTTTTTTTCAATGATTAATTTATTTACTTTTAGTTTTCAAAATTTACTTCCATAAGATTTTGAGTTTTAAATTTTTTCGCCCTCCCTGTCTTCCCACTTCTCTAAGACTGCATGAAATTTGAGTCAGAAATCTTGCAATGCATTCCCCAAGTTCTGACTTCCTGAATAAGGAGCATCAGATCCCTGAGTCTTCAAGCCCCCTCCTGGTATAACATTAGTATCTGGAGATAGGGAATCTCTAGCCTTGGAGTCCCAGAAATGCTTCTGTCCTAAAGGTGTGTGAATCATTAGAGATCATAAAAAGAATATTCATCAGAAATAAGAACCAGTGCTGAACTTATTGAGGTGCTCTGAAAATTTTACATGTTTAACATTTATAGGTTTAGAGAACCGTATCTTTCAAAAATCATTTGATAGAAATAAACTTATCAATAAGCTTTCAATAGAAATAATTTATATTATCAGTGTGTTTCCCCAGGAATGAATGCTCAGGAAGTTCCCAAAAACAAATTGCTTGTCACACAAATGTTGCATTTCTGCTGTTTTGGCTTTGATGCTGATGTTCTCCTGACTCTGGTTTATGCTTAGAGCATAGGATTCAGAGTTGAAAGTAAGCTTAAATCCTCATTAATTCACTACACACACACACACACACACACACACACACACACACACACACTCATTTTTCTTTCTTTTAAATTTTATCGATGCCTTTTTGCTTTTATATCACCTTCACTATTAAATCTACAACTCCTCTGTCCCCTGGCCAAAGGGCTGCTCATTTTGACAAAATGAAAAAGGGGAAGAGGCTCAGCTAACCCATCACCCGTCACCCTGGCAAAGAAGAAAAGAGGCTGTGTTTTCTCATCTCTTCCTGGGAACAAGCTTGGGCATTGTAGGTAAATGACATTTAGTTTCACTTTTATAGTTCTTTCCATTCACATTGTTGTCTTTGTGTATGTTATTTTCCTGGTTCTGTTTGCATCTTTCTGCATCATTTCCTCAATCTTTTCATGCTTCTCTGGATTCTTCAGTCAGTTGTATATTATGATACAAAGTATCTTATAATACATTGTATCTTATGCTTCTCTGAATTTGTCAGCCATTGCATATGATACAAAGTATCTTATGATACATTGTATCTTATGTTACATTATAGACCATGATTTGTCTAGCCATTCCCCAAATGACATGTATCTATTTTTAACCCTTTATTTTACAGACAAGAAAACAAGGCCCATAGAGGTAGAGTGACTTGCTCAAGATATTACCTTAGCAGAGATGAGATTCCAATACTCCTTTTTTAATGATGTTTTTATGTCGTTTTCTCGATTACATGTAAAAACCATTTTTAACATTATTTTTTATCATTTTTGAGTTCCAAATTCCTCTTCTCCTTCCTCTCCCTTTCCCCCCTTGAGAAGACACTTTGATACAGATTATACATGTGCAGTCATGCAAAACATATTCCCACATTAGTCATGTTGCAAAAGAGAATGTTAAAAAAAAACAGGAAAAATAAAGAAAGTAAAAATAGTATGCCTTGATCTGCATTCAGACTCCTTAGTTCTTTCTCTGGATGTGGGTAGCATTTTCCATCGTGAGTTCTTTTCAATTGTGTTGGATCATCGTGCTGCTGAGAAGAGCTAAGTCATTCACAACTGGTCATGGTACAATCCTACACTCGTTCAATTACCTGTGCCTTGTATCTACACATATGTGCACATATTGCTTCCCCTTTTGAATGGAAGCCTTCTTGGAAGGAGGTTTTTGTTGTTGTTGTTGTTGTTTTGTCTTTGTATTTCCATTTCCTGGTGCTATTCTGTTGAGTATTATAGATGCTTAATGCATGTTGTTTGATAAAATGATACTTCCATTTGCCTTCTTGGAGGATTTCCTGGTCAGTCCTCCAGGACCCTAACTCCTTTCATTCGTGAAAGGGAACTAGCCCTTTTATGACTCTGTAAGGGAAAGATTTAGAGATCCAGCACCTGGGATCTGAGGGAGGAGTCAAGGGTGGAATCTGAGTGAGGATGAGGGAGAAGGAAAGGTGTAGAGACTGGAAGGGCAAGGCTGAGGGAGGGGACTGGGCAAGTGGGGGTGGGGAAAGGAGGCCTCCATGTAGCTGGGGGATTCTGAGAGTAATGGGCCTCTGGCAAACTGAGAAAGAACCTTTCTTCTCCTTTCCATCCACAGAGGCTCCAGATTCTCCCAGGTAGCAAATGTGAATCTGTAGTCGTCTCCCAGGGGCCATAAACAGAATTTTAAAAAACCCATTATCAGCAAGATCTTTATAGCACTATTGTCTTTGGCCTCTCCCTGTTCCCCCCATACACACACACACACACACACACACACACACACACACACACACACCCCTTCAGAAAGGGCGGGATTGAGGAGGAGTTGGGTCCTCATCCTGATGGTAAGAAAAAGGGGCCCGAAGCTGTGAGAGGGAGTGGGAGGTAAGCAACCTGTTTGTCCAATAAACACCCTTAACCTAGAGATAAGGTTCTGGAGAGAGGAACAAGAAGTTCCCCACTAGTCCCAGGGCCTCTCTTCCCACAGCTGTTCTCTCCTTTTCTCAGGATTTCCCAGGGCCAGGCAAGTTCCACCCAGCAGGCTGCAGCCTGGCCCATACTTCCTTCTTCTCCTGGACTTCATGGCTAATAAGCTAGAGCTTGGGGTGGGGAACCTTCAGCCTCGAGGTCACACGAAGCCTCCTAAATCCTCAAGTGTGGCCCTTTGACTGAATCCCTCTGGTTCTGATCTTTGCTAAAGGACATTCTAGGACCCCATCTGGCAGACTGCAAAGGGCCGGGATACATGATTAGCCCCATCAATCTTGCTACATGTGATTTGACTGATCCTAAAAAGGTACCACCATTTCCCCTACCATACATATGCCGCTCCCTTTGGCTTGGTCTGGCAGGAATCCCCCATCTGTACCAATCCATCTTTCGAGGCTTAATTCCAATGATGCCTATTCCATGAAGCCTTTCTTTATCTCCCTAGCCCCATCTGATCTCTTTCTCTGTCTTCTAAATGCTCCTTTTCAGAACTTTGGACCCCTCTCATTCATTTACCCCATTCTATAGTATAAGATCTAGCCAGAAGGGACCTCTAAGGTCAGTCATCCAACACCTTCATTTTATAGTGGAGGCCCAAGGAGAAGCCCAGAGGCAGAGGACTTACTTGAGGTCTATAGGTAGTAAGTAACAAAGCTGGGATTCAGACCTAGGGTCTCTGACTCCAAATCCAGTGTTCTTTCCTCTGTTGTTGCTTAGGTCATGTTTGACTCTTCATGACCCCATTTGGAGCTTTCTAGGCAAAGGTACTAGAGTGGTTTGCCATTTCCTTCTCCATCGGATTAAGGCAAACAGCATTAAATAATTTGCCCAGGGTCACACAGCTAGTAAGTGTCTGAGGCCAGATTTGAACTCAGGGAGATGAGTCCTCCTGACTCCAGCCCCTGTACGATACCCACTGTGCCACCTCCGCTGCCCCTCTTTCATTGGTACCAAGCAGTTTTATATTACAATTTTATGTGTCCCTATCACAGATTCATAGAATTTTCAGCTGGACCTCAGAACACTGACTGTCAGAACAGGAAGGGACATTAGAGATCACCTATTTTAGTTCCCTAATTTTAGAAATTAAAACACTAAGCTTTGTAGTGCTTTAAAGACTCAGCCCAGGATGGCAAGAAGCAGCACTGGCATTCAAATCTAGGTATTCTGATTCCAGATTCAACCCACTCTCCACTATGTTGGGAACTCCTTGGGCCAAAGGAACTTTTACCTTTGTCCTCTCTTCCAGGGCAGCCTGGCACACAAATCTGTACTTCAAGAAAAATTTGCTGAATGAATGCATGATACCTGAAATTCCCACCATCACTACCTCCTTCTGGTTGAGCATTGCTCAACGATGGATGGAAAACATCCATTCCTCTGTCACTGAATGTACCATAGGCTGCTGGATTACATGAAGGAAGAGGGCTCATAGGCAGAAAAGAAAAGACTGAGCCCTAATTGGGAGAGAAATAGCTCAGTTCAGGAGACTACATTTCATAGTGGAGGGAGTTAGATGGCTCAGTGGATAAAGTGCTGAGTCCAAATCCAGTCTCAGACACTTACTAGCAAGTCATTTAATCTCTAAAATGCCTCAGTTCTACATCTGTAAAATGGGGACACACTAAGATGGAAAAACCCCATGGACAAAGTCCATCGAGCCATGGACATGACTGAACAACAAATATTATATAGTAGGTGTTTCTTCAATACTTGTTGGCTGCATGACAGAGAGTTCTGAAAAAGTTCTGAGCAATCTGGGGAATGGGGCATCTCCAACCACTATCCCTGAGATGCATATCCAGGGTTTGTTTGCTTGCCTCATCTGACTGAAATGCATATGTTACATTGGTTGTGCTTAGAAGCCCACCCCAAGAAGCGTATGCCTGATCATGGGATTTCATGCTGGGAGGGGCCTTAGGAAGCACTTAGTTCAATCCCATAATTTTACAAATGAGGAAATGGAGGTGTGGACAGAGAAAGTGAAAACTTGTGCAAAGTCATAGGGCTATTAAGTCACAGAGGCAGGATTCTAACTCAGATCCCCTGACTGTCTTCCCATTACTGAGTCACACAGGAGGGCAGGTGGAATCTGGATTCAAAATAAGTAAATTAGGAAGTGGGACAGTAAACCTGGAGACAGATCAGGGAAGAATGTGGCAGCAGAGACCTTTACACACTCTCCAGCTTCCCCAGCCCTGCCTGCATTCCAGCCAAAGGAGCCGATTAGTTGTTTCCTGAACTCTGCATTCCATCTCCTGCTTTCCTGCTTTTACACAGGCTCATATTGGAGCCTTTTCTGATCCCTCCTCTCCCTCCCAAGCTGTTAGTGTCTTTTCCCTCCTAAGGGGGGGGCTTTACTTTTACTTATCCATACCCTGTTTCAGAGGGTAAGCTCTATGAGGGCAAGTACTGCTTGTTTGTGTTTGTGATTTGCCTTTGTGATCCCCAGCACTGAGAATAGTGTCTTGCATATAATGCAGTTATAGTTGTGGTTCAGTTGTGTCCAACTTTTTGTGACCCCTTTTGAACTGTGTCTAATGAAGAAAATGTCCTTCGAGAATCTGGTCAGCATCCCTTCCTGCCCCAACCCAACGAAGATGGGGTAGAAAGAGCCCCATGGAATTCACCAGGAGACCTGGATTCTAGTTAATTAGGATGCAATTTTGAAAAATTAGAAGGGAAACACTTAATTGGGCGAAAATATTTGTGGAAAACTTTGATAAATATTATGAAGAAACTGTGTCAAATTTATAAAAACAAGAGCCATTCCCAATGCGAACAGGTAGTTTTCAAAGAAAGAATCCAAAGTATCAATAGCCATACGGACAGGAAAAAATGCTCCAAATCACTAATAATTAGAAAAATGCAAATTAAGCAACTCTGATTTTCTACATCAAATTGAGAAAGATGTTAAAAATGGAAAACAATAAACTTTGGAGGGGCTACAGAGAAAATAGGCACACACCTATACTGTCGGTAGGGTTGTGAATTGGTCCATCCATTCTGGAAAGCAAATGGAAACTGTGCCCCAAAACTCACCAAACTGTGCATGCTTTTTACTCAATGATAACACTACTAGACTTATACTTCAAAGAAATCAAAGAAAAAGGAAAAAGACCTAGATATACAAATGTATTTATAGCTACTCCTTCTGTGTTAGCAACAAAACTGGAAAGTAAGGTGGGGTGCCCAAGAATTTAATGGAATATTATTTTGTCATAAGAAATTATGAAAGGAATGGTTTCAAAGAAACCTGGAAACACTGATAATGAACTGAAGCAGAATGAAGTGAGCAGAAATATGTAAACAATAGTCGCTACAATGTAAAGAAAAACGGCTTTGAAAGACTTAAGAACACTAATCAACATAATTATCATCCGTGATTTCAGAGTACAAAGGAAGGAGCATGCAACTCACCTCCTAACAGAAAAATGATAGAATGTATTCAAGAGACATGTTTGGATGTTGCCAATTTAGGAATTTGCTTTGTTTGATTTTGCATAATTTGTTACAAGGGCCTTTCTTTTTCTTTTTTTTTTGCTTTTTGGAGGGGAGAAGATAGGGCAATTGGAGTTAAGTGACTTGCTCAAGGTCACACAGCTAGTTTTTGTGCTAAGTGTCTGAGACTGGTTTGAACTCAAGTCCTCCTGACTCCAGGGCCTATTCACTGTGCCACCCAGCTGCCCCCCTTCCTTTTTGCTTTTCTTTTCATTGGGGGTGGTGGATCTGGAAGGGAGAAGAGGACTACGTACGGGTAGGGTTCCCCCAGAAAGAGAAGCAAACAGAAAAAAAAAACAGGAACCGATGACAAGCAGGATAGCTTTGAAAGTTGTGTTGAATCTGTTATATACTTAAAAAGAGAAACAAGCTCTGTGTAATAAGAGCTCACAATTTCAAGTACAAACTCTTCTTATTCTACAGTATACATGAAAAATGTTTGTTTATTTGGTCTTGTTAAGTTCAG
Source organism: Pseudocheirus occidentalis (assembly GCA_028646575.1). Classification (NCBI taxonomy): domain Eukaryota; kingdom Metazoa; phylum Chordata; class Mammalia; order Diprotodontia; family Pseudocheiridae; genus Pseudocheirus; species Pseudocheirus occidentalis. Next base: position 25,137,954 of record CM053595.1, on the reverse strand, counting down.
AGCTTTTTTTTTTAATTCAGAAAAAGAACATGATCTTGAAAAATCATTCCATCTTTTGGAGAGTACAGTTTTCTCCCCTATAATAGGTGGGAGGAGAAAGAAGAATGGAAGTTGGCCATGATGATCTCTAAAGTATTTTCCAGTTAAGACACTATATTTGAAAATATTCTTGTGGGGATCACTGACACTCTAAAAAGGTCTCTCCCATCTCTGACTCCACAAGACACAATGATCCTAAAAACTCTAGGTCTGTGCCTATAGGATCATGAATCATTATATATTTAGAACTGGAAGATATCTTAGAGATGGAGTCGAATTCCCTCATTTTAGAGATAAGGATCCTGAAACAGGGAGAGGCCAAGGGATTTGCCCAGGACACAGCAGCTACTAAGTTTCTGAGGCAAGATTTGAACTTGGGTCTTCTTGACTTTAAGCCCAGAGCTCTATCCATAAGAATGTATTTAGATTTATAGGGGGGCTTGCTGAGTGTTAGAGGTGTCATGTGCCATCTGGTTACCCATAAAGAGGGTTAGGGGTGCTCCGGAAACCCCCACCGGGTCCTCCCAAAAGAATTCAATTCAAGTCTTCTCTCAGCCAAAGAAAAGTAAAGTTTATTGAAAGCTCATTAAAAGTTTGACATTATGGAGTAGATTGTTAAGGAGCCTAGGTATCTGTGATGCTTGCATTGGACAAGCAGGATACAGTAAGTCTGTCACAGAGTAAGTCTGTGCTAAGCCGTTCTATGGCACTCTCACACCACATGGAGGGAAGATAGGGTCCTATGTACAGAGGAATCTAGGGGTGGTCTAGAGGAGGAGTTTGGGAAGGGTCTTCAGGAGGAGTCCATGAGGTCAGACTCCAGAAATGAGTTTGGTGAGGGTCCTCAGGAGGAGTAAATGAGGTCAATACCAAGGGTGGATTGACATTTTGATAGGCTCAAGGGTGGGAAGTAGAGAACAGAGGGCCTGGCTAGTAACTGAGGTTTGGACCCAGACACAATGAAAAACTTACGGCCTCTGCAAATCATCCCATCAAGTGGGAAGATCCAGTCAGACCTCAAGGGGTTTCCCAGAGCCTGTACCTCAAAGATTCAAGGAGAGCTCAAGGGGGCTCCCAGAGCCTGCACCTCAAAGATTCAAGGAGAGCTCAAGGGGGCTCCCAGAGCCTGCACCTCATTGCCAGAAAGGGAAGGTTTTGTCCAACACTATTTCCCTTTGAAGTATTATATAAATTGAGTGATTAATCTCAACATACATAGTGTGCCAAAATGAAAGCTGTTCTGTGTGTGTGTGTGTGTGTGTGTGTGTGTGTGTGTGTGTGTGTGGTGGGTGGGTGGGTGGGGGAGAAAAGGGAAAAGGAAGGGGTTGGGGAGAGAAAATCAAAGGAGACAATGAAAAAGAAACAGTGGGGAAAAGGGAGGTAGGAGGAATAAAGAAACCCAGAGGTGACTGCTGGGAAAGTAGGGGGTGGGGGAAGGTTGGGGAGATAGCCTGTGTGCTTGGTGTTTTCATTCCTGTGTGCTTATATCTCTAGGAAGAAAATGACTTTTAAAAATTCACTACACTAGCTCATCTGAAAGCAGCAGTTGCTAAAAAGGAGGAGGGAAGGGGACGTGGTCGAGTACCTCCCCCACTCTGGGTAGGTCCCAGTGCTTCTCTTGGCTCTAGGTTGGCTCCTGGAGGTATCCTGTGGTTCTAAAATAAGCCATAATACCCCATCCTACAATTTCATGACTAAAGTTCTCCCCAGCCTCTTCCTCTTTCTACTCCCTCACCACCCCATGTCAAAGAGTAACTGATTTGGAATCCAAGTACCCGGATTTCAATTCTGCAAGTCACATCACTTCTCCTTAACTGGGGCTTAGTTTCCTCGGCTAAAAAATAAAGGGCTTGGCCTAGGTGGTCCCTAAAATCCCTCCCAGCTATCTCCTGCTCCTCAAGATCCTGACAGTCAAGATATCTCCAAATCTGCTTTAGCCTTTCCCCTCCACGGAGTCAAGGGGGACCCCAGGCTCAAGGTTTGCTTTAAAGCAAACCAGGCTCCCTAGTGCCGATTCAAATCCTTGCCCTGCCCTTGCCCCTTCTTAGGGTCACCATATCATCAGCCTAAACAGCATCCCTCTTCCTCTACCACCACTTTTAAGGAAGGGGGGAATGTTAGTCTCGGGAGCCCTAGGGGATCAGGATGGAGGATAAATATGGCCAAGAGGACTCCTATTAGACCTGAAATCCTTGGGGTGGAAGCTGGGGAGAAAAAGGTTCCTTTAGAGGTGGGAGGATTGGGATAATCTAGCTCAACCCCCTATTTTACAGATAAGGAAACTGAGGTCCAGAGACAAGAAGATGTTTGCCCAAGGTCACACATTTCCTTCCTAGCTAAGATTTCCAACTCCCCCTTGCCAAGGGCTCTTGCCCTACTTCACCCCGCCCCCCACAACCCCAGCCAGAGTTTGCTCCTCCTTCCCAAGCCCAGGCCCCGCCAGGGTGACCACTCCTTCAGCTGCCCCCTAAGCCAGAGCAATTTGTCTCCCTTTGAACCCTGCCCCCTCCCGGGTCTTCCCCCCTTTGATTCCGGGACTCTGAGCTTTCCTCAGCTTTGAAATGCAAACCCGCCTTTCCAAGCAAAGGGCCCAGGAGGCCAGGCCCTATAAAAGGTCGGGGTGGTGCCTCACCGGCTGGGGGCGAGTAAGTTCAGGTGAACAGTTAATCCAGGAAAGCGCTGGGGCCAGGTCAGAGGCTGGAATCGGGGCCGGGGCTGGAGCCAAAGGAGAATTGGAAGGTGGCAGCAGTGCCCAGCATGCGCCGGGGGCTCCTTACCAAAGATGTACGTGGGTTATCTGCTCGAGAAGGATGCCAACATGTACCCCAACCCCGTCCGGCACCCAGGGCTCAACCTCAGCCCCCAGAGCTATGTGCCTTCTGCGCCTCCGACTCAGTACTCGGACTTTTCCAGCTACCAACATGTCCAGGGGATTAACAGCGACCCTTCCCATGGGCTGGCTGGGGCAGCCTGGTCTTCACCCTATCCCCCGGCCAAGGATGACTGGACTGCCTACGGGCCAGGCCCTGCGGCTCCTACTGCCAACCCAGCCCAGATCAGCTACAGCCCCGCAGACTTTGGTGCTGTCCAGGCTCCCCCAGGCTCTGGCCTGGGCCTCCTGCCGTCCTCTTTGAGCACCCCAGGGGCACCACTTTCGCCCAGCACGCAGAGGCGCACACCCTACGAGTGGATGCGGCGCAGTGGGTCAGCGGGCCACAGCAGCGGTAAGATGGCCCCAATGGGCCCTGTGCCCGCACCCCTTACCACCTTTCTCGGGACTGGGTGACACCCAGCATTGATTAGAGCCAAGAGGTAGTGATGGCTCAGATTCTGGAGGTCCAAAGTGAGAGGATTAGCAGACTTGCAGGGCTAGGGCAGCAAGGATTGTTCCATTTTACAGATAAGGAAGCTGAGGCACTGAGAGGTGAAGTGTCTTAACCAATGTCATCTACATAGTAAATGAGTGATGGAACTGGGATTAGAATCCATTTCTAATAATTGTATATCCAGCCTTTTTTTCCTTCTCCCGGAGTGCCTCTTTTAAAAGACTGTTGCCAGGCACACCCTGTTCGTTTACCTACCTTCTCTGCCTTCAGACCTTAGGCTAAGTAAGTTCCTTGGGGGCCCCTTACTGACTACACAGCTCCAATAAACTCTTGGTTCGGATCCCCCAGCGTCACCTTTACTCCTTAGCACCTGAACTTAGCAGCACCCAATCCAGAAACAGGTGTTTTGTAGGAACTGGACCAGCAGCCACAAAAGAGCCCCGGGCTTTTCCTTTGAGCTGGTTCTGGCCACCATCATCTCTTGGGGAGTTCAGGGGAATCGCATGTCTGTCGGCCAGGGACTACAGCTTTCTGAGCCAACTAGACCCCTGCAAAACGTTAGGAGGAAGGGAATCCAAGTTGGCCCCCAATCCCTCAACTCCCAATTACTTTACAGACCTCTCCTTTATCACTCCCTCCCCCGCGCCCCTCCCCTCTACACACACCTTATTCTCACCCACCCTCCTAGAGGCTTTTGACTACATCTTGTTCCTTTGATTCAGCCTCCTAAAAGGAGAATTTGAAGGCAGATCCCATCCTCAATGATTTATCTTTATATCGCCCTTGATCATTAAGTGGGGCCAGAAGCGGACTTTGGATAAATGTTTGTTTGAAATTTATTTGAATTTTATTTGAATTCAGTTCAGTTCTCTCTTTCTACTACATTTTGTCTCCCGCATTATTTGTGTACTTCTTTCCTTCCTGGAAAGCTGTGGCTGGAGGATCCAAGGGCCTGCACCCGAAGGCCATTTTCCACTTGGGGAGTTGAGGGCCAGAGAGTTCATCCATGGGCCTTGGCACAAGATGGCACTTTCTAGTCTTCCTCCAAACCCTCTCCTCCTCAGTGCCAGGGTGGGGTTCTGACCATCGTCTGAACTCTTGACCTCCGCTAGGGGAGGGAAAGCTGATGGGAAAGTGGAAACCCAAGTGAAGCTGGTGGGCATCTCTCTTCTCCTCCCCTAGGACTGCCTCTGATCCCCTTTCTTCAAAGGCCCAGGGATTGAAGAGGACAAAGACCAAGCCTTTAGTGAGGGAAAGGCAAGTGCCTTCCTAAGGATTCCCCTTTGTCATGTAAACTGGGCACGCCTCGCCCACAGGGGGACTCCTGTTTGTAGGAAGGTGAGGGGGGCATCCCATTGTCTGGACCCTGTCCCTGACAAAGGCTGCCTGGATGGGGGGGCGGGAGAACATGGCCTGCCTGGGAGGCTTTGATGTAGCCGGCGACCTCAGGCTGCGGCCCAAGCAGTGGCAACAGATTCTCCTCCACTTCCCTTTCCTCCCACCCAGGCCTTAGGGCAGGTGCTAGGTAGCAGCAGGGTGGGGGAAATTCTTGGTCTCTGCCTCAAAGCCCTACTCCTACCCTGCACAGCTTCCCCAAACTTCTTTTGCCTGTTCTTTCCATACCCAATACCCAGGCCTCAGGGAACAAATAGGGTTTTTCCCTCCCTTCCCCTATCCCCCTGCACCTTGCTTCCTCATTCAAGGTCCTGGGGCATAAGAGTGCTCCAGTTTCTTGGGGAAAGAGGGTCCTATGTCCCTCTCCTTCCTCCTTCCTCCTTCCTCCTCCGTCCTCCTTCTCCCTCCCTCCCTCTCCCTTCCTCCCTCCCTCTCTGTCTGTCTGTCTGCCTTTCTGTCTCTCTGGCTCTGGCTCTGGCTCTGACTTTCTCTCTCTGTCTCTCTGTCTTTCTGTCTCTGTCTCTCTCTGTCTCTCTGTCTCTCTCTCCCCCTAATCCCAATTTGGCTCTGCCAGAGCCCTCTGCAGGACATTTCAGTCACTCCATCTCTTGGAGTGAATGCTAACTGGATCACCCTCACTCATTGGAATTTCTAAGAGACAGCTGGGGTAGGAGAAGGAAGGCTGGGTTTGGAGGGACTGGTGGACCTGCAACCTACTGTCTTGAGTGATATTGGGCAAGGCACTCAAACTTTCAGGCTTCAGTTATCTCATCCAGAAAATAAAAAAGTTAGACTAGATTTCCAAAGTCCTTTCTAAATCCAGGTGTTATGACTCACTACCCAAGACCTGCCTTCAGCTTTCTTCCCAGGAGCAGTAGAGTAGGAAGAGTATCAGAATGGCAATCGGGAGAGCAGGCTCCTCTCCTAATTCTATCATTAACTTACTAGCTTCGGTCTGCCTCAGTTTCCTCAACCGGAAAATGGAGCTATTAGCACCTGCCTCTCAGGGTTGCTGGGAGGACCAAATGAGGGAACATTTGTGAAGTACTTAGCACAGAGCCTGAGGCACATAGTAGGTGCTGTCTTTATAAATGCTAGCCACCATCATTGTTGCTTATTCGACCTTGAGTCATTCCTCTTCTCTCCGCCGTCTCTAACGTGAGAGTCTTGCACTAGGTCATCTCCGGTTGGGGAAGGTTTCTGACATGCGGGGGAAGAGATATTACATATGGTCTCTTTCATTTTGTCCCCAGAAGGAGAAACTGAGGCACAAAGGAGGGAGGCTTGGAGTAAAGCAGGTGTGTCTGGTCCCTTCCAACTGTTTTGGATCCCTTTACTAAAGCTGAGGGAGTTGCCTATGAGATGCAAACTTCAAAGAAAATCCTTGCTCAGGTTATCAAAAAGGCTGCTTTCTCTCCTGTCTCTTAAGTGTTGGGGATGGGGAGAAGGACTTGAAGGTTAGGGGGCACACAGGCAGATTATTCAGATGGTGCAATCTCCATGCCTTACTTTATCCCTCTGTAAAGTGGGAAGAGGCAACATCATGTAGCATACACAGGGTCTTGGATTCAGTGAGACTTGGGTCCAAATGCAGCCCCTGGAACAAACCAATGGCATTTCTCAACCCTTCAATACTTCTCAAAGTTCAAGGTTAAACTCTGAAACTATAAACTATGGCAGAAGTTCCTGTCCACATTGGTGAAGGGAGTTTCCATACGTGGAATCCCCTATGCCACTGAAATCACAGGCCTGAACCAGAAGAAAAAATAAACATAGGGAGAATGGTTCTCAGCTCCCAAGAACATTAGAAGAGGAAAAAGGAAATAGAGACATTTGGGTAATAATAATTGGCTTCTATATAGCAGCTTTAAGGCTGTTGCCTCAAAACATTGCTATGAGGTAAGTGCTATTATTATTCCCATTTTTCAGATGAGGAAACTGAGGCCCAGAGAAATTAAGCAACTGCCTCAGATCCTGCAGATGGTAAAAAACAGAACCAAGGTTTGAAACCAGGTCCTCTGACCCTAAGTACAGCTCTTTCCACCACACTAGGCTTTCTCTGAGCCTGTCTCTTCATCTCTATAATGGGAATAATAATGCTTGCAAACCTACTTCACAAAGAAAAAATCTTGTGAACTTTAGAGCTCTGTTGGGGGACTACATGTACTTTTAAAACTACTTGGGTAACTCTCAGTATAATTGATTTCCTTTGTATTCTATGCATTTAAAAACATTCTGGGAAGGAATCCATAGGCTTTGCCAGGTCTGCAGAAAGATTCGATAACACAAGAAAGTATCATAGAAATGACAATGGTTAGCCTTGTTCTCATTACTGTCCTTGTTGTCCTCAAATGTGACACTTTGGGGGATGAGGAAAGGGGAGGGTAGAAATATCTTGAGGACAAGGATCTCTTGCCCAGATTTCCCCTTTGCCCAGAGGGACAACCTGCTGCCTGATGGGCCTAGTCAGAGTTCAGTTTTTGGATGGAAGCTTAATGAACTCCTGGGGCTTGCGTTTGGGGGTGTTCTTTGTCTAGGCAGTTGGGGGCAGACGGCCCAGCTGTCTCAGTTTCCCCAATCTGACATACCTGAATGCTTTTGCCATCCTTCCTACGTCCAGGCCATCCACCAGTTACATGGACCCCCCATGGAAATTAGGTAGGAGACTCTAGAGAAGTTGTGGCCCGTATGAAGGGCACACATCTGACCGGCTCAAACCAGGGAGACGGCATAGTTAGTGTTCATGGGAGGAAGTCTGGATGTGCAGTGAGAGGGTCTACCCAGAGGCCCCTACTACTTTCTACCTCTATGATCAAGTCAATCCCTTTTCTTCCTCATCTGTAAAATGAGGAGCTTGGATCATTAGATGGCCTTTAAGGTCCCTTGTAGCTCACAATCCTATCCTTTGGTCTTTCAGTGAGAATTTCATGACGTTGTCCCACCTCCTTTTCTAAGCTCCTGATCAGACAGACCTAACTTCCCCATGATGTGCAATACAACCAGGCTTGGGAAACTTTAAAAACACTGTCTTTATTAGGAAGATGATGGTGGCAGAAGCAAGAAACCAGCATAAATCAATTCATACAGGGCCAGCTGGGTGGTACAGCGGGTAGAGCACCTACCTTGGAGTCAGGAGGACCTGAGTTCAAATTCTGCCTGTGTGACACTGGGCAAGTCACTTGACCCCAATTGCCTCTCAAAAAAAAAATATGTGTACAACATTAATCAGCTTGGTCAATTCATTTATCAGAATGCACAGAAAAGAAGATCATTCTCAGAGGTCAGGAAGACCTTCACATCCTTCTTCTGACATATATACCTGTTGTGAGACCCTGATTAAAGCATTAACCTATTAGTGCCCCAAGTAGGTCTCTTAGACCAGTGGCGTCCAACTCAAAGAGAAATGGATCCCTGCACGCCCATATTGACTTGGAAAACCATAAATTAACATAATATATGTTGTGTTGAATTCCTATTTATTTTGTTAAAAAAAATTTACAATTACATTTCCATCTGGTTCTGACCTTACTCAGGCATCAAGTTTGATACTTCTGTCTTAGACCATAAATTACAGACAAGTTGCAAATCTACAGTTGTAGGAATAGTTTCCATACTAGGAGTTCCCTACACAATAAAATGATAGGTCTAATCTATTCTCCACTCCCACCCCTGGGGCAGCCAGGAGGCTGGACCTGGAATCAGGAAGAGATTCATCTTCCTGAGTTCAAATCTGGCTTCAGACACTTACTATGTGGCCCTGGGCAAGTCACTTAACTCCATTTGCCTCAGTTTCCTCATCTGTAAAATGAACTGGAGAAGGAAATTGCATGCTACTCTAGTAATCTTTGCCAAGAAAACCCCAAATGGAGTCACAGAGAGCCAGACACAACCGAAACAACTCAACAATACAAAGATTTGTGTGTCAAGCGCCACACTTAAGAAATGTTTACTGAATGGGTTCAGGGCAAGATAATAACTCTAGAGGGCTCCAACAAGCGTCTTTAAAATGAGAGTTTTTTTTTTTTAACTGAGAGGGTTAGTCTAGGTGATCTCTAAGGTTTTTGCAGCTCTAAATCCTATGACCTGCCTACTTCTGAAGTGTGAGAACCAAGTGTGATAATTGATGAAAATTACTTTCAGAAGATAAAAAGAAACTGTTAATAGAACAATCTAGCCTCCAGCTTACAAAAGGTCCTACTGCCTTCCTCTAGTCAAACACCATCTAAAGTATTTTTACCTATTTCTAGATGCCCCTATTTTAAGAGGGACATTGACAAGCTGGAAGGAGTCCAAATGAGGATTACCAGTATGGTGAAGCAACTGGAAAGCTCTGTGTTGTTCAAGGAACAGGCAGAGGAATTGACCGTGTCTTCATGCCACAATCAATAAGGGTTTATTAAGCACCTACTATATGCTGGTCGTTAAACTAGGTTCACTGATCTGGAGTGAAAAGGTACCCCAGAAACCTTTTGGCCCAAATCCCCCATTTTACTGAGCCAATGCAGACCCAGGGAGATTAAACACCTTGTCCAAGGTCACAGAGGTCGGTAGGTTTAGAACACAGATCCTCTCATTCTATAGCCAGTGCTTTTCTCCTGTACCAGGCTGCCTCCTCCCTGGCCCAAGGCTGCCTAGAATAAGCTGAGACATAGAGTTGTTCACCCTGCCCTGGGGAACTTGGTTTTCCTCAGAAGAATGTGATATGATCAGTGTTATCTGAGGGGTTAGTCCTGCCTCTTGGTTCCTTTCATGTCTCTCTTGGGCATCTGGTGCCTTTTGGCTCTCATGGCATAGGAACATAACTGGAGGTGGGTATGGGGAAGATGGCATTTCTAAAAGGAAGTATGGACAACTAAAAATCATCCAGTGAGACTGAGGAGAGAGTTGAGGGATGCCTACTCACAACAACCCTGACACGAGTCTATAGAGGCACGTTGTAGGGACTGGTAGCCCCTCAGAGGCACACTCACTCCATTAAAGATCCTTGTGAGTATCCACCTTGGATGGATATAATCACAGAATTGGGGAGCTAGAACTCTACCTTAGAGGTCATCAGATCCAACCCCTTCATTTTATAGGTGAGGAGACTTAAGGCCCTGGGAAATAGAGTTATTTGCCCAGGGCACACACCTAGAAAGTGTCTGAGGCAGGATTTGAACCCAGGTCTTACTGATCCCAAGTTCAGAGCTCTATCTACTCCACCCTGGTTCTTATCTGTGCTGCTATCTGCCACATACTTACCAAGTGCTTGCCCCAGCAATAGCTTCAAAGTGTGGAGAAGAAACAGCCCATTTTTACTTGGTCCAAAGTAACTGACCCTCAGAGTTCGAAGGGACTTCAGAGGTCATTTAGACCAGCTTACTGCCCAATGAAGGAATCTGTCAAGGCATCCCTGACAGCCTCTGCTTAGAACTGTAGGAACTTGGTACTAGAAGGGACTTCATGGACCATCTAGTCTTGCCCATAACTGAGCAGAGACTGACACCCTCTCGAACATTTGGATTAGAAGACCTCCAGTGATACAGGATTTACCACTTCCTGAGACTGGCCATTTCTACTTTGAGACAGTTTAAGCTGTTAGCAGGTTTTTCCTTTGGTCAAGTCAAAATCTGACTCTTCTCTTTGTACCTTCTCCCCATTATCCCTACTTCTGCACTCTGAGGGCTAACAGACTAAGCCTCTTCCTCTTCCTTCAGACTTCCTTTTAGATATTTGAAGACATCTCTCTTGTCCACCAGCCTCTTCCCCTCCCTCCCCCAGCCTATTTCCCAGCCAAATCTTTTCTCCAAATTTCATAAGGATTTAACCAATCCTTCCATATGGAGGTAAGTCCTCTCATCATCCTGGTTGTCCTCTGAACATGCTCTAACTTGTCAACATCCTTCCTAAACTGTTACCTCCCAAACTGAATACAGCATTGCATGCATACTCTGACCAGGCCTGCATGCAGCGGGCCAAAAGCTGGCCTTTCTCTGCACCCCAGACTTTTATTAATTCAGTCTAGCATATCATTAGCTTCCTTGGCTGCCACATCTCATTCTTGAGTCACATTATGCTAATGACTCCAGTGATGGGGAAATTGTTATTTCCCAAAGGAATTCCATCTATTGTTGGATGGCTTCGATTGCTAGAAAGTTCTTTATTACATTCAGTAGAAATCCTTCCTCAGGCCAATATCCAGTACTTCAGGGGCAGTTCAATGAAGTATAGTGAATAGGGTGTACGTGGGATCCAGAGGGCTGGAGCTTGAAGCCTCCCTCAGATACTGTTCAAGTCACTTAATCTCTCAGTCTCAATTTCTTCATCCGCGAAGTGGGAATAATAACAGCAACTACCTGGTGTTGTGAGGGTCAAATGAGATAAAGCATATAAAGTGCTTAGTAAGCCTTAAAATGCTATATAAATGATAACTTTTATGTTTTTCATCATCATCATCATCTTTTTCTTCTTCTTCTCCTCCTCTTCCTCCTCCTCCTCCTTCTCCTTCTTCTCCTTCTCCTTCTCCTCCTTCTCCTCCTTCTTCTCCTCCTTCTCCTTCTCCTCCTTCTCCTTCTCCTCCTTTCTTCTCCTCCTCCTCCTTCTCCTCCTCCTTCTCCTTCTCCTCCTCCTTCTCCTTCTCCTCCTTCTCTTCCTCCTTCTCCTCCTTCTCCTTCTCCTCCTTCTCCTTCTCCTTCTCCTTCTCCTCCTTCTTCTTCTCCTCTTCTTCTCCTCCTCCTTTTCCTTCTTCTTCTCCTCCTTCTCCTTCTCCCCCTTCTCCTCCTCCTTCTTCTCCTTCTTCTCTCCCTTTTTCTCCTCCTCCTCCTCCTTCTCCTTCTTCTCCTTCTCCTTCTTCTCCTCCTTTTTCTCCTCCTTCTTCTCCTCCTTCTTCTCCTCTCCTTCTTCTCCTCCTTCTTCTTCTTCTTCTCCTCTTCCCTATTTATGGCCCTCCTAAATCTTCTCCAGGACAGCTATATCACACATTGGATAAAGTGCTGGGCCTAGAGTCAGGATGGTTCATCCTCCTGAGTTCTAATCCAGACTCAGACGCTTATAGTTGTGTGACCCTGGGCAAGTCACTTAACCCTGTTTCCTCAGTTTCCTCATCTGTAAAATGAGCCGGGGAAGGAAATGGCAAATCACTCTAATATCTTTGCCAAGAAAACCCCACATGGGGAAATCCCATTCCCAGTTGCTCTGGAGTCCACGTATCCTTTTCCCTTGCATCTCTTTTCCTCTTCCACCAACTCCTCTGTCCCACAGAAGCCTAGAGGGCGAATGTCCAAGGCCCAGTCTGGGTACCAGAGAGGGATATGAGGGCAGAGGAGAAGAGAAACTACTACCCCGGGAGATTTGGGCTAATTCCTTCTTAGAAAAACCACACCACTCCCCAGGGGTCTCAGTCCTGTGTTTTCCTTGGTCAAGTCTTAAGTCAACCATACTCCCTGGATTGGTTAATTAGCACAGTCCTAGCTTTTCTAGGACTTGTGACCTTGACCAAGTCTCAGGTCCTTTTCCTTTCTGAATCTCAGCTTCCTTATTTATATATTGAGAAAACTGGATTAAATTGTCTCTGAGGTCCTTTTCATCTCCATGTTCCATGCTCTCAAACTCCCCTCAAGATAAAAGCTGGGGTCTTCTTGTGCCAGGTCATAGCCCAATTGTCCACAATGCCCAAGTAGTTAACTCTTACAAAAAAGGCCAACAGTCTGGGGCAGCTAGGTGGCACAGCGAATAGAGCACAAGCCCTGGAGTCAGGAGGACCTGAGTTCAAATCCGGCCTCAGATTCTTAAGGCTTACTAGCCCTGAGACCTGGGATAAGTCACTTAACCCTGATTATTCTGCCTTCCCTTCTCCAGAAATAAAACAAACAAACAAAAAAAACCAAAAAGACCAACAATCCAGTGAGATTCCTGATCTTGTGGAAGCCTGAGTCAGGCACTGAGTCTCATCCTCCACATTTGTCTTCAGGCCTCATCTCTCCCAATTCCAATCCATCCTCCACATAGCTGCTAAAATGATTTTCCTAAAGCCCTGTTTGAGCATGGCACTCCTCTACTCAACAAACCTGAGTGATTCTCTATTACCTGGAGGCCCTTCCCAGCCTGGCCCTCACCTGCCTTTCCAGCCTAATTAGACATCATTTCCCTTCATGATCTCTGGGGTATCCTCTACCTGGCCTGGCCTACCTACTTTTCCTTATTTGCAGCATCACGTTTCCCATCTTATTGTCTTTGCACTGGCTGTCCCTTGTGCCTGAGATGCATTTCCTCCTCCCCTCTGCCTCTGTGATTCCCTGGTTTCCTTCCAAACTCGGCACAAGAGCCATTGTCTATATGAAGCCTTTCTTGCTCCTCACGGCTTCCCCTGGTAAATTAGCATGTGTCAGTTTTGTATTTTTATATATGTATATAGTATCTTCCCCAGTAGAATGTAAATTCTGTGAGGGCTGGAATGGCTTCACTTCCATTTTTGTATCCCTAGTGATTAGTATGCTATCTGGCACATAGTAGGGTGCTTAATAAATATTTGTTGATTGATTGATTTGAGATTCTACGCTGGTGTTACCTTTTAGTGCTAAGCCTTCATTAGGAATAGGGTAAAGGAAGGGGTTAGGGGATGGGGAGAGCAGACAAACAGAAAAACATCTATGATTCTTCTCCTTAAAGATTCCATTTTGCATTATGCCTCCTGCAGGGGTGGTAGATTATTCTGAATCATCTGTACTCCCTCACCTTGTGACAATACACTTTTTTAGAACGTTGGCCAGAGTCTAAGTGTATGGAGGGATGGTCTCAGTCTAGTTAGGGTTAGGTCTTAATCTGTGGTGTGAGTTAGAGTTTGAACCTGTGACTGGGGACTAGGGCTTGGGATGTGGGCTCAAGCTAAGGTCAAGCTTAGGCCTCAGTTTGTGACCTGGTAGCCAGTGACAGCGGCCAATGGTTAGGGCTCAGTTTGAAACAAGGGTAAAATCTGTGGCCAAGCTTAGATCTCAGTGTATGTATTAGGGGGTTTTCTCTGATCAGGTTTAGGGGCTTAGTCTTTATAATAGGATTAAGTTCAGGACTAGGGTGTTCTCTACCTTCTTTCACTGGAGCTGGGCAGAATGCTCTTCCATGAGATGTTGGGGAAGATGTTCCTGCCTGAACGTGAGAGTTCTGTCCCCTTTCTAATTGGGATTGTGGCAGATTTCAGCCTGGACATCACCATGCTCACCTTTTTTTCCCCTTGGCTCTGTGCCTCCCTAGGTAAAACTAGAACAAAGGACAAGTACCGGGTGGTGTACACCGACCACCAGCGCTTGGAGCTGGAGAAGGAGTTCCACTACAGCCGATACATCACCATCCGGAGGAAAGCTGAACTGGCCGTCAGCCTGGGGCTCACGGAGAGGCAGGTTTGTTCCCCACAGGACACCACAGAGGCCACAGAGTTTGTCCAGAAGAGAGGGACTCAACTCCCCGTGCAGGCAGTATGAGGTCATGGAAAGAGGACTAGATTTGAAGGCAGAGACCCTGGATTCCGATCCCAGCTCTGCTGCTTACTACCTAGATGACTTTGGGCAAATGGTCTAAGCTCTCTGGTCCTCAGTTTCCCCATCTGTAAAATGGGGGGAGGAGAAGGAGTGAAGAACTGGAAGAGATCTAAGACTGATTCCAGATCTAAATCCTTTGATCTTACGAAAGAGCCTGATCGGGGTAGGACTGTAGGGGGAGGAGATGAGAGAGGATGGCCACTTGGCCATGGTTACTCTCCTGCCCACTCCCCCAGACAGATGCCTCTGCTTGTCTTCCCTCCTCCATCTCTTTGAACTCTCTTCCTCCTCCTCTTCTTCCTCCTCTCCTCCCCTTCTTATCTTCCTCCTCCTTTCATCCTTCTCTTTTTCCTCCTCCTCTTCTGGTTCTTTTTTCTCCCCTCTCTCATCTTCTAACAGGCCTCTTTGGAACAGTGGGGAAAAGCTGGCAAATGGCAAAAGAAGGAGGAGGAATTTCCACCACCAAAGGTCCTTGAGATACCAGGGAGGGACATCACTAGACTTGTAGGCAGACCCAAGTTTATGGTCAGGAACTTTAGTGATGTGATCATGAGCAAGTTACTTCACCTGTTCTGAGTCCCAGCTTCTGTATCTGTAAAATGGGAATAATTAATAATATACAAGGTTGCATGAAGAAAACAATTGTATATCATAGAGTACTATAGAAATAGATCCTAGACTTGGACCCAGTCTACCCCCGTCTTTTTATAGGTGAGAAAATGAAGACCCAGAAAGGTAGTGACTTGGGAAAGGTCACAAACTGAGATGGAACAGCTCAGGTCTAACCCAGTTCTCTTTTGACTCAAAATCCTAGACCCTTCCCACTCCATACACTGCCTCCCAGTGTGAGCTCCCTGACCTCTGACCGTCCCCTGCTCTCTGTAAGGTCAGCCTCACCTCAAATTCGTTTGCTCTTGCCATGTGTTTCTCACTTCTCTCTCCCTGTCTCTGCTTCTCCTTCCCTCTCTCCCTCCCCTGCTGCCTCCCGCCCCTCCTACCCATCCATCGTTCCCCTCATCCATCTGTCCCTCCCTGGCAGGTGAAGATTTGGTTCCAGAACCGTCGGGCAAAGGAACGGAAGGCAAACAAGAAAAAAATGCAGCAGCAGCAGCAGCAGCAGCAAAGTCAGCCGAGCAGCACCACGGCCCCCACACCAATTCCAGGCTTGGGCCCCCTGCCTCCCAACACTGCCATGGGAAGTTTGTGCACCAGCACCACAGGCCTGTTGGCCTCCTCACCGCTGACTATCAAAGAGGAATACCTGCCCTAGGACTCACCCCCAGGCCCGAGTCCCCCAAGCCTGGGACAGACCAGGCTGGGTCACAACGGCAATCTGGGGCGCAGTGTGGGAGTTAGGGCTCCTGGGTCAACCGGATGAAAGGGGGAAGAGGGCTGCCTTTCTGTGTCACCTGTGAAGTGGAATGAACCCTGCCCTAGGAACCAGGAGGGTCTGGCCTCTAGTCCTAGAGCTGAGCTGACCTCCTGAGGGACATTAGGCAAGTCACTTTTCACTCTTTGTGGGACTTGGTTTTCTATCTGTAAAATGGGAAGAGGGGTTGGATTAGATGGTCTTTGGAGTCCCTTCCAATCCTTAATATTTTATAATTCTATGGAATCTGAAAAGTGTGAGAAGAAAAAGAGATGATCTATTGGCTTGGGCGGGCATGCTCTTTCCTCCTGGTACCCTGCATCTCAGAGGCAAAGGGACCCACTCAGTTGGACATCACAGTTGGACATCAGCTGGGGGGAATCTTGGTCCTAGGAGCCCCAGGAAGGGCTCAAATAGAAAACTGAAAAGGATCAAAGGAGGAGCTTCAGGGGGGATGTCAGAGGCTAGCAAAGGGGAGAAGATGGAGGAAGACCAATTCCTATCAGCAAAGTCTCACTGAGTCATTAGCTTTAGCCACTGTGGCATCTCCTCCAGAAGAGAACTAGAACCTTGGACACCTGAAGTTGTACAGAGAACCAGAGGCAGGGAGAAGGAGGAAACGGCCTCTTCTAGTTGGAGGTACCACATAAGTCTGAATAGACTATATTCTACCTTTCTCCAGAAACTTCCCCCTTCTTCCTTGGGCCTTCTTCAGACCTTTGCCTGGAGAGGAGTCCTGCAGTCTGGGAAAATACTGGTGTCATTCTCTTGTACTGCCCAGCCCTCAGACTCAGATTTCCCTAAGCTTCTCCCTTTTCTTTGTCCATTCTTGGGCCTGCCCCAGGCTGCTTGTTCAAGACAGATATACATACATATATGGGTGTAGAGTATATACCAAGGCTCACCCTCTCCAGAAACACTGCCCAGATGAAGAAGGAAATACCAACCTCACTCTTGTTCCCTGGTACCTAGTAGGTCCAGCTGCCTCCCAAGGCTGGGAGGGTGGAGTTGGGACCCAAGATGTCTAGGACCAATCAGGAGCTGGGATGAACTTCCAGGCATGTCTTGTATATAAAACAATGCCTTTGGAAGATGCAGTTTGAATGCTAAAAGTTTTTTAAACCCACAAGAAAAGTATGAGCCTTTTTGTTCCTTCTAAAGTAGGAGCTTTGGTGCAGGTGTCTGGGCAGTGTTAAAGAGAAATGTTTCCTGGGACCCTAAGGCAATTTTCTCATAATGATTTTGTGGAGCCTTGAGAAGCGGGGATGGTCTTTCCCATTTTACAGATGTGCAATCTGAGACTGAGGGAGGTCGAGTCACTCAAGAACATGGAGTAAATGTTTGTAAAGATTAAACCGAGACAGCTGCATTCCGTCATTCCCCAAGTTAGCCTTTCTTTCACTCTCTTCTTCGTTTTCATTATTCTCTCCCTCCTCTGCTCTGGCAGAGGATGGATTTCACAGGCATGTGGGGTGCCGTAGAGGGGATCCTTCTGGCATAAAGATTTTTCCTGTAGAGGGGGTTTAGAGAAAAGATCGTCCGCCCCACAGCCGAGAGAGAGCCGTTCCAATCCCACTTCTACAATAGCTGTGTAACCATAGAAGAGACATAAGGTCATAACTTCAGAAACTGAAAGGATCTCAGGGATGGTCTAATCTAATCCTCTCATTTTACACTTGAGGAACTAGATTAAATGATGAAGTGACTAGCCCAAGGTCACACATCATCTAATCTCTCTGAGCCTCAGTTTTCCCACTTGTAAAATTGGAAGGACAGTACCTGTAGTACTTGACCTCACAGGGCTGTATGAAGATCTAGTGAAATAATGCATGTACAAGGCTTTGCAAACCTCAGGATGCTATGTAGATGTCAGCTAGAATCGGCAGGGAGTTAGATGAGAAAGCCTTGGAGCTCGCTTCTAGCCTCAGGTTCCCGTGACTCTGTGTCCTTATACTCTTCCTTCCCAGCTGGTTTGCGCGGGAGATGAGAATATGATCTTCATTCAGAGACATTCCTGGAGTATCTGATGATATTTGCTGGCCTGAATTTGCATTGAAGATGATGTTTTGGGTGTTTCTGTGTAGGCCTGCTTCCTTCATTCCATGAACTCAAAGACAAGAGGACTTGGTTACAAGGAGGGGACTAAAAGCAAAACCCATAGGTGCAAAAGTGTTCATAATAGCATCATTTGTGATAATAAAAGACTGGAAATAAAATATTTGCCCAACAATTGGGAAACAAGGTATGATACATGAGAATAATAAATGATATTGGTGCACTGCAAAGCATGGCACGTGAAGAATTGAGGGAAAGCATGGGAAGACTCATGACATGATAGAGAGGAAGGAAAGCTGAGCCAAAAAGCACAACATACATAAGAGCTATGTGATACAATGGAAAGAATACTGAATTTTGGACTCACAAGACCTGGGTTCGAATTCTGACTCTGCCCCTTGCCTGTGTGATCTTGGGGCAGATATAACCTCTCTGGACATCAGTGTCTACTTATATAACATGAGGAGGTTGGCATAGATGACCTCTCCAGTCCCTTCCAGCTCTAAATCTATGATTTTCACTAAAATATCGAGCACTAAAAGAAATCTCCGAAATGATGCTATAGTAATGCTTCATTTACCCAAGGTCGCTTGTGATAGGGTGGTCCCCACCCTCATCACCCCAGTCTGAAAAGTAGCAGAGAACCAGAGAGTAGACTCAAAATAGTCCTTGGAGCTCTGATAATCCACTGAAGGAGGAAGCAAAAAAAGTAGAGCTCATTAGGGACTATCGATCATAGGAGCAAAAAGACTCACAGATCCCAATAGTACCTGAAAGTATCACTCCAACATAGTACCCCAACTCCAAACAACTCATATACCTAAAGGAATTGTCTTTCTGCTGGAAGCTCCTTTCTTTAAAAACTTTTTGCAATTAGTTTTAAATTAGCCAGAATTCCAGCAGAGGGGAACTGAAATATCCCCTCTTTAATGAAAATACAAAAGCAAAACCCAGCCTCATAACAAATATGCGGTCAAGCAAAACAAATTTCCACATTAGTCATATCCAAAAATATATGTCTCATTGTTGCTCAGTCATATCCAATTCTTTGTAACCCCATTAGATATTAGAATGGTTTGACATTTCTCCAGCTCATTTTATAGATGGGGATTCGAGGCAAACAATGTTAAGTGACTTGCTCAGGGTCACACTAACAAGTGCCTGAGGCTGGATCTGAACTGAGGTCTTCCTGACTCCAGATTCACCACTCTACCCACTGTGTCACCTAGCTGCCCCTTGTCTCATTTTGCTTTTAAAGTCCATTGTCTCTCTGTCAGAAGGTGGGCAGCCTTCCTCATCATCAGCCCTTTGTGGAATCTTTCAATATAGTCCCTACAGGTCGACTGGCTCCAGAGCCTAAGAGACTGCTGCTCCTTGCTGCCTGTTCTCCCATTCACCCTCAGCTCCTACTACCAGAGACCCTTCCCCTTCCTAGCCAACACCAGAGACCTTGACTAAAGAACACAAGTAGAGTGGTTGGGCCTGGGAATAGGAGGGCATTCTCCTAGGCTGGATGGGAATGAAGTTTTTCCCAGTGTCATCCTCTGGAAATCAAATATGTTCATTCTCCCATAGAAATTCAAAGATTTTTATTAAGTACCCACTATGTTTAAAACACTGGGGATAGCAAGGTTAAATAAAAAGACAGTCTCACTCAAGGAGTTTCTATTCTAACAATATCATGTGATGAATTTTCACTGGCTGTCACCAGGCCTGGAATGCCCTTCCACCCCCTCCCCCTTGCCCCGTTCTCCTGACTCCTCTGGCTTTCTTCAAGTCTCCTCTGAGATCCCATCCTGGGCAAGAAGCCTTCTTCAATCATCCTCAGTCTTAACCAAGATTCTCCCCAGTTTGGCCTGTATTTACCCTGTTTGGACGTGCTTTTCTGCATGTCATCTCACCCCCACCCCCACCAAGAGACCCACAACTGTCTGAGAGCAGGAACCGTGTTTTCACCAGTCTTTGTATCCAAGTACAGGACTTAGCATAAAAAAGGCACTTATTAACTGTTAGTTAGCTGACTGACTAAAAAAATGCTCTTAGGTTCTATAGTATAGTTACTAGATAGATAGAGATGTCTATGTATCTATTTCTATACCGATTTCTATATACATATACACATATATAAGTGTATGTGTGTATATATGTGTGTGTGTGCATGTGTGAGAGAGAGGGAAACAGAGAGACAGAAAGGGAGAGTGTTAGCTAGATGGGTAGTGGGTAGTGCCAGGCTGGGAGTTAGGAAGACTCCTTACTAGCTGTGTGACCCTAGGCAAGTCACTTAACCCTATTTGCCTCAGTTTTGAACTGGGAAAGGAAATGAAAACCGACTCCAGTATCTTTGCTAAGAAAACCCTAAATGGGGTCACACAGAGTCAGATACAAATGCTTGAACAACAACAGGGATGACCAAAGATCCTTGACTTCAATAGTGCCCACACATGCCCTTCCCCTGTACAGTTTATAATTTTTCTTTGCTGGGTAGATGATCTTCTGATATGGCTTCCATTACAAAAACATTGTCTGGTGGTCAAATCCCTGCTAATGTATGATGGACACACCTTCTGTCGCTAGGTCCGTGCTCTAGGCTGAGTCAGACCTGCCAGACAGAACCTGCTCTTAACTAGAATAGATTCCTAGAATTCAGGGTAGCCACCCAAAGAGGAAGCTTTGGGGGAAAGTGATATATTTCATCCTGTCTATGTAGTTCCTCCATATTCATAGTTACCTACATGGGTTTTTGTGGGCTAGCATAAAACCTTAACCACTCTCTCTAATGCTGTTTCTATGGAGAAATGTGACCCAAATTTCAGTTTTGGAACAAAGCTGGTTTGTAAAATGGGGGACAGTCTGTACTCAATTGAAGAAAAAAGGGAAGTATGTGATCCATTTTAGAAATTTTATTTATGATGCAAAAATTACTAGCTGTATGGCCTTGGGGAAGTTACTTAATTTGTCTGTGCCTCAGTTCCCTCATCTGTAAAATGAGAGGGTTTGGACTTGATGACGTCTAAGGTGCCTTCCAGCTCTTAACCTATGATCCTATGATAATTCAGTTTAATTCAATTATTATGAATAAACTTATCTAGAGATCCCTCATTCCCTCTACTCTCAGCTCAGACTTCTACTTCCCTGACCTGAAAACTGAGGGCATCACATGATATGGTGTGACCTTCACCTGACCTCCACCACCACTCCCCACACCCACAGGGCCAAGAAGAATTGTCAACATAATCTTTGCTCCTTCCTTTCCCTAGACCCTTGCTCTGTCACTACCAACAATTCTAACAAGTCTACACCGTGTAATTACACCACCCTTTCTATCCCTCGGCTATCCCCCACTGACCTCTGGGATACCCCTCTACCTTCTTTGGTGACTTCAGCACAATCAGTCATGAAGTCTTGTTGATGGTGGCTTCTTTAGTCTCCCCCCAGCTCCCACTGCCACCACCTTAATTCGGGTCCTCATTCCCTCTTGCCTGAGCAATTGCTGTAGCCTACTGACCAGCCCCCTGCCTCCATTCTCTTCCCTCTGAACTCTGTCTTGCAGACTCTTCCAGATTAATTTTCTTTATGCACAGCTCTAATCAAGCCGCTTCATTGCTTTAAAAAAAAAAACCCTTCAGTGGTTTCTACCCCAACCCCCCCATTGCCTACAAGATAAAATCCAAACTGCTTGTGTCAGCGTTAGAGGTTCCTATCATCCATCTAGCTGTAGTCTTGGGGGCCATCTCCAGTCATCTTGATCTATATCTGACCATGGGTCTGGAGGAAACAGTGAGGCCGGTGACTTTGTGCAGCCCTCCCTCACTTAAATCCACTTCAATTTCATGTCATGGCATAATTTCCCTGATGTCAGGGGCCTCTTCCTGATCGAAGGACAAACAGCAGCTGTAGTGTTATCTCTTGCCAATATGCCAGCCAGACTGAACGACTAACAGGTGCCCCTCACCTGTGTCTCTGCATTTGCCAACGCTGTCTCAGATGCCTAAGTTGCTCCACTTCCCCATTTCTTTATGTTGGCACCTTTTTCATCTCTCAAGACCCAGCTCAGGTGCCCCTGCTCCGTGGAGCCTCAGGCCTACAAGTGCCCTTTTGATCGCCTCATCTCATCCCATTTTCTTTTCAGCTTTTCTTCTCCTTCACATTATGGTTATTTGTGTAAATGTCTTAACTCCACCATTAAATGATAAGCTCTCTAAGGAGGCAGAAATTCAGTCTTATTTGATTTTGTATCCCGTAGGAAATTTAATCTCTAATGGTCAATATAATTTGGTCATAGATCTAAAGTTAGGAGGTTCATGTGATATCTAGATCAAAGGCCTCATTTTCTAGATGAGGAAACTGTGATCCACAGAATTTAAGAAGCTTGCTAAGATCACATAGATGACTATCAGAGGCAGAATTTGAACCCTCGTCCTCAGTTTCCAGAACCAGAGTTGTTTCTGTCACACCACTATGCCATTTTGCTTAGAAGGGGGAAGTTTCCACTATCTGGAAATTTTCATGTAGGACCCTCATATGGGGCAGGTAGGTGGTGGGCTTGGTCCAGAGCGCTGGGCCTGTGGTCAGGAAGACCCGAGTCCAAATCCGGCCTCAGAGAGACCAATTCGGAGGTTATTGTAATAATCTAAGGGAGAGGTAGTACATTAGATAGAATGGCAGGCCCAGAGTCAAGAAAACTCCTCTTCCTAAGTTCAAATCTGGTCTCAGATACTTAGTAGCTGTGTGATCCTGGGCAAGTCACTTAACCCTGTTTGCCTCAGTTTCCTCATCTGTAAAATGAGCTGGAGAAGGAAATGGCAAAACACTCCAGTGTCTTTGCGAAGAAAACCCCAAATGGGGTCATGGAGAGTTGCACTTGACTGAAATGTCTGAGCAACAACAACAAAGTGGGGATTATTGTGAGGCTCAAAAGAGTGTTTGGCACAGTACCGGGCACATCCTCGTGCCCTCCTTCCTTCTCTCGTGCTTCAAGGATGTTCTGTAGTGACGGCGGCACACTACATGCATCTGAGCCTCACGATAAGCAAGGGGCCAGGTACGGAAAGCATTATTGTCTCCATATTATAGATGTGAAGATGGAGACTTTAACTTACTCAGGACCACTGAACTAACCAGGGTCCAGGCAGGATTCACACCCATACCTCTGCTGAATCCTGCTCCAACCCTCTTTCTATACTCCAACCGCACATAGGTCATGTACGTTTGTAGGATTAAATATTTACATTATATATGCTTCTAGGATTATATACATGGGAGGAGACGCAGAGGTTTCAGGGTTGGGACAACTGCGGCTATCACATGCCCAAACAGACTCGTGCCCTGGTAGGAAGCACCCATCTCCCCTCTGTTCAGTCTCTGCAGGCTTTAATAGCGGAGGAAGAGGGACTTTAAGAGCTGTGTGAATCATCAAATCAGAATGTCAGTCATGATGGCAGGAGAGCAGCTTAGAGGCTGGTGGGGTGCAGCTGTACAGTGGAAACATGGTACAGATTTTTGAGATAGACCAGAGGTAGGGGCAAAGAAGACTCAGCTGGCTACTCCTGATCTCTGGGCAAGCTTTGGGTGAGCAAGTTATGACCAAAAGGAGAAGGAGTGGGGCAGCTGCCCTAGCTCATTACTAAACGCACCCTCATTTGAATGGGTTTTGCATATTTTCCAGGCTCTCATTTCACTCCCAGATCTGCTCAGCGCCTCCCATCAGCCCCTTATTAGAACCCACTTATTAGGGCTGGCTAACTAAGGTAGAGAAAATGCCCAATTAATCTGGGCTAAGGTCCTCCTGTGCAGGAAGGGAAGGAGAATGGTTACAGAAGAAGAAAGAAGCAGTCAGGGGAAGGGGGTGGGGCAAAGAGATAGACACATCCTGACCCTCCTAACATTCTATAGCCCATACTCTATCTGCCCCATGTTTGCACAGTACAGGGCAAAGTCCTCTGTGCTGGGCCCTGGGCCCTGGGCCCTGAGTGCCCCAACAGTGACGGGCCCCTCACAACTGGCGCCTGAGTGCACAGAGTAGCAGGTGCTGCCCAGAAGAGGCCATAAAGATGCTGGAGATCCTTTCCCTGCCCAGCCTTGCCTTGATAATGCCTGGCATGTGTACCTGCAGCCTCTGGTCCCTCCTCTCCTCTCCCCAGCCCTCCCAGATGAATTCCTTGCTCTTCCCCCTTCCTTCAATTCTATTAAAAAACAGGCAAACAGGCATTTAGCACCAGCTATGCAAAAGGCAGGACAGTTTAGTGGTGCAATGGATAGAGTTCCAGGCTTGGAGTCAGGAAGACTCATCTCTCTGAGTTCAAATCTGGTCTCAGTTACTTACTAGCTGTGTGATCCTGAGTAAACCACTTAACTCTGTTTTGTCTCAGTTTCCTCAATTTTAAAATGAGCTGTCTCTGTCTCTGTCTCTCTCTCTGTCTCTGTCTCTGTCTGTCTCTGTCTCTGTCTGTCTCTCTCTCTGTCTCTCTCTTTCTCTCTCTGTCTCCCCACAGTTTAGCACAGGGTCCAGGAGGTGCTTAACAAATGTCTCTTTAAAGCTTCCTGGAGGTAGTCAGCTGAGCCAGATCTTAAAGGAGAGAAGAACTTCAATTCAGGGAAGAAGAGGCATGGGGATGATGTCAGCAGAAGGCATTAGAGTAGCCAGGAGAAAAATGATCACTGGTGCATACTGTAGGTTGACTGGATCATAAAGTATATATGTGGAAGGGGGTATTAGGAGATAAGGCTGAAAAGGAAGGTTGGAACCAATAGAGGACCTTGAATGCTTACATTTTTAAAAAATGTATTAATATCTTTTCTTTTTAATGTCATCTTCATTTCTAAATATATCATTGCCTATTGTCAGAGTAACAAGCAATTCCTTGTTACAAAGGATAAAAAAGAAAGAGAAAAAAACATTCCAGTAAAACTAACCAATACAGCACTGAATTTGACAGTATAAGCAGTGTCCTGGATCTATAGACCCCACCCCACCCTTGGCACCAAAAGGAGAGAGTGTATTTTCTCATTTCTGGGGTCAAGATTAGGCATTATAATTCTACAATGTTCAGCTTAGAGGTTTTTGTTCTTTCTATTTGCATTATTGTGGTTATTTTATTTTTCAAATTCCATTTACTTCATTCTGCATCAGTTTATATGCATCTTCTCATGCTTTTCTGAATTCTTCACATTCATAATTTCTTATGGAACAATAATATTCCATTATATTAAAGTGTCACAATTTATTTAACCATTCCCCGATCAGCGGGCATTTACTTCATTTCTAGTTCATTCCTCCATAAAAGAATTCTTCCATAAATATTTTGGTATATATAGAACTTTTCCTTCTGTCTTTAACCCTCTTATGGTATATGCCTAGCAGTGAGATCTCTGGGTTCAAGGGTATGGAGTCAGTTAGTCAGTCAATAAGCATTTTAAAAAATTTTATTTTTCCAATTACATATAAAGATAGCATTCAACATTTATTTTTTTTATTAGATTGTGAGTTCTAAATTGATCTCCCTTCTTCCCCTCTCCCCTCCCAAAGATGGCAAGCAATCTGATACAGGTTATACATGTGCAATGATGTTAAACATATTTCCACATTAGTCATGTTCCAAAAGAAAAAAAAAACAGAAAGGGAAAAACCAGGAAGAAGAAAAAAAGTGGAAATGTATGCTTTGATCTGCATTTAGACTCCATAGTTCTTTCTCTGGATGTAGAGAGCATTTTCTATCAGGAGTCTTTTGGAATTGTTATGGATCATTGCAATGCTGAGAAGAATTAAGTGGATCATAGATGATCATCGAACAATGTTGCTATTATTGTGTACAATGTTCTCCTGGTTCTGCTCATTTCACTCAGCATCAGTTCACATAAATCTGTCCACGTTTTTCTGAAATCTGCCTGCTCATCATTTCTTAAAGCACAATAATATTTCATCATAATCACATACTACAACTTGCTCAGCCATTCCCCAGTTGATGAGTATTCCTTCAATTTCCAATTCTTGGCCACCACAAAAAGAGCTGCTGTAAATCTTTTGGTACATGTGGATCCTTTT
>CM053595.1:25099566-25111720 GCA_028646575.1 Pseudocheirus occidentalis | reverse complement strand
CATCCTTGCATTCCTGGAATAAATCCAACCTGGCCAAAATTTATTATTCTTGTGATAAGTTGCTGTAGTCTTTTTGCTAATATTTTATTTAAAATTTTTGCATCTATATTCATGAAGGAGATTGGTCTATAATTTTTTTTCTCCATTTTGTCTCTCCCTGATTTAGGTATCAGTACCATATTTGTGTCATAAAAAGAACTTGGTAGGACTCCTTCACCAGTTTTCCCAAATAGTTTGTAGAGTATTGGGATCAATTGATCTTTAAATGTTTGATAGAATTCACTAGTAAATCCATCTGGCCCTGGAGATTTTTTTTTTCCTAGGGAGTTTCACTGATGGCTTGTTCAATTTCTTTTTCTGAGATGGGGTTATTTAAGTAATTTACTACCTCTTCAGTTAATCTGGGCAATTTATATTTTTGTAAATATCCATCCATTTCACTAAGATTGTCAAATTTATGTGCATACAATTGAGCAAAATAATTCCTAATTATTGTTTTAATTTCCTCTTCATTGGAGGTACATTTACCCTTTTCATTTTTCATACTCGAACATTGGTTTTCTTCATTCTTCTTTTTTATCATATTGACTAAAAGTCTATCAATTTTATTGGGTTTTTTTCATAAAACCAGCTCTTAGTTTTATTTATTAGTTCAATAGTTTTCTTAATTTCAATTTGATTAATCTCTCCTTTGGTTTTCATTATTTCTAATTTAGTATTTAATTGGGGATTTTCAATTTGTTCTTTTTCTAGCATTTTCAATTGCACGCCCAATTAATTTACCTTTATTTTCTCTAATTTATTCATATATGCATTGAGGGATATAAAACTTCCCGTAAGAACTGCCTTTGCTGCATCCCATAATTTTTGGTATGATATCTCATTATTGTCACATATGGTCATATTTCTAAATTTTCTTCTATTGTATAATTTGTTTAACAATTGTATCTTCTATGTTGTTAGAAAAGCAGTTTCTCTTATAATCTAGATGTTGTTAGATTAAGAAATGTACTGTCAGGTTGGGAGGTTGATAATTAAGTCAAGGATTTTTTGAACCATTTAGTCAAATTCTTATCAACCCTGTACAAAATTTTCTGTGTTGTGGAATTCTTAGAATTTTGGCTTTATGGCACCTTGGGGATTTATGATACTTAAAAAACATTTTACGCCAATTTGGTGTAATGGCAAGCAAAATAGGATTTTTTTTTGCTATTTTTCTGGATTGAATTTTAGCTAATCACGTGTCTTTGAGTCTTGCCTTTGATTATATCAACAGTCTTTGATTGGAAATGGTATACATAGTGTTGCTCTTAATAGGTCTAAGGGAGTTTGAAGATCTTCCCTGCTCCTTCATAGACCAAATGTAATCATGTGGGAGCCCATGGTGGGAGGAGCTCGCAAAAAGGGTAGAACAGGAAGGAGCAGTTAAGAGCAAGAGCAGAACTGAGAGACAGAATGTTTAGGATGCTGGTGCTCTGTCTGTTGATCTGTGTTGCTTTCTCAGACAGAAGTTCTGTCTGTCTGTTGATCTTCATTAAGTCCTCAGATAGAAGCCCTGTCTGTTGTTCTGTATTGGTTTCTCAGACAAAAAGTGAATTGAGATGATAGTGCTGGTAATGTGTGTAAATATTGTTGTAGCTCTGTTAAGCTTTGTTTTCCTAGACACAGAAACTGTGAAGAGCTTGGAGTAAAGCAGTCCCCATGATCTGAGATATGGAACAGGAGCAAAGAGCTGCTTACCTATGAATCCAGGCAAGAGTTGTGATGCTTTACTTTCTTGAATGTTATGCTTTAATTTATTGCTGAGTAAATAGAGAGCTCATTATACTATATCATTAGACTCTTAAAATTATTTACAGCGGCAGGCCTCAGGAGAGTTGCCATGATTGACTTTACACTTTGTTTTGATGAATTCCAATATTTAAGGCTTCAGCTAATTTACTTCATGAAAGTTTAGTGACTATTCCTTTTAACATCAGGATAAATTGTAAGCTTAAGAAAGGGAAATACTTTTACAAAGAAATGTTTCACATGATCTTTTTGTGTAATTCTTAGAAGGCCTACTAAATTTCCATTTGCAAGTTAGTTTGTTGCATTAATAATTTGATACTGGTAACAATTATGTCCAAACTTATTGTGAATTTTCTGGGTTTGTTGTGTCCTTGGATTGGCCTTAAATAGGTGCTTTCAGAGAAACAGAGTCGATGGTTCATGCTGCACGTATCATAAGAAAGGGCACTGGTCTTCTGAATATAGGTCTGAAAGGTTCAGTGCCCTATTCTAAGTTTTTAAGGGGTGGACGCAGAAGTGAAAAAGTTAGGACAACTAAAAACACCTTAGCAGATTCTGAGAGTTTTGAGATTTGTCATTAAGGAATTTTAAAATACCTACTTACAATCCTGTCCTTCTCTTCCCTCACTAAAGAGGGGGTAAAGAGGCTGTGTCAGCTCCAGGACTGCAAACAATCCCATGGTTTCCTATTAACCCTTTTTATCTCAGATCAGACTAGGAGAAGAGAATTTCAACTTTCCCCCACCTGCAAATTCACCTTACCTCCCACCCCACCCCACCCCCATCCTCCAAGGGAAGGGCAGCAGCTACAACTTGGAAGTATCATCTAGATTGAACACATAGCCACAGCTATGGGAGGGAGTGAAGGGGGATGGGTGGAGGTAAAAAAGCAGTCAGTCAGCCTCTGTACTTGGTAAGCCAGCCCATCCTTCTATCAATAATTTTTATATGATATAGAAATGCAATTGATGTCATTTGACATTTATTGTTTATGTTACAGATAAAACAATTTGGCTATTACTTATGAAAATTGTAAGGTTGATGGTTATTATTTTAATGCTAAAACCTAAAGCTGGTAGCTTGTTTGAGTTATGGAGTTCCTAAGCAGTGAACTCGGCTTGCTGAGAATTTGTAAGTATATAGAAATGATCATTAATGATTGGCTTTTGCACAAGGACAAATTTAAATTTGAGATGTAAGTCCTGGCAAATTTTTGAAATTTAGTGAAATTTAGTGGAACTTGCCATCTAAGGTAAAAGCTCTTGGGACCATTACAAATTGTGTTTTGAGTTGTCTGATGAATCATAAAAAGTCATTAATAATCAATAGTCAATTATCCATCATGTGAGAGAAATGCTGCAAGTTACTCAGAGAGAATGTGACTGTTACAGGTGGAAGTCTACATCTGGAAAAGCTGAGGACAGTCTTAGCCTCAGCCTAGGTTGGGATCCTCTTTGCTCAGTTTCCCCCTTGTGTTCCTTTGAAAAGGGATGCTTTTCACCTGACTATTCCTGGGTGGAATTTGAGGAGAATTTGGGAGAAAGTGAGGCATTCAGTAGTGCTGAGGCAGATGAGGCAGGCAGGATGCAGGGTGGCTATGAGGTAGAATTGATACTGCAAATTTGGAAAATTGTGATGTTTTACCTAATTATGTCCTTGCTTTTCCTTTTAATGGCAAATTTCTGTAATCAAAGCAAATGGTCAGTACAAGTTATGAGGACGGTGCAAATATGTGAAATTTTGCTGTTTCCAATCTGAATGTGTAGTCATTGCATACCCTAACCATCTGGGTAAATTAGTACTTCTTCATAGTCATGTGAAAGATTAAATCCCTGGAATAGAACCTTCTTTCTGAATGATATGGAAATAATTAGACCAAGGGAAGAGAAGATTGTGAAACAAAGGTGCAAACACAATTTAAATTATGATCCATAGAATAAGCTTGAATATATCTTACCTACTATAGTGAAACATGTGTTTAAGATCTGAGCTATTCAATCTAAAATCATATTCTTTTTTGAATCTTAAACAACTTAGTAAGTGAGTATTTGGCCTAGTTATCTGCTTGCTACTAGATATATGTCTGTATGGAATAAAGTCCTTAACTGTTTCAAAATTATGTGAGAATAATTGGGTATTGGTACAACTGATTGAGGGACCTAGCTTTTATTCTATTAGTTACTGAAATTAAGTCAGAAATATCTTCAGTTTAGGGAAAAGAATTTCAGTGTAATCGAATTTCTTAGAGGAAGGTAACTTATGGAATATTTTTGCACTAATGGAAAAGTTAATTTCATTTAAAGTTTACTACTGTTGTAGAAATAATACCTATTTATACTGTGTGTCCTGTGGTACAAACATGTCTTATCAGTTGTTTATAACTTATTGATGTATACTGTTTTGGATTTAATTACTTATGGATCCTCCCAAGTCTTATGATGACTGGAGTAAAAATCAGTCTCTTGTAAGTAAATTCATCTGCGTAACTATTGAACTCAAGGGTAGAAAGCTTCTACCTGCAGAAGTGTTGTTACTTATATTTACATATATAGAATTGGATCTTCAATAGCATGTGATCTTCCTAAAGGAATTGGGATCAGAATGGAAACTTTTGAGAAAATAACACGGCTAGATAATCCTGGATGGCAAATGTAAATCATGGCATCATAGGGCTCTTGGTTTCTTTCTTTGTTTTCCTCTATTATAATATCACTTTTAATGCTCCTTCTATTTGGACCCTGCACATTGAA
Organism: Pseudocheirus occidentalis; assembly: GCA_028646575.1. NCBI lineage: Eukaryota > Metazoa > Chordata > Mammalia > Diprotodontia > Pseudocheiridae > Pseudocheirus > Pseudocheirus occidentalis. The sequence goes on along the minus strand of CM053595.1, from coordinate 25,107,179 downwards.
CTAGTCTGTCAGATTTGTGTCCCCTATGCTATTGATTCTTCACTTGCAGAAGGTCATGTAACAAAGATATCTGTTCCACACTCTCCTCATCCCCATGGATGCTGCTTCAGCCTCAGTTTACTCCCTTCCCTGCTCCCACTCAGTCAGGGACAGCCCCTTTGTCCATCTCCCAAAAGCATTTGGAAGAAGTTGAGGCAGACAGGAGCACTGAGGCAGATGAAGCAAGCAGGAGGCAGGATGTGAGTGAGATGTGAGGGTGTGACTAGCCAGAAAAATGATCAAAGAAGACTATGCATTGAAGCCCCTCGCTGTGGGGACTTGCCTGTGTGCATTCTAGCTATGCTGTATTCTGGGCCCCACCTCGATCTACTTCTGTTCCTAGCCCACCTATTCCTGATTCCACCCTATGCCTAGGGTTAGGCCTACTTCCCAGGTCTGGAAGTTTAATGCCTTAGTTTAAGTAGGGAACTTTGTGGGGTAGGGTGAGGTATGTGATTGTTAGGTATATTACCATCATCCCCAGGATAGGAGCTTACTCCCCATAACTCTCGCCCATCTTTTGAAAGCCAGAGTGGAATTTATCTTTTGAACATTAGACTTTTGCTCTCAAAAGTGAGTGGTCTGCTTCTTTCCACCTTGGACTCCGTGGGCTCTGCATTCTACACCCCCACACTGACTACCCCTCCCCAACCTATTCTCAGCCCTTGAAATGGGCTCTGCAGCCCATTCTGCATCAAGTAGCTACAATGACCTTCGCCCCTTTTCCGGAAAGATTTCTCTTGCCTAGTGACTGAATGGAGAAATGATTTAGACACAAACAGTATCCTAAAGGTTAAAAAGAATATTAAGGGATGCTTTTTCCAGTATTTTGTGAAGCCCCTCCTGAGGGGGGAGTTGGGGGCTTATTCTGTAGTTTATCCTTTAACTTGAGGGTTCCTAAAATCCTTTCCCTCCTGTATCTTGAAATACCATAAGACTCTCTTAAGACCGAAAGAATTCTTTTTCTCCATTATTTTTTGTCCCTGGGTCCTTATCCTGCCAGCTGTCTTCTTTATCTTGTATCATAAGATTCCTCCTTATCTTGTAAGCAGCCTTTATTCTGCTCGTCTTTATACTGCCCGTAATTTTCAAAGCCCATAAAAAGCCCTAAAATTACATCATATTTCTGAAACTCCTTTATAAGCCTGGTTCTCCCAAATATCAAGCCCTTTCATTAGTTTCTCACTAACAAGGCCTACATAGGTAGCTTTCACGTAATAAAGCTCCCATTAACTACAGAGAATGTCTAAGTGAATTCTTTCATACTTGAATCGCTCTCCTGAATTTGACCTCAAAATCTTTTAGCATTTTATACCGTCCAGGGGGCTTTCTTGGCAAAGATACTGGCAAATCTTTGCCATTTCCTTCTCCAGTAGAGCCCCTTTTGTCAGAATTCCTCACTATGACCAGTCCAAGGCAACCCTGCATGACGTAGCTCATAGTTTCACTGAATTACACGAGACCATCTGCTATGATAAGGCATCCGGGAGGGGATCCAGGAGGGGCTCAATATGCTGTACATATATTTTAAAAAGGAATCTAAGCTGATTATTGAGTTTCCTGTGCATTCGTATTGGTTCTTTAGAGAACTCCCCACCCTCCTTTTTAATCCTGATTAGTGTTGTCAGCTTTTGTCTTCAGAATTTTATTCTTGAGAGCATCCCATTCCTTTTGGTTTGACTTTCCTCGCAGAAATTTAGTCTGTGGGATCCTGCTAATCTTTTTTCACTCTTTGACATGTTTTCTCAAAAATAGGATCTGTGTCCCACTACTCCCAACTTTCCACTTCTCTATCACAAATCCAAGATGGAACAGGCACTTCTTTCCTAGATTACTATCATTTCCACCCTAGATACCAGCGACTACTTGTTTGTGAGAATCAAACACAGAACAGAAGAATATCCTCACTTCAATTCTTCCACCTTTTAAAAGATAAAGCTATCATTAAGGCAAGTCAAGGAACTGTTAGTTGCTCTGCTTTTGGCAGAGAGCTCTCCAATCGATGCCTAAATATTTGAAGTCTCCAATCATTATTGCATTATATTTCTGTGTTAGGCTTGCAATCAATTCCTTGAAATACTCATCTTCTTCCTGTTTCTATCCAGGTGGTCTTTACTCAGATATTAACCTTACTTCTGTTTCTACCTGCATCTTTAGCAAACTGTTCCGGACCATGATTCTCTGCTCTGGTTCCTAGATTTCCTCACAGAACTATGTCTTAAGATACAATGCTACCATCTCACCCCTCTCCCCCACCTTCATCTTTACCTATCTTGTTTCTTTAGAATAAAATATGCCTATCTGGCATATTATTACAGACATAGGTTTCATCCTACCGAGTCTCAGTAATACCTATAAGGTCACATATGCCTCTTTGAATTAGGATGTTTAGTTAATCTTGTTTTTTGTTTGTTTGTTTGTTTGTTTTTAATCTATACCTTAAGCCATGGATTTTGCTACTGGCTCCTTTTGGGGATTTCTGTCTCCTACGAATTTCTGAGAATATCTACATCTATTTTTCAACTTGTACTGTAACTACTGTTTGTCTATAAACACTGGTAGACGTATGCACTTTCTTACTTTTTGGTTCATTTAAATTTCTTTTCATTAGATTTGGTAGGCTGCATACAAATAGAGTCTTATTAGCCTTTGTTAGGTGCTCAGTCATTTCCATATTTTATGTGACTGGCCAGAAATTCAATTCTTATTCTTGAATACCACCTCCTTTTTTTTTCAACCCCTCTTTTTTGTCCCATTTTCCGCTGACCCTTACTGGATGGTCTTTCTTTTGATAGCCCTTATAGATACACAGGCATCTTATCATTCCATAGAGAACTAGCAGTGGTTGCTTCCTCTTCAGGTAGATGTCTCCCTCCTCTTCAAGGAATTCTTAGGATTTCGCTAGCTAGTTTCTAAATAATACTTTAAGGTTTGCAAAGGACTTTTACAAAAAATTCATTTTATTTTCATGACAATTCTGGGAGATAGATGTTATTATTATTTCATTGTATAGATGCAGAAACTGAGGCAGACAATGGTTAAGTGACTTGCCCGAGATCATACAGCTAGTAAGTGTTAAGTGTCTGAGGCTGGATATGAACTCAGGTTCTCCTGACTCCAGGGCCACTGCCCTATTCACTTGCACCACCTAGCCGCCCCTGCCCCAGTAATTCTTAAGGAAGTGTTAAGTTTGTGCAAACCAGGCTCCATTTTGTTCTATCCACTTTTTAGAAATGTTTTCCTAACCTGTTTCTTTATTTCAAATGTTCCGTGGATCTTCCCTTTCTCCTCTGTGTGACCTTCTACCCTCCAACTTCCCACCATCCCAGTTTCTCCAAGTTCTTCACTTCCTTTGCTTTTGACATTGAAGCCCTTCTTCTGCTTTGTGTGTTTGATTTTGATTTCCATTATTTTTAAGCCATAGCACCCTCTTTGAGGATCCATGGAGTGGAATGGCATTCCTGATGCCCTTTTACCCTGCCTTTGGCAGACTGAGGAAGTGAACAACTGCTTAAGAAGGTGGTATTCAAGAATGAGAACTGAATTTCTGGTCAGTCACATAAGACATGGTAATGATTGAGCACCTAACATAGGCTAATAAGACTCTATTTGTATGCAGCCTACCAAATCTAATGAAAAGAAATTTAAATGAACCAAAAAGTAGGAAAGTACATATATCTACCAGTGTTTATAGATAAATAGTAGTTACAGTACAAGTAGAAAAATAGATGTGGTCATTCTCAGAAATTCGTAGGAGACAGAAATCCCCAAAAAGAGCCAGTAGCAAAATCCATGGCTTAAGGTATAGGTTAAAAAAACAACAACAAAAAACAAGATTAACTAAGCATCCTAATTCAAAGAGGCATATGTGACCTTATAGGTATTACTGAGACTCGGTAGGATGAGACCTATGTCTGTAATAATACACCAGATCGGCATATTTTATTCTAAAGAAACAAGATAGGTAAAGATGAAGGTGGGGGAGAGGGATGAGACATTGTATTATATGAGGCATTGTATCTTAAGCCACAATTCTATGAGCAACATATCATATGTTAGAACTGGAAGGAACCTTATAAATCATTTCATTCCCAAATGCCTCATTTTAAAGATGAGGAAATAAGGACCCAGGGAAGTGAAAGTAACCTAGACTTTGACCATCAATAGCAATCATTTGGTTGAGGCAGAAATACTGACGTGGTCCTCAATGTGAGTTGCTGCAAATTTTCTCCTGCTCACTATATTAAGTGGAAGTGACCATTCCCAGTCCTTGTCTTTTTGCTGTCCACTCCTTTGGAGAGCTTCAGGGGCAGAGGCTTCTGGGGGTCTTTAACTTTAACTTTATCTCTCTCCTCACCTCATTAGAACCCTGTTAGCACCTTGACACCTACATTGAACTTTTTCCCCTTCCCTCCTAGTCTGAACCAACTTGTCATACCAACTTTGTCCTACCAACTACCTTCCTCCTCCTCTTTCTCCTCCTTCAGCTTGTCTTTGACTTCTTGACTTTCTCTACTTTCAGCTCAACTCTGTCTCCTCCCTTGCCTGAGTCCTTCTCTTCCTTCAACCTCTCCTCAAGTCTTCCTAAATTTCCACCTTGTAACATCCAACTTCTTCACAATCCCATAGCCCTTCAAAATGCCTTCCCTGTTGTCTCTTGCTTCTTTTCCTACAAATTTCTCCCATGGAAGCCGAACCCTGTTGATCTCTGGCCCACAGCTGAAATGGAAGCACCTTTGACAACCTAGTCTGATAGCACAAAGAGAGCTTCATCCAATGATTCTGATCTGGGCATTTAGGGCATTGCAGCAGGACATTTCTCTAGGGCCCCATTGACTCTAGAGGGTCCTATGTGGAACCCACTCTGTAGGAGGAATGGGGAAAGGTCTTTGTGGCAGTTAGCTCTATTTCATGAGACCCCCCTCCCCCTGGAAGGAGAGTTACCCGGCAGCCAGCAGAGGGAGGTGCTATCCTTCTCTGAAGTCTGACTTTAGAGGCCAGAACTGTTGTCTGGGCCACAGAATCACATCATCTCAAAACCTGAAGGTACCTCCAAGGTCACCTAAATGCAAACACATCTGAAATATCAATCCTTTCAAAAGATCCCTGACCAGTAGTCATCCATATCATATGTTAGATATCCATATGTTAGATATGGAAGGAGCCTTATAAATCATTTCCAAATACCTCATTTTAAAGATGAGGAAATAGGGACCCAGAGAAGGGAAATGACTTATAATAATAGCTAGAATCTAATGCATAATCTCATCTGATCTTCACAAAAAATCTACAGAGTAAGATGTTGTTAATAACATGTTTCATAAATGAAGAAGCTGAGACGGAGATAAGTCAAGTGACTTGACCAGGGCTGTACAAGTAGTAAGTATCTGAGGCAGGAGGAGTGTCTATGCATTGTACCATGTGGTGGCCTCTAGCCTGGGCAAAGTGAGAGCAGGGCCACAACTGAATGTTTGGCCAATGTTCTTTCTGTTTTACCACACTGCCTCTTCTCTTGCCTATGGCCAAGCCAACCACATCCTTTCTCTTCTAGCTGTTAAGGTATCTGTTCCCTTCTATGCCTTGTTTGGAACTTTCTCTGTCTCTGAAGGTCTACCAGACATTTCTGAGAGTCATGGGATATGTCCCCTACTTTGCTTCCCACAAAGTTGGCTCAGATTCTAAACTCTTTTCAATCAGAATTCCTAGGCCCAAAGGACCTGAATCCTATGCCATAGCTCACCCTTCCCTCACTACTCCCCACCCCATCCTCTGACCAACTAGTGCTGAGAGGTACAGAGGACTAGTTTTATTCTCAGAGATACATGGAGTGGGTAAGATCAGGTTGGACTGCCCAAGTAATGGGCACACCAGCATTGGAGGCCGCAAAGGGTTAATGGCTGCTAGGGCTAAGTGACTCCAGATGTGCTGGACCAGCCTGTGGTTGATCATGACCAGAAGCCAGGCTAAGGCTCTGCTTCCCTTAGCCACCCCCTCCCCACCCTGAAGATACCCCTAGTCCCCAGCCTAGAAGGAGGCAGAGAAGGCCTTGTCCTTTCTGCCAGCCCTGCCATCTACAGTCCTGCCTGAGTGCAATCATAGAACATAGGACCTAGAATTTCGGAACCAGAAGGGAACTTAGAACAGAGAATGGGAGAGTTGGATGGACCTTAGAATGTCAGAGCTGGCAGGACCCTTGCAAACCATCTTAGTCCAACCTATTCATTTTGCAGATGGGGAAAATGAGACCCAGAGATTGGGGAGCAACAGGCGACCCAGCAACACTTTAAATGATGATTTTTCTGCTTCCCCTTCTTTCTTGGGGACCCTCTCCCAGAGGTGCGCAGGCAGGCGCTGCCTCTGAGATTCCTCTGCCTGGCATACAATCCCTGCCAGTCCTGGTGAGCACCAGGTTGCCAACCATGACCCCACCTTATTGTCAACACCTGAGCCCCCAGACCCTATTTATGCCCAGGCTGGGGAGAGGAGAGGGGAGGGGAGTCACCACCCTGGGCAGAATGGGCTGGCCTCTCTTAATACAAATGACTCAGCTGCTGGCGTGGGCTGTGGAATTTCTAAACATCCCCTCATATCCTGAGAAAGAGGGAGAAGGCAGAGAGTGAAGGGAAAAGAGAAAGAAAAACAAGAAACTCAGGGGAAAAAGACCAAATTGAAAACAGACACACGAACACACACACTCCTCTCCCTCCCTCCCTCTCACACTCCCTGCCTGCCTGCCTTCGTCCCTCCCTCCCTCCCTCCCTCTCACACACCCTCTCTCACTCAGAGAGACCAATCAAAGGGACCTCTTCGGCCTTTCCCCCCAAGTTGTAGGAGACAGAGCTTTCTCTCTCACTCAGAGTTGTATCAGCCTCTTGCTGCTTCCACCTCTGCCTAAGGCCTGGGTGCCCTGTGCCTAGCTGCTGCCCATCTTCCTCACCCCAGCTGTCCAAGAGACAAGGATAAACCAGGAGAAAACTTTGTAAGAGATAGTGAACCAGGAGGGCTTGGCCCTTCCTTTGCCTCCTAACTCTCCTTGAACTCAGCCCCTCAGGGGGACAAATATATAGAAAGACCACAGGCTAGACAGGCCCTCCTGAACCTGGAGATTCCCACAAGGATGCTCTAGAACTGTCTCTGTCCCTCCTGCTGCTGGTCCTTGGGGCCAACTGCTCCCCCTGTGCCCCAGTCACTCCTGCTGCCTGGAGCCCTCTCCACTGGGAGCAAGGGAGGTGAGTTTGGAGACAGAAAAGGAAGGGGCAGCATCTGGGGACTCCGTGAAGGTAGGCTGTTTGTGAGCAGGCAGTGAACAAGGCAAAGCCAAGAGAAGACCAAGGTAATAAGGTAGGTGCCTGGGTCCCCAGTGCTCCTTGCCCCCACCCCCACCCCATTTCCAGGGCCCCTTTGCCATGTCTCAGCCGCACTTTGGTCAAGTTGAAAATGGAAAATATTTTTAGCGAAACCAGATGGGAGAAACCCAGAACAGGGATGAGAGACGTCAGTTTGCAAAAGAGTTGAATCTCCTTTGCCATCCCCATGCCCTTAAGCAGCCACCCCCGCCAGAAAGGCCCCTCTTT
>CM053595.1:25059918-25099466 GCA_028646575.1 Pseudocheirus occidentalis | reverse complement strand
GGGGGATGTTGAAGGGAGGAAGGATTATGAGGAGAGACAAGTCATGAAGGGAGGGGGCTCTGAGAAAAGTGGGGCTGCGGTTTGTACTTAAGTGGATGAGTCTGGAGATAGAGGACGAGAGTTGCGGGGGGAGATGGGAAACAGGTCGGGGGCGGGGGTGGGGTGGGGTGGGGGGAGTTTAGGAAGAAAGATTAGATCAGGACCAGGATTGTCCGAAGGGCATGGGGGAATGAGTGTGAGACAAGACGATAAAATAGGGAATGAGGCATCAGGATCAGCAAACAGAAGATTGGGGACCAGGGCTGGAAAGGGGAGACCTTCAGCCTCAGCCATGAGTCTGCAGCCGTTTTCCCAGAAAGGATTTGGCTTCAGGCCAGTCCCTAGGGCCATCGAAGCCCCAGGGATTTAAAGGGCTTTGCAAATTTTCCAGATTCCTAAGATGTCCTTCCAAACCCCCAGCTGATGGGAAACTGTCAGTTTGTTGTAGCGCTCCTTATGCTGTTGGGGAGTGGGGGGGGGGGAGAAGAGGAGGGGACAGGAACTGAGCTTGGGCAGCCTATGAATGGAGCTGGGGCTCCAGAGTGTGGGGGGGTGGGGATATGGAGGGGGAGGGGACAATAGGAGACCTCCTAAGGAAAGCATTGATCTCTCAGACCTCTCTGCCTTTTGCCAAGGCAAGGGCCTAAGCAGAGCTGAGGGGACAAGGGGCATAGGAGGACCCTAGCAGATCCAGCCCCTCATAGTTTTTCTAGGTAGCTATAGGGTAATTGGCATGTAAGTTTGTGCAACCCAAGGCATTGCTTCATCCTGTCCAGTCTTTAGAAATATTTCTCTAATTCATCTCTTCTTCACTCCCACAGTCACTATCCAGCCCAGGTCCTCATCCTCTTTTGACAGAATGCATTATTAAAGTGGTATTTTGTGAGTACTTGGGAAAAAAAAGAAGTGATTACTATGAGCCAACATGGGTTCGTAAAGAATAAGTCATGGCAGACTAACCTCATTTTCTTTGACAAGGCCATGCCCTGTGCATAACAGACCTGAATTTCAGCAAGACATTTACTACGGTCTCTCATTCTCTGGTGGAATGAATGTTTTAGACAGGAGTGATTGGATAGAGCAGACTAGATGGTAACACAGTTAGGGGAACTCAGAAGCGGTCAAATGGCTTGTCCCCACAGCACTTGTTCCAGATCTTCCCCTTTCTTCTGAAGTCGCCAACGGCGGCCTCAGCCCCACATTTAACAGCAGATGACCTAAACTCGTACTTCACTAAGATAGAAACCATCTGAAGTGAACCCTCCCTGGACCTTCCTCCATCCATTAAATTGTAGCAGTAGCATCCTGTCTCAGACCAAGCTAAGGCTGGCCTTCTAGCTGGATTCTTGATCCCATTCCCTCCTGACTCTTCTCCCCTGCTTCATCAATCATCCCTTTTCTCATGCATCTCCAGCGTCTCCTTCTCCAGGAGCTCTTTCCATTGGGCCTCCAAGTAGGTCCCTCCATACCTTAAATAAAGAACATTCCATGGACCCTTTTACTTCTTCTACCTACTTTCTAACATTTCTCCTTCACTGTCAACTTTTTGAAAACATTGTCATGTGATGAGGATTCTTGATGATGTGATAGTCCTTCCTCACTACAAGCCCTCAGAGGCACAGTGGACACGGTGCCAGGATTGAAATCAGGAAAGATTGATCTTCCTGAGTTCAAATCTGACCTCAGTCATTTACTTGTTATATGACCCTGGGCAACTCACTTAACCTTGTTTGCCTCAGTTTCCTCATCTGTAAAATGAGCAGGAGAAGGAAATGGCAAAACCCTCCAGTATCTTTGCCAAGAAAACCCCAAATGGGGTCACAAGAATTGGATGTGACTGAACAAATGTTCAGTGGACCTTTCCTTTCTCCTCTGTGTGACCTTCTTCTACCCTTCTACTTCCTACCTGCCTACTAAGTTCGAACTTCTTTTTTTTTTTTTTTGGAGGGTGGGAGGCAGGGCAATTGGGGTTGTCACTTGTCCAAAGTCACACGGCTAATAAGTGTTAAGTGTCTGAGGTCAAATTTGAACTCAGGTTCTCCTGACTCCAGGGCTGGTGCTCTATTCACTGCCCTACCTAGCCACCCCTAAGCTCAAACTTCCTATCTTAGCATTCAGGGCTTTCTCCTTTTCCAGATCCACTTAATGCTATTGCCCTCCTTAGACCGGATTCTTTAGTTAAATTGAGGTTCGTGTCTTCCTCAGTGAGTACCGCAAACTGAGCCCTTGACTAAACTGCTGTTTAATGCGTCTGAATTCCATTCCCTCCTCCTAATCTCCATCTATTGAATTTCAAGGTGCCTCCATGGGGCAGCTTGAAGGGACAGTGGATAGAGTGTTGGATCTGGAGTCAGGAAGCTCCTGAGTTCAAATGTGACCTCAGACACTTCTTAGCTGTTCGACCCTGAGAAAGTCATTTAACTTCTATTTGCCTTAACTGTTAAATGGGAATAATAATTGTTTTTGTGTGTTTGGCCCTGTCCAGTTTGGTGTGGTGGTTCAAGACACAGGCTGGAGAACTGGGTTCCAATCTCAGTTAACCCTGGGCAAATCATTCCTATCTGTAACATGATAATAAGACTTGTAATATCCACCTCGTAGGGTGTTGGGAGAAAAGCACTTTGTAAACCTTAAAACACGTGTTATGTCATTTTGGTTTTGTTTGACTCTCAGTGTCAAAACCTTTTGGGGTTTTCTTGGTAAGGATACTGGAGTATCCATGGAGTATCCATACATGGAGTATGCCATTTCCTTCTCCAACTCATTTTACAGATGAGGAAACTGAGGTAAACAGGGTTAAGTAACTTGCCCAGGGTCACACAGCTAGTAAGACTCTAAGCTTGGATTTGAACTCAGGTCTTTGCGACTCCAGGGCCAGCACTCCATCCCCTGTGCTATCTAACTGCCCTTGAAACACTATATGATTATTATTTTTTCCTGTCTTGGTTATTTGTGCTTGTGTCATATGCCTATACTATATAGTAAAGCATATATATATATATATACATATATATATATATCTTTGATCCAATCTTTGTATTTTCCCAGCATCTGTAGCAGGGTCCTGGACACAGTTAAATGGGTACTTAATAAATGTTTGTTATTGAATTGAGTTGAATAAACAGCTCCTGCTGTCCTGGCTGTATTCCCACCAAAAGGGGACAGAGGGACCAAAGCAGGGGCTAGTCAGTCCCCGAACTCTTCCTGTTTGAGGAGTCGTCTCCTAGAACAGCTTTGAAACCCTTCCCTGCTGCTTCTCCCTCTGCTTCAATGGGAGGCAGAGATCGCTTTAGATCCATAAACACCCCCCTTATTCCTTCATTACTATTCATTTTATTGAAAGTCCCTTCTGCCGGCCTCTGCCTGTCCTGGGAAGCCTTGTATTTCTGTTTACGGGGGTGATGCTCTGAAACTCTGCCAAAGAATGCCCTCTCTCCAAAAGCAGAGGGGAAGGGGAGGCTCAGAGATGGAGGTAATCCTTAGGAAAGGGAATCAGCTTTTATGCAGCATTGACTATGGGCCAGGCACAGGGCTAGGCACATTTACCATTATGATCTAATTTGATTACCCTGAGAGGCAAGTGCTGTTATTATCCACATATTACAGATGAGGAAACTGAGGCAGACGGAGGTTAAGTGACTTTCCTAGGGTTACACAGTTAGGAAGCATCTGAGGCCAGTTTTGAACTCAAATCTTCCTGACTCTGAATCCAACACTCTGTATACTGTACCACCAGTACCACTTTTTAAAATGTAATTAAGCATTTTAATGTAATTTAAAATTGTATTTTAAAATATAATTGCTAAGTTTCTTTTTTATGTTTCCTACATTTCCCAATACATTTCTCTCCTTTCCCTCCCAGTGCACCTAACCTTTGGGGTAAAGTTCAAAATCCTGACATTTGAGGCCCTTAAAAAATCTTGTGACACTGTGTCTTTCTAGCCTTGTTTAAAACTACCCACATCTTCTCCGGCCAAACTGGACAACTGTCTGTCCCTAGAGCACCAGTTGTTTTTTTCAAACATTGTAAACTTAAAAATATATATATATTTTGTTAATTGTACTTCAATATAATTAGTTTCCTTTGTAATCTTGTGTACAAAATATACCTTCAAAACCTTTATTTTGATAAAGGGACCATTGGTTTTATTGCATAGCCAAAGGAATTTATGACACAAAAAATGTTAAGAACCCCTACCTCATAACAAAGACAAAGAAGGGGAAAAAAACAGTATGGCAGAACTAATCAACCAAGACATCGACCACTTCCCGCATTAAAAGCAGCGTTCCAGCCCCATCCACACTCCCAGTAGGGGTGTAAGTACAACAGACTCAGGCAAACTTAAGGGCTTGAACTTCACTATTTTGGTATTGTTGGGTTGTTTCAGTCATCTCTGATTCTTCCTGACCTCATTTGTGATGGCTTGCCATTTCTTTCACCAGCTCATTTTACAGATAAGGAAACTGAGGCAAACGGGGTTAAGTGACTTGGCCAGGGTCACACAGACAGGAAGTGTCTGGGATCAGATCCAAGCTCATAAAGATTAGTCTTCCTGACTCTTGGTCCAGTGCTCTATCCACTGTGCCACCTAGATATCCTCACTGTAGGAAAGGAAAAATTCAGGGTACCTTCTCTTCTACAGGGTGGCATCTGACTTTTTTGTGGGGTACACAGAACTTGGGGGGAAGCACTGGCCTGATTACACTAAGAACAACAGACTTAGGCAGATGGTGTGGGACAGTGTAAAGACCACAAGGTAGACATTTGGGAAACACGCTTCTCGTGCTGACTTTTACAAACTGGGCCTGTGACCATAGGCGAATCACTTTGCCTATCAGGGGTCTCAGTCAAGGCCATGAAAAGCATGCTGGGTTGAGAGTCAAAGGATTTGGGTTCAAATCCTGCCTCTGCCACTTACTCCTTGGATGCCCAAGAGCCCATTCCCTAATCTCTTTTGGTCTTCTATAAAGTTAGACTGGATGACCCCTCAGGTTTCTTTCAGTTGTAAATCCATGAACCTATCATCCCCTCCCGTTCTGACGGTCTGTAAGCTCTCTTTTTATAGTCTTGAGGGTCTCAAAGGAAGCTCTGTCCGATCCCTTGGTCCTGCTCCCCTCCTGGGTTCTTGGTGGTTCTGAGACGCTGGTCTTGGCTTCAAAGGCTGAGGTTTCCTGACCAAGACTGGACTGGGGGGAATTTCCACAGTCAAAAGCCCCAGCACAACAACTGTCTCTCTGCTTGGAAAAACGGACCCTTTAGGAATGTGTAAACAGTATACTCCTCTCCTCTCCACTCCCAACAATTTAGTAGGTCTCCTCCCCCTTAAAGAGTGCTGAATTTGGAATCAGAGGCCCTGGGTCTGAATCCAGGCTCTGGGACTTACTATCTGTGGGACTTTGGGCAAGTCCCTTTGGGCCTCAACGAGGGAACTGGATTAGATGAGTTCTAAGGAGTCCTGCATAGATCCCAATCTAGGGTCCTGCATGAAGCCCAATCTAAGCTGTCGGTCTTCTATCTCATCTTCAGGCATCTCCCCTCATCTACTCACCTTGCACGGGCTGCCAGTCGTGAGGTCGGAGATACAGAGTTGAAAGGAACCCCAACCACCTCACTCGGTAGATGAAGAAACTAGAGGTGCAAAGTGCACAGGGACTTGCCCAAGGTCAGACAGACAGTAAAGCCAATGGGACAGGAGCTGAACACAGATTCTCTGAGTCTTGAGGCTCTGCTTTTTCTACCATATGATGAAGCTGATAAGTGGTCTTCCTTTTACAAATTTTTATTTTTATTTTTTGGAGGCAATTGGGCTCACACATTTAGAGAGTGTTTGAGTTCAGATCTGAACTCAGGTTCTCCTGACTCTAGGGCCCCTGCTCTATCACCTAGCTGTCTTCCTAAAGGGCAGCTTTCTTTCTCTTGCTCAAGTATCACTTTCCATTGCAACAGGATAAAGTGCAAACTCTTTAGCCTGGCATTCAAGGCCCTTGCAATCTGTTGCTGCCTCTCTTTCCCCACATTCCTCAATTCTACTGACAAACCAGGTAAATAATATTATATACACTTTACAGTTGCCTTCGAGTTGCATTTTGCTTTTCCGTTTCGGGATCTTAGCTCAGGACCTCCCCAACACCTGCAATATCTTTTCAGTCCTACCCTAATCCTGCCTGTTGAAATCCTAGATGGCTTCAAATGGTACCTTCACAAACCCCTAGCTGGTGTGTGCTGGTAAATGCTTTACATCTTTGAAAAGGCTCTCTGAAGAGAGAATACATTTTAAAATTCAAATCTGTGTTATTAACATTTTCCTGAGTCTAGGCAATCAACAAAACATTACATTAAGCTTAATAAATAAAATTTAGGTCGACTCTTGGAATCCTGTTTGAGTTGGCTTCCACACGTACCTGGTTTTACCTGATTCTACACACACACACACACACACACACACACACACACACACAGAGTGCTACTTATTTATTAACTCCCTAGTGCAGTTTATCTACCTTCCCACCCCTCCCTCTCACCCCACCCCTTACTAGGCTAAGTTTCCTGAGGGCAAAGACTTCTTGTATATCTGAGAAGTTTCCCCACACCTGGCACAAAGTTCTGTCCATAGTAGGTGCTTGGTGAATATATATATATACATACATATATATATATATATATATATTTTAATAACTGAATGAATCAATTAAGCCTGGAGAAAAAAGAAGACCCAAGAGGTCCACAGTTGGGATGGGAATGGAGTGTGCCCCGGGAACTCTTCGATTGGAAAAAATGAGGATCTTTTTCATTCATCCAATTCAGCTGATGAAAAGCCCCCTCTGCCACCCTACTCCTCATTCCTCCTTCATTATTTTGTAGCAGGAAGAATTTTGAGGATAATCTTGATGCTTACTCATTGGTATCCAGGGACTCAGAGGGAGATGGTGATTCACTGAGGCCAATAAAGGAATGAAGTCTCAGTGAGGGAATTGGGTTTCAGTGAAGGAATGGGAGCTCAGTGAGGGGATAGGGACTGAGTGAGGGGAATGGTGATTCAGGGAGGGCATAAGGGTTCAGTGAGGGAATAGGGGATCAGCAAAGGAATGAGAGTTCAATAAAGGAATAGAGGCTCAGTGAGGGGATGAGGACTTGGTGAGGAGGAAAGATGGTCAGAGAATGGAAGACCACAGAGGAATATGGGGGTTCAGTGAGGAGAATGAAAACAAAAATCATTCCCTGATCCAGATCAGTAATAAGGGGTCTATGAATGGGTAGGAAATGGCACTGCTCATTTCTTAAATTTCCAGAATAGATTCCGTTTTCCCAGACAGAGTTCTTGTGTCTATTTTCCCAAATAGCATAAGGAGGAATAGGGAGGGTCCTGCCTCATCTCTTTCTTTGAATTATAATTGCTTCCAGATCTACAGGATGTACTAAGGACCCTTCTTGGTCTAACATTCTGTGCTCTATGTTCTAATCTTCAGTCTCCCTTCCAGTGCTGAAAGCAACTAGGTAGTATAATGGGTAATGCATTGGGCTTGGAGTAAAGAAGATCTGAGGTTCAAATCCTGCTTCAGGCATTTCCTAGCTGTGTGATGCTGGGCAAGTCATTTAATCTTTCTCAATCTCAGTTTCTCCATCAGTAAAATGATGGGACTGGCCTCAATGGTTTCTGAGGTCTTTTCCAATTTTAAATCTTTGATCATGTGTGTTGTGAAGAAACTTTAAGACCTATCATATTATGGTCTAGTGACCTATCTCTGGTGGAAGAGAGTGAAACTAGCAACTTTGTGTGATTCTGCCTCCTTTAAATCCTATTCACGGGCAAGTAGAGACATCTGCGATGTCCTTGGTCCTCTTTGAAAATAAAGGACAAATCCTCTGCCTCCCTCAATTTACCTGTAGGTAGGAGTTCTATTTTTTTCACATATATAATCAGTTCAAATATACCTTTCTGTAAATTTTTCCTTGTGATGAATATTAGACCAGACTCATCGGGAGCAGAGAAATGAGTTAAGGACAAGGTTTAAAATCTAGATGATATAAAAACAAAAGATATTAATAAGAATATCTAAGAGATGAGGCAAAACCAAGGGGTGATGGAAAGGAAAGGAGCCACGGGAAAAAAGGGAAAATTAGTGAGGGGCAGAATGCCAGTGGAATAAACAGAAGGAAACTGGAAAATTGGGAAGCTCTGAGCAATGAGTGGAGTAGGAGCGGAATGTAGAGGTGTGTGGCTCTGGAAAAGTCAGGGCAGGAGCCCGAACCATGATGGAATTAAAGAACCACGGACAGAAAACTGCTTCCTCAGTTATGCAGGTGACTAGCTTGGGCTGGGGGGAGAAACCAAGGGAAGAGAAATCTGACTTCTCTGAGAACCTGGCAGAAAAGAAATGATGCTGGGAGGCAACTGTACATAGAGGGCTAGACAGAGAGATCCAGAACCCAGGAACATTTTCAGTCCCATCTGTCTCCTGTATTGAGGAGAATGAGGCAGGATTCTGTAGCCATGCTATGGAAATGGTATTGACTTGCCTGCTGGGAAGCGTACCCTAAGATTCCTCACACTTCAGCAATGTATTTGTTGGACTCTGACAAGTGGCTGAAAGGGTTGTGGTCAGTGACTCATTTCTGACAGATCACTGGATGGTGAGTCAGGAGACCCAGATTCAACTCTTGGCTCTGACCCTTATTAATGTGACCCCCATAGTTGAACAACAGATTGTAAGCTCATTAAAGGCATCTGACTCTGATTTTTCTTGTCTTTGTATACCCAGCATCTAGCATGGATGCCTGGCTCATTGCACGTAACTAATAGATGTTTGTGCAAGGTTTAATTAAACTATAGCTACAATTCTCAAATTTTTGGTCTTAGAACCTTTTCACACTCGTAAAAATTTAGGACCTTCAAGAGATTTTGTTTCTGTAGCTTATATCTGTCCATATATACCATATTAGAAAGTAAAGCTGATAAAATTTTGAATTATCAATTTGTTTTAAAATAATAGTAATAAACCTATTACAAATGAATATAAATAACATATTTTATGAAAAATAACTGCTTTTTCGTCAGCAAAAATAATTAGTAAGAAGAGAGGCATCATTATGCACATTTTTGCAAATCTCTTTAATGTCTAGCTTAATAGAAGACAGCTGGATTCTGATATCTGCTTCTGCATTCAATCTGTTGTGATATGTTGTTTTGGTCGAAGTACATGAAAAAACAATCCTGCCTCACACAGATATGTAATTGGATATGCAGTTGTACTTTAGAAGGCAAATAATGTCTTAGTATAATTATGAAAATCGTTTCAACCTTATGGACCCCCAGAAAGGGTCTCAGGGAGTTGAGAAAACACTTTCTAACAGAGCTATCCAAAAGTAGAACAATCTGCCTCCAGAATTAGCGGGTGATCCTCTCTATATTCCTTCAGTCAAAGGCTGGGCGACTGGGTGACTTCTCTGAGATGTCATAGAAGGGATTCCTGTACAGATAGGAGTAGGTCTTTGGTGAGCCCTTTAAGACCCCTGATTCCATCTGAGATTCTTCAGTTCTGGTATGGATGGTCAAAGGAGACAGGAAGTGTTTGGGAACTTCACCTCCTCCCCCACATGTTTTCCCAGCCCGTGTGGGGACCCTTGATCTGCTTAAACTCCTCCATTGCAGCCCATCTCCTGATCCTCCTCTTTTCCCAGGCGTTGAGGCAGACATGCTCCCCCCAGAGATCTTCTTCCACACATTTCCAAGGCTCCCCATCTTACCATTGCTGGCTAATGTCTCTGGAACTCCCCAGCCAGGTTCCTTCTTGGGGTGAGAGTGAGGGGGTGGGCAGGTTAAGGAGGCGTGGGCAGAAAGAGCAGAGCCGGCTGGTCCTTTGGGCTGGCTGGCGGTGGGGAGAAGATGGTTATTTATATGCTTGGCCTCACTCCAGACAGATGTTTCATTTTATTTTGAACTCCCAGAAAATAGGTCATTTCTTTTTTACTTCTCCCCATGGACCAGCTGGGTGCAGAGTGAGGGGGAGAGAAGAAGCAGGAAGGGAGAGAGGCAAACAAGAGGATAAGGTACCGCTGAAGGTCGTTGGGGAGGGGGAGAGGGATGATCCGAATGGGCAAGCCTTCCCCTAAGACATACATTCCCATCCCACTTCAGAGCTAATTGTAGCTGGGAGAGCAAAGGGGGTCTGGGACCCAGGAGATCTGACTTGGGCCACTCTGGTGACCAAGTTACTTCTCTGGAGTGATCTGGAGAAGAAAAATGGAAGGGAGAATGCATAAGAAAAGTGGGAGAAGTTAGTTAGCATAGAGGAAGATGAGTCATAGGAAGACCAAGGGTGGAGTTGAAGTGGGGCAGTCATAGGATCATGGGATTTGGACCTGGAAGGGACATCAGAGATCATTTAGTCCAGGATTCTTAACCTTATTTTTGTGTCATGGACCCTGTTAGCAGTCTAATGGAGCCTTTGGATCTCTTCTCAGGATAATGGCTTTTAAATGCAGAAACTAAACAGATAGGAAGTAAAGAAGGAAACAAAGAGGGAAGTGAGCATTTATTAGGGGCTAAATACTATGTTAAGAGCTTCGTTAATATTATGTCATTTTATCCTCACCACAACCCTGGGAGGTAAGTGCTATTGTCACTCCCATTTTACGGTTGAAGAAACTGAGGTCAACAGAAGTTAAGTGACCTACCTAGGGTCACACAGCTAGTAAGTGTTGGAGGCAGGATTTACTCCAGGCCTGGCATTATTTATTTATTTTTTTCACCATTCAAGTTCACAGATCCCTTGAAATCTATTCAGGGAGTCTGTGGACCCCAGGTTAAGAACCCCAGATTTAGTAAAAAAAAAAAAACCTCCTTATTTTACAGAAATGAACATTGTGTGGATAAGGATCTGGTGGGGGAAGCCTCACCTCTCTGCTCTCCTTCTCCCCTCTCTCTCTTCCCTACATGGAAGCTAAGGTTTTTGCGACTTTCGAGACCTCTGTCCAGGCATTGATGAATACTACAGTCCCATGTGCATTTCCTGCTCCCCCCAAGGATGATCTGGCATGCTGGTCACTTCTTCTACTAGGTCCTTGCTGAGTTACCTCTGCCTTCCTCGGGCCTCATCCCCTCCCACTGGCCTGGAGGCTGCTCTCTGGCCAGTGCCCAGGCTGAAGCTCGAAGCAGAATCTGCCCAAGCACCTGCCCCCAGAATTCCTCAAGTGGCCGCTCTCTTTATGGAATGCTTTGTCCTGAGTGTTGGAGTCACAGAAAGGCGAAACTGCAAAGAGATCATGGAGATTTTCAAGTCCAGCTCCCTTGTTTTATAGAAAGGGAAGCTGAGGCTCAGGAAAGGGAGACATGTCTGACTTAAATTCACAGAGATTTTGCATAGACTCAGTACTTCACAAGCGATAGCTCTCCTGAGCTCCAGCGCCCTCTCCTACCCCCTCCCACCCCAGACAGTGCAGGCTAGTAGAATGAGCCTGGCTCTGGAGCTGGGGTCCTGAGATCAAATACCACTTCTGAGGCTTACTATCTATGTGGGGTGGCCTTGGGCAAGTCTTGAAGCCCATCTCCTGATCCTCCTTCTTTCCCAGTCGTTGAGGCAGACATGCTTCCCCCAGAGATCTTCTTCCACACATTTCCAAGGCTCCCCATCTTACCATTACTGGCTAATGTCTCTGGAACTCCCCAACCAGGTTCCTTCTTGGGATGAGAGCGAGGGGGTGGGCAGGTTAAGAAGGTGTGGGCAGAAAGAGCAGAGCCGGCTGGTCCTTTGGGCTAGAGGGGGGCTAGACTGGATACAGTCTAGGTCTGTACTCCCCAGCTGTCTGTTGGACATCTGTACTTGAGTGGCCCGTAGGCATCTCCATTCCACGTGTCCAAAATGGAACTCATTATCTTTCTCCCTAATCCCATCCTTATTCAATCCTCTAGTTCCATCCAGGGTCCACCCTTACCAAGCCTGGGAGTAATAATCTTCAACTCTTCCCCTCTCCAGCACTGTTAATAAATGCATGGTGCTTGATTGTTTCCTCCTCTCCTTACTCCACAACCAAACAGTTGCCAATTTTTGTCAATTCTATGTTGCTCACATTCTCTCCCACTCATATGGCCGCCATCTTAGTTCAGGCTGTTTTTAACTTTTTGCCTAGACTACCGTCATCCTTTCCTAATTAGTGTGTTAGCATCCAGTTTCTAGTTACCCAGCTACCCAGTCAATATTCCTAAAACACAGATCTAACCATGCCATTCCCCTAGTCTAGAAGTTTCAACGGCTGCCTATTGTCTCTGGAAATGGGAAGCTAGGTGATATTGAGTCTGGAATCAGGAAGACACCTCTTCCTGAGCTTAAACCTGGCCCCGGATACTTCCCAGCTATGTGGCTCTGTCTTCCTGTTTCCTCATCTATACAATGAGCTGGAGAAGGAAATGGAAAGCCACTCCAGTATCTTTGCCAAGAAAACCCCAAGTGAAGAGTTGAACATGACTGAACAGCACCAATTACCTCTAGACTAAAATGCAATATTTTTCTTTGGCTTTAACCTATATTTCTAGATTGGAGCCTTCTCCCTTCTCATCTTAGCCTCTTGAAAACTCTAGCTGTCTTCCAGGCTCAGATCAAGGACCAGCTGCTTCATTAGGTCTTTTCCACTCCCTCCAATTGTTGGTGCTTCCTCCAATCACCTTGTATTTACCCAAGGATGTGTGTGTTGCTCCTCCTTCCCTCTAGTCTAAATAGAATGTAATCTCCTTGAAGGCAGGGACTTAAACAGGTTTGGCTTTGCATCTCCAGAGCTGAGCACATAGCAAATTCTTAATAAATGCTTTCTGAGTTAAACACACTGTGCTTTACAGACTACAAAGTTTTCTCACATACATTCTTTCATGTGTTCCTCCCCAATGAGGTGGGCTGCTTCACAGAATCACAGTCTCTAAGTGGTGAGGGGAGGACACATTATTCCTCTGGGGCCGTTGGACTCGATAGGTTCTGATATTCTTTTCAGCTCTACATCTTTCAGTCTTTGGCGAACCTTTCACTTGAATAATAACATCCCAGTCACCATTTCTGACAAAAGGCTGCCCAGCCTTCTAGACCTTCAGGGACAGATAACTCACTACCTCCAGTTGCAATTTGCTTTTTTTCATCACTAGGATTATTAGGAAGGTTTTCCTCTGATCAAGGTTCAAATCTACATCTCCCTGACTCTTACCCATTGCTCTTAGTTCTGTCCTCTGAGGCCAAGGGAAAACAAATCTTATATGTCTTCCATGTACTTGACTTAATGACAACTACCATAGCCCTCATAGGTTTTTCCAGGCCATATTTCAAGTCCCATCACTATACAGGTTACCCTGCTCGGACCTGGCTCTAACATGTCAATGACCTTCCTAAAACATGGCAGCTAGAGCCAAACAGTCCTCCATGTAGGAACTGAAGAGTGAAGGGGACAGAAAAATATAGCCTCTGTGAACTGGGGACATTATGCTTCTATCAGTAAGTCTAATTAAATGAGCTTTTTAGGGGACGGGTGGTACCACCAGGACACACTATTGTCTCTTGTGAAGCAGAAGCTCCCCTAACCTCCTCAGGTTTGTTTTTGACATGAGTGCTTATCATTAGATGTCTTCCTAATCCTCTGTATCTGTGCAATTGATTTTTGATCCCAAGAGTAGGACTTTGTTTTTGAGCCCCTAAGTGTGGGACTGAACATTTATTCCTATAAAATGTCATCTCAGATTTGGCCCTTGGCTCTAATTTGTTGAGCTGAATGAATGAATGAATGAATGAAAAGCATGTATTACATCCTGACTTTGTGACAGGCACTGTGCTAAGTGCTGGGGCTATACATATTTTAAGAAAGTCCTCAGGGAGTTTATATTTTAATAGGAGAAGATGTCACATGTTGGGGAAAAGTCATAAGGGAAAGGAGTTTTGTTCTGAGGAGACTGAAGGGGGTGGTTAGTCAGTCAGACATGAAGTCCCTACTTTGTGTCAGGTACTATGTTCCTTCCTTAAAGAGAGCTTATAATTTAATGACAGACAGGATAGATAGACGGTGAGGTAGGATGTGGAACTGAAGCATGGTCTGGTGTCTAGGGCCAGCCAATTGACAGAGTGGGCTAGTCTGCACACACCAAACAACTGGGTTACACCCTAGGACAGGAGGTCCAGAGAAAAGTGCATTAATTTCCCCAGGGGCTAGAAGTCTGAGGTACGGAAGATGTGGACCCATAAGAACAGGCCAGAGGCAGGTGACAAATAATGTGATGGCCTGGGTGGATGACTGGAAGATGGAAGCAGTGTATGTTAATTGTATTACCCAACATGTTAGCTAGCTCTCCAAAATGCTGGTCCTCTGGAATTTTGATAAGCCTCTCAAAAAATCATCAATAGAAATATCAAATAGAACTCAACCAATCAGTGGGCAGCTAGGTGGCACAGTGGATAGACTGCTCCTAGAGTCAGGAGGACTCCTCTTCCCGAGTTCAAATCTGGCCTCAGACACTTACTAGCTGTGTGACCCTGGGAAAGTCACTTTAATCCTGTTTGCCTCAGTTTCCTCATCTGTAAAAGAGATGAAGAGGGAAATGACAAATCACTTTGCCAAGTGAGATCCCAAGTAGGATCATGAACAGTTGGACACAACTGAACAACTAATCATATCTCCCTGGGTCACTTCACTAAAGGTCACTCTAATGTTAGTGGAATTTTTAATTGGTCCCATCATTCTGGAAAGTGATTTGGGACTATGCCCAAGAAATCATTAAACTGGCATTGGGGAGGTAGGGTTGGATTTGATAGCTTTTTGGCCCAATGATACCACTACTACCCTTAGTAAGAGGAAAAGGATTTCGATGTGCAAAAATATTTGTAAAAGTCCTTTTGGCAATAGCAAATAATTGGACACTAGGGGGATACCCATCAGTTAGGGAAAGGCTGAATAAATTCTGGGACATCTAGTTTATTTTCAATAAACATTTATTAGTATATAAGAGGCTCTGTGCCATAGTGATTCTGGGGACGGCAGGAGATATACAAACCGTATGGTTCTATAAGCCTCTCCTCATCCAACCAAGCTCATGTGTGGTTTCCAAGTTAACAGAGGGAATGTAACTAATCTGACAAATAACTAATCCAAAGGCAAAGGAGATCAATAGAAAGGAAAGTTTCAGGCACATTGCTAGTAAAAAGATAAGAACCTGAAGTTACTTCTTCATCTGATTTCTCTATCTGTATAATGAAGAGGGTGGCCTCATTGACCCCTGAAGTCCCTCCCAGCTCTCTCTGATCCTATGAAAGATAAGACTGAAATGGTCCCTAGGTTGAGAAACGTACATCCTGTTCAGGGAGTGGCCTGGTCAGTGTGGTAGCCAGCAGGAGAATGAAAGGTGGCTTGTAGAAGGATGCACTTGGAGGCAAGAAGACCAATTTAGATGCTACATAGATTCATAGGAGAGAAGAGATGGAGGCTCAAATTAGGGTAGGCATTTCCCCAGGTGGAAAGAAGAGGGGCATGAGAGATGCCCGGGTAGGATCAATAGGGCTTAGCAGTTATTGGATGTGAAGGGTGAGGGACGGGGAAGATGCACAGAAGGCGAAGAGTTTTCAGGCTTCAGTGGTGCCTGAAAGGGGTGTGCCGACCTCAGCCAAAATAGGGAAGCTGAGTGAAAGGGAAGTTTTTGAGGGGAAGATGAAGAATGAGTTCATCTGGGCCATGTTGAGTTCGGGGTGCTCATAGAGTATCCTGGTGGGAACGCAGGACTGGAGCTCAGGGGAGAGGTTGGCAGGATACAGATTTGGTCTAGAAGCATTGGTCTAGAGGTGATAATTGAAGCCAGCAAGGGGAAAAGTATGGATGCCTATGAGAGTGTGGATTTCTCCGTGGGTGTATACATCTGTGTTTATGCACTTACATGATTTATGTGTGTCTATTTGGTATGTGTGTGAGTTTCTGTAGTGTTGTGTGCATGTACAGGAATGTGTGCCTATGACCGCATGTGTACCTATGCGTGAGTATCACATATGCCTGTCTGATGTGCATAAGTCACAGGATGTGTTGTGTGTGTATTTTGTGTGTGTGCGTGTGTGTGCGTGCGCGCACGTGGTGTGAGGAGCTGCACACCAGCCCAGATGCTTGGTGCAGGCACTGAGCCAGTGATCTGGCCCCTGAGGCGTGACTATGTCGTGGGATCCCTGGGACCTCAAAGAAGGGATGTTGCAAGGGAGGATGTGGGCCAAGATGGCTTAGATTTATTTAGATTAAAACGGTGGGAAAGGAGCAGAGGCGGAGAGTTGGGGGGGGGGGAGTAAAGGGGGAAGAAGGGGGACAGAAAAAGGAAGTAAGGATCCTGGGAACTGTTGAGGAGGCTGGACCTCCCTCCCTGGGCTCCTCCCAAAGTTTCCTGCTTACCTGGGTTGGCTGTCTCCCTCTGCCTCTGGGCTAGGGAGTCCAACTCTTCCTGATGGATCATGGAGGTCATCTTAGATTGATCATGGTTTCTTAGTCCCAGGCATTATAGATTTTAGGATTTGGAGCTAGCAGAGACCTCAAAGATTATCAAGCATGACCAGAGAAGTAAATTGGCTTATCCAAAAATCACTCAAGTAGTGATGAGCAGAACCAAGATTCAAGTCCACGCCCAAATTCAGTGCTCTTTCTCTTCAATCATAAGGCCTCCTCTAAGAGCAAGAGGAGTAGAACTAATAGAATGGACTATTTGAGATCTTTTCTGTAATTGTTCTTGAAGTTGCTTGCATTTGAGCTCCTATCCCTTATGCTTCATGGAGCACCATTTCTAGAAGAGACCCTGCTACCCATATTTTGGGGAGACCATAGGTATAGGCTATAGCTTAGCTTTGTTTTAGAGATTTCCCTGGAGTTCTCCTAATCAGAGAAAGAGAGCAACCCCATCCTTCTCTTTGCAGTCAGAAACACTGAGTGGGCTCTCCCCCACCTCCAAGATGAATCTGAGTTCATGTGAACCTTGGGCTAGAATATGTTACATACATTATCCCATTTGAACCTTATTACAAGCCTGCAAAGAAGGAACTTCAACTATTATCATATCCACTTTCCAAATAAGGAAATTAAAACCCAGCTAGGCTAAGTGACTGGTCGTACAGCTAGCCATTATCAGAGGCAGGATTCAAACTTAAGTCTTTCTTACTCCATCATGCCACATATACAGGGTAAGTGATCTTGTTTCTCCCATTTTAACGATGAGCAAACAGGCTCTTGTACACTCTTGTACCTGGGCAAACATAGCTGAGAAGTGTCAGGGACGGGATTCTGGCTCTTCAGCCAGCGCTCTCTCCACCACCCACTCTTCTAAAGCCATCTCTGAAGAGATAGTTCACATCGGTTTCTACTTGTTCTGGAAAAACACCTCCCCTGCCCCAGTCCCCTTCCCTATCACTCCTTTCAGAACTTGATTCTCAAGACATCCTTTGCCCTAGTAACAATGAAAAGTTCCTAGCCACGGGACAAACCTCAATCCTCACATAAGCCTACTGAGCCTGCCTGAGTAGTCAGACCTTCAACTTTGCCATGCTCAGGGCAGAATCGTGATCTGCTGGAAACCGAAGGGAGGGGGGATTCACAGATGCCAGGATCTTTATGAGCTTTCCGGCTCCTGGGCCCTTGAGGTCCAACACAGCTGCTCATTGGAGCCCCACAGTTTGGGGAATTCCAGAGTACAAAAAAATTCACAGAGTGAGGCAGAGGGGACCTCAAAGGAAATCTAGTTCAGCTCAAACCTAAGACAGAATCCCCTCTCAAACACCCCCAACAAATGGTAGTCTAGCCTTTGCTCAAATACCTCCCTACCACTTTAGGACAGCTGTCAACGTTACAGAGACAATTTCAGAGGCCAGAGAGAGGTAGTAGTAACTGCAAGCATTTCTGCTGCACAGAAGCAGAAGCCCTAGCTCACTGTTTGACCTTAGATATGTCCTTCCTTCACCATCCTAGGCCTCAGTTTCATGAAGGGATGGATTAGATCATCTCTAAAGACTTTTCCATCTCTGACATTAGAGGATCCAGTAGAGCAGCCCTATCTTCAAGCGTCTCCTAGGAAGGGTCCAACTGAAGCATGTTCACCAAGGATAACTTGGATTCAATCCCCTCCAATTCCTGGGCCTGTCTAATGGTCAGAACATACTGGAGGGTCCAAGGTCCATGACCCTGGAGGGCTCAATCCCCAAGGCCCAGGTTTCTGCAGCCAAGAAAGTGTCTTTCAATGGCCAACCCCAGCCAGGGCCTGGCTCAGAGCCTGAGTGACCGCCTGTCTCCAGCTCTGGCCAAATTCCTGCTTTAGAATAATAAACAGTGCAGCTCTGGAGAGACGCACAAAAACCCCCATCCCCCCAGGCTGCTAATGGTTTCCCTTGGCCAGGCCCCCTGGCAGGGATATAGGAGGAGGAGAGAGAGAGAGGGCACCACAGGGCAGATCAGCCTCCCTGGGGCTGGGGGGAGGGGAGTCGCTGGGGAGTATGGTACAGAATGGAGAGCAGAACTCAAAGGAGAGGCTTTCTGCTTTCTCTGCCCTATAATTTGCCTTTAATCTAGGAAGAGCCTACTCACAATTTGCTATTCACATAGCCTTGGGCAAGTCACAACCTCTCCAAGCCTCAGTTTCCCCAAATGCAAAAACTGAGCAGCAGGAGTTAGACCAGGTTGTCTCCAAAGTCCTTTAACAGCTCCAAATTCTCTGGTGGCTTCCAGCTGGAAAAGACTTGGATTCTTATCCAGAATGTGTCCAGACAGGAGTGGGGAGGGAGATAGTCATTGTAGATAGCAGGGGCTGGGGCAGACAGAAAAGGCTGACTTTAGAAGGCATTAGGTCAGGGCTTGGCTGCCTCTTGTGATCCTGCCTCTCCTGTGGCCCTCTCTGTCCTCTCTCTCTCTATCGCTCTGACACTTTTTTTTGATGGTTCCTCCCCTGCTGTTCTATACTTCAGCTTTCCCAGACAATGAAACCATTAGAATCATGGGGTTAGGCTTATCCCTGGCTAAGCCTCTCCCCAACACTGATGGGCAAATCAGTGCTTGCTCCCCCAGGAACGGAAAAATGGAGGCATGTGCACATTTGCAAACCATCTCTATGATGTGCTCAACACAGTGGATGCCCAGGTTAAGACCCTTCTCTGTACATAGCCCTGAATCATGCCAAGCTGGAGTGGCCATGGGGGTGGGGTTCTAGGAGGTAGTAAGAGCTCCCCAGAGTTGGTGGAAGGCACAGATTTGATACCCTGTCCTCTTTCCTCTCCCCAGAGAAAAACACCCCCTTTAACCCTGAAGGGAGTTTAGATCTAACCCATTTCACCATCTCTTACTACCTTTTGTCCATTCCCATTGTATTGACCTTCCAAAGACTCAACCTGTTGCCTGACTGTAGGAAATCTATGCCCTAGCACCCAGGCCTCTGGCACACCTGGGTTTTATACCATCTCCTCCTGTACTATCTCCAAAGTTCTATTCTCTTCTAGCTCCCTTACTTGTGGTTTATGCTCACTTCTCACTCTTTGATTTATTCACTATAAAATGGAGTGATCAGTCCTTAGTTTTCAAGATGTATGGGGGAAAGCAAAAATTGCATTTGAGAGAGCAAAGGGCCTATGATCCAGTGCAAGGTTGGTTTCCATGACCTCAGGTTCAGGAGAGATTCCTCTTTGTGCAGCTGTCGGCCCCAAACTGCTCTGGTTCTCTCATGGGCAGTGAATCACTTGCCCACGGTTGAGACCGTCACTGTTAGAACATAATACATACATTACTGCAGGGTGAGGAATCCTTGGATCCTCTCTTTTTATTTAGGCAGGCCAGTTCTAGTTACACAGTCTAACTAACATTGAACCTCATCCAGTTTAGAAGAGGAGTCTGATTTGGGATTGCCTTAATTCTGGATTCTCTCTGTCCAGCTATCTAAAATCCCCTCGTTTTCTGCTTGACTCTCAGAAAAGTCTAGTTTCTTTCCCCAGTTTCACCTAGCCCAAGTTAGAGGAGTGATTTCTCTCAGCTACCCTAGTCACCTAGAATATAAGGTCTCATCAGTCTGGTCTCTCTAGATCTCATCTTGAATTCAGGTGCCAGAGGGATTCCTGACCCTCCAAGGGATGATGCCCTGTTCATCTCTTCTTGGGTTTCTATTCTCTCTGGACATCCAGATTGGCTTCCACCTGCTTCCAGCACAAAAAGGTTTCACTCACATTTCCTGACTCATCCATTCTTTTTTTTACTTTCCCCAAATGTCTCAGCCTAAAGGTTTTAACTTCCCCACCAAGCATCCTTAACTTGCTTACAAACATCATCTCCATGGACCATAAGTAAGAAAAACCATATAGAATACAAGTATGACAAGACATATATTTAAGTTGGGGTTTGGGACAGAAGCTCTCATCAAACAGCTGAGGGCAGCCTCTGATGAAATGGACTTAAGTTAAAAAAAGAATTGGAACCAAGGAATCATAGACTGATTGGACCGAAAGTGACCTGGAGAAGTCATCTTGTCTCTCCCCCTGACATTGGTCCCATTTTCTAGATAGCTGAGGAGGACTTCCTGTCAGTCAACAATCAATCAACTAGTGTTTCTGAAGTGTTTCCTGTGTATCAGGCACTGTGCCAAGTTCTGAAGATGCAAACAAAGGACAGTCCCTGTCCTCAAAGTGTTTACATTCTAATGGGGTCCAGCATATGGTAAGCACTTAATGAAAGTTTATTAGATTGAATCTATAGATGCCTTCATCTGGAACTAGAGGGAGGCAGCTAGCTACGTGGGAGTAGGGCGGGTGCAGAAAGGAGGAAAAGGGATGCAATGAGGCACACTTTTTCCAAGTACACATTTTCTAAATGCCAGAAAATCCTGCTTTCTAGAGCTGCTGTTTATTTTGTGATGAGGCAAGTAGACTGTGTGACAGTGAAGGGGGAATGTCTCCGGAATGCAGTACTAGGCAGGGGCAAGGTTTTTATGCCTTGGTGAGATAATTAGCTCTGGCCTCTCCCACACTGAACCATCCACTGCCAGATTCACCTTCTCCCAACGCAAAATGATCCACTACTCAAAACCTTTCATGGCTCTCCTTCCATTGCCCAGAAGCATAAGCTCAAACTCTGTAGGTATTCATGGCCCCCTACAATATAGCCTCATTAGGCTCAGTTTGGTCAAAGGGTAAGGCTCATCCCATTGTCCTTACAGTGTGCTTGTGCACCCTTAACTTCATGCCTCCCTCTCTTCAGAATGCACTTTCTCCCTTCTCTCCTATGACATAATTTTGTTGCTGTTCAGTGGTTTCAATTGTGTTCAGCTCTTTGTGGCCTCCTTTGGGGTTTTCTTGGCAAAGACACTGGAGCAGTTTGCCATTTTCTTCTCCAGTTCATTTTACAGATGAGGAAACTGAGGTAAATAGGGTTAAGTGACTTGTTCAGGGTCACACAGCTACTAAGTGTTTGAGGTTGGATAGTAAGTCCTATACCAACTTCATCATGTGTTCAAAGCAAGAAGGGTCTTAGTAAGGACTGCATCATAGGATCATAGATTTAGGGCTAGAAGGGACCTCAGAGCCCCCTCATTTTACAGATGAGGAAACTGAGGCACAGAGAGCTCCAATGCCTCATTTACACATCAGTTGTGGGAAACAAATGCAGGTATCCAGACTCTAAACCTAATGAACTTTCTAAGGCCCCTCCCAACATTAACATTCTTCATTTCTAAGATTCCCTTCCCCAATTGTCCCCACTGGTGATGGGTGATGGATTAACACCTTTTCTGATTTTCATGACTACGCATACCTAGAATTCTTCAAGAAGCTTGGTCTGTACTACCTTTGGGCATCCTGTCTCTTCTCTCATGCTCACTTTGCCTCTTTTTCTAGACTCTGGAAGGCAGGGAGCTTTTCTCATCTTTGTTACCCCATCATTCTCTACCCCCTGTGTCCTATACACAGTAAGTGAACTTTGTAAACAATGAGCAAAAGAAAAAAAGCCTTCATGAAGATCTAAGCCAAGAAGTCAGTTAACAAACATTTCCTCTAAGTGCTTACTCTCCAGTCACTGTACTAAGTGCTGGGCATACAAAGAAAGAGAAAAACATTGTGTTTTGATGAGGGAGAGGATTCTAGCATTCACTTAAATCCTAGCACTGACTGGACAGCAAAGTGCCCGATCCCACTCCCATTACTTGACCTGCCTCTCTTCATTCCAGCCTCCTCCCTGCCCCATCCCTCATCTTAGACCCCAAGCTGACCCCTGCTTTCCTCCCCTTTCTGATATCTCCTTCTACCCTCCCCACTGAATCTTTAGCTTTTATGGGGAAAACCCAAGCGACCAAAAATTCACTTGGTAACAGTGAGGAATGTTTGTGAGATTGGGGGCATTTGGGAGGGGAGGAAGAGCTATGGCCAAACTCTCTGTGGGGGGCTTGTGGGGCCTCCTAGGAAAGGGACTATGCTTTTCCTCCACCAGTCCCTCTGTGCCTGGGCTTCCTGGTCCTTGCTGTGGCCTGGAGGTAGGAACAACCCCTGCCCCCCATCGAATTCCAATGGTCAGAATTCTCCCTTCTGTTTTCTTTTCCCGCCCACCCTCATTTCCTGTTGTGCTTTCTCCCCCTCCTCGTGGGAGCTCTTTGGACACTGGTTTAGCTCTACACTGCCCCCCCCCCCTTTTCCTCTCCAGAGTGGAGCTTTTATATCTTTTTTCCAAATAGCCTGGACTGGGAATTGTGCTCAGTAGAGTTAGTGAGTAGTGACCTACTCTGGTAGGAGCTGAGAGATGGTGGAGGGGCAGGGCCTCAGACAGAAAGGCTTCAGAGAAGGGCATGAGGCCTATTGATTGGTGGTGGATAGTGGGTAGTAGTGATGGGATGGGTGAAGAGGCCAACTGGTGATCTCCCCCATCTGGGCTTACTGAGCTGACCCAGCTGGGGCAGAGGGGAGATGGTGAGGGAGGAGGAAAGAGGATTCCTTCTCAAAGTCTGGTGGTAATGGAAAACATGGAAGATGGGTAATTGGGGCAGCCCAACCTTATGAAGTGTCATGACCCTATGGGATTTTTTCCTACAATTCTGATTTCAAGTAAAAAAAGCACTTTTAATGAGGTTTTGGTGAAGGAGTCTCCTTTATCAGACCATGTGTCTCTGCTTTACATTCAAGAAATATGGTCACCCTATCTCCAAGAGAGGCCTGTCTAGGATTGCAAGTTGTAGAGAGACCCAGGGATTCTCCCCTTTCCTTCTTTCTCATGCTCTTTCCTTTTCAGTAGAGTCTGGACCACAGTTCTTATCTGTCCCCCAGAGACTACGCAGCCCATGCCCCATGGCTGCCCTGCTTTTTCTCTTCCCACCTCCTCTTTTTTCTCTTCCCCTCCTTCACTCTCTCCTTTTTTCTCGTCCTTACTCACCTTCCCTTTTTGCTCTTTCCACCTTTCCCCATTTCCCTCATCTTTCCCCCTGCCCTGTTTCTTCCCCTTTTCTCTTGGCTACTTCCTGTGCTGGCCCTGATCCAGGTTTGTTTGACAGGACAGAAAGGCAGGGAGAGGCCCCAGCTGGGTCCCAGTGTGAGAGCCAGTGCTGCTTCCAGATCTGAAGATGCTTCCTGTCTTCTCAGGTAAGTGTGTGTGTATGTGTGTGTGTGTGTGTGTGTGTGTGTGTGTGTGTGTGTGTGTGTGTGTGGTGTATGTGAGGGGTACTGGAAGGAGAGTTGGGATGGAGAGAGAGAAACAATATGATGCTTTATTAGATCAGAAGTGCTATAGGAAAGGTAGGAGTGCAAGCCAGAGGATAGTATACAGGAAGCTCAGTTTCCCTACCATGTTTCCAAAGTGACTTCAAGCCTCATTTCCCCATCTCTAAAATGAGTCATCTGTAGGAATTCATTCCATCTTGGCTTTTCAGTAGCCTGATATTGCCCAATGCAAGAAATCCAGAGACTTCTATTATCCATCCATGGCCAGACCGCTCATCGAGTGCCCTCCTGTCTCATTGTCCTTCCACCCTTTCCCACATGACTTTTGTGCCTTCCTCTGTACCCTCACACTTAACGTTTCTCTGATTTGGAATGCCCTCTCTCTTCTGTCCACCAGGCCACCATCTTCGTATCCTTCAAACTCACCTTTTCTGTGTCTCACTTCACCCGGTTCTTACCCCTTCAGGTACTCTAATCTGTCAGACCTATCATTGATCTGTCTCTCCCGGCCATATCAACACATTTCCAGATGTTTCAGTCTAGGGTTCTCTAGTTCATTTCATGTAAGTGGGGCCTGGCCTATCAAACCTCGTTTAAAGGCCATCAATAGTTTCTTCACTGTCCCTTATTACCATGCCTAAGACAGGCTCCTGTATGAAATGGACTCTAGACTGATGGATCAGCTGATAAAAGTACCAATCAAGTAACCAACTGATCAGATTAATTTCTTAATTCCTTCATTCACCAAACAACCACTTATTCATTAAATTATCTACCCAGTACGGAGAACATTGCATTGGTATTCTGGGGGAAAGATGAATAAAACATAGGGGTGGGCAGGAAAGTGGCATGTGTTTTTTGTGACCATTGTAAGACCTTCAGGTAGTTAGTGTAAATTGTGCTGCTAACATACTGACCCTTCTCATCCCTGTCTCAGTTTCCCAAAAGGCCCAAACTCCTCCCCTGCCCCAGAGTAGTTCTGGAATCTAGTCCATAGGCTCTGGCCCGAGCCTAGGCGGCAGGGCAGAAGGACAGGAAATGACCTAGGAAGCAATGCAGGAAGCCAGAAGCCTGGAGATTGTTTCCTGGGGATTTCCCACTGCTGCTCCTTGGCTCTTGACTGGCTTCGTTGCTGGAAACTGCGGAGCTGGGGCCTGGGCCGATGGGGAGCCTTGGGGGCTGAGATTTGGGAGAAAATGAGGGGGACTAAAATGAGGGGGACTGGGGCAGGCCTGGGACTGCCAGAGTGACCTGAACTGGTCTTCCCAACCCACTCCCCAGTGTGAGGAGACTGGGAGACCAGCAGAAGGTGAGGCAATTGCTATTCTGAATGAAGACATTGTATCTAGACAGGGATAGTGGAAGGACCTGAGTACTAATAGGAGTAACAGGCTCAAAGGATTTATCAACTAGAAAGGCCCTTAAAAAGCCATCTCGTTTAACCCTCCCATTTTATAAGTGAGAAAAACTGAGCCCAAGAGAGATTAAGTGACCTGCCAAAACTTCCACTAGCAAGGCCGAGTTTCAAACCTAGCTCCTCTGACTTCCTTCTTCCCTCTATGCCACGTTGCAATAGGACAGGCTCTGTATGGGGCATCTCAGACTTTCTCCCTTGCCTTCCTCTTTATTCTCCCTTCTGTCTCTCTCTTTTTTTTTTACAAGCTTGGCTGTGGCTGTTACTGTTGCCTGAGGCCGAGGCCCTGGAGATAACCCCCCATGGCTCCGAGTTCGTCCTCAACGTCTCCAGCACTTTTGTCCTGACTTGCACAGGGGATGCCCCAGTGGCCTGGGAAAAGACTCCCCAGCAGACCCTGCCACCTGTACTTGAGGCCCAGGATGGCACCTTCTCCAGCATCTTGACCCTCCCCAACGTTACTGGCTTTGACACAGGAGAGTACATATGTTCCTACAATGGCTCCCAAGGCCTGGAGTTTGGTGGGCAGAAGCGGGTCTACATCTTTGTGCCAGGTGAGTGAAGGCTCTGGGATCCAGTAGTCAAGGTCCCTGCCTGTGCCCTGCTGTGACATACCAGGCCCCTGGGCTTTGCTGCCACCACCCAAGGGATAGTATGATCATTACTTCTATTACTGTGAGTTCCTTCTTCTCCTCCTTTGGGACAAGTGTTCAGAAGGAAAAGGTCTGAACACAATTCACTATCCTATTATTCATATAGATTTAATGGTCTTTGGACTGTTATGAAAGTAGATTAAAAAAAAGACTGCATTTTGTGACTGAATAAGTGTCTTGGGATTTGAGCTCATCTTCTTTGGATTCACCTAATGCACCTCGGGACAGCCCCAGTGACAATCAGATGACAGAGGCAACACGTGTCTCTCCATCCTTTTCACATACGGTTTTTATTTCTTCTCCTAAGTCTTGCAACTTTTCATTCCATATAATTTGACAGTTTTGAGCATTCAGGCAACAGCCGTTCAAAATGTTGTTTTTAATTTTTATGCCTCGGTATAATACCTGGAGAATTGTGGGGAAATGTTCTGTCTGCTCCAACACAGTTTATCTGTTGAATCTTCAAGGTTATTTGGAGTTTTACTTGTTCATTATTCCTCATTCTCATCCTTTTTTTGGTGGGATCCATGTAGAGATGGCTTACTGTTAAGCACAGTGGGTTTAATATGTTTGTTAAATTGCATTGTTGAAGTATCATCATTAAGAACAAACCTATACTGAAAAACCTTTACCTACTCAGCGTAGGGTCCTTTGTGAGGAATTGTGGGTGATACAATGAGGCGTAAGACCCAGTCCCTGCCCACACAAGGCTGACAATCTAGCTGGTGAGCTGAATAAAAAGGGAGCGATCGATCGATCGTACCATGTGATGTGCTGAAGGTCGGTCATAATGATGACTTTTTAGAGAGTTTTTTGGTTTACCAGGTGCTTTGTACACAACATTTCATTTGAGCCTCACAATAGCCATGTGAAGTAACTAGCACAAGATACAATAATCTTCCCACTTTATAGATAAGGGACCTGAGACGTAGATAGTAAGGGACATTTCAAATCCCAAATCCCTTGCTGCTTCTCACCCCCTTCCAAACACTACGTGTATAACATCTCATAGTGGAATGGGAGGTGGTGAGCTCCCTCTCACTTGGGGGATGTTGTAGAGAGAATTTCTGTTCAATTAGGGGTTGGGCTGGATGACTTCTGCAGTTCCTTTCAACTTTGTGATTCTTCTCTAAGGAGAAGTCACCAGAGGTTGTGATCCTCCTAGAGAATGTAAGAAGAGCTAGCCCCTGAAGAAAGAGGAGACTCTGAGACAACTGTACCCCTGATTCAAGAGCCCTGATTTGGGAGTCAGGAAACCTATGTTCTAGTGCAATTCTGCCACCCAGTTATTGTGAAGATTTGTTTTCTTTTTTTTTGGAGGCAATCAGGGTTAAGTGACTTACCCAGGGTCACACATCCAGTAAGTGTCTGAGGCCAGATTTGAACTCCTGACCCCAGGGCTGGTGCTGTATCCACCGTGCCACTTAGCTGCCCTGATTTATTTTGTTTTATTTATTATTTATTCCCTCTCTAACACATTTATTTATTCATTTATTCCCTCTTTAATACATACTGGACATTCTGTTTGATTAATCTTCCTAAGATATACCTCTGATCATGTTGTTTCTTTGTTTAAAACCCTTCACTGGTTCCCCATTGTCTATAGAATCACTTCCAGACCTAGAATACGAGGCCCTCCTCCATCTGGTTGCCATCCTATATTGACAGTGCTATACCTTACTAACCTTTCTTTTAATGCTTCGGCAAGGCAGGAGTACCAGTTTGGGGCTCAGGTGGGAAGGGATTCCCCAGCAGAGAAGCCAGTATTCCTGGGACACAAGACAGTGTGGCTCTGCCTCCTTGTCCCCTCTTAGAACCTCACCGTTCTTTCTGTAGACTCCTCTGTGGACTTCCTCCCTGTGGATCCTGAAGAGTTGTTCATCTTCTTCACGGGAGACAGTGAGACAACAATTCCATGTCGAGTGACCGACCCAAAGCTGGTGGTGACACTGCATGAGAAGAAGGTGGACGTATCACTGCCTGTTCCCTATGACCACCAGCGTGGCTTCACTGGCCCCTTCGAGGACAAGACCTACATCTGTAAAACCGTCATTGATGACAGGGAGGTAGACTCTGAAGCCTATTATGTCTATCGAATCCAAGGTGAGGACCTTACCCTGCTGGGCCAACTTCCCTCGAACCTCGTTTCCCCTCAATAAATCAGCATGCACCTTCTATGGACAAGACACTGTTAGGATTGTTGGTGTTCAGTAGTTCTTCAGTCTTCATGACCCTATTTGGGGTTTTCTTGGCAAAGATACTCCAGTAGTTTGCCATTTCTTTCTCCAATCCATTTTACAAATGAAGAAACTGAGGCAAACAGGAGTAAGTGACTTGCCCAGGGTCACACAGCTAGGAAGTATCTGAGGCTGGGTTTGAATTTAGAAAGATGAGTCTTCTTGACTCCAGGTAGAGGCATTGTATCCACTTCACCACCTAGCTGCCCATCACTTTGCTAGGTACTGGACATTCAAAGATAAAAAATGAAACAGTCCCTGCCATCAAGACAGTCATAGTCTATTGGAACTAACCAATTGGTGCACACACACATTCATACACACACACACACACAAACACACACACACACACAAAATATAGGTGATTTGATGAGGAAGCACTATTAGCTGTGAATAAGAAAGACCTTATGGGAACTAGTGCTTAAGTTAACCCTTGAAGCTAAAAGAGTTTCTAAAGGTTAGAGGTGAAGACGGGGGGAATTCTAGGCACAGAAAGCAGCCTGTACAAAGACATGGTGTTAGGAGATAGAGTTGTCGTATGAAGAAAGGCAAGGGGTCTTGTTTGCTTAGCCCTGTAAAGCCCATCCCCAATTAAGCGATATTATAGCACTAAGGACAGAGAAAAGCTTTCCCTTAGCCTGTCCACAGGTTCTAAGCTTGTCTACGAACAGTCAATAAATGACTCATACTAATAACAAAAATTCACATATAATAATCATCATCCCACCAACATGTCCATCATTTTGTCCTTTTCAAAGCATTTTCACTCCCATTACTTTTTGTGAGCTTCATCATAGCCATAAGAGGTAGGTAGGGACGTTTAACGCTGTTTTCATCTTACTCATGAGAATATTGAGGTGCTGAAAACTGAGGGGAGGCTAAGTCACCCAGGAGTGCAGGATTCTAGGATTTAGGGTTGGAAGGCATCTCTGAGTTCATAAAGTCCAGCCCCCTATTTTACAGAAGAGGAAACGGAAGGCTGAAGAGGAAATAGTCATTGGTGTTTGGGGAGTCTTTGATGCGTGGGTTTGTCTTACTTGATTCTTACCTGTGTCTTTCCATAGATCTCCATAGAGGATTGACCCAATACACTATAGGACTTAGTCTGGTTCTGGATGCTAGTGCAACTCAGTTCTACAAATTCAATTCAATACAACCAATATAGCCACCTGTTGTCATTTATTCTTACTATGTCCACCATCATACATGTCTTTAAGGGGATTATAGGGTCATAAATCTAAGCTGGAAGAGACCTCAAAAGCCAAATAGTTCAACCCCATGGTCTCACAGATGAGGAAAACAATCAGGGAAATTAAGGACATGCAGGTAATAACCATCAAGAGTGGGGTTTGAACTCATAGTCACTGACGCCAGAGCCGGTGAATTCTCTTTCCATCTACTTCTCACTTTATTCCCCTTCAATTTCATCTTATTAGATTCAGATGGTGAGGTTACCTTCCCAAGTCCTGAATCTGTTATTAAATATAGCTAGCCATTTCTTTCTGCTGCCAGTCCCTCGGACTCTGGCTGCTTGGCTCAGGGTCACTTCCCTTCTTTTCTCCACAGTCTCATCCATCAATGTCTCAGTGAATGCAGTTCAGACTGTGGTGCGGAAGGGTGAGAATATCACTGTCCTCTGCATCGTAAAGGGTAATGAGATGGTGAACTTCGACTGGACCTACCCTCGAATGGAGGTGAGGGAACAATAGGGAGAAGTGAGAAGGGTGATAGGTGGTCTGGTCTCCCCAGAGATGAGGGTGAAGAGACAGCATAAAGGGGATGGGGGTGGCCACTCTTGCCAAAGGCAATGCTCAGTGTCAGTGAGGGAGGGAGGGCTTTGAATGCAGGTGGGTCATAAAAGATGCTGGACTCTATGCTTTCTTCCAGAGGATCCTTTGAGTGGGACCTTCTGATCTGAGTTAGACTGAAGTTGTCAATTGCAAGTCAACCATTCTTCCCTTCCCAAGTCAGATAATCCAGCCTTTTGGCCCATCCTTGTCCTAGTGCACATGCCTCATACAGGGAGGCATGGAAGTCCATGCCAGCAGCCCCTAGCTTTTCTTCTTTCTGATACCATGTACCCCCAAAGGTTTCTTTTAAACCTTTCCTGACTTCTCTGGAACCTGAGCCCTTTCCCTGTCCTGTCCCGACAGAGCAAGCGGCTGGTGGAACCAGTGACAGATTTCCTGTCGGGGGTAGAGTATGATATCCGCTCCATCCTGCACATCCCCAGTGCTGAGCTGGGAGACTCTGGTACTTATGTCTGCAATGTCTCAGAGAGCTACAATGGCCACAGGGACATGAAAGGAGTCAATGTTACTGTGATTGGTGAGTACAAAGGCCCAGCCCTCACTCTCACCCTGCTGGCCAAACAAACGGGGACAGAACCACATTAGAGGAATGAGGGAGCCATGGTCTTGGGAACAATCTGGGTGTATTATATAAAGGGGAAATCTAACTCTGAGAGTCCATGATATGAGAGTCTGACTCCATCTCTCTCCTCTGCCTCTTCTCTGAGTCCTACACTATCTCCCTATCCCTTCTGAGCTCCTGTCTCTTCTGAAATTCCAATCTCATTTTCTCTGATTCTTCAACCCCTTTCAGACAAAGGATTTGTGAGGTTTCTGGGGGAGTTAGATGAGCTGGAGTTTGCGGAGCTGCACAAGAGCCGAACACTACAGATGCTCATCGAAGCATACCCTTTACCCACCATCGTGTGGCTCAAGGATAACCAGACACTGGGTTCTGGGACTGCCAGTGAGATCTCTATCTCTACCAGGAATTTGTCTGAGACCAGGTGAGCCAAACTCTTTGACTAGGGGAGGCAATATATGGATGATATTTGCATCCTCTCCTTCTGTAGCATCATGCCTAGGCTCACGTCAGCCTGACTTCCCTGCTTAGAGACACTTTCTGTTCAACCACTTTCCTTTCCTTTCCTAAAAATGTTTCATGTAACAATGTCTAGATGGATGCCAGGGCTGTAAGCATTAACTGGTACCAGGAGGCTTTGGCCTGAATCAAAAGAGAGGTGTCTAGGATTAGAGCTGTTGTCAAGGGGAGAAACAGAGACATGGTTGCAACAAAGTAGGAACCCAGACATGAGCCATTCTAAAGACTGGGAAGTGAAAAAGAGAGAGAGAAAGGGAAGGAGAGGAAAGGACAGGAGAGGGGGGAGAGAAGAGCAGAGGGAAAAGGAGGGAAAAGGAAGAGAGGGAAGATGAGAGGAAAAGAAGAAAGGAGAGGGGAGAGGAGGACAAGAGAGGAGGAGGGAAAGAGGGAGGAAGGGAAGACAGAATGGGAGGAGAGTGGAGGGGAGAGAAAAGGAGCAAAAGGGAAGAGAAGAGCTGAGAGGGGAGGGAAAGGAGTGAAAGGGTGAAGGGGAAGAGAGGAGTGGAAGAGAGAAAGGAGGTGAGGGAAAGAGAGGAGAGGAAAGAAAAATGCCTGCACTGGTTGCTTGGCTGCCTATGGACTGGGTACCATGCCCTTGGGGTCAGTTATCTCTACATCCTAATTACCTTCCTCTACTCCCTACCCCTACCTCTACTACCTCTACTCCCTACCACACAGCCACACAAAAATGCACACACACGCACATGCACATGCACACGCACACACACACACACGCACACGCACATACCCTCCCAGAGTCCCCTAGTCCCATCAGAACAGTTGATGGTGTAGTGGGCAGAGCACAGGACTGCACTAGTCACTTAGACATCAGGATTCTGGGCCCTCGTCTTGGCTCTGCCAGTCCAAGGAGTGCCCGCTGTTTGACTCTGGCTGGTCAATGAGGTATAGAATGAGAGATTCCAAGACAGAAGACTGTAATTCCAATACTGTTTCTGCCACTATAGTGTCTCAGGCAGGTCATTTGCCTTCTCTGTGCCTCAGTTTCACCATCTTTCAAGTTTAGAGGTTTAGACTAAATTCAGTTCAGTAATCATTTAAGAACCTGAATGTGGAAGACGCTGTGTTAGACTCTGGGGATACATACTCAACAAAGACAGCCCCTGACCTCCAGGAGCTGACCTTCTACTTGGGGAGGGGGAGAAGACAGCAATGCAATATTTACACAGATATAAGAATACAGTACAATTTTAGAAGAGGCAGCTAGAGACGTCAGGAAAGGGGCTTCCTCAGTGAAGTAAAACCTGGGATGAAGCTCGAAAGAAACCAGGGCCTCTGAGAGACCAAGGTGATAAGGGAGGCCGTTGAATGTCGGTTAACAAACACTTATTAAGTAATTACTATATACCAGGCACTGTGCTAAAGATATTGCTGTTTTTTAGTCAATTAATTGTGTATGACTCTTTGTGATGCCATTTGAGTTTTTCTTGGCAAAGATACTGGAGTGATTAGTTTGCTATTTCCTTCTCCAGCTCCTTTTACAGATGAGGGAATTAAGGCATGTGGGGTTAAGTGACTTGCCCAGGGACACACAGCTGTCTGAGGTCAGATCTGGACTCAGGTCTTTCTGACTCCAGGGCTGGGGCTCTATCCATGCCACCACTTAGCCGCCTGTGCTGAAGATATACAAAAAGGCAAAAGACAATCTCTCTTCTTAAGGTGCTCACAGAGTAATGGGGAAAGGTAGGCTACATACAACTGTGTGCAGGGATGTGGAGGCATAAGATGGGCTTTGGACAATAGGATCTGATTATTCAAATGAGACAGTTTTCCTGGAGCCTAGAGGACACAGAGAGGAGTGATGCGAAATAAGTCTGAAAATACAGACTGTAACCACACTGTGAAAGGTTTTAAATGTTAAACTGAGGAGTTTGTATTTTATCTGAAAAGTAATTAATTGGGAACCACCAAAACTTGTTGAGCAGAGAAGTAGCTTGATCAGTCAGCTGTATAAAGGATGGATTGCAGAATGGAGAGATTCCAATTAGAAGGCTATTGTAATAGTCAAGGCTGTAGGTGATGAGGGTGGTCCAGTGAGTGGGGAGAAAGAGAGAGATGTTGGGGAGTGGACATTCACAACTTATAGGATTAAGGGGGGAGGAAGGGAAAGAGTGAACAATAGAGGATTGTTTCAAGATTGCAAACCTGGTGACTGGATAGACAGTGGTGCCTTTGACAGAAAAAGGGAGATTTAGAGGTGGGACAGGGTCAGGAAAATGTTTTTTAAGGTATCTTCCAGCTGCAAGATTCCATAATTCTGTGATGCTTTCTTCCTCCACAGGTATGTGTCAGAGCTAACCCTAGTGCGAGTAAAGGTGAATGAAGGGGGTCAATATACCCTTAGAGCCTTCCATGATGATGCTGCCGACTCATTCTCCTTCCAGCTGCAGATCAATGGTGAGGAGAGGTTCTTTTACTCCTTTTCCTCCCTTAGCCTCTCATACCCCTCAATTCCCTTCTGCCTCCTCTCAGTCCTTGACCTAGCTCATCTTGCCCCTCCCTGCCCCCACACTAACCCTCCTCTCTTCCCCCACTTTTGACAGTTCCTGCTAAGGTGGTGGATCTAAGTGAGAGTCACCCCAGCAGCGGGGAGCAACTCCTCACTTGCCGAAGCCAGGGAATGCCACAGCCTGTCCTTAACTGGTTCAGTTGCAGTGATTTTAAGAGGTGAGTGGAGATGCCAGTCCCAGGTGGCAGTGCCCAAGGCCTTCAACCTACAGGAACAAAGGGCAAATTAATCAACAATAAGTTAGGGGCGTACTATGTGCCAGGCACTTTGCTAAATAGAAGATACAAAGACAAAACAAAAATATTACATGCTCAAAGAACTTACATTCTAATGGTCCCAAGGAAACATGTGTCTGCAGCTCTTGGGTCCACAGAACCATCAAATCCTTGGGCATGGGCTGGGACCCCAAATAGAGAAGGGTTAGAATAGCAACTCATCCATCTCCCTGCTTGTGGCTCTTCCATTGTCCCAAGACAGAGCTGATTTCTTTGGTCATCAGACCATCCAGAAAGTGAGATCCACAGGACCCCTAGACAGAAGGTACTGAAGGGAAGTTCTTCCTTTCATCTACCCTACATTGATCTGGCTTCCCAGTAATTTCCTTCCAGAGCTATTCTTGGCCCTTTAATCACAGGCACAGACTCACAAAGACAGGCCAGTTCTGGAGAGTCGGCAGGACTGAGATCCTAATAGCTCCTTTCTTTTTCCTTGGAATGTCTCCTTCTGGCTACTCATAGCCCAGCAATTCATCTGGGAGCAATGTGGCCTCTGGGGGGAAGAGCAAGACAGGGTAGCATTTACAAAGAAGCTAGTTGGCCAGGTTCTGATATGGAGGAATTGGGGGTGGGGATGGAGATGAAGATTTCTCTTAGCTCATCATCAGTAGACCAGATTCTAAAAGCACCTGCTAGTCCTTCCTTGAATTGCCAAAAAGCCCCTGAGAAGTAAATGAGGACAAGACAAGATACTCTAGGCCCACCTTTTACAAGAGATCTTTATTAATCCCTCTTAATGCTACTGGCTGCCCTAAATTGATCATTTCCAAGTTGTCTTGCATATATCTCATTCGTGAAGAGTTTGGACATCGTCTCTCTCATTAGACTGTGAGCTCCTCAAGAACAGGGATTTATTTTTTGGTCTTTCTTTGTATCCCCAGCACTTAGCATGATGCCTGGAACATAGCTGTAGTTTGTTGACTGACAGTAGGGGCTCTTCGCCTTTTCTGCATCATAGACCCCTTGGGCAGTCTGGTGAAGCCTATGGACTCCTCAGAAAAACGTTTTTAAATTCATAAAATAAAGTATCTACGATTATAAAGAAAACTAATTATATTAAAATACAACTAGCAAAATATTTTTTTAAAAAAATTCATGGACCCCTGATTAAGAATTCAACTCCTACAGTCTAGACCAATAGGCAAAAAAGGAGTTTTGGGAGTAGCAAGTGGTTAAACGGATGGATGAAAAGATGGGCTGGTAAATTGCATAAAGTAGGACGAAACTGATCCTGTTGGGCTTCCATCCCAAACAGGTGTCCCCGTGATGTTCTGCCTACCCCACTGGGGAACAGCTCCAAGGAGGAAATCCAGCTGGAAACCAATGTGACCTACTGGGAGCAAGAGAAATTGTTTGAGGTAGTCAGCACCCTGCGCTTGCAACGTGTGGATCAGCCTCTCTCTGTCATCTGCAATGTACACAACCTCCTGGGGAGAGACAGCAAAGAAGTCACCATTGTTCCACACTGTGAGTCCCAAGGCCCATGGCCTTAGTAACCGGCCTCTTCTTCTCTTGTGCATCACTGGCCTAGAGGACATCCCGGGCCGCGTGTGACCATGCAGGCCCATGCACATGTCTAGTTATAATGAGCACATATGTGTGAGGGTGCTCGTGCCCCCAGACATGAGTGTATCTTCTGGACCTTCTCCCCCAGCTCTGAGAAGTCCAATTGTTCTTCCTCCCAGTCCTTAGCCCGGGATCAGGCAGCGCTTTGTAGAGACCCAGGCTCTGGAAAGAACAAATGGAGGAGATGAATGTAGAAGAGAACCATCCTACAAAGTATTACCCCCAACAGACAGAGGAGCAAATGCTTTCAATGGTCCAAGAGCCTATTAAGATAGAGGGAGGCCGGGGGACTCTAGCTCCCTCTTTTTGTTAGGCAGGGAATAACAGGACTCCCTATAATAATAATATTAGTACACCTTTCTATGGCACAACAACCCTATGGGCCAGGTAGTGCAAATATTATTATATAAGGTTTCATTATACAAAACTTAAGTGACTTGCTCAGAGTCACATAACTCGCAAGTATCAGAGCCCAGACAACTCCAGCCTTTTAACTGCCAGACTAGTAGCTTTCTAATGATTGAGTGACCAGCTTCAGAAGGAAAGGACAACTTCCCTAGAGGGGATTTGGGGACATGGAGGAGCAGGGCAGGAGAAGTGGCCTATTAAAGAAAAAATTCATGGAACCTTGGTTAAGAACTCCTGCAGTCTAGACCAATAGGTAAAGAGGAGTTTTGGGAGTAGCAAATGGTGAGACTGGTGGATGAAAAGATGGACTGGTAAACTGGACAAAGGAAGACAGGACTGCAGTCCGAAGAGGGTCCAGAGATGAAGGGAGCACTTTCAGATGGAGGGAATAATAAAGAAGAGGGCTCCGTAGATGGATCAGGTGGACAGCAGTCAGAGATGAGAAACGAGGTGAGGAGGAGAAATGGGGAAGGGAAGCCTGATAAAGAAGGGAGAGGCAGAGGCTGAAGGCTCGACATTGGGAGAAAGAGGCTCGGACAATGGGGGCCTGACATCTCTGTCTCCATCACGCGGCCAAACACTTCCTGAGTGATGCACAAAGCCATGTTTTCTTGGTTGGCTTCAAAGTGATGATCTCTCACCAAAACACAGAACTCTTTTATCTCTCCTATTGACTCTCTATCCCGTTCCCCTCTGCGATGACCCCAAACATGTGTTTCTTTCCTCAACAATCTTTCTCCTTGACAAGGCTAACACCTCTGCTCTCGTCTCTCCTTCAGGACCTTGTCTTCCCTCCCTCATATACTCTCTCCTTCATGGATTCCCAGCCTCTTTCCTGAACTCCACTGACTCATTCTCCTCTGCCTGTTGCTTCCCCCCTCCCCCATTAGATGTGAGCTCCTCTTTGCCCTTTTTTGTATTCCTAGCACCTGCTATCATGTCTGGCATACAGTAAGTGCTTGATAAATGCTTGTTGGCTGACTGCTTGCAAACATACACTGGTCTCTGTGATCCTCAAAAAGGAAGGGAGGGAGGAAGAGAGAGAGAGAGAGAGAGAGAGAGAGAGAGAGAGAGAGAGAGAGAGGAAGGAAGGAAGGAAGGAAGGAAGGAAGGAAGGAAGGAAGGAAGGAAGGAAGGAAGGAAGGAAGGAAGAAAAAAGAAAGAAAGACAGAAAAAAGAAAGGAAGGAGG
This sequence comes from Pseudocheirus occidentalis, assembly GCA_028646575.1. Taxonomy (NCBI): domain Eukaryota; kingdom Metazoa; phylum Chordata; class Mammalia; order Diprotodontia; family Pseudocheiridae; genus Pseudocheirus; species Pseudocheirus occidentalis. The sequence continues at coordinate 25,062,616 of CM053595.1, read as the reverse complement.
GGAAACAAGAAAGGGAGGGAGGAAGCAAAGAGGGAAGGAAGGAAAAAAGAAAGAAAAAGACAGAAAAAAGAGAAAATTCATACAACCAACCTTCCCTTGACTCAAAGCAACTTCTAATGGGAAAAAAACTGGATTTGGATTAAGATCTGGGTAACAGTGTCAGCTTCACTGCTTGGCATTTTTGTTGCTTTAAGTAAATCATGCACCTTCCCTGGGGATCTCCTTCCTCACGTGTAATCCACTAACTCATCTATGCCTCAAAACTACTGACAGATCCCTCTCCTTCCCTCCAATGCCAAACTTGTAGAAAGGATAATCTATGCCTGCTGTCTCTGCTTCCCCACCGCTCATTCACTCTTCAGCTGCTTGTAATCTGGCTGTCGTTCTCCCATCTTATTGAAACATCTCTCTCTCTCCAAAGTCACTAATGACCACAGATCCAATGGCCTCCCCACTCCCACCTCATTTTTCATCCTTTTTTGTTTCACTGGAGGATTTGGCACCTTCTTGAGATATTCTCAGGGTAACTAGATGCTACAGTGCATAGAGTACTAGGCCTGAAATCAGGAAGACTCACTTACTAGCTGTGTGACCCTGGTCAAATCACTCAACCTGTTTTCCTCAGTTTCCTCATCTGTAAAACGTGCTGGATAAGGAAAAGACAAATCACTCTAGTGTCTTTGCTAAGAAAAACCCCAAATGGGGTCACGAAGTTGGACATGACAGCAATAACAACAAATGAGATGCTCTTCTCTCACTGGCTTCTCTGATAGTATACTTGAAAAGCCCTCCATATCTGACTGCCCTTTCTGCTCTTTTAATAGCCCCTTAAAAGAGAAGACCCCCAAAGGCTCCATCTGTTCTTGTCTTTCCTCTCTGCCTTTTCTCCTTCAGTATCATATTCAGTTATCAGCTCTATACAAGTGGCTCCCAAATCTCTATTTCTAGCCCTTTTCTCTCCCCAAGCTCCCATAACTGCTGACTTGACACCATCCGCTACATGGCCCACTTCAAACTCTCTATGTCCAACCATTGTCCATCAATGAATTCCTCATCATCTCCCCAAAACACACCAACAACTAGAGTGTATGTATTGCTTTTAAAATGTTAAGCATTTTAACAATATTATCTCATTTGACCCTCACCACAACTTTGGGATGTAGGTGTTATTATTACCCCTGTTTTACAGATGAGGAAACTGAGGTAGACAGATGCAGTGACTTGCCCAGTATCACATAATTAGCAATTGGGACCAGATTCCTTATATTTTTTAAGAGCACCACCATCTTCGCAATGCCATCCGTCTTTATCTCTATTCCTATCCCAGAACCCCAGACTCAGAACATCAGAGTATATTGTTGGTTCTTCCCCAATTTGTTTCTAGGGTTCTGTTGATATTTAACTCAGTTTGGGCCCTCCTTAACCCTCCGTAGATTTATTACAATAGTCTTCTAAATGTATCTAGAGCTAGACTCAACTTCAGAGGCCATCTACCAATCTCCTCATTTACAGCAGAAGAAATTGAGGGCTGGGGAGGTTGTGACTTGCCTAAGGTCTCACAGGTGGAAGTTGCAGAGGCAGGAATTGAACACAGGACCTCTGACTCCAGGGTCAGTACCATGCTGCCTTCAATGCCTTTCCTACCTCCAATTACTCCTTTTTCTGATCCACTCTTCACACCCCTACTAATACGATCTTCCACATTTTCCGCTCTCATAATATCTCTCTTCTCCTCAAGCAGCTCCTGCCTACCTATAATGTCCTTGAGAAACGTTGAATTCCTGATCCTGATGTTCAAAGCCCTCTGCATCCTGAGTCCAACTCACCATTGATCCTTATCTTCTTTTTTTCCTTTCACATGTTTCATGTTCTAGATGATCCTTTGTAGACACATCTCAATCTTGTTCTTTCCCATCACTACTCCAGCCTTTGCTCAGATCATCCCCGTGCCTGGAATCTTGTCATTGTTGATTCATTTTTCAGTCGTGTCTGACTTTTTGTGACCCCATTCTTGGCAAAGAAACTGGAGTGGTTTGCCATTTCCTTTCCTGGCTCATTTTACAGATGAGGAAATTGAGGCCTACAGGGTTAAATGACTTGTCCAGGGTCACACAGCTAAGAAGTGTCATAGGTTGGATTTGAACTTGGGAAGAGGAGTCTTCCTGATTCAGGCCTGACACTCTATCCATTGTCACCTAGCTGCCACACAGCTAGAGTAGGCTTCTCTAACACTTTGGTTTGTTAAAATCCTTCCTTTCTAGGTTCTTCATAAAGTTTCCCCCTGCTTTGCTGGCACAGACTTTACCTCCCCTTCCCCTCTATAGCAAAATGATCTCTCCCTCTTTTGTGTCAGTTTTCCCAGACCTTCCTTTGGTATTTATCTCGCTCTTCCATGAATGTCATTCATAAATATTTTAGTCCCCTTAATGGATTGTAAGCTCCTGGATAGCAGGAACTGTTGGTTTGTTGTTGTTTTTTTTTTTCATTTTTGTATCCTCAGTGCCAGGTACAGGGTCCTGTACATTTTAGGTACTTAATAAACATTTGTTTAATTGAACTGAACTGATTTGAATTGAATTGAATTGGGGAGAGGAGGCTAAAAGCTTGATATTAGGGAGAGGAAGCTAATGGAAGAGGAAACAAACTTAGATAACAGAAGACCTGGTATCTGACCCTGGAAAACAGAAGATGAAGGTTT
>CM053595.1:25014805-25059818 GCA_028646575.1 Pseudocheirus occidentalis | reverse complement strand
GAGGGACTTCTCAGAATGTTCTTGCTTGTCCACATGCTTGCTGATGACCTGATATGAGGGTGAGTTTCCTGTTCTCTCCTTTCAGCCCTGCCCTTCAAAGTAGTTGTGATCTCAGCCATCCTAGCCTTAGTGGTCCTCACTGTCATCTCCATGATCATCCTTGTCATTCTGTGGCAGAAGGTAAGTTGATGCCATAACCTTTCTCCCATGTGCACCTGGCCTGAGACCCTTCAGGGCCCTCCAGGCCTTAACCCTACCATGGGCTTTTCCCCAAATATACTTAAATTCTTTTTTTCTTTAATCCCAAAGCTAATTAATAAAAAATAATATTTAATTTCCCACAATTACATGTGGAAATAATTTTTAAACTTTTTTTTTTAAGTTCTGAGTTCCAAATTCTATTCCTCCTTCCCTGTTCTCTCCCCTTCTAGAGATAGCAATATATCTGATTTAGGCTATACATGTGCCATCATGTAAAATAGGAAATACACTTCAGTTCTTGATTCCAAAGCAATATGCATGTTGAATTTTATATTAAATATTGCAAATCAAGATGGACCACAGCCATTCTTTTCACAGTCTAGTGGGAAGTGATCCCCAGGGCCAGGAATGCCTCTAAGGCACACAGATCAGACCAGCAGAGATCTGACTTCTGGCCTGTCAAGTCCTTTTTGAACCTCTCAGCACTTGCCCCATGGTTGCCATTTCCTAGAGAGGGAGTGCCAGGGTCTCCTTGGCACCTGGGCCCTCTCCTCCTAGTGTAGACTGAGCCCTGGACTAGGTTTTCTCTAAAGGTCTTTTCTGACTTCCACGTTCCTATGATGGCTGTTTCCCTCTTCCTCAGAAACCCCGCTATGAGATCCGCTGGAAGGTGATTGAATCTGTGAGCTCAGATGGACATGAATACATCTACGTGGATCCCATGCAGCTGCCCTATGACTCCAGCTGGGAACTGCCCCGAGAGCGACTTGTGCTTGGTCAGTGATCCAGCTTCTCTTCCTGGGAGGGGAACAGAAAGACCCTGCTCCTATCTCCTGAGCCCCTGCTTGGGTCCATGGGTGGTGGAAGAGCCAGCAATGCGAGGAGGAGACCCAGGCAATGTCCACAGGAAACTTACCACCTTGATGGGAAGACAGGCTAACATATTCCCAAAGATCCCTAACCCAAAGATCAGATGTTAAATTATGTGAGATCTGCTCTAATTGTTCTAAGAGGTCAGAGGAGGGTCAGTGTAGAATGGAATGAGGAATGAAGTAAGGCTCGCATGGGCCTTGAAGGATGGATGGAAAGGGAATAATGTAAATAAGCAAAGGAAGGGAAGTGAGGTTGAGAGGGCATGTGTGAGGGGCAATGAGGAGGCCAGTGTGACTCATTTTTGTTGGTGGACAGTTAGAGATAGACAGGTATATAGGGTAAGATGATACTATGAAGGGCTTTGAAGGACTTCATTCTATGAGCATCAAAGAATCTCGAGATGTTTGAGAAAAGTAGTGCTTCACTTACAGATGTGGGATTTTTTTGGTGAGGCAAGCAGGGTTAAGTGACTTGCCTAGGGTTGCACAGCTGGTAAGTGGTTGAGTCCAGATTTGAACTCAAGTCCTCCTGACTCCAGGGATTGTGCTCCCATATTGTGTAGTTGCCCCCTAGATGTGTTTTAGGAAAGTTTATGGGGTTGGATGTGCAGGATGGATTAAAGGGGAGGAGACTAGAGGCAGAGAGGACAGGTGACAAGGCTATCACAATATGACAGGTAAGTAGTGATGAGGCATTGGGCTAGAATGGTGGCAGGTTGAAGTGGCTCAACAGAGAGTTGAGGTTATCAAGGTCAGGACTGACAATCTAGAGGATGAAGGAAAGGGTGGAATCATGGTCTCTACCCTCAGGGAACAGACATTCAAAGAAAGGGCTGAAGCTAATAGAATCAGCCAATGTCAGAATTTCAGAACTGAAGAAGATCTTCTAGTCCAAACTACAACTGAATAGAAATTTTCTTGACCACAACTCACCAAATGGCTGTCCATCCTCCACTTGAAGGCCTTCAAAGAAGAGACACTCACTACTTCCCAAGGCAGCCTTTGCATTTGAAGGTAGCTCCAATGAATAATGAGGGAGTTATTCCTTATAGTGAACCAGAAACTGCCTCTATATAACTCCAACCCATTGTTCCTAGTTCTGCCTGCTGGGCTCAAGCAGACAAATCTAATACTGCTTCCCACAGCATGACAGCCCTTCACATACTTAAAGACAACCATAATGTGTCTCCCCTCCCCACAACCCTCATGACTTCCTTTTTTCAGATTAAACATCCCTACTTCCTTCAGCCAACAAACCAACCAACTGGTCAATCAATCAATCAACATTTACTAAGCACCAAATGTATGCCAGGAACTAGGGATATGAATAGAATAAATGAAAAAAATCCATAAGGAGCACCCATCTACCTAGAGGAGGAATTCTGGTCCTCTCACTGTTTGGGTTTCCCACCACCTACTTGCCTAAAGGGTCTTCCCTAAAGGGTCACACCCAAAAAGGAACAGAGGAGAGGATGCAGTAGAATGATGGTCCTTGTTCAGGGCTCCATTTCTATTCTTGTGGATGTCTTTGTGACTGCCGTGTCACACTATTGACTCTATTCAATCTCATGATGACAAAATTACAATCATAATAATCCCCAGGTTACTATAGCATTTAAATGCCATCATCCCTGAAGGAAAGGAATATGCCTTGAAACCTACTATGCGCCATAGAAGGAACTAGGCAAACAATTCTGAAAATATTATATTATTTTGTCCTCATAACAACCCTGCAAGGTAAGTGCTATGATCACCACTACCTTACAGACAGATAAAGTGATCATCCCAGGGCCACACAGCTAGCAAGTGTCTGAGGTCAGATTTGAACTCAGGTCTTCCCGATTCCAGGTCCAGGGCTCTATCCATTGCCCCACCTTGCTGCCAAGGAAGACAGACAGATCTAGGATGGTGCTGGGGTTTGGAGGATGGCTGCTGTTATTATCATTATTAGTATTAATTATTATTCACCTTTGAAGTCCTATGTAGAAGGGAAATAGGCTTTGGGATTAGAGGATCTAGATTCAGATCCTGACTCTGACAGCCACAAGTCCCTGAGACCTTGGACAGATCTTCTCTTCTCCCTGACCCTCAGTTTTCTCATTTGTAAAATGAGAGCGCTGGCATACATAGCCCCTGAGTTCTCTTCTACCTTTTCATCTACAAAGCCACAATCCAAGATCCAAATTTGAAAGAAGGGCTATGGAATCAAAGGATCCTGATCTCGCCTTGAATACTACCTCTGTGACTGTGGACAAGTCACTTGTAGTCTCCCTCAGGACTCAGTTTCCTTCCCTGTAAACTGAGGTCAAATGAGGTGGTCTCAGAGGCCCCTTTGCCTGCCCTGATCCATCATCTTACTCCATGTCTTGTTATGGTGGTTTGAGGACCCTGTGAACTTAGAGCATAAGTTCTAGCTGATCCTACCATTCTGAGGAGGTATCAAGAAAGGGCCCAGCCCAACTAACTATGAAGAGATTTATCACCAAAGATGGGCTTCTGGGCGAAAGATTTTTTTCAGTCATTGCACCTCTTGAAGTTTGCCTACAAGGCATCTAAGGCTTGGAGCCCATGTTGGTAGGGGGAGCACCCACCCCAGTGACTCGGGGATCCCTGAAGAAAGCAACAGGATTAGCAACAATTAGTAACAATAACAACAGGTTGTGTGTGACACTTAATGTTAGCGGAGTGTTTTATAGGTGCTATTTCATTTAAGCCTCAATAAGACCCTGTGAAGTACAAGAAGTATTTGTTAGCCCTGTTTTCCGAATGAGGAAACGGGATCAGAGAGGTTATGTGACTTATCCATTCATGGCCACACAACTAACAAGTGCTGGAGACAGATTTGAATCCAAGTCTTAGTTTTCAGCACTCTGTTATCAAATCAGGTAATATTTGTAAAGCACGTGGTAGGCGTTTAATAAATGCTGATTTTCTTCCTTCCTATTATGAGATAGATAGATCAATAGATCGATAGATAGAGATAGAGAGATGGAAGGATTGATAGACAGTTGGATAGATGCTAGATATAGATAGATATATAGGTACATACATGGATAGAGAGATATATAGACAGATAAATAGAGACATAAATAGGCAGACATAGGTAGGGAGGAATCTATCTATAGATAAATGGATAGACAGATGATATACAGATAGATACATAGATGCATAGACAGACAGATAGAAAGAAACTCTATTCTAAACACAGATCTGGACCAAACAATAATAAAAACACCTAATCAACAAGACAACCCAAAAGGTAGTAGATTTAAAAACCTATGTCCATCCTATTGCAAATAAGTATTATAATGTTTATTGAAGAAAATAAAGCTGGAAATAGGAAGGCAAACTAAAGAAATTTAGAATATGAGTAAAATTGGGGACCAAATGGTTAGGCTTTAAAAAGCGTAATTAGTAATATTTATCTGACACAAAATAATAGTAACAGCTCATATATCAACAGGGCTTTAAATTTGTTTATAAGACATTTTCTTTGCAACATCCCTGGAAGATGGGTACTATAGTTGCCGATGAGGAAACTGTTGATTTAAGAGTTTAATAACCAACTTCAAACGTTTATTATTTGAGGAAGGATTTGAACTCAGAACTTCTAACTCCAGATTTAAAGCTGACACCTATAGGAAAGGAAAGCTGTTGAAGGTTGCAGTGGAGAAGGGAGGTTTTTTCCATGCTTGTGGCAACAGTGTGGGATAGTGGAGTGAGCACAGAATTTGGAGTCAGAAGGTCCAAGTTCTAACCTGTAAGATCTGTGTTATGTGAGACAACTCAATAAATGTTTCCGAGCCAATTTTCTCATTTGTAAAATTAGTTTGGGGTTAAATGATCTCTAAGTATCTTTCCAACTCAAAAGCCTATAAATTTTCCTAAAGCCTTTGTAATGTTTGGCTAGGAACTGAGTTTGGGGTAGGGTGTGTCAACAGATGTGAAAGGACAGCCTTCCAAGTTAACTCAGCCCAATTCTGCCATCCACACATCGGCTCATTTCCCCTCCTTTTTTCCCCCTCCATGATCCCCACCCCAAGGAATGAGCCAGGATTATGTGACTGGTCTGAGGCTGTCTGCCAGATTGTGTTGGGATGCCCTCTGCTGGCTTTGAATGAAATGGGCTGAACCTATGGCCTGAGGCTTTCTAGCAAGCACGGGCTCAGGCACCATGAGGGGTTGGGGACTTAAGACCTCTCAGCTATGGAAGTGAAGGTCACATTGTTTATCCCAAAGGCACTGGTACTGATGAGCATATCATCGGTTTATTAAGTTACATGTCAACATAATGATGGAGTCCAGGTTAACACTGGATATTTCTTCCCAGCAATAACCCCCTTTCGGCTAAAATGAATTAATGTCTTATGGACAGAGATACCTCCAGGGCCCTGGATTATTAGACCTGGATCATAGGATTCTGATTCAGAATCAGAAGGGGCCTTAGAAAGGTCACTGAAGCCAACTTCCTAATTTTATAGATGAAGAAACAGGCACAGAGCAGCTAGTAAGTGTCTAAACTGGGATTCAAATCTAGGCGTTCCTGACATTAAGACCAGTACTCTATCCACTCCACCAGGCCACCTTTGGAATGAGTGCTTGAAAAGTTGGTGGATTCTTTTCCTATAGAAATTCATAAACTAAGCTTGGGTGAGTTCTCTCTAGAGTCAAGGAGATAGATGGAGGTGAGCCTCTTGGGGTCTCTTCTGACCCTGGGATCTTCAGAGGGGTTACTGTGAGCTTTAGGACCCAATTCACACACATTTAGGGACTTTCTCCAGCATCTTTTCTGAGTCAAGGAGATAAAATGCGGAAAGCATTGGATTTGGAGTCCAACTCACCTATCTGGGTGACCTTAGGCAATTCACTTAACCTCTCTGGGTCTTAGTTCCTTTATCTGTAAAATGAGGGAGGTTTCACTAAATCTATGATACTAAGGCCTAAGGCAGGTTCTTCCAATAAGTGCTATGATTGTATCTTACTTTTTCCGGGGTCAGAGTTGGGATGGAAACAAGGAATCTTGTGGAGGGGCCATGGGTTTCAGTGATTGGGGTATGAATGACAAGCATGGAATAATCTCTGCACAATCCACTTGTCTCCCTTACAGGTCGCACACTTGGTTCTGGGGCCTTTGGGCAAGTAGTGGAGGCCACTGCCCATGGACTGAGCCACTCCCAGGCCACAATGAAGGTGGCTGTCAAGATGCTGAAATGTGAGTTTCTCCCTCTCCCTTTTCCTTTAGCCTCCTCAATCTTTCCCCTCTCCCTTCCCTTTTTGCTGGCCTCTTCAACTACTTCCCCACCCTATTCCTCTCACCTACTGGTCCTGTTGTTCTTCCTTCCTTTCTTGTAGGAACCCCTTCCCATTCTAGACTCACCTCTTCTATTCCCTCTTTCTTGCTCATGGCATGGGAAGGGCAGGTTTAGGGTCCCCTCTCTTGTGCAGAGAAGCAGCCCCCACTCCCACTCCCATCCACCATGGCTCTGGGAGAAGCTGATGTAGTCAAGTCCTTTCTGGGGACCCTTGTTTCTGGTCATGCTAGGCCAAGAAGAAGCTTTCTCTGGGAATACAGAGATTGGTGTAGGGTAGCTGAAGCCCACTCACAGGAACTGATCGTTAAATGTTTAATGTGAGTGTTTATACCTTGGAAATCTACAAATCATGTAATGATTTCTGGGTTTGTTGATTGTCTAGCCTGAAGAAAGTGGAGAAGATGTAAATAATGCATTAAATTAAAAGTGTGTTGTGGATTCAATTTTTTTCCTGGAATTTTATCAGCGCCGCCCTGGCTTGGGGTGACTCTCTCAGAAAGGTCCCTTATGCCTGGTTCTTAGCTGTTTTGTTTTTCTCCTCCCTCCCCCTCAAACTTTTGTCTCAGCCACTGCCCGGAGCAGTGAAAAGCAGGCCCTTATGTCAGAACTGAAGATCATGAGCCATCTCGGGCCCCACCTGAACATTGTCAACCTGCTGGGGGCATGTACCAAAGGAGGTAATGGAACTTTGCCCCCTACCTGAAGCCACACAGCCTGGAGGGTCTGGGGCATTCCCTGGCAGACTGAGAGAACCAGATTCAAAGGATCACATTAAGTTCCTACTAGAGTCTTGAATGTGCCTCTAAGGAATGTCATTCAAAGAATCATCAATATTAACAGTTGGCCCAGAACTCTATCCTTAGCCTGCCCTTGTAAAGATTTTCCCAGCCCATCTGGGCTTTGGCTATCCCATAACCAGAATTCTTGTCTTGAGCTGTATCAGTAAAGAGGCTCATAGATTGGAACTAGATACAACTTTAGTGGTCGCTGGGTCCAACTCCCTCATTTTACAGATGAGGAAACTGAGGCACAGGGAGGTCAAATGGTTTACCTAAGGATACACAGTTGATAAGTGGATAGAACTTGAACCTGGGCTCTTTAAGACCATTCCATCTACCTGAGTTCTTGTCCTACACACACACATACACCCCTTGTGCAGTTGTGTCCTGAGAAGCAGGACCAGCTTTAGGAACTTTGGAATGCATGCCCAGGGATGTGGTCTGGAGTAGAAAGCAAGAAGGGACCCCTGGGACAGACCCAATGGGGAGGAGAAACAGACTGAACCTGCGGTGGTGAGTCAGGGAAAAGGTAAAATAATTGAGAATAACTTTTTGGAGGAAGAAATCCTAAATTTTTGCCGAAAGAAGTAGAGACCTATGGTGGAGTGCTCCCAAGCCCTTTTTCAATCCTTCATCTACACATACATCCTCAATAACACACATATACCCTCACATACATACTCATGTGCACATACATTCACATACACACATAAACATTCACAAACATACACTCTCATGCACATACACTTACAAACACACTTATGAACACACTCTCACATACATACACACATATGCGCATCCATTTGTGCAAACACATACACATCCATGAACACACAATACTGCACACACACATTCACACAAACACACACACAAACTCCTATCTCCCCCAGGTCCCATCTACATTATCACAGAGTACTGTCGTTATGGAGACCTTGTGGATTACCTACATCGAACCAAGCACACGTTCCTGCAGCATAGCCCTGAGAAAGGCGGCCCTTACCAATCCTCAGAGGTCCTGGACCATCCTGACCATCAGTTTCACAGGTGACTCATATACTTCACATCCCTACACTCAAGGAAGCTTGGCCTCCTTCCTATTCTATCCACCACCACCACCACCACCACCACCCTTACCCTTCTCTGAGCTCAGATCATGCTGTCCTTGCTCTGTGCATGAAAGACGAAAACTCAATTCTCCCCTCTCCCAAATTCCCTCCTTCCTTTTCCCGGGCCCCTAATCTGCCCACACATTGGCCCCTCCTTCCCAGGACCCAGGGTGGGATCAGGGTATGATGGACAAAGGTTTTAGCTAGGTGGGTTTGTGGTCCATGATAGTCAGTGTGGGAGATGGTTTAAGTTGGGAAAGACTGAGTTATTTATGATCAAAGTGGGTGTGGTGGGAGATGGTGGTGGAGGGGTCTGGTCTAAATTCAATGAGTATGGAACATAGAAACCATTATAGTTCCTTTTTCATCATCCTCATCCTTATCAGACCTTTCCTAGAACATTATAATAATAAGAGGTGGGAGGGATCAGAATTGTGAAAGGTTTGAAGTCCATGAGCAATGGTAAAGGGAACTGGAATGTTTATCTTCGAGAAGTATAGTAGCTGCCTTTAGATATCTGACATGCTCACATGTGAAAAGGGGACTTGGTTTATTCTATTTGGTCCCAGTAACCAGAAGTACAGTCAGTGAATGGAAATTGTAGTGAAGTGGATTTCAGTTCCATCGAAGTTCAATTTTCCTAAGTCAGGAAGTTTGTCTAGAATTAGGAATCAGACAAGGTGATTTCTAAGATTCCATCCAGCTCCAAGAATCTATGGTAACCAGAGTTTTCCAAAATACAAAAGAGTTGTTTTGGGTGATAGTGAGTTCTTCATCACTACAAATATACAAGCAAGGGCTGCTTAACTCTTGTTGGAAATGCTGTTAATTTTTGCCCTGTACGGTGGATTGGACTAGGTACACTCTAATGTCTCTCTCTCTAAAGCCCTAAGTTTCCAAGATGCTGTTTTACTTTGTTAGGTAACGCTATCCTTATATTCACCAGCCCCCAATGTTCTGCTTCCAGGGTAGGAAGCCATTTTCAGTACCTTTAGTCAAAGGAAATACAGCGACATCCATTAGAAAGTGCACAACCCTCTTCTCTTAATATACTTCTATCTACCTAGCCCTAAGTCCTGAACTTAGACCCCTAGGGCAGGGCAGGGGCATAGAAGAACAGGAATGTAGGAAGTCAGCTTGTAATAGCACTGATCCTGGGATGCTCTTCTTGTGCCAAGCATTTCCAGTTCCAGTATGTCACTATGCACCCCCATAACCCATCATAATGTGATATGTCTTCAGGAAGGGTTTCTGTGGGATGGGCACCAAAATGCTCAGCTCTGGACAAAAAAATGGACAAAATTGCATGGATAAGTTCATAGAAGGCAGAAGACTAGAGCTGGGGGGTTACTTAGAATGTAAAACATGGAATGTTGGAGCTAGAAGAGACCTTAGAATACAGAACATAGAATGCCAGTGCATTTGAACCTAGAACACCAGAGCTGAAAAAGATCTTAGAACAAAAAAATGTTGAAATTGAAAATGAGCCTAAAACATAAAATGCCAGGGCTGGAGGGAACTTTAAGCAATAGAATGTAGAATGTGATCAAATGGTCCTCAGTGATCAAATGGCCCAATTCTAAGTTCCATTCTTTGGAATCATTGGTCTCTGCATCTGCCGGCCCCCAGACAAACATCACTCTCAGGGGAGAGTGATGGAGGCTACATGGACATGAGGAAGGATGACTGTGTGGACTACGTGCCAATGCTGGGCATGAAGGGAGAGATCATGTATGTGGATATTGAATCCTCCGACTACAATTCACCCTATGATAGCTACGCACCCTCTGGTAAGTAAAGAGGGAGAAACCTGTCCTACTGGGATAGGGGACATGGGGGTGGGGAGGGAACTTCTGGCTTCTTGGGTGAAGAATCAGATGCTGAGGAGAAAGCAAAGAGAAAGTAAAGGATGAAGGTAGGAAACGTTCTTGGGAAACAGGGAGTAAGCTCAGGCTGAAGCAACATTTAGGATCTCAGCAAGAACTTCCTGACGTTTCAGGTACGTGGATTCTAAGATGGGCACCAAAAGAGAAGGCAGAATCTTTCTTTTAAGAGTTTTGAAAAATCAATTCCAATGGCCCAGGAAGCTGAAATGTAGTCTTCACTTAAATCAGGGACATGGGAATGGGAATATCTGTTCCTTCATGGACCCTACTAGATCCAGGATTTTTTGTCTTTCCTTTGGAGAGACACTAGGGGGAGATGAAGTCAGCCCCATACCGTCCAAATGCTAGAAGACATTTGAGTAGCTTTGTAATGAAAACCATTGTACACTTCATACACTTCCTTTATCCTCCAGTCCCTGAGAGATCCTACAGGACCACCCTGATCAACGAGTCCCCTATCCTCAGCTACATGGACCTTGTGGGCTTCAGTTACCAGGTGGCCAATGGCATGGAGTTCCTGGCTTCCAAGAATGTATGTATCCTGGGCTGGGGCTGGGAAAGAAATCCTAACGACTGACATTTACATAGAACTTTAAAACAGAGAAAGTGTTTCACTTTACTCTATCAACCAATTAATCAACAAGTATTTCTCAAGGGTCATCTATATGCCAGACACTGAACAGGGCACTGGTCCTCAATAAGTTTGCACTGTGTTGACTCACGGTGAAAAACCAATGAGAATATGTCTCCAGCATGTAAATAGAAAGCCTACCTGGCCCTAGAATTCCAAGTTATTATATTATTATAGAATATTTTATTTTGTTGTGGTTCAGTTGTATCCACCTATTTGTGACTCCATTTGGGATTTTCTTGGCAAAGATACCGAAGTTCTTTGCCATTTCCTTCTCTAGCTCATTCTACAGATGAGGAAACTGAGGCAAACGGGGTTAAGTGACTTGTCCAAGGTTACACAGATAATATGTAGCTGAGACCAGATTTGGACTCATGAAGATGAGTCTTCCTGACTCTAAACCTGGTGTTTTATCCACTGTGTCACCTGACTGAGTTCAAATTCCACTTCTAATGATAGTACTAATGCTTTGGAATCTTGGGCAAGTTACTTTAACCATCCTGGACCTCGGTCTCTTCATCTGTAAAGTGATGAAGTTAGATTAAGTGGTCTTTGAGATCTCTTCCAGCTCTAATCTGTGAGCCTGTGATTTTGTGATTTTTCATGTGCCCCTGAATCCATCCTCCTTAGCCTCCATTCATGTCCCCCTCACCCCTTACATATACCCAGATGTCCAAGAATGCTCTACCAGTCATCATTACCTTAAAACACTAACCATAACCCTCTCTTTTTGTCCTTGAATCATCATATGGTGCTTTGGAGGGGGTAAGCTTAACAGAGATCAGCTAGAGAATAAGACCTTTAAGCCTGAGGGTCATTGGCATTGTTCATAGTGCTGTCCAATGCACTTGGCTATTGAACAAGTAACTCATGGAGAGAAGACTGGAGTAGTGAAAAGCAGACTCTCTCCATAGTCAAAGCATATAGATTTAAATCCCATCTTTGACATTTCTAACCTATGTGAACTTGAACCTCTCAGTCTCCATTACCTCATCTGCCAAATAAGGGAGTTAAAACAGATGTTTCCTGAGGCTCTTTCCAGCTCTAGCCCCTACAATCATATAGCCCACAGGAAGAGGAATCACTTCCCTTCTGTCCTTGTGCTGAGAGATATCCCAAGGGATGTCCACCAATCAATCAGTCAATGAGCAATTAAAAATTAAGCACCTACTGTGTGCTCAGGCATCTGTCATAAATGCTGGGTAGAAGAGATATGAAATCCACAATCATTACTCTGAAGCATCTTACAATCTAGGTGCGGGAAGAAGACAAAAACATGTGAAATTTTTAACTGGAAACACAAAGCTTGCAGTGTAATATGAGTAAACACCAGCTAAGTGAAGAGAGCATTGGACCTGGACTCAGGAAGACCTGAATTCAGATCCTGCCTCAGACACTTATTAGCTGTTTCAAATTGGGCAAGTCACTTAACCTCTGTCTGCCTCAACTTCCTCAACTGTAAAATAGGAGTAATAACAGTACTTATGTCCCAGATCAAATGAGATCATATTTGGAGTGCCTGACACATAGTAGGTAGGTGTTTTAAGAAATTATTGTTTCCTTCCTTCCTTCCTTCCTTCCTTCCTTTATTCCTTCCTTCCTTTCTTCGTTCCTTCCTTCCTTTCTTTGTTCCTTCCTTCCTTCCTTTCTTCTTTCCTTCCTTCCTTCCTTCCTTTCTTCCTTCCTTCTTTTCTTCAGATTAGAAGTACTATAGGATTTCAGAGGAAGGAGAAACTGCTGTGGGCTGGAGTAATCCTAACATTTTTTATATAGTACTTTGAAATTTGCAAAGTATTCAGACATGGTGCTTTAAATTTATTACACTGTTCTCTCTCTCTCTCACACACACACACACACACACACACACATACACACACAGACAGTGAATAAGGCAGGACTTATAGTTATTTCCATTTTACAGATGAGAAAACTGATGCTCAAGGAAGTTAAGTTCTTGCCCATCGTCATGCAGAGAATAAGCATCCAATCCACTACTCAAACTCAGGCCTCCTGATCCTTAAAACAGCCCTTGTTGTCTTCACCCCACTGCACCTCAGTTAGGGAAGTCTTTTCTGAGCAGAAGCCTAGGTGACATCAGCAGAAATGAGGTGGAGGGACATCCCAGAAGAGAGGAACAACATGAACATAAGCCCAGAGAGGGCAGAGAATAGTGTCCTGGTGGGGATAGCAATGGCATCGTGCTGGCTGGAGCAAAGGATGCTGGGAGAAAGGGGGAGAAAGTTGGAGGATGGACTGAATGATGGCTATGCTAGAAAGATGGAGCTGTGGCACAGTGGGCACAGTAATAATGAATATGAAGTCAAGTGAGCTGGGTTCAAATCCTGCTTCTACCTATTGCTACGTCAATAACCTGGGGAATCCCCTCTCCCCTCCAGACCTTACCATGCATGGTTATTGTGAGGGTCATAGTTTATTCATCTCAAAATGGGGGCTTGGGCTACATCATTTCTAAGGTCTTTTCCAGCTCTAAATTTCAGGAGAAGGGTTTCTTCTTAGGACCATATAATTCACAACTAGAAGACAACAGAGATGATTAAGTCGTACCCCAGTCATTTTATAGACGAGGACACTAAGCCCCAGAAGGAAGCAGCTTGCCCCGTGAGTGACAGAGTGACATCGTTCCCTACAAGTTCCAGTCCCTTGGCAGCACATCCCCATGGGTCAGGCTGTTGGAGGAAATAGCTTTAACCATTTCAAGTGTGCCTAAAGCCCAGAGCCCCAGAAGCCCCCTTGTCCTCTCCACTGTCACCTCACATGGCTCAGAAGACTTCAGAATGGAAGCTCCTTGAGGGCAGGAACTGTATTTTTGCTATCTTTGTATCCCTAGTACATAACACAGTGTCTGATACATAGAATGGGCTTACTGAATGCTTGTTGACTGGTTGACTGACAGGATCCCAGCTTACTACTCTGTGCTAATGTCTAGTCCCTAAGTAAGACTTCAACCTGACTCCTTTCCGTGACAGTGCGTCCATCGAGACCTGGCAGCCAGAAACGTGCTTATCTGTGAGGGCAAACTTGTCAAGATCTGTGACTTTGGCCTTGCCCGGGACATCATGCGTGATTCCAACTATATCTCCAAGGGCAGTGTGAGTAGCTTCCCCACTCTTTTCTCAGAGAGCTTCAGGAGAGACAGAGAGAGAGAGAGAGAGAGAGAGAGACAGAGAGACAGAGAGAGAGACAGACAGACAGAGACAGAGACAGAGAGACAGAGAGAGAGACAGAGAGAGACAGAGACAGAGAGAGACAGAGAGACAGACAGAGAGACAGAGAGACAGACAGAGAGAGAGAGAGAGACAGAGAGAGAGAGAGACAGAAAGAGACAGAGATAGAGACAGAGAGAGAGACAGAGAGACAGAGACAGAGAGACAGAGACAGAAACAGAGACAGAGAGAGACAGAGACAGAGAGACAGAGACAGACAGAGACAGAGAGACAAAGAAAGACAGAAATAGAGACTCAGACAGCGAGAGGGAGGGAGAGGAGAGAGAGAAAAAAAAGAGGACAGAGAAATAGAGACAGAGACAGAAAAAGCGAGATGGAGGAGGAAGAGAAGGAGAGAAGGAAAGGAAGAGACAGAGACACAGAGAGAGAGAGATAAAGAAAAAGAGAGAGGAAGAAGAGAGGAGAGGAGAGGAGAGGAGAAAGAGAGAGAGAGAGAGAGAGAGAGAGAGAGAGAGAGAGAGAGAGAGAGCATTTAATAAACATTTTAATAAACATTTATTCACTTACTGGGGCAGCTAAAGCAAAACAAACAGAACACCGACCCTGGAGTCAGGAGGACCCGAATTCAAATCCAGCCTCAGACACTTAACATTTACTAGCAGTGTTACCTTGGGCAAATCAGTTAACCCCAATTGCCCTCCAAAAAGCAAAAAAAAAAAAAAATTTTAAGTAAAAATAAATAAATACTTACTATGTCCCAAATACTGTACTAAGTGCTGGCCATACAAATACAAGCTCACAAGACAAGCTTTGCCCCTGAGGAGTTTACATTCTAATGGAGGGAGAGAACTGCTCCAAGGGCTCTAGAAAGGGAGAGGCTACACTTCTCTGGCAGGCTGTGGAGGGGGCTGGCTTCCATACAAGATGAAGTGAAGCTCACCTGTCTGTTCCTGGTCTTCCAGAGACAGAGCCCAAAGCTGGGGAGGTGGGGCAGGGAGAGAGGAGATGGCAGCCAGTGTGTTAGGTCAGTCTCCTTCACGTGCAAAAATGGAGACTCTTGGACATGTGGCCGTTTGTCTCGATTCCCTTAGTTCTGCTAAGCAGGGCATTATTTCTTGTGTTCTCCAGGTTTCCCTTCATGAGGAGGGAATGACAGCAAAGACAGCTTCCAAACTGTGCAGGTTTCGTTTGAGAACATCCTGTGAAATCTGTCTGTGCCCCTACCCTCTGCCGCAGGCAGAGGGATCTCCCCGGGTCATCCTGGCTGAAATTAATGGTGTTAATAAATGGAGGTGATACTTGCCTTACCTCCCTCACAGGGATGCAGATTTCTTTTTTTTTCTTTTAATTTATTCATTGAATTTATTTTGGGGGGGGAAAGCAGGGCAGTTGGGGTTAAGTGACTTGTCCAAGGTCACATGGCTAGTAAGTGTTCAGTGTGTGAGGTCACATTTGAACTCAGGTCCTCCTGACTCCAGGGTCAGTGTTCTATTCACTGTGCCACCTAGCCTCCCCAGGGATGTGGACTTCAAATGAGATAAGATATATGAAGTCCCCATCAACATCTTCTAGTGAATTTGAATTCCAGGCAGGAAAGGGATGGGCATTCCTGTAGCTATACACCAATCCAGCCTAACTGTATGCTGTCTTCCATTTTTTTTCTGATTTCCTTACTGAGAGGCTTGCCTCCCTAAGCAATTGGGGGCGAGGCACCCCCTTCTGCAGCTGTTACTGCTCCATTCCTGGCCTCTCCCCTGAGTCATCAGAAGCAGAGGGTGGAGTTTCCAAAAGAGCTAAGAAAAAGAAGGGAAAATACAGAAACTGGCAAAATTCAGAACTGATGAGCCACAGAACATGAAGATCTTATCCTAAAATACCCTTAGCCTGTCCATGGAAGCAAGACCAGCTTTCTGGGCAACAGAGTGAAAAACAGCATTGGCCCAGTCCCTGTGTGACCCTGGCAAGTTATTTAACCTCCTCCTTCTACTGGGCGCCAGTTTGTTCATCTATGAACTGAAGGAGGAGGGACTAGAGGGTGTCTGAGAGCCGGTATCTCCCTCAAGCAAGAGCTTTTGGTGTTTTCTGTGTCCTAGACCCTTTCACAGCCTAGTGAAGCCTATGGAACCCTTCTCAGAAAAAAAATTTTTTAATGTATAGAATAAAATATGGAATATTACAAAGGAAATCAATTATATTGAAATAGTCATCAAAAAGTTTTTTAATCATAGGTTAAGAAACTCTGATTTGTTTTGGTGATCCTATGATGTTAAAGAACTTTGAGTGATTCACTTCCCCTTTCTGGGCCTCAGTTTCTTCCTCTGTCAAATGAGGAACTAGATGTTTGTTAAGCCAGTTGCAACGCTAAATCCTTTGATTGCTTTCCATAGACTTTCAGTCTTGTTCTGGTCCCATTCAATGACTGCTGCCATGAAGTCTCCAGTAGAAGACCTGGTGTGTTTCCTCATAGCTCTGGGAGTATACAGAGGAGATGTTAAGAAAGAAAGAAAGAAAGAAAGAAAGAAAGAAAGAAAGAAAGAAAGAAAGAAAGAAAGAAAGAAAGGGAGGAAGGGAGGGAAGGAAGGAAGGAAGGAAGGAAAGAAGGAAGGAAGGAAGAGAAAGGAAGGAAGGAAAGGAGGGAGGGAGGGACGGAGAATATAGAAAGAAAGGAAAGGAGATTAAAAGACCTGGTTTATCCCCTCTCAATCCTCACCCAGTCTAACTCAGTCTTAATTCCTTTTCAATATCAAACTGGTGCCTTCTCTGGGCCCTCCCCAGAGCCTAACTAAGGGGAGGTGAGCAGGCCTTTGTAAGAGGGCAGAAAAGTTTAGAGGGCTCTGATGGCACTTGTCTTTCGGCACTTAAAACAATAGAGTTCAGCACCTACTGAATAAGAATCAATAGTTAAAACAGGAAAGGACGAGATGAACAAGTAGATGGTGATGAATTTCCTCCCTCTTCTAGCAAACCAGAGGAGCTCTTCTCTAGGTACAGGCCCCACCACTCTGCCCATATAGCCATCTCATGGACAGTGTTTGAGGACATGCTGCATGCTAGTTATCTGGGGGAAGGAAGACGGAGGAGGGGAGAGTACAACTCGTTTTCCACCTTTGCAAAAGCTCCACTTCTTCCTCAGGTTCAAATGAGTCACAGCTGTACGCCCCCCACCCCCTTTAGCACCCCCACCACTCTACCCTCTCTCCTCCACCCACCACAAAACACTTAGACAATGTAGAGCACCTCCTGTACAGTAACAGGCATACACAATTTTGTCCAACCAATTGTATTCCTCACAAATGAGCCTACAAGTCTGTGCTCACCCACTGCCCTGTGCCAGGTGGCATGGATGCAGCCCAGAAAGACACTGGATTTAATTAAACATGGTCCTTCGGTAGCCCCTATCCATGCCATAAATTTGTCAATAGTGAGCCTGTGTATGGTTCTCTCTATGCTCTGAGGCAGATTTCCTCTCTGGGGGTCTCTCGGGGAGCAAGATTAGGGCAGGATCCTGCCCTCAACTCAGCCCCTGGCCACAGCCACCGTCTTGAACCACAAGCCCCAGCTGTCTAGCCTGGGGCTTTTCCCATCATTCTTCAGGATGGGGTTTACCATTCTCTCCCAACAGGAAATGAAACCCCAGCCCTTTGCAAGCCTCTAGGCACAGCTAATTTCAGCACTGAGTTGCTTAAGGGGATCTGCTTCCCACCAACATCTGGGTTTCTGGAGCTCAGTTTCAGGGAAATCTCATGGGTGGGTAGAGGGAGACAAGGATGATAATGACAACCACCACAGTGATGGTGCTGATGACAATACCATTGTGTGGTACTTTAAAGTTTGCAAATTACTACACACGTATATGCCTCAACATATATACATATGCACCCTGCATGTGCACACACACAACATACACACATGCACACATATACATCCATATGCATACACACATGCATATACTTATGTGCATGCGCATGCCAACACACATACATCTATCTATGCATGTATTCATGCATGCATACACACATACACACAAATGCTTGTACATATATGTGTGAGCATGTGCATAATACACATATGCGGGAGCCCACACATATATACATATGCACACATATGCATAACTATAACACCATGCACAAGCAGATTCCCAAAAGAATGCTACTGTGAACAGCTTTTAAGGTTCGGATTACACAGTAATAGTGAACACTCTCTACTCCATTACAAATCAAGGCGAACATTCACAATATAATATTCACAACATTACATCTTATCACAGAAAATCACAATATGTTGTTCATAACAGCTTAACATTAGAACGGCCACACAGTTTTCACTTCAGTGGCCTGTAGCAGTCAGTCACTGAGCCAGATTCCCAATTACTAAATGTCATTAATCACTAGTACAGTCATTAGAAAACCACATAAACCTTCCACCCCTTGGTGTCCAGAAAACCTCAGTTTCATCCAAGGAGAGGGCTTTTCTTCATCTTGACTCTGGGGGGTCTCTCTGATTCCCTGGATCCCCTTCCATGGTCCCAGCTCCCTCCTGAATCTGCCAAACAGTCACCTGGATTCAGAAGCAGACAGCTGCCAGGTTCTTGTCCAGTCCTCAGGGCAATCCCTGGCACACACTGAAGTTCGCAGGGTCCAGCATATCTCAAACCCTTCACCACTTCTCTTGCCTGGAAATTAAGGACCAGCCAGGCCACGAACAAACAAAGTCTTATCCTGGTCATGCTTCTTCAGTCCTCCAGCAGTTCAGCTGGCCCTAGGACCCAGAAGTAATATTGGCCTTCTGTTTGGCCTTCACCAGATTCCAGTCTCAGGAAAACTCTATCTCAGCTCTGAGTCAGGTTCCAGATACTGGGAGAGTATCTCTCTCTCTCTGTCTCTCTGTCTCTCTCCGTCTCTGTCTCTGTCTCTCTCTCTGTCTCTCTGTCTCTGTCTCTTTGTCTCTCTCTCTGTGTCTCTCTGTCTCTCTCTCTCTCTTTCTCTTAATAAAATTCCAACTCACTTCTTCATCTCCCAGATGCTGAGACAATCCTGCTTCCTCCAACAGGAAAATTCCAATTCTGTCTCTGTAATTCTTCTTTATATACAGCACTGACCTCCTGTCTCAGCCAATAGTCTTCTTCCACATCAGCAGGGGAGTTCACGCCTTCTCAACAGTGGACAAGGCTCACAGCCCAAGTTACTAAGTGCTACGTATCTGCTAAACTTGATTGCTATTACAATAACACATATAATACATGCATGCATACAACCTATATGCATTCAGTATGCCTACACACGTGTGTGCACATGCATGTGTGCAAACATGCATGTGTATGTGCTTATACATACACAATACACAACTGCCTACACATTCATGTGTGCATATATGCATGCACACATACATGCATACATATACACATATAAAATTTCATTTGCTATTTATAACAGCCCTGAAGGTAGGTGCTATTATCAGCTTCATTTTATAGATTATGAGACTGAGAGAGATTATACACATACAGGTGACCCTGTGCTCAGGGTCACACAGCCAGTAAGTGGGCTGAAACAGGATTTGAACTCAAGTCTCCCTGACAGGAGTCAGCTCTATAATTGCAGTGACAATAGAGGTCGGACTCTGACACCCCAGATCATGCTCAGATCTTGACGGTACAGAGCAGATGCGAATCCTTGACATCAGACCCGTTACCTGTTAGCTTTTCTCCCCCATGGGGGTCATCTCTGCAAGGAGGCTGAAGCCAGGATATGGCCCGAAAATAGCCCTCTTTATCCCCTGAGGGATACCCCTATGATAATAAGGATGTAGAAGGACTTTCTAGGCTATTCCAAGTCTGAAGTCAGGGTACATATTGATTGGGCATCTATATTCTCAAGAAGAGCTCAATTGGGAGGTCAATCCTGGAAATGTAATCAACAAACATTCATTAAGTGCTGTGGTACCAGGCACCGTACTAGGTTCTGGGCCTACAAAAGCATAAAAGAGACAGTCTCTGACCTCAGGGAGCTTGCAGTCTACCAGGAGAGCCACACATACATATAGAAGTATATGCATGACATACACAAAACACAAGGGCAGCTGGACATTGCCCAGAGGTCTTTGTCAGGCACCCCTTTGTGGGATGGTATTCTGGGTCTCATGAACTGTTGTAGGAGGAGGGTGGGAAATTTTAAGCCAGCAAACCAAGAAGGGGCTGCTACCACGGAAGGAGGTCTTTCCATATTTTAAAAACCCCAGAAAAGAGTCCCCAGGACAGCATCTAGTCATTTGCCTGGTAGCCTGGAAAAGGGTCAGAGAGGAATGACAGTAACCTCCAGCCACTGATTCTGTGTTGGCTTCAAATCCAAGGTAGGTCCACAGTCCAGCAGAGACCTATCAGTACCTGAATTAGCTGAGACTTCAGGGTTGGAGCTGTCCAGTCTTCATGGGTAAGAGTGATCATGAGCATTAGCTATCACTTTCCACATGGGTTGGAGGCAGTATGGAATGGTGGCAGAAGCTCTGGATTTGTAATCAAAAGACCTAAAGTTGGAATCCCCCTCTGTCACCAGTATATTCTACTCCATCATCACTCGTGTGACCTAAAATGATGCAATCTGCTTCTATGAACGTCAGTTTCTTCATTTGTAAAATGAAAAGATTGAACTAGATGGCTTCTGAGAGTCCATTCCGGGTGTATGATTCTATGATTCTATGATTCTGTCTGAAAATGTTTGGCACCTCTTTCCCAGGCTCCTGGTTTAGAGGGTAAGGAGCTGTCCTCACTTTTAATGAAGATAAAGAAGGATCTCCATGAAATCAGTGTCTCTCTGACTTCTGTTGGATAGAATGCACACTTGTGGGGTGGGTAGAGCCCTCTTTCATTCTAACCAGATCCCTTGTTGCCTTTTAGACTTTCCTGCCCCTGAAGTGGATGGCTCCAGAGAGCATCTTCAACAGCCTGTACACCACCCTGAGTGATGTGTGGTCCTTTGGCATCCTTCTATGGGAGATCTTTACCCTGGGTATGGGATCTGCCTGCCCATCATTTTCTCTAAAATGTCCCCTGTGACTTTTCCTTTGCCATACCTCTACCAAAAGGGAAAGGGGCCTACCTTTGATTCTAGCCTTGGTCCTCCCTGACAGGAGGGGTATCTGGCCTTTTTCCAGAGAAAGAGACTACCCTGAACTTCCTCATCCTCGTCTCATCCTAGTACATACTTCTTTCCACATCTCCAACCTTCCCCCACTTTCTGAAGGGGACACATTTGTTCAGGATATTAGGGGAGAGACACCCAGAATTATGAGGGATGATTTCTCCTAACCTATTCCAGAGAAGGAAGTACATTCTACTCCATTAACCTGAAAAGAGAAGGTTCTGAGGGGACATGACTGGTTTTCTAATACTTAGAGAGCTGTCATATAGAAGAGATTAGATTTGCTGGTAGTAACCCCCAGAAGACAAAATAAGAACCAGTGGGAGGAAGTCCCAGGGAGGTGATTTTAGGTCAGAGTAAATGAGAACTTCCCAACTGATCAGTAATGGAGCAGGTTACCTCCTTAAATAGTGAACTACCCAGCACTGTAAATACTCAAACAAGACCAGACATTGTAGAGGGTATTCCAGTATTAGATTGTAGATTGGACAAGATGCCCACCTACTCTATTATTCTGTAATTTATAACTGTCCTGGAATTTATTGCCTGTGTGACCCTGGTCAAATCACTTAATCTTTCTGGGTCTCAGTTTTTCCATCTGAAAATAAAGGGGTTGTTCTAGGTAATCACTAAGGTTCCCTATAACTCTCAGTTCTACGCAACTAGATTACTTCTCGGGCATTTCCCAGCTCTGATTCCCTACGTATCTATGATTCTGTGTTTCTTTGTGTCCCTGGCAGGTGGCACCCCTTACCCAGAATTGCCCATGAACGAACAGTTCTACAATGCCATCAAGCGTGGCTACCGTATGGCCAAGCCCACCCATGCCTCAGAAGAGATGTGAGTGTGACCTAAGGAACCTAGGGCCCCGAACTCCTTGCTCCACCCCTTTCTAACCCTACTTTTTGATCCAAGTGGAGATGTCGAATGAAACTCCTTTCTTTCTCTCTCAGCTATGAAATCATGCAGAAGTGTTGGGAGGAGAAATTCGAGATCCGACCCTCCTTCTCCCAGCTGGTGATTCTGCTGGAGGGCCTCCTGGGGGAGGGCTACAAGAAGGTAAATTATGGCCAGTGGCCTTGTCACTCATTCATTCAGAAGAGGGAGAGCGTGCTTTCAGCTGGAGGTAGGGAGGTGAAGAAGGGAAGCTAGGGAAGGTTAGCTGGAAGAGGGTGAGCTCACACTCATATTGGGTTTTATAACTTTATATAAAGATAGAGGTGGGAAGAGGTCCAGACTTATTTTTGCCCTGGATTCTGAAAGTCCCCATCAGACCATCAAATCTGACTCCTGCACAATTCAGGTCAATATTCATTAAACTGCCATCTATGTGCAAGGCAATATTCTGGACCTCAATTATGCAAAGATTAAAAACAAAACCATCTCTGCCCTCAAGGGACTTAGTAGGGGATGAAATAAGATCTAATTAAGCACAAGGCAATTTGAGAAGAGAAAGAACGTTAACAGCTGAGAGAGCCACAGTGCCTGGCACATAGTAGGCACTTAAGGAATGTTCTTTGGATTGAATGACTTTATTGGATTAGGGAGGCTTTGGGAGGTGGCATTAGAGCTGAACCAGGCAAAGAAAAAGTCAAGAACTGGGAGAAGTAAGGTTGAGGAGAGAGTGACTATGTGCGAGGCAGGGAGGATAGTTTGGGGAGACATGGAAAGAGACATGAGCCAGTTGGACTGGGCTGTAAAAGGGAGTAAGAGAATAATGGAGGTGGGCAGGGAAATAGGTTCGAGGGGCAGTTGGGAAGCAGACTGTGGCTTCAGCCTGTCCTCTGCAGACTGGGGAGCCGGGGAGCCAGGGAGTACCTCCTGGGCTCCTGTGCCCTCTCACTGTGAGCGGCACCTGGTCTCATAGCTTGCTCCCCCCTCCCTACTTGTATCACTGCCTAAAGCTGCCTCTTCCATTCTGCACCCCCAAATACACCATAGCCTAATGCCCTATGATTGCCAGAAAGTCTGGTTCAGCCTTGAGAAGGTGCAGATTCACTTCCCCTCCCAAGATCTCTCTCTCCTCCTCTGTGAAAGAAGAGTTAGACTGGAGGTTATAGATAGAGGTCCCTTCAGCTGTGACATTCTGTGTTTCTAGAAAAGAGTTGGGAGAATCTGACTTTTTCTCCTGTGTCTCACTGAGTGGTTGTGTAAATGAAGACAAAATGGGTGTGAGATCCAGTATTCAGCATGGGGGGAGGCAGCTTGGACCTGGCCGATCTCTCCAAGAAGGCTGAAGGATTAATGAAGCTAGCCCACCCCCCACTTTTGCTTTCATTTCACAGAGAGGGAGACCTCACTATAGTGGAGGCAGGAATGTCTCCAACTGTGGCTATATTGGAGACCCTCATTTCACTGAATGCTGGGTAGTGTGTGCCTGGACTCTGGTCTGTGCCTTCCCTTTCCCTGAAAACAAGTAAAATGAGAAACAGAGATGATGTGAAATGCAGTTATTAGAATCACAGTCAGGCTAGAAAAGGCCTCAGAGCGTAGTTTGTTGGAACCCCAGCCAATACTGTTCTACTCACCTTGCCCCACCTTTCCCTGTGGGAGCAGAAGTACCAACAAGTAGATGAAGAATTTCTGAGGAGCGATCATCCAGCCATTCTGCGTACCCGAGCCCAGCTCCCTGCATTTGGTGGCCCAAGGGGTCCCCTCGACACCAGCTCTGTCCTCTATACAGCTGTGCAGCAGAATGAGGGGGACAATGATTACATTATCCCTCTGCCAGACCCTAAGCCTGAAGGACCTGATGTGGCCCCACTGGAGAGTTCCCACAGCCTTGCCAGGTAAGCTGAGCATTCCTTAGCAGTCAATTGCCTTCTGAGAGGAAATACTATGTCCATTGAGCTTCCACTATGGTCAGAGTCCTGTCTAGGCAGAGCAAGGGGATACAAAGAAAATGATAGTGGGGACCAGGAAGAAACAGATACCAGGCAGCAAATCAAACTGGTTCTCAAAGCCCATCCCCAACCATATGATCCCTTCTTTTTTTTTTAAATAAGTTAATTTATTTTTAGTTTTCAACATTCACTTCCATAAGTTTAAAATTTTTCTCCCCTTCCTCAAGACAGCATGCAATCTGATACAGGCTCCACATAAACATTCCTATTAAACATATTTTCACATTAGTCATCTTGTATAGAAGAATTAGAATGAATGGGAGGAACCATGAAAAAGAAAAACAAAACACAAAAAGAAAATAGTTTGCTTTGATATATATTGAGACTCCATATTTCTTACTCTGAATGTGGATGGCATTTTCCATCATGCATCTTTTGGAATTGTTTTAGGGCCTTGTAAATGAGAAGAGCTAAGTCCATCAAAGTCAGTTATTGCACGCTGTGACCGTTCCAGTGTACAATGTTCTCTTGGTTCTGCTCACTTCTCTCAGCATCAGTTCATATAAATCTTTCCAGGTTTTTCCAAAATCTACCTGTTCACATATGATCCTTTTTAATGCTCTAGAATGACAAAAGTTGTCTAAATAATGGTTCCTATGAAAAGGACCTGCGTTTCCTAGGGACCTCAAACTCGGTATGAGACATCTAACACCCCTAAAGAGCTGCCTGAAGAGAAGCAAAGGGTCCCAAACAAAAGCAATGATCATCCTACCGTCCTCTGCTCTTATTGCATCC
This sequence comes from Pseudocheirus occidentalis, assembly GCA_028646575.1. Lineage (NCBI taxonomy): Eukaryota > Metazoa > Chordata > Mammalia > Diprotodontia > Pseudocheiridae > Pseudocheirus > Pseudocheirus occidentalis. The sequence goes on along the minus strand of CM053595.1, from coordinate 25,035,075 downwards.
CATCTGGAGTATCATGTGGGCATCGTGTTTTAGGAAGAATATTGACAGGTGGGAGGATTTCGGGGGAGGGCAAGTCCATAGCCACCATACTTTCCCTGTACTGGTCCTTTACTAACCTGGCTTTCCTTCTAGCTCTACCCTGAATGAAGCCAACACATCATCCACCATTTCCTGCGATAGCCCCCTGGAGCTGCAGGAGGAGCTAGAACCCGAGCCAGAGGAACCAGAGCGAGAACCAGAGCCAAAGCTGGAGCCAAAGCTGGAGCCACAGTTGGAGCCAGAACCAGAGCCCAGGCCAGGCCTGGGTCACCAGGAGGTGGAGGACAGTTTCCTGTAGCTGGGCTCACCCAGGAGAAGAGCAGGCACCCCACCCCTGCCTCTGCTCTATGGACTCTCCTCTCTACTTCTCTTTCCCAGATGAATGCTGGCCTCCCCCATGGGTGAAGAGGGGAGGTGATGGCCAGCCCTTTTCATTATGGGATAGAAAACTTCTAGCCCAAATGTGGCAGGGACTTGTCTGCCTCAATGAGGAGCTCCCTGGGCTCTTTCCCAGCCAAGAATCTTCCCTTGGGAAGAGGTTAAGGCAAAGGGCATTTTTTCTGAGACTTCAGCATTGAAGGTGGCTGCCTGTTCCCCTGACCCTCCCTATTTCAACTAACCCCAGTCTCTGCCTGAGACAGGGATTTCCTGGGCAAATTAGGGGATTTTTAATCCTGTTGAGGGAACAGGGAAGGGCATTGGTAAACAGTACTTAGTGCTTAGAATATAGAGGAAGGTGTGGGCATCCACAGGCCGAGGAGCACATTTCTCCAGACTACACCCACCTCTGTTTTTCAGACTTATCCAGGAGTGGAGCCACATGGTGGCCATGCCTTGACCAGGGTCCTAACAACTGTGCCTTCTGCCTGAGTCACTCAGTGGCTGAGGTCTCTGCCCAAATTGGGACTGTCTGCCTCTTGGGGAGAAGAAAATTGTGGGCAGGGAAGGGAAGGGTCCCTCCAGACTTTGACCCCTGGGGGAAGAGAGAGGGGCAAAGGACATGGGATCCTAGTGTGAACATTTTGTATGCTCCCCTGCTCAGCTCCCAAGGATTAGGTCATCTCCAGGATCTCACCTTTCTCAGAGATTTCGTTGAATAGGCACCCACAGAAGTCTCTTCTTCCTGGAAGAGAAGAAAGGTACAAAAGAAATATACAATCAACCCTGAACTTCTTCCCTCAAGTCCTCTTGCCCCCATGCCAGCTGGACTGGCCACTACCTTTGTATTTTTCCTTTGACATTTGACTGAGGGTCTATAGGGGGGGGTGTGTTTTCCCACTCTTTGGGCTTCTCTTATTTCTCCTGGTGACCCTTGTCCATCTCTACCCACCCCCAGCCCTCCACCATCATTATAGGGTGGTGATCCAAAGCAGGACTGATGGGTGGAAGTTTCAGGAAAGATCTGAGCTCAATTCAAGGAAGAACTTAACGATCAGAATAGTCCCACAATGGAGCATGCGTGGGGGTGGGGAAGGATGGCTTATCTCCTGATCACTGGGGATAGTTGAGGATAGACTAGAAGACCTTCTGACAGAAAAGTTGTACGAAGGATCCCAGCAGGGGATTAGAGGTTGGGCTAGGTGATTTCTGAAGTCCCTACCAGCTCTCAGATTTGAAAATTCTTCTCAAAGTCCTTAGCAGAGCCAAGTTTGTGAGACTTTCTCCTCCACCAAGCTAGGACTTGGGGAAAACCTTGGGGTCTGGGCAGTCCAAGTAGGGATGCCAGAACCAAGCTCTGATGCTTACTACCTGGTTTACCTTGAGCAAGTCATTGAGCTTCCTGCTGCCTCAGTTTCTTCCACTTTAAAATGAGAGATGGCAACTGAGGACTGTTCCAGCTCTTATGTAAGATGATTCTGGATGATCCCGCTACACATCTATCCCATGTCCTTGGAGAGAGGGAGATCCTCCCATGCAATGAGGTGGCCCCCTGCTCACCTGCCTCTAGTTCTCCTCTCCATGGAACTGGATGATGTCCTCAAATGTCTCCATCTGCTTACAGGGAATAGAGGCTACATTTGGGGCTGTAGTTAGGAACTACTTCCTATGTGGCTTTTTCCTAGCATCCCAATACCTTCCTTTAGGCACCCAGAGCAGACTGGTTGCCCCATCTCTCAGACCAGTTGGGGGATCTGAGCTTGGGAAGTCCTGACACCATGAAAACAAAAGGCAGGCAACTTCCCCTCCACCTGACCCTTCTGAGGGCATTTAACATATGGGCGCATGCTCTCTCCTATGCCCGGGATGGTTTAGCTTCATCCAGGCTCATGTGGAGGGAGAGGCCATAACATGAACCAGGACTTAGGGGTTGGGTTGCCTGCTTTCCGGCCTCCTGGAGTCCACTCTTGGGCTAGCCTGCTGGCTGTCCTCTCCTGGTTAAGGCTTCTCTTGGGACTGGAAAGTTCATCTATGCTAAGAAGTGTATTTCAAGATCATCTGAGTACCCTGTCCTGGACTCTTTCCTCCCCTCCTCCATTAATCTGTTCAGTAGAAGAGGGTTGTGTGTTAGGGCCTGAAGGGAACCTGCTTTGTCCATTGTTTGAATTTTAATCTATGAGCACAGAGGCAAGGATCAATTTGCCCATTTCCTTTTCCCCACCAACCCTGTACACACACAATAATAGTGGAAATGCTGGGAAAAGTGGATTCAGGTTTCCCTGGTCCTCATGGCTAATGGTGAAAGATCTGAGTGTGAGACAACAGTGACTGGACAATTGAGCTCAGAGTTACGCCCAGCTCTGCCTGGCCTGGACTCCCAGTAAACTCTATTTCCTACCCCCTCAGCTGTCCATTGCCCCTCTTGCCCCCACTCCCTAGAACGAAACCTAGACCGAGGGGACTTTTAAAGCCAGTTTCCCTAATAGAGGATATATTTCAACTGACTAGACTGGAGGGAGGGGCCTGGCCCAGCTAAGGCACAACAGTTGCCCTCCTGGTGGGGATTAGACAGTGGTCCAGGAGTAGGCTTAGGGACAGGATAGGTGAGCAGGAAGTAGGTAGCAGATGTGGCTGGGTATGCCAGCACATGGGCATATACACATAGGAGTCCCCTCCCTTCTCCTCCTTCCAGGCTCCCCCCTCCCAAACCAGAGGAGCCCCTAGAGATGCTTAGACAGGGAACAGCCCTGAGCAAATCCACTCTGAGGTTCTCAGTTCTGAGCCCTGGAGGGAAACCGGACTCCTTGCCAGCTATGGCAAGACACAGAAGGAGTCATGGGTGGGAGGGAAGGGGACGGAAGGGCACGAAGGTACCAAAGATACCATCACCACAAGCTTACAGGTGTATACTTAAGACTCACAATAACTCACATTTAAACAACTGACGTACTATTTTTTACACACTCAACTTTACATATCTGTATATGTTTTTTGTTTCTGTCTTTTTTATGGGAAAGGTTTTCATATTAAACACGGTGCTCGGGATCCTCTGACTTTGCTTTTTCTTGTAGGATCCTGCCCTGTAGGTTGTTATGGTGTCTGTGAAAGGGGAAGGGTGGAGGGGTGAAGAGAAGAAGGATGTATTAAGTTCCTACTATGTCCCAGGCACTAAGCTAAGCATTTTTTATTATTTTATTTCATTTGATCCTTACAACAACCCTGGGAAGTAGGTGCTATTGCCATTCTCATTTAACAGTTGAGGAAACTGAGGCAGAGATTGTGACTTGCCCAGAGTCACACAACTAGTAAATATATTGAGGCAGGATTTGAACTCAGGTTTTCCTAACTCCAAACCTCTCTGCCCTATCCAGTGAGCCACCCAGCTTTCAGGAATGTTGCCTCCCGGGGGCGGCTAGGTGGCACAGTGAATAGGGCACTGGCCTTGGAGTCAGGAGAACCTGAGTTCTAATCCGGCCTCAGACACTTAACACTTGCTAGCTGTGTGACTTTGGGCAAGTCACTTAACCCCAATTGCCCTGCCTTCCCACCTACAAAAAAAAAAAAAAAAGGAATGATGCCTCCTGAGGACACAGAGACAACTCCATGTCACTGTATACACTCAGCCCTCCAGGAGACAGACCAAGCTGCTTCTTCTCCATCAGAGCCCTTTGGACCTCCCTTTCTTCGAGCTAATACCATTGAATGCCTGACTGGCTGATCAGTCATCAGCTCCTCTCTGGACTCTACCACCCCTGGGTAAGGAGATTGAAGAACTGAGTTCTAGACTCTGTTTTACTTCTACCTTTCAAGGCAACCTTGGGCAGGTCCCATTCATCCTCTGAATCTTGGTTTTCTTGTGTATCAAATAGAAATAATGATCCCCAACCTGCCTTCTCACAGAGATGCTCGGAGGTCAAATACAACAATTCTCACACAGGTGAGAAAGACAGATGACAAAAATGCACAATGATCAGAATTCCAGGATATGGAGTATTCCAGAAGTGGCCGTACAAGAGAGAACATTTGAGCCAGGGGAGACCATTCCATGAGCTGGGATCCCCTGTTATTTCTGCAAGGGGTCTATATACTCACAAATATTTTCTTGAAGGGCACTAATAGTACAACTACTATCCTGTTGGGGTTGGTGACTTTTTTTTTACATCAATAAGAGGTTCTTCTACTTGAAAAAAACAAAACAGGAACCACAGTCTCAGAACATGTAATGTCAGAGCTTGGGGGGAAAAAAACAATCTCAAGGCACAGAAGGTCTGTGCTCAAATCAATCAACAAGCTTTTATTAAGTGCATATTATGTTCCAACACAGGGCTAGATGGTGGGAGAACAAAAGACAAATGTGAAACAGTCCCTTCCCTCAAGTATATTGTGTTTCATTGGGGGATACAACATACACGTATGCTAGTATATGCAAAATATAGACCCAGATAAATAGAAGACAATTCAGGGTGGCAGGGTAGGACAAATCAGGAAAGGCTTTATGGAGAAGGTGTCACTTAAGCTGAGTTGTGAAGGAAAGCACAAATTCTAAGAAGCAGAGATGAAGACAGAGGTGGAGATAGTCTGTGAAAGGCCCAGAAATGAAGAAGTATCATGTGTGAGGATGAGGAAGGAAGCCAGTTTAGATGAACCATAGAGTTTCAAAGCAGCTAGGGGGCACATTAGATAGAGTGCCAGGCCTGGAGTAAGAAAGATTTATCTTCATGAGTTCAAATCCAGCCTTAGACACTAGCTGTGTGACCCTGGGCAAGTCACTTATCCCCGTTTGCCTCAGTTCCTTATCTGCTGTATGAGCCAAAGAAGGAAATGGCAAACTGCTCTAATATCTTTGCCAAGAAAACCCCAAATGGAGTCACAAAGACTCGGACGCATTTGAACAACAACAACAGCTTCAGGATGGGGCTAATATATAATAAAGCTTGAAAAGGTGGTTGGGCTAGGTTGTAAGGGTCTTTAAATGACAGAGAAATTTAAATTTGATTCTAAAAACAACAGGGAACTATTACAGTTTTTGAGTAGGGGGATGCCATGGTCAGATCAGCACTTTAGGAAAATCACTGTGGCAACTGTGTGTGGGATGGATGGAGGGCAGAGAGACTTGAGGCATGGAGGCTGCTTAGGAGACCATTGTAATGGTGGGAGGTGATGAGGAAGACCATTGTACAAGGTAGAAGCAACATGATTTGGTGGCATATTGGACAAGGGGGCTGAATGAGGGTGAGGAATCAAGGACAACTTCAAGGTTTTGAGCCTGGATGCCTGGAAGAATGATGGTGTCTCCCCAAATCCCCCAGAAGGGAATTGTTTAAAAATGTGGATTTTAGAGGAAAGAAAACAAGCTGGAAAACTCTTAGAAGATAGAACATCAGAACTGGAAGGAATCTTGGGGAAAAAAATGACAAAGCTGGAAGGGACCTTATGCGACACAATATCAATCAAGCTTGAGAGAACTTTACAATTTGGAATATTGGAGCTGGAAGAGAATCTAGTACAGGTGTTCTTAACCTGCGGTCCATGAACTTATTTTTTTTTCTTTTTGAGGGGGGAAGGCAGGGCAATTGGGGTTAAGTGACTTGCCCAAGGTCACACAGCTAGTAAGTGTTTAAGTGTCTGAGGCTGGATTTGAACTCAGGTTTTCCTGACTCCAGAGCTGGTGCTCTATTCACTGCACCACCAAGCCACCCCACTGTGCCACTTAGCTGCCCCATGGACTTAAAAAAAATCTTGATAACTATTTCCATCATTCATTTCCTTTGGCATTGTCCGTATTATGCATTTAAACATATTAACCTGAGGAGCTTCTCCGGAGATGAAGAAATGCCAAAAGGGTCCATGACACAGACTGAGGAACAGTCGACCTAGTCGAATGCTCATTTTGCATAGGAGGAGACAGGCTGGGTGAAGAAATATGATTTGCCCGATATTGCACAATGGCATTGCCTAGTGGCAGATACAGAACACAGACACAAGAATTAGCTAACACTCAGCGTGGTGTGCTTGCTACTGCGTTGGGCTATCTTTTTATTAGTTTTATCTTTTTTTTTTTTGGCTACAACTCCAGATTGTCCCTGAGCAGCGCGAGTGGGCTGCTGGTGCCTGCCAACTGTCACTTTTTATAGGTGGCACTTAGGAAAATGATCCTGTGGGTCACTTGACCTGTTCCTGTCCCCACCCTTCATGCTGGATTAGTCAGCTCCTAATCAGTGGGGGCCTTTCAAGGCCTTTGCTTGATTCCTCCCTGATTTCTTCTTTGGGACTTTCACGGCCGCCTCCTGGCATTCACCAGTGCCCCATGCATCCCAGCTTATACTAGTCAGCACAGCTCCAGAGAGGCTTGGCTGAGATACGGGCAAGCTCTAGGGACAGGTGGTGGAAGGCATCCTGCACGAGCTTGTGGTTGGAGGTCAGAGTTGGAGGGGCTGAGGGAAGCCTCAGAACCTGGGAAAGAAGAAGGAGCTAAAGAGTGAGTCAGTAAGGAGATGTGTGTGTGTGTGTGTGTGTGTGTGTGTGTGTGTGTGTGTGTGTGTGTGCAGGGGTGGGGGGTAAGGAGTGAGAAGGGGGAAGTAGAATAGAAGGGGAGCCAGGGAGGAAGAAGGGGAAGGACATCACAATTAGTGTGATATGTGTGTGGGGGTCTACACGGGTGAGGTGGTGATTGGATCTGGGTAACCATGGCCTCAGCAGTGCCTAAAGTGGGTACTGTGGTGATCCCTGTTTATGGAGGATAGGACAGCATTACATCATGATCATTCCTGGACATGACTACTGAATCTGAATCAGGGAAGTGGTGGCAATTTGGGCAGTCCAGAGCCCTGTGTTGTTACCAGAGGACGTCTGTGGTCTCTCTTCTGGTCAGAGCCACTCAGAGCCCCTGGCTCACCCAACGCACAAGATAGTCATGCATGCCAAGCTCCTTATCCCCTGGCTGTGGCAGGTTGGGGTGGGGAAGGGGGTACAGCCCCTGAAGGGCATATGCAGTCAGTGGAGAGCAGAGGAAAGGGGATTCTTTATGTCCTGGCCAGAGGCTCAGGTTCCAAACCTGTCCAGTGACTCCAGAGCCACAATCCACTAGAGCCCCTTGCAGAGAAAGGGAAGACCTGACACAGACTGGCATCCTGTTAGTTCAGGTTCAATGTTGGGATAAAATGGGACTTTCATAAGTTATTTAACAGTTATCAAAAGGAACCTTACTTAGCCAATGAATGGAAAGGATATTTAATAAGGCACTCAATAGAGAGGGTTCCCCTCTATCTGGAAACACATCTGGTTAACAGGACTGCAGTCTTTGTATATCCTCTGAGTCTGAAGAGACATGACCCTATGTGATTGTAACCTTTTATTCCCTTAGGTGACCAAGTCAATAAAGCCAGAAGCTACCAGGAAGCTGCATAAAGGAAAACTCAAGGGAGCAGCTTAAGCCTCCTGCAGCACACATCCCCCTCCTCCTCCAGTCAATTCTGTCCCACAGTCAGCTTTGCTACCTTTCATGGAAAAACTATCCTAACCTGAGAGGCAGGAAGGGGAGGAGAGTCTGGGAATACAGTGGTTCTATCAAAAGAATGTATAGCGACTCTAACAAGGGACTTGGAATCAGAAAGACCTGAGTCCAGATCCTATCATGAACACTTAATATGTGTGTGACCTTGGGCAAATCACAACTCTAGGTCTTAATATCCTCACCTGTAAAAACAGGGGATTGGTCTTGATGAATTTTAATGTCCCATATAATTCTAAATCCATGATTCTTTGTTCATCTGGAGGCTGAGGGTCCAGGACACGGGAGAGACAGTGTAGTATAACAAAAAATAGCAGTATATGGGAGACCAGAGCCCTGAGGCGGTACAATCTCAGGGAGAGTCTTGCTTTCAATATATCCTCTGATATGAGTTTGGGCAAGCCATGTAATTTCCCTGAACCTCGGTTTCCTCATCTGTAAAATATTGGTGAGACCATTCAGTCCAAAGAGCCTTATTACTTATACTCTGTGTAAAACAACAGTGCTAAATGATAGAGATGCAAAGATAAAATGAAGGGGGGGGAAGGCTTTGCCCTCAAGGAACTTACATTCTAATTTTTAAATTCCCTTCTAGCTCAGACATTCTCTTTCCTTCCTTCCCTCCTACCAGTATAAATCCTGAGCAAGTAAATGTTTGCCCAGAATCCCAGGCACATTCAGCTCTGTCCCCCAGTCATGTGTCAGGGGAGATAATATTCCCTGGTACTGCTGCCTGAGGGACACCCTCCTATAGCAGCCACATGTCACTGTGGAACCCTAGGGAGTCTCATTTCCCTTTCAGGAACATTTCAAGAGCCTAAAGATATCAGGCCAGACAGAACCCCAAACCTGGGAATGGAACAGGCTGGAGCTCCAGAGGGAAGGAACAAGGAGATATATAAAGAAACTTCTGACTCATTGCTGCCAACTCACTTTCCAGGTATAGGGGCCCTGGAAAAGAAGATGGTATAAAACATGAGTCACTGAGAGGATGTGGCAAGTGAAGGGACAGGGTGGAAGGGTGAGAAAAGGGAAGTGGGACAGAGGAAAAGCCAGAGGGGAAGCAGGGGGCAAAGACAGACTAGATGATGTTTTGGGAGATGAGTGGGTAAGATTTCAATGGCAAGCCTCCCAAGGGGAGACCACTGCCTCTGGGTCCACCTTGAACAGTATGGTAAAGCATGGGGGACAGCAAGGGAGGGTCTATGTACCAGGCGCTGCCCAGGAGGCTTGTTGACACTTGGGTTCCACACCTCTGAGTCGCCTCTCTGCCTTAGAGAGGGGAGACCCATCTCTGAGTCATAGACTCTCCATGGGAGAAGGGACTTTAGTGATAATTTAGCATAATTCCCTTAGGAATCCCACTTGTAGAGATGTCTTGGAGTCTTAGATCTGAAGCAGTTGGATATGATAAGCCCCACTGGTGTTAGACCATTAACTCATCCAACTCTGTGTTCTAGTTCTGATGGTCCAGGTTAGGAATGATCCTGTATCTTCTTCATTAGGGTTGTATCATTTATGACCCTAGCTAATCTTACATAAATTCTACTTCATAGATAAGAGCTAAAAGATCTTTAGAGACCACGGAGGTCAACTGTCATTTTTGAGGGGAGAAAACAGACCTTGAGAAGAGAAGGGATTCACCCGAGGCTAGAACACACCTAATCCGTGCTCAGAGAAGCAGCAGTGGGGCAGGGGCTCCATGCGACCTGCTATTGAGAAGGCTGCAGGTTCCCCACCCTAGCACTGAATAGAGTAAAGAGCGTTGGCTCCGGAGTCAGAGGAATTCACTTCAAATTTTGACAATTTATTATTTGGTCACTTGGTCACTTGGGAAAGTTGCTTTACTCATCTTCACCTGTTTCCTTATCTCTAAAATGAGGGGATCAGACTAGTTATGTCTAAGGAAGCTTTCAGTATTAGAGAATCATAGATGCTTGAGGAAAACCTTGGAAACCCTTGAGTCCAGCTCCCTCATTTTAGAGATGAGAAACTGAGTCACAGAGAGAGAGAGAGAGGTCAGGCAACTTACCCAGAGTGGCACAGGTAGTGGCTCAAATGGGACTCCCTGACTCCAAGCTCTACAATGCTCCGCCATCCTTTCTGTTGTCTTCAACATTTCCCAATCCCCTTCCTAACGATGATTAAACAATGTTAATTTGAAAGCCTCTTACCTCCTTGGGGCTCAGCCATGAGCTGAGGGAGAAGCAGAGAAAGGACACTGGCTGTGCTGGTGGACAGGGTTGGTTGTGAAGGAGTGATTGATGAACTTTGAACTTTGGGTATTTCACAATTCTTGTCTCCCTTCTTCACTCTCCAGATAACCTGTCTGCTTCTCCACTGAGCCCTTTGTAGTACTGGGAGCAGACTTCTCCCCATTCCTCCCCTTTCCAGGGCTCCTTCCACCTTTACTGGGTAACCAAAACCTTGCTTGCTCTTGAGGACACAGCTTCCCTCCAAAGCTTCTGCTTTGGTAGCCTTTCTTTCGACCACTGGGCCCACAGGGCCAAGAGGAGGGGTTGTTATACTCTGCTCCCACTGCTTCTCCCACCATTTGATTGAATAAATGAATGAATATGTAAATGAAGGAAAAACCATTTATTAAGTGCTTACAATTTATTAAGTCCCAGGCATAGAGCTAAGCACTAAGAATACAACTGAGACATTTCCAAAGTTCCAAGGAGTTTACCTTCTGGTAGGGAAAGACAACACATACTGGGAATGGTCACCATGGAAGGGAGTTTGGGTCAAGAGAGTCATAAGGTCCTACACAGCAGTGTTGGTCCCAGGGACCAGAGAAAAGGAAGGCGAGAGGTTGGGAAAGGTGATCATGTACAAAACAGCAGCACAAATGGCAAGATGGCCCTGCCTTGAGAGCTTTGACAGGGTGGGAGATAAAGCCTGTCTGGTCTGGAGCTGGCTTGATCTTGTGTTTGCATTCACTCACTCACCAGCCAAGAGAATTCAGGCCCATGGCAAGAGTTCTAAAGCTAGGTGGATTGATTTTCCCCAGAGACTGCATGGTTTCACAGGTTTGATGTAGAGGGTACAGCTTCAGGCTGGAGAGGACAAGGTGGCCCATTTTTCTTGTTCTTCCACAGTCTCTCAACAAGCTCTTTCTTCTCTTTCAAAAGCTACTCTATTGACTTATACCACCTTCTAGCAATCTTCTCTTCCACTCTTCTGCCTTATTTGATGGTTTTTATTACTCGGATAATTGTCCCATCCACCCCACACTCAGCCACCATGCTCTAGCACAAGGTAGGGATGCCTGCAAACAATGCTACTTTAAAAGAATTGGCTCAGAGGGCAGCGGAGAGGATACCATATTTTGGTGTCATGAGAATCTTGGCTTTGGCATTGGCCAGTTGTATGGCATTGGATAAATCACTTTAACCTCTTGGAGACTTTTACCTCATCTGCAAAATTAACTTTCACTACCTACTTCACAAGGTGGTTGAGAGAAAGCATTTTGCAAACCTCGAAGTACTCTAGAAATGAGTTGTTAACTTTAAAGAGATTCAAATGAGGAGCTGTAGAAGGTTAGAGAAGAGAGTACTTTCTGTTGGTACATCAATGATAATAGCTCTTTATATGGTACCTTTCTTAGTATTTTTTCATCTCTTTGATGCCCACATTCCCTCCAAAGATCAATCAATCAATATTTATCAAGTGCATCCTATGTACTAGGCACTGTGCAAGGCTGGGGGAGGGGGGCCCAAGATTAAAAGTGTAACATTCCCCACACTCAAGGAGCCAAATCTACTACAAGCATTTTTTGAGTACCTACTATGTGCCAGGTGCTAGATATACAAAGGAGAAGGAAATGGCAAACCACTCTAGTATCTTTGCCAAGAAAACCCCAAGGACAGTATTTGTGTGATACGGTCACTGGAGTCATGAAGAGTCCAGCACAACTGAAAGAATGAACAATAGTGACATACAAAGGAAGGCAAAAAGCGCCTGCCTTCAGGGAGCTCAAATTTGAATCAGGGAGATAAATAAATCAGAAATAGTGACAGAGGGAAGGAACTAGAATTAAAAGCAACTGGAGAAAGGCTTCTTGTAAAAGGTAGGATTTTATTTGAAACTTGAAGGAAACGGGGGAAGCCTTGAAGCAGAAATGAGGAAAGAGACCATTTCAGTCACAGGACAGCAAATGAAGGTGCATTGAGGTGGGAAACAGTATTTTGTGTGAAAAACAGTAAGAAGAATAGTGTTACTGAATCAAAGAGAACATAGAGGGGAGTAAGGTGTAAGGAGAATAGAAAGGTAAAAAAGGCTAAGAAGGGCTTTAAAATGAGGTTTTAAAGAGGTCTTTATATTTGGTCCTGGTGAGTAACAAGGAGCCATTGGAATTTGTGGAATGGAGGGGGGTGAAGTACGCGTCCTGATGAAACAAAGGAAGCACATAGACTAGATTTGCATCCCATCTGTGCCTGTCCACCATGAATGACTCTTATTAATGTCCTCCGTAAGTTTGCCACAGCAAGGGCTGCCCTACGAGGGTTGGGAGCCTCCCCTGTTTCTCTTGACATCTGGGGGTCCATTTGGGTCTCTCATATGGTTATCCCTGCTCTCTACCTCTGACTAGATCATTCTTTTCTACTCTTTTTTTTTTTTGAAAACATCCTCGACTCCAATTCTCCTTAGTAATTAATTCCTTGTTTACAATATGACCCAAACCGCTCATGCCAACCATGTGTCTCTCCAGGCTCTTCTGAGCGATACTCATTTTCAGGTCTTCAGATGACTCGTGTCAAACTCAAACAGAAAGAGGGGTCACTAATCCATACATAAGGATCCCTACAGACCAACCATTGACTTACTTTTAAGACATCATTTTTATTTATTTTGTTAAGTATTTGCCAATTACATTTTCACCTGGTTCAGGTCACACTTGGGAGTATTGACCTCCTGACCACCCCACACCCGGTTACCATTCTCTAGTGTGGAATGGATATGCCTAAAAATAATGCTACTTTAAAAGAATTCTCCCAGAGGGTAGTGGAGAGGCTGCCATATTTTGGAGTTGTGAGAATCTTGGCTCTGGCTGGCACTGGCCACTTGTGTGACAATGGGCAAATGGATGGTAAATGGGTCAAATGCCGCCTTATTATTATTCAGTCATTGCAACTCTTTGTGACCCTACATGAGTTTTCTCATCAAAGATACTGGAATGGTTTGCATTTCCTTCTCCAGTGGATTAAGGCAAACAGAGTTAAGTGACTTGCCCAGGGTCACACAGCTAGTGAGTGTCTGAGACTGCATTTGAACTCAAGTCACCCCAACTCCAGGTCCAGCATTCTATCCCCTGAGCCACTTAGCTTCCTCAGATGTTGGCTATAGGGTCATATTTGACACCTCTGCTTTAGAGAGTGGAGTATACCTTGCAGGATAACACCACAACTGGAACATTGGTGTTGAATATAGAGGCCTTTGTTTCTTGGGCAAAAATTGGATTCATTAAAGTAATTTTTGGCATCTTAAGGTTTATACTTAACACCATTTGTTCCTTCATAGAGGGGGCAGCATCCAAGCTAGGCCTTGAAGGCTAGGTAGAACTTCCAGAGAAGAAAAGGGAGAGAAGGGGGAAGGGAAGGAGAATGCTCCATAGATAGAGACCAGCATGGATACAGAGACAGGTAAGCATGGGACATGTACAAGGAAGAGCAAGTATACTCTTTGCAGTATATGGGGGACAGGGTACGTGTGAGATACGGTAGGAAAAGTAGACTAGGAGAAGGAATGTGCCTAGAATTTATCCAGTCAGCAAGGGGGTAATGAGACTTAAAGACTTGGGGAACGGCACCTTTACATAACAGTGTCATACGACATCTTATCGGAGTCTCAGTATAGTCTTAGATCTAGATACTATAGGCATTGTTTATACTCATTTTACAGTTGTGGGAGATGAGGCACAGGGAGGCTAAGGAACTTGCTCCTGATCTCTCAGCTAGGAAGAGTCTGGGGCTTCTGGAGAGTCAGGCTCCAAGTCCAGCACTTTCATCTATTCTGGGGATCTCATGTAAGCAGTTCTACATTGCAGAACAATTCTTCTGACTGCAGTACAAAGAAGGATGGATTGGAGGGGGTAGGGAGTGAAAATGGAACAGCATGTTCGGAGGCTATTTCAAGAGCCCAGGCAGGTGGTAATGAGAACTATACTATTGCATTCTATTTTATTCTATACTATGAGAATGGCAGTGGGGAGGGAGACAAGAGGACAAGGGAGGGAAGGGAGGGGAGGGGAAGGCAAGGAGGGGAGGGCAGGGAATGCAGGGAGGAGAGGGGAGGGAAGGGAAGGGAAGGGAGGGGAGGGAAGATTTATCAAGGGCTTAATCCATGCAGAGAACTGTGCTGTGTACTTTACGAATATTCTCTCATTTGGGAGTAAAGAAAAGGCTAAAGATGTGTGGAATGAAGAGTACTTGGTACTTGATTGGTCAACAATTATAAGGACATAGTTTCATAGATCTAGACACAGAGACAACACTAAGGATTCAGGCTTTGGAGACAGCATCAATAGCACTACCACCAATGGAAATAGTCTTGTCAGAAAGAAAAGTAGGTTTGGGGGACATATTCAACTCATTTTGGGACATGCTAAGTTCAAGGTGCTGTGGACACATCTTCCAATAACCTTTACTTGAGGGGCGGCTAGGTGGCACAGTGAATAGAGCACAGGCCCTAGAATCAGAAGGACCTGAGTTCAAATTCAACCTCAGACACTTAACACTTACTAGTCTGTGACCTTGGGCAAGTCACTTAACCCCAACTCCCCTGCCTTTCCCCCTCCCAAAAGCAAATAACCTTCACTTGAAAGAGCTAGGTGGTTTAATGGATAAAGAGTTGGACCTGGAATCAGGAAGGGCTGAGTTCAAGTTTGGTCTCAGACATAAGTCACTGAACCTCTGCTTGCCTCAATTTAGTCAACTATGAAATGGGCATAATAGCAGTATCTCTGTCACAGGGTTGCTGTGAGAATAAGACAAGATCGTATTAGTGAAAAGCACTTAGCCGAGCGCTCGGCACACAGTGAATAAACTGTATAAAGACTTGTTTCCTTCTCTTTCCCCTGTTCCGGAGCCCTGAGGAGATCGTGGCTCGGTGGTCCTGCCTGGGGGTCTGCAGCCCTGGGTAGACGTCCCACAGGCCCCTCTCCCACCACCTTCACCATCACTCTTTCCAGACGCCTTAGCTGCTCTAACCCCCTTCCCTGTTTCTTGACTAAACTTGGTTTACTCTAAGTTTGCAAGGGAAGTAGAAATTCAGAAATATTCCAAAAACATACAAGGAATATTATGCCTAAAAGTTATCTGACCAGGCTTGGTGACTGGCCCCTTGAATAGCTTATGGAATCTCTGTTGCCACAGTTCCTTTTCATTCCCACAGGGAGGGGTCTCCAGCAGGCACAGGCCCCAAAGCATCTGGCCTTGTTCCGGCCTAGTCCCAAACTCTTTCTTCCAAAACATTTCCTCCCTATCAAAAATTGCCCTTTGTCCCCAAGTCTGGCACTCGGGTAAGATTATTGGTACATTAAAAAAAAAATCAGGGTGGCTATGTGGTGTAGTGAATAGAACACCAGCCCTGGAGTCAGGAAGATCTGAGTTCAAATCCAGTCTCAGATACTTAACACTTAATTAGCTGTGTGACCTTGGGCAAGTCACTTAACCCCAACTGCCCTGACTTCCCCCCTACAAAAAAAAAATTCTGTGATGTGCTCTTGGCCAATCACAAAGTCTCTAGTTTTCTGATGGTCTGTGGTGCTCCTCCTACGCGTTTCCCTCTCATTCTGCTCCCCCCATCCTGAAGCTGACTGCCTCCTGTGCATCATTGAATGGGTTACTTGTCTAACTTTATACAGCACTTTAAGGTTTGCAAAGCACCTTACAAATATTATTTCATTTCACCTTCACAAGAACTTTGGGAGGTAGGTGCTATAATTAACTCCATTTTACAAATGAGAGAGGTTTAATGATTTTCCAGGTACCATACAACTATTAAATGTCTAAAGCAGAATTTGAACTCAGGCCCTCCTGCCTCTAAGTTCAGTAATCTCTCCAATATGCCACCTGCCTATTACATCATTCAAAGATGAACATTAAGAATTGACCATAGGGGAGGCTAGGTAGGGCAGTGAATAGAGCACTGGCCGCAACTCAGATTCAAATCCAGCCTCAGACACTTAACACTTACTAGCTGTGTGACCTTGGGCAAGTCACTTGACCCCAACTGCCCTGCCTTCCCCCCTCAAAAAGCAAAAAAAAAAAAAAGAATTGATCATAAATCATCACAAAGGGCCTGTACAAATGCCCTTCCTCTTCAGTGTCTGTTCAATCCTACCCATCTTTTAGAACCCAAAGCAAATGCCTCCTGCTCTGAGAAATCTCCTCTGCTCTTCCCACTCCCCAAGTCAGACACAATCTCTTCCTTTCCTGAATGTCTCTTATTGTAGGTTCCATTGTTTGCCTTGAGTTTTAGCTGGTAAGCTGCATAGCATAAGAAAATTCAGGTACTGGAATCAGAAGCTCTGGGTTTGAATCATGCAGAAAACATTTAGCGACTGTGTGATCATGGGTGTGTCACTCAAACCTTTAAACTCCAATTTCTTCATCAGTTAAATGTGATTAATAATACTCACACTAGACAGACAACATGGCCTCTGAGTCAGGAAGACCTGAGTTCAAATCTGGATTCAGACACTTACTTGCTGTGTGACCCTGGACAAGTCACCAAACCTTTGTTTGCCTGGATCTCCTAAAGAAGAAAATGGCAAAGCACTCGGGTATCTTTGCAAGGAAATTCTAAGACAGTACTGACATGCTATGGTCTATAGCAGCGGTTCTCAACCTGTGGGTTATGTTCAATTTGTAACAATGAAGATACATCCTGCATATCAGATAGATTCATAACAGTAGCAAAATTCCAGTTATGAAGTAGCAACGAAAATAATTTTATGGTTGGGGGTCACCACAACAAGAGAAACTGTATTAAAGGTTCGCGGCATCAGGAAGGTTGAGAACCACTGGTCTACGGGCTTTCAAAGAGTCTAATGAGTAGACAGTCACAACAAATAGTGGCTGCTCTGTGTTGGTGCAGAGAGTGATCTCAATGGTGGTTCTTCACACTGAACAAGTCACAGATTTGGCCAAAACAATGCATACGCTCTCACCTTCACAGGTTTCTGACTAGGTCAATTCAGGCTCACCATCCATGTAAGAAAAGAATTCTGCAAACCTTCGAGTATGATTTAATATATCCGGGCACACATCATTTTGCTCACTAGATGTAAACCCCATGAAGGCAGGAACCACAACTTATTCTATAGACCCCTATTAGAGCCAAGTACAGAGAAAATACTTTACATTCATTTGTTAAAATTAATTATCCTGCCATTGTCTATGAGAAAAGCCTGAGATTGGGGCAGGGGGGAGGGAAATCATGGATTCTTGTATTTGATCTGTCACTAGCATGTTATACGGCATATAGTGAGTATTTAATAAATGTTTATTGACTGTTGCCTTAGGCAAGTCATTTTGTTCCTTTGAGCCTCCATTTCTTGATGTTGTGAGCTAGGAGCTAGAGGGCATAGGGATGGCCATCTCCAGACCTCCTGATCTATATCTGGCGGTTGGACCCAGATGACTCTGGAGGAGAAAGTGAGGCTGATGATTTTGCACAGCCCTGCCTCACTTAAATCCAATTTGCTTGCATGTCATGGCATCATCTCTTTGAGAAGGAAGAACAGACAACAACAGTAACAACAATAACAGGTGGCACAGTGGAGAGAGTGCTCAACTTGGAGGCAGGAAGACCTGAGTTCAAAGCCCATCTCAGACACTTACTAGCTGTGTGGTTCCTGGGAAGGGATAGCCAAAGGAGGGAATAAATCCTTACAAAGCTATTTTAGGAGCATGTGAGAGACTGAAGCAGGAGCCTATACCAAATTAAAGCCACTGCACGCATGGTAAGGGTTTTATTAGTCACTAGCATCACTAGTGGAGTAGCACTGCTGGAAGCACTTGACTTAGTCAGCACAATTGTTCCTGGAAAACAGGGAAAAGAAAGGAAACTATGAGCCTTGTAAGAGGGCCCAGGTCAAGTAGGAAAAGGGAGAGGGGAAGCTCTCTCTACACTAAGCTACAAAAGGCCTTGAACATCTTATTGTTCCCTGCCAGTTCCCATTGGGTCTCCTTTTAGGGTCTGAAGTTCTTTCCACCAGTGTGGCAGAGTGTTTTACTTGGGTTCAGGAAAACCTAGACTCAAATCCTGGATCTTTATTGTGCCAACACTGGGCCTCAGTTTCCTCATCTGTAAAATGGGAGATGATAATGATAGTTAAGGTAGAAAATAAATCCTTTTGCAGGATTATTTGTGATGACCTTCCCACTCCCAACCCTCCCACCAGTCAGACGTGATCTCTTCTTCCTCTGAAACTTATACTGAATTATCTGTAGAATGGGGATAATACTATCTATCTAAGTGCCTTCCTCTCACTATTGTTGGAAAGAGCAGATGAGATAAGTACATAAAAGTGCTTTATAATACCTAAACAATTATGACATTGTAAATAGTCCAAATCAGCTCATATTCTGATTTATTTAAATCTGTAGAAAGATAGCATGTCACTGTATTAATTATGCAGTGAGAAAGTATAGAGTTGCTCCCCAGTGGGTGCTTTATCTGAGTCACCCACCAAGTGGCATTTTTATAGAGTCTCTCTGGCACATTCATGGGATACTCTTCCTTAAAGGCTGCACTACTACATACTGACCGCCAGAGGGCACTTAACCTGCCTACAATTTTAATCAGTAGCACTGACCCTGGCCCCAAACAAAATTTAATTTAGGGGATGAAATGGACAATTGAAATACAAATGTTAAATATGAAGAATGCAGTCTATACAAAGTTCTATATTTCTCCATCCTGTTTGTGGACTCCTATTAGGTTATGACACTTGCCATAGCTACAGGAACCAGATACTTAACAGACAATGATTACATAGTCTACTGCATATAACAAAACAGAAAAGAAATAGGCCAGACGCTCCTATACAGAATCCTGCCCCTCCAGCCATCTCATGAACCTCCTCCTGCTGGCCCTTCCGGCTCTTCAGGGGTGGCAGGAAGAGTTGCCCAAGCCACTCACATTGGCAGCTCTTGGAAAGGAGAAAGGGAAGGGAATGTGTGCCCATGTGGGCCTCTCCATGAGGATGCTGCAGTAAAGCATGGGAAAACCAGGGGGTCGCCAGCCCAACGGATTCATAATAGCTGTAAGCCTTGACACTCAGCATCCCCTTCATTTCTCAACTTCCCCCTCCAATCCTGCTTAAGGATCAGGATCTTTTCAGCAGCATCATTGTCTAGACTTGTATTCATCTTCAGTGACTGAATGTCATCCTGTGCTAGAGTCCTAGCCACTGTTGTCTCATAGAAACCTCATAGAAACCCAGCAGTCCCAGTCCAGTGGTAGCTGCTATACCCCCCATATTCACTCACATGTTGAACAGCAACTCCGCCTCTGCCAATGATGGACACACGTTGGTCAGGAAGTCCGAATCTCAAAGTCAGCAGAAGGCAGAAGAGGGAGCTGATTGTATATACCAGTCTACAGATCTCATTCTTCTGTCGTTCTATTATGTGTTCGATCATTTTTTTTTTGGAGGGCAATTGGGGTTAAGTTACTTGCCCAAGGTCACACAGCTAGTTTTTGGGTACAGTGTCTGAGGCCAGATTTAAACTCAGGTCCTTCTAACTCCAAGGCCGGTGCTCTATTGACTGCGCCACCTAGCCACCCCCTGTCATTCTATTATGTAGCTGAACAAGAATTCTTTGAGACTTCCAGAAGGCAGAAAGGCCATCGATATCTCAGGTGAACACAAGTTCATCACTCTTTTCTCAAACTCACACCTGGACCCTCATCACTTGGACCCAGAAGAAGACAAAAATTCATAAGGATAAGAAGGCAAGGGGTGGGCATGGGCTATACTAACTTTTAAGTTATATATAAATGCCAGCCTCTCCTCCATATTGAAGAATTGCCTCCAGAAAATAAACAAAGTCAGTAGTTGGGCCTGCCTTTGGGGGATGGGCCCAGCTCAGCTGTTCTTCATTCCTCTCCTGATTGTCCTTCTGACTCTCTGTAACTTGGCCATCATGTCCCTCTGTAGGTGTCCTCCCTTCTCCTCATACCCCCACCACCCATGCACTTCACATCCACTTTTCAATTCCTTTTTATGTTTTGTCTTTTCACTTTAAAATATGAGATCCCAACTGATGCTGAGTGAGAAGAGCAGAACCAGGAAAAATTTGTACACAGTCACAGATACATCATATGTGTG
>CM053595.1:24991506-25014305 GCA_028646575.1 Pseudocheirus occidentalis | reverse complement strand
ATGTGTGACGACCAGTTTTGAAAAACTGGACATTTCTCAGCATCGCACAGTTAAAAGACAACTCTACAAGTCTCAGGATGGAAGGAGATGTCTACATTCAGAGAAACATCCAGAAAGATTAGAGTGTAAAAGGAGACTGAAGCAATGCATGCTATCATTCTTTTCTATGTTTGGCTTTTATTTCTCTTTTCTCATTGTTCACTCCATTGGCTACAACACCTATACAACCAGACTATTGTACAATGTGAAGGAGTTTGCAGATCCTATACATGATTGTATGCCACCATGGCGGGTGTGGGGGATGGGGAGGAAGAGGAGAAAAATCTGAAACTCAAGTGACTCTCGAACTGAATCTTGTAACTTAAAAGTAAACAAACAAGTCAATAAAATTAAAAAAGAGAGATATGCACAAATAGTAAAAAAAAAAAAAGCTAAAAAAAAATATGAGATCCCTCTTGAAGGCTTGTCTTTGTATCACCAGGGTTTATCACGATGTCTGGCTGGCACATAAATGCTTAATCACTTTTTAATTTAATTTAATCACTTAAATACTTCTGCCTTCCTTTCCTTCCTGCCTCAGGGATATGGTTTTTATTATTGTTGTTGTTTTTGGAGGCAATTTGGGTTAAATGACTTGCCCAGCTCCCGAGTGTCTGAGGTCATATTTGAACTCAAATCCTCCTGATTCCAGGGTCATCTAGCTGCCATCTATGTTTCTTAATATCTTTGTGACCTTAGACAGGTCACTTCTCTTCCCTGGGCATTAGTTTCCTCCTATTTAAAAGGAAAGAATTGGACTAACTAATCCCTTCTATTCCCAAATCCTTTATATGTCCAAGAGATACCTCCATTTGGAAGCCATCTCTATTTCTTTTGGTGATCTCATCCACTCCCATGGTTTCAGTAACCATCTTATGGAGATGACCCCTAAATCTCCATCTCTAACCCTATTTTTCCTTAGAACCATAGTCCCACACTTTTGGCTGCCTGCTAGAAATTTCCACTCAGCTGTCTTAATTCAGTTCAATTAATAGATACATATTTAGCACCTGCTTTGTATAAAACACTGCATCCTTTATAGTAGAAGCATCAAAGATATGATGAAGGCCTTGCTCTCAAATAGTTTGTAATCTAATGGGGAAAGGACAAGCATCTAAATAAGGTCAAGAGAAAGAAGAGGTCCAGGTAGAATGCTCTGTGAAAGTGAAGCGGGTGGATATTGCTTTTAGCTAGAGAATGGAATGTCAGGGAACGTTATCCTCTCCATGGAGAGGATGATGACTGGCTTGGGTCTTGAAGTAAGAGGGCCCTTTAAAAGATGAAAGTAGTAGAGAGAAGGAGGGCAAGAGTCCATTCCTGCACGAAGAATAGCGTGAGCAAAGACACAAAGACAGGGGACGGCAGGACAAGAATTCCAATTTAGAAAAGAGTCCGATTTGGCTGTAATGCAGGTTACCCAAGGGAACGACTGTATGATAAAGCTGGATGAGTAGACTGGAATTAGCTTGGAAGAGCCTTGAATATCAGGACCAGATGTTTATGTTTTATACTTTAGGTACCGGGAAGCAACTGAAGTTTTTGGAGTAGAGACATCCGAATGGTTTGTCAGGAAGATAACTGGGATGGAGGGGAGGATCCACTTGACAGGGCACAAAATGAGGATAGGAACACCAGTTAAGATATTATCATACACTTTTTGTAACAGTCAAGAATTGGAAACAGAATGGATGGCCATCATTGAGGAATGGCTAAACAAAGGGTGGCACATGAATGCAATACAGTATTGCAATGAGGTATGCAATGGATTCAGAGAAGCATGGAAAGGTTTATAAACTGATGGAGAAAAGCAGAACCAAGAAAACAACATACCCGGTAAGTACAAAAATGAAAATGGAAAGAACAACCCTACACCAAAAGATCAAAAGTAAATATAAGAAAATTATAAAGATCAAGCAGGATCTGAAGGAAGAAAGATACAAATCCCCAAACTGCCCCTTTGTGGAGGTGGGAGCTTTAGCAGGGTTCCACATTACACATGTTTTCAGCCTTTTCAATGTATCTATCAGTTGTGCTGACTTTTTTTTTTTTTTGCTCTTTAAAAAGAGTACTTTTTGTTGTATGGGATGGTTCTTTGAGAGGGGGGAGGAAAGGATAGATCCTTGGGATAGCTATGGTCATGTGAGAAACAAAATATAAATTAAAACGTTTAAAAGAAGCTTTTATATTGAAGCAAGTTACATACTCTCGTTCTTTTCCATGTTTGGTTTTGTTTCCTCTTTCCCTTTATCCACTCCATTGGTTACACCCCTTCTATACAACCAGACTAATGTCCAATGTGAAAGTATTTGCAGATCCTGTACTTGATTTCGTGATGCCATGGGTGGGGGGTAAGGGAGGGGCGAAAATTAGAAACTCCAGGGATTGTGGAACTGAATCTTGTAAACTAAAAGTAAATACAAAAATCAATTTAAAAAAATTTTTAAAATAAAAAAGATGACAGCTGCCTAATAGGCAAGGATAACAATAAAATAATAATTATCCCTACTAAAAAAAGAAGCTTTTATAATAGTATAGGTCAGAAGAGATGAGGGTTTGAAATAAGGAAGCAGCAGTGGGAATGGAAAGGCGAGATTAATGTTGTAAAAATTGCCACAGGAGAGCTGGATGAATTAAAGGGAAAGAAGAGTAATAGATAATGGTGGAACCCAGGCAAGGGTCTGAAAGGATGGTAACAGTATTGAGAAAAAGAGGGAAGTTGAGAGGAAAGGTTGGGTTTTGGAAGGGAGACGTCAGGCTCAATTTTAAGTGCCAGGAGGACATCCAAGTGGAGATGGATGTCCAATAGATAGTCAGAAATAGGAGACTTGAGGTCTAACAAGAGGCAGAGAAATAGATTTATTCGAGAATCATCAGTATGGAAGTGATATTTGAAGCGATTAGAGTGGGTGAGGTTATAAAAGGGAGACAGTATAGAGGGGAAAAAAGAAATGAAGAGAACTGCATAAACTAAAGAGAAAGCCAAGGACAGAGCTTTGAAGCATGCTTATAGGGGTAGGAAGAGAGGGAGGACCCAACAAGGAAGGACAAAGAGTGGTCAGAGAGGTGGGTAGGAGGATGAAGAGAGCTCTGTGTCACCTAATACAAGGAAGAGAGGGTTTCTAGACAGTGTCCACTGTGCCAAATACTGCAGTGAGGTGAACAATGAAGACTGAACATAAGCCATCAGATTTGATGGCTGGGAAGTCCTTAGTAGGTTTGGTGAGAGCTGTTTCAGGACAGTGGTGGAGATGGAGGCCAGAATGCAGGGGGGTGGAAAAAAAGAGTGGGTGGTGAGGAAGTAGAGAGAATGAGCTTAGAGAACTTTTTCAAGAAGTTTGGCCTTAAACAGGAAGGGAGAGATGTGACTGAAATTTGATGGAATGCAAGAGTTAAGAAAAGGCAGCTCATGCTCAAAATTATATCACCAATGGCCAGGGATTATAGAATGAAGTAAGCAGAACCAGTCAAACAACAAACACAATGACTTCAATAATGTAAATAGAATGATCATAAACATAAGAACGCTCAATCTAACCAAACACTAACTGTACCAGCCAAGCTAGGCTCTGGAAAAAAAAAAGATGAAAAAATGTACCTCCTCACTTTGAAGAGGTGTGGAACTCACACTCAGCTGATGGATTTGTTCATTTTGCTGAATTTTTTTCCATCTTTCTTTTTTTATTCTTTATTACAAAAGACAGCTCTCTGGATAGGAAAGGGGGGAAAGATGTATATGAAAATGGTGGTCATGTTAAAACAAAAAATGATGCCTTTTATTTTAAAAAAGAGTCGAGAGAAGTTATTTTTGTTGGTTTGGGGTTGTTTTTGTTGTTGTTGTTGCTTTGTGTTTAGTTTTCTTAAGAACTGTTGAGCTCTGAATATATTTATAGGCAAATGAGAAGGAGCTGCTGGCACAGGTGGAACCGAAGTTTCTTGAGAGCCAGGAAAGGAATGGAATCAAAGGCTCCAGGTGGAGGCCAGGGGAAAAGACTATTTTGGGCATCTAACAGGCTTTGAAAAGGGGCAAGAGCATTTGATCATCACACAGCCAAGAGTGAAGAATTGGGTAAGCCCCATGTTCTTTGCAAAAACGGGAAGTTGCTTCTTTATAAGAAGGTCTGTGTCAGGGAATTTTTGTATCTTCGACCCTTTTGCAGGCTATACAACCCTTCTTAAAGTAATGATTTTAAATGCATAAAATTACATGTGTGTGTGTGTATATACATATATACGTGTGTGTGTACACATATA
This sequence comes from Pseudocheirus occidentalis, assembly GCA_028646575.1. Lineage (NCBI taxonomy): Eukaryota > Metazoa > Chordata > Mammalia > Diprotodontia > Pseudocheiridae > Pseudocheirus > Pseudocheirus occidentalis. The sequence continues at coordinate 25,010,015 of CM053595.1, read as the reverse complement.
CATACTTAATATACATATATATTTTGTGTAGATAATTACAATTAGCTATATTGAAACACAGTCACAAATCCAGATTCCAGATTAAGAACCTCTGCCCTATAGGTTTAGCCATGAATTCCTGATATAATTTTTATGTGTAAATAATAATAGTAATAATAGCTAGTTTCTATTTAGAACCCCAAGATTTTCACAGTGCTTTATATCCATTATTTCATTTGATACAACAACCTCTGGACTATTAGAATTCACATTTTATAGATGAGGACACTAAAACTAAGAGAGGGTAAGTGATTTGCCCTGGGTTATATAGCTGGAAAAGTATTTGAGGCAAGATTTGAACACAGGTCTTGATGACTCCATATTCAGTGCTCCATCCTCTCTACTATCTATCTTCTCAATGTTTAATGCTCTTGTTAGCCTGAGGGCTTGCACAGGAGCAAAGGTCTCTTTTCTGGAGAGTAAAATAAGTCAAATGCTGCCACTCCTGTGGTATCTCTGGCTAAGGAAATAAGCTAGAGTTTTGTGAGAGGCATTCCCAAAATTATACTTGGGTCCTTGTGTCAGGAAAAAAAAATAGTATTGCAACAGAATTACATTGAGAAGTTTCGTGGTATGAAAGTGAGGGAGTCTATTTTGGATGAAGCACACTTCCTGGAATATATAGTAGATACTTAGTAAATGCCTGTTGAATAGATTGCCTTTAATTTTCAAGTGAAATAGGAAGTAAGACATTATATTTGAGGGGTGGGTTTGCAGTTCAGGGCTTGGACAGAGAAGAAAAGGTTTTTGTGGGTTACATATTATTTGGGGTTACCTCTAGCTCTGTTATGTAGATTTTCACAAGTGGAGGAAGGTAGTATCATAGTGAAAAGAATAGTAGGATTTAGGGGATCCTTTTTCAAATCCTGTATCTTTCACTAGGTAGCTAAGAGATGTTAGGAAGCTTGCTTTTCCTCCCTGGGTCTCCTTTTTTTCTTTCGCAAAATAAGAGGGTTATTCTAGATGGCACCTAACGAGGGTCCTTTCCAGACCTGACATTTTATGATTCTAAATGACTTTTGGATAGGCTTGAAGCTATGTCTTAGTTATTTCACAGCCTGGAAGACCACAGGGTAAGGCCCTATGTGCCTGACCCTCCAGGAGGGACCTTTTCTTCTTTTTCTTGTCATTTTTTTCTACAAAATAGGAAGTCAGGAAGGGAAAGGGGCAAAGATTCCTAAGAGGGAGAGATGCCTTTTTTTTTTTAAAGACAATCAGTCCGTAGTCTACAAATTGTGTTCAGCTCTCTAAATAAGCCTGAAATTTTGTGTTCTTCCAAGGTGGGACCTTCCCAGGATTCCTTTGCAACCTGAGCACTCTCTTCCTCTCTCCCTTTGTCCTTTCTCCACATTCTAGGAAGAACCTGGGAAGAGTGTGAATGCCCTGTATTCATCAAGACCAACCCCAGCCTCCCAAATTGCACTTTCATGACTCTGCAGGGCACCCAAACTGAGCTGCCTCTTCACATCTGGATTCCCTCCCAGACTCACTCAAAGGAAATGACCCTTGTCTTACTACTAGTGGAAATTTTGTGTTATCATTGCTATCTTGGTAAACTGTGGTGTGTAAAACTAGAAGCTAGGGCTTTAGACAAATCACTGGCCCTTCAGCCAGTGACCAAGACCAAAAATAAAGTGAGTAAACACAACACTTGGACCAGGACCCATGTGAAAGATTCATTGGATCCTATGGTTGTCAATCTTTTTGATTCTGCCAGTGGACACAGAACTAATTCCCACCAGAAGCTAGCAGCACTTGGTGGCAGGTATCACAAAGGATCATAAATCTGGAATTAGCAGGGACCTTAGAGATCAATTAATTCAATCTTCTCATTTTAAATGTAAGCTATGTAGGTTCACATAAGATAGGTGCATCCACATGGGTGGGATATGTAGATATCTCTGGAATCTGATTCACCCCTCTCCAAGGTGATTTCTACTCCAATATCAGGCTAGAATTTTTTCTAGGTGCCCTAGAATAGATGCCCTATTTGCACCCTAAAATACCTCTGTTCTAATTTAGGGGTATGTGTCTGGTTCAAAAGGAAATCTGCTTCTCTGGTCCTTTTTAAAGGGTTGATTTGTTGAGTCCTTTTTCAATCCCGCCCAACTCTTCATGGCCCTATTCAGGGTTTTCTTGGCAGAGATACTAGAGGGGTTTGCCACTTTCTTTGCCAGCTCATTTTACAGATGAGGAAACCGAAGCAAGCAAGGTTAAGTAACTTGTCTGGAATCACACAGCTAGTAAATGTCTGATGCTGGATTTGAAATCAGGAAGATGAGTCTTCTTGACCCCAGACCTGAAGTATCTACCACCTAGCTGACTTCTTAAGTGGTAGAATAGTCTTGATTTTACACTGTCCCACTTAGTTTCTTCCCATTAAATTCCCATAGATTACACAAAAGACCATCACGAATAGTGAATAGTGAGTAAACTCTTATTCAAGCAAGTAACAAACAGAAATAAAAAAGAAGTTATAGAGATTAGAATATACTGAAGAAAATGCAAGAAAGAGTCAGTTATCTCGGAATGAGACATCACTTCAAATCAAGAAAAAGGGACTAATCTCACTCAAGGAGGTCTGCATTGGTAGAGGCTGCTCTTGCCCCTGGAAGTTCCATAAACCAATGAAATCACAGATCTAGTCCCTGGTCTTATGTGCCAGGCTTTGTGCATCTCCCTAGCCAGACTGTGAGCTCTACAGACAGTCTCTGCCTCTCTAGTAAGATTATGAAGGAAACTATCCTCTCCCTTTCACACCCCTACTCTTCTAAAACAGCTTAGATTATGAGAGATTGGGCAGGTTGTCTGGGGGAGGAACCATGGAAAACCATGGGCAAAGATCTTACAGGATGAAAAGACACGAATGTATCACAGTCTGTGCCTCTCTGGGTGACCTTTATCCATAAAATGAGGGAGTTGGATTTAACAGCCTCTAATACCATTCTAGCTCTGAATCTATGATTCTAGACATTTTTCTTCACAATTTATGTACCAGAGGCAGTATGTTTGCCAGGACAAGGAGTTGGACAGAGAGGAGGGTAGGGCTGGAATGAACATTGAACTAGAAATCAACACTGTTAGATTCTGTTTTTATAACCTATGCTTCTAACTTGTGTGATCTTAAGGATCACACTGACCTGAGTCTCAGTGTTGCGAGCCAGGGTTGAGATCTGACATTTAACATTCTACGTTCTAAAGTCTCTTCCGGCTCTGACATTACCTTCAGTCTAGGTCACAAAGAGGAATTCCTAGGCTGTGTACCCTTTTCTCCAGCAAGCTATGGTGTATGACAGCTCTGGGCATAGCAGATACTCTGCAGAGACCAGCCTGGGTGGGGGCTCTGTGGGAACCAGGGGAGGAGATCAGAAACAGAATGGGGAGGCAATGAGTGGTGGTGCGTATCAGATGAGCCAAGTTCTAGTCCCACTTCTTTTAGTGACTGGTTGTGGGACCTTGAGCAAATTACTTTCCTTCTCTGAATCTCTGTTTCTGGTTCCTTTCCCCTCTGACAGTTGATCATTTGGCTTAATTTCTTACTGCAGATCCTGTATCAGGAGATTAAGTTTGTGTTTTTGACTCTTGGAATTGGCCTCACGCCGTTTGTTACAATTCTGTCCCTTGCAATCCTGCTGACACCCAGGATGGTCTGAATGTCTATCCCCTTCCCATCCTTCCAATGAGGCCACTTGGGCTGGTAGAGGTGGAGGGGGGTCTACAAGTCTAAGCCTCCCCCAACCCAGGGGCACTAAGATCCTAAGCAGAGGAACAGAAGCCTGGCTCCACCCTAGTGGCAGCCCACTTCCCACTGGGGTCATGAGTAGTATTTCCAAGATTGTTTTTCTTCTTAGACTCAATTTCCAAACACTGTGGTCACACAGCCCAGTGCAAAAAAGGAGAAGTTTCTTAGAGAAGGAGGAGGCCAGTATCAAAAAACTGATAGGCAAATCCTCGGTTCTCATCTCCACCAGCCCACCCTGGCCCGGAGGTGGCCTCGAGCAACTTCAGCCCTGGACCCAGTGCTCCCTCCTCTCCGGAGGTCATGGCTCTTGGACCCCTGATCCCCCTGATGGCAGTGGTCATCTGGCACAGTAAGTTATGGAAGAACTGACACAGGAAGTAAGGGAAAGGGAGGGAAATAGAACTCTTTGGCAGACTCCTGGGGTGCCCCTGCAGAGTCTGGCTCCCCGGTCCTGGGGTGAGGTTCTAAAAGTCTAGGTTACAAAGTGGAATTTTCAGGCCATGTACCCTTTTCTCTAGCAAGTCATGACAACCTTGAGCATGGCAGATACTCTGCAGAGACCAGCTTGCGTGGGGGCTCTGTGGGACCTACGGGAAGAGAGCAGAGATGGAATGGGGGTTGGTGCACATTAGATGACCTGGGTTCTAGTCCCAGTTCTTCTACTAACTGACTGTGGGACCTTGGACAAATCGTTTTCCTTCTCTGAATCTCAGTTTTTCCCTCTGTAAAATGAGGGCTTGGATTAAGTCAGAGAATGGATTTCAGGGAGTCTGTTAACTTGAATGGGAAAAAAATTATATCTTTGTTTTCACTAACCTTTGGTTTCCTTTGTAGTCCTATGTATTTTATTTTACACATTTAAAACCATTATTGAGAGAAGGGGCCCATAAGCTTCTCTACACTGTTTCGACATAAAAAAGGTTAGGAAACACTGGTGTTAGGTGATGTCTAAGGGCCCTTCCAGTTCCGACCATCTGTGACTATGAAAAGGTAAAGGAGCAGAGGGGAAGGTATTTGGAGGGAGGTGGAAAGAAGAGACAATGTTTGAGAACCTTGAGTAAAGAGAACTGGATAAGAGGCAGCAGTGGCCTTGGCTAAGCCAAGGATTCTGAGGCTTCCAGTGTCTGAGGGGCTGCAGGCAGGACAGGCGGGACAGAGCATAGACCAAGGCTGGAACATTGTCTTTGAGAACCGAGATAGACTTTCTATTTGCCAAGAGACTTGCCCAAAGGCTGAGGGCCTATGGGTAGGGCTACTTTCAGAACAACTGTAGTCCCCTGACCCTAGAGAACATGGGCGTATATTGGGAGCCTGGTGTGAAGGAAGGAGACAAGTTTTGCCTGGGAGAGGGAGTTATCTCCAAAATTCACATCTTTTGTTGGACATTAGGGTATAAGAGATAGGTGGGTAGATGAAAGAGACGCTGGGAGTTTTCCCAGCCCTTGGGCTCTGCTCCAGAGGGACTCTAGTGAAGCCAGGTGCTCATGGGTAGAGATAATTTCATTCTTCGTATTTCTATCTTCAGCACTTTGCACAGGACTAGGCACGTGGTAATCATTTAGAGCTGGAAGAGACCTTAGAAGCCCTTGAGTCCAACGCCCTCATTTTTCAGGTGGGGAAAGTGAGGCACAAAGATCTTAAGTGATTGGCCCAGAGCCACTCAGCAGTAAATACCTGAAGCTGGATTTGATTGTGGTTGCCCACCTCTACGTCAAGCCCCCTACCCATAACACCAGTCTAGGCAGGTAGGCATTTTGCCTAGCCCTGTGCCTGGTACTAGGCAGCCAATGAACATCCGTGGAATGCGTCATAGGAGTCAGAAGGATGCATAGAGATCCAGGCTCTTGTTTTTTCAAACCATGTTTTCAGGGAGTTCAGTGATTCAGATTCTCAAAGGAAATGAGCCCAGAGTAGTGGAAAACTGATTTCCTGAGATCAAAAGTCGCTCAAGTTTTACAGAGCAGAGCTGGAATTCAGCAAGGCTTGTTGTTGTCAGACTGGTTCTCTGTCCGTTGCTCCACCTAAGTGCTCCCTCTAGAAAACTAGATCATCCCAAAGATCCTCTTCTAGCTTCTAATAAGCAATAAGCATGGAATGTGGGAATTAGCCTGGCTCCCAGAGGAATTGTCTTCTTTCTCCCTCACCCTAAATTTGAGTTCTTCAGTTCCGAGCCTAGAAAGATGCTGGAGCTGAGGGGCACGGTCAGTACTAGGCCCTCATCTCCCTATGGCATGTCAAGATTCACAATTCATTCTTTTCCTCATGACAGTCTGGTGGGTAGGTAGTAAAAACATGATTAGCCCTATTTTACAGATGAGGAAACTGAGGTTCAGAGAAGTGTTACAACTTACTGAGAATTATACAGCTAGTAAGTATGGGAGTCAGGATTTGAACTCAGGTCTTCTAACCATAAGACCAGTTCTCTTTTCCCTACAAGATAAGGCTCTTCTTTTAACCTTATTCTCAGACCATCAATCGAGGAGCAGGAAGAAGGCTGGCCAAAGGTTCCTATATAAGTTGTTGGGAGATGAGAGAGATCCAGGGGCTAGGGGACGACAGGCAGTTTGAATAAATGGGAAAGGATGAAGTTTGGGGTGATGAGGAGGAGAAGAGGGGGGGAAAGAAGTCAAATTTGGAGAGATGGCCAGTATTTCAGAAGGCCATGGCAGAGAGCAAGGGCCTTGCCAACCTTCCTTTCCTTAAACCAGGATGGAGGGGTGGGGGGAAGGCAAAAGAAATTGAGGATGCGGCTTCTAGTGACGAACCTAGCACGTCAGTCTCACTCTGCATGAGTGTTCTTTTGAGCTGGACATGACTGAACCCCAGTGAATGACAGGAAGTCAACCAAGCCCAGACAGTTTCTTTCTATATTTTGAGGAAGAAAACAGGGAAAATGGAGGTAATAGAGGACCAAAGAGGCCTGTGGTTCTTCCTTTCTTCTCCTCCAAATGACTCTAGAAGGAAGGAAGCACCCAGGGACCAGTCTTGTATCAGAAGTCACAGACAAGAATGCGACAAGTGCCTATGATGGCGTCAGGAACTGTGCTAAGCGTTGGGAATTTTTAAAAAGGTCAAAAACAGCCAATGATCTCAAGGAACTTGTAATCTATGAAGTGGGGAGGGAGGTTGGGGCACGGGCAGGGAGAGACAATGGGCTGGCCACTCCATACAAACATATATGGCCAAGGATATATATATAGTGAGAAGAACTAGAGACAAACTAGTCCAACACGTCCAGTTTACCCCAGAGGAGAGGAAGGTATCTGCCCAAGGTCACAAAATGAATTAGTGGCAAGACTTAGTTGGCAGGTGGCCCGGCTCCTAGCCAAAGCTCTTTCCCAGGAGCCCTAGAAGGGTCCCTTATCCCCAGGACAGGCCCAGCCTTGCTATTTGGGTTGGCCTGGGTCATTGGCAAGACAAGCCTCAGCGACCCAGCCTGGGCCCCTGCCTGTGTCTTCCCTGCCTCATCCCACCTGCCGCCAGGTTGAGTTCCTTGGGGGCTGTCACTAGGCCTCCTGGCACCAGCCTCAGCCTGAACTCAGAGGGGGAACCACAGGCAACACAAAGAGTGGGCTTGGGCCACATGGAGGGGGCGTGCTCAAAGCAGAAGTGAGACCAGTATATGTGGGAAGTGCTGCTATGGGGCTGAGAAGAAGCTCAGGCTCGGAGATCTGGAGGAAGGCCATGTGCTTCCGGCCCTAGAACAGGCATTTGAAGGCTCTGCAGCCCCTGTCCAAGGCACTGATTCAGCTCTCACTTCCTCCCATCATCCTTTAATTTTAGGCCACACTTATCCCCCCCTCCTTCACAACCCTCCAAAAAGTGCTGACTCGGATCAAGGAAAAGTCCTTCTCCCTAATAGACAGAACCAGAGGTTTCAGGTTCTCCTTTCTCCCTTCAAGAAAAGTTCCTTAAAAGAAAACAGAGAGGCCCTAACCCTAACTGCTTTTTCCTGTCACCCCCTCTACCTTTCTATCTTTCCCCCCTGGATTATCCCTGAGTCCAGGCTGCCAGAAACACACCCAGAAACAACAACACAGAAAAGTGAAAAATCAGTGTTGCAAAACTACAAAGAACAAATTTGATCCCAAAGAAGAGATGTGAGCAATGGTATGCTGGTAAATGTTTGACAATCAGTCCTCTGAGAAAAATATGCAGGCACCACACACTTCTTTAATTTGATCTGAATTATTAACATTTTCTCCACCATCTGCTTTTTTTTTTGGAGGGCAATTGGGGTTAAGTGACTTGTCCAAAGTCACATGGTGTCCATCACTTTCTTAAGGCTAGACAATCAATAAAACAATAATTGATTAGTAATTGAAAGATATGATTTGCAGCTTTTGCCAATTGGTTTCCAAAGTGTAAATGTTCCCACCGAAATTTTAACAATTAGATCTCATAAACCAGTTTAAGCCAGATCCTACACACCTCTGGATATCAGAAAGCATCTCTCTTAAATCCATTGCAGACAGGGGGAGGAGGGGTTAAACAACGTGGAACATTGCACACATTGTCAGTCTTACTTTTTTTGTTTTTGGTGTATTGATTGGTTTCACTGGTTTTCTCTTTTTTCTCTTTTTAAAAAAATCCTTTATTATTAGGGATTGCTTCCTTGGTGTAAGGAGAAAGAATTTCTCTCAAGGAAAACTTAGATGACAGAAAAACAAAAAGATAGTAATAAAAAATCATTGGAAAAATGAATCATAGAAACTATGATTTTAAAATTTTTTAAAAAAGAAATCAATGAAAAATGTCCATTCGTTATTGTTCAGTCACATCCTGACCAGAGAATAAAGTGAAGACAGAATCTATCACCCCTTGAAATAATCCCCTAAAGGAAAATGTTATTAGGAATGTTGTAGCCAAAATCCAGAGTTCCCATGTAAATGAAAAAGAAAATACTGGAAGCATCCAGGAAAAAAAAAAGCACAGTTGGGATAACACACGACCTGGCAGCTGTTACTATAAATTCATTCATTCAGCCAGTCAACAAGCACTTATTATGTGTTTCCTCTATGTTGGACACTGAACTATGTAATAAAGATGTAAAGGAGAGCAGAAATCCCTGCCTCTCAAGGAGTTCACATCCAAACAGCTACGTATGTACATGTGGCAGCTAGGCAGCATGGTGGATAGAGGACCAGACCTGGAGTCGGGAAGGCTCATCTGACTGCCAACCTGGTACGAGTTGTGTGACCCTGGTGAAGTCACTTCATCCTGTTTGCCTCAGTTTCCTCATTTGTAAAATGAACTGGAGAAGGGAATAGCAAACCACTACAGTATCTCTGCCAAGAAAATCCCAGACGGAGTCACAAAGAGTCAGACACGACTGAACAAGAACATAACAAATGTACATACATAGTTCATGTATGCGATGTGGAAAGGGAGGCAATCGCAGAGGGAAGATACTAGCAATGGAACTGACCAGGAAAGTCCCTTTGCAAACAGTGGGATTTGAGCTAAATCTTGAGGGAGGCTGGGAGCATTTACAGGCACAGAGGAGGAGATGGGTGAGATGGAGCGGGGAGAAGCAGGACAAGAAGATCGGTGTTGCTGCCTCATAGAGTACAAGAAAGGGAGTGAAGTGTGAGAAGATTGAAAAAGTAGAAAGGGGTGAGGAGGCAAAGAGCTCTAAAAACCAAGCAGGATTTTATATTTGATCCTAGAAGCAAATACAGCGGTTCTCAATCTGTGGGTTATGTTCAGTTTGTAACAATGAAAATACATCCTGCATATCAGATAGATTCATAACAGTAACAAAATTACAGTTAGGAAGTAACATCGAAAATAATTTTATGGTTGGTGGGGGGGGGGTCACCACAACATGAAGAACTGTATCAAAGGGTCGCGGCATTAGGAAGGTTGAGAACCACTGAAAGGAGCTACTGAATTTTATGGAGTGGAGGAGTGACATGGTCAGATTTGTACTTTTTAGAAATTCTATTTCTTTTATTCTGGACTTACGAAATAAAACAAGCATTTCCATAACATAATAGAATAGGAAAAAAAGATGATTGTACATGAAACTGCAAATCTATTATGTACAACTTGCAATTCCTTTTAAATACATAAGTTATCTTGTAACTTTTTGCTTCCCCCATCCCCCATCCTTGAGATAGCTACCATTAGACACAAATATGTATGTGTATGTATTACATATATATATACATATACATATTATGTAAAATTATTCTATACGTACTTCTATTAGCTTTTTTCCTCTGGATGCAGATAGTGTTTTCCTTCATAGGTCCTTCATATTTAATTTAGGTATTTATAATAGTCAAAATGGTTTGGTCAAAGCTGTTCTTAAAACGATATTGCTATATATATTTACATATATATTTTTAATATATTTATATATATAAATATTTATATACTTATATATATATATATTTTTTTTTTTTCATTTACATGGGAACTCTGGATTTTGGCTATAACATTCCTAATAACATATATATTGCTTAAAACGATACTGTATACAACATTCTCTTGGTTCTGCTAGCTTTGCTCTTCATTATTTTGTGCAAATCTTTCCATGTTTTTCCGAGGTCATTGAGCTCACCATTTCTTACAGCACAGTAGTATTCCCTCACTATCATATACCACAACTTTCTCAAATTGATGGGCATCCCCTTAAATTTTCAATTCTTTGCTACCACAAAGAGAGCTGCTATAAATATTTTAAAACATATAGGTCCTTTTCCTTTCTCCCTAATCATTTTGGGAAACAGACCTAGTAGTGATATTGCTGGGTCAAAGGTATAAGTAGTTTAATAACTCTTTGGGCACAATTCCAGATTGCTCTCCAAAATGGTGAATTCAGTTCACAGTTCCACCAACAGTGAATTAATGTCCCAATTTTTCCACATCTCCTCCAACATTTATCACTTTCCTTTTCAATCATTTTAGTCAATTTGATGGATGCAAAATAGGATCTCAAGATCATTTTAACATGTATTTCTCTCATCAATAATGATTTAGAATATTTTATGTGATTATAAATTGCTTTAATTGTTTTATCAGAAAACTGCCTGTCCATATCATTTGACCATTTATCAATTGGGGAATGAGTCATATTTTTATAGATTTGACAAAGTTCTTTATGTATTTGAGATAAGAAACCTTTTATCTGAGAAACTGTCTATAAATCTTCACCCCCCCCCAATTTTCTGCTTTACTTATGATCTTGGCTATATTTGTTTTATTTGTACAAAACCTTTTTAATTTGAGGCAATAGAAACTTATCTATTGTAAACCCCACACTGCTCTCTGTCTCTTGTTTATTCATAAATTGTTCATCTATCCATAAGTCTATTGGGTAATATGTTCTATGTTCTTCAAATTTTCTTTTAATATCTCTCTTTATATCTAGGTCATGTATCCATTTTGATCTTGCTAAATGGTATAAGATTCTGTTCTATGCCCAGTTTCCAAGATTGCTTTCCAGCTTCCTCACAATTTTTTTACCAAATAATAAATTCTAATCCCCAAAACTCAAGTCTTTATACTTGTCAAATCCAAGGTTACCATAGTAATTTGCTGTTGTAAAAAGTATATCTATTCTGTTCTACTGATTTACCTTTCTATTTCTTATCTAGTACCAGATAGTTTTCCTAACTACTGCCTTAGAATATAGTTGAAGAGCTGGTACTACTAAATTTCCTTCCTTTACATTTTTTTCATTAGTTCCCTTGATATTTTTGACTTTTTGTTCTCTCAAATGAATTTTATTACTTTTTCTAACACAGTAAAATATTTTTGGTAATTTAATTTGTATGGCAATGGATATGTAAATTATCTTAGGTTAAATTGTCATCTTTATTATGTTAGCCCTGCCTACCCATGAACAATTAATATATATATGTATAATGTGTATGTATGTATATATATATATGCTCCTATATATAACAAATAAAACTATGTAAGAAGAGATAGTAAGAGATACTCCATTTAAAATAACCCTAGACAGTATAAAATGCTTGGGAGTATACCTGCCAGAACAAACCCAGGAACTATATAAACAAATATACAGCTTTGTCCCATTTGCTACCAGAATGAAGACCATTCTAAGCAACCAGACAGTCAAGATCCCAGAAAATGCTGACATCTCTTTTAAGGGTTGGACAGTTATTGTGAAGGGGCTCAGAGGAATCCTCCATAGGGATTTCAACCATATCAATGTGGAGCTCAGTCTCCTTGGAAAGAAGAAAAAAATAAGGCACCAGATAGACAAGTGGTGGGGAAATTGAAAAGAACTTGCAACCGTGTGTACAGTCTGTAGCCATGTACAAAACATGATCAAAGGCGTTATCCTGGGTTTTTGTTACAAGATGAGGTCTGTGTATGCTCACTTCCCCATTGATGTTATTCAAGAGAATGGCTAACTTTTTGAAATAAGAAATTTCTTGGGTGAAAAATATATCCAAAGAGTAGGCATGAGACCAGGTGTTGCTTGTGCTGTTTCTCAAACCCAAAAAGATGAGTTAATTCTTGAAGGAAATTATATTGAACTTGTTTCAAAGTCAGCTGCCCTGATCCAAAAGGCCACCACAGTCAAAAACAAGGATATCAGAAAATTTTTGGATGGCATCTATGTTTCTGAGAAAGGCACAGTGCAACAAGCTGATGAATAAGTTGGAAAAGATGCCAAAGGCCACATCCTGAGGAGTCAACACTTATTCAGACATCAAAATAAAAATGCTTTTTGTCAAAAAACAAAACAAAAACAAATATACAGATACAATTTGAATAAGTACAATGATAAATAAAAAATAAATAATTTAAAAGTATATTTTATACAAATAAAATCAGATTTAAATAATTGTAGACTTGAGCTTCAGAAAAATCACTTCGGTTGCAAGACTGGCATATGGAGAGACTTGAGTCAGAAAGACAAGCCAGCAGGCTGTTACAAGTGTCCAGATATGAAGACCTGCACCAGTATGGTAGCTATTTGACTGGAAAGGAGAGGGCTTGTAGGAGAGATATCGGTTGAGAGAAAATCTTGGAATACATTGCATATTTCAAAAGACACCAAGAAAAACACCCTGGAAAGCTGAGTATAAATAGATTCTTAATAGACTAGAGCAGTGGTTCTCAACCTTCCTAATGGTGTGACCCTTTAATAGTTGTATGCGGGTGTGTCTGTCTGCATGTGGACCGATCTGCCTGGAGACAGAGAGAGGAGAGTCCTAAGACCATCGGAAATATGTGTTTTCCTATGGTCTTAGGCAAACCCTGTGACCCCTGTAAAAGGGTCTTTTGACCCCAAAGGGGTCGTGATCCACAGGTTGAGAACTGCTGGACTAGAGGAATTTCAAATATTTCTGATGAAAAAAAACAGAAGATAAGTAGGAACTTTGAAATTCAAACATAAATCAAGAGTAATGTAGTGCTAACATTCTAAGAGAAGGAGAAGAAATGTATGCCTTACAACCTTGGTTCTTAAGTATTTTCAAAAGCTCTTCATATTTTCAAAGGATATTTAAGGGAACTAAAAACAGAGGCCCTAGAGGTGAATTTATTCTGTTCAAAGGGTTTTAAGAAGGAAAGGAAAAGTGTGGCTAAAAAGAATACAGTAGTATAGGAAGGAGAGAGAAGGCCATAAAACTTACTACCAACGGTTGGCAAGAAGAGCGTACAAACATGGAGGAAGGGGCAAAAAGAGAGAACATATGATGAATCTGACACTTATCTGAAATAGAGAAAGGAGGGTTGATCACACACACACACACATACACACACACAATTTGATGCAGAAATATATTAAATTCAACAGAGAAATAAGTGGGATGAGGGGGGAAGGATAAAAAGGGTAGATAATACTGAGGAGGATGAATAGTCTCAGGTAAAACAAATTTCTTGATCTTGAAGAGGAGATTAAAAGGGAAAAATGGACAATAAAAGAACTAAAATCCAAGGGGGTGCCTATCAACTGGGGGGAAATGCCTGTAAAATTGAATGTAATCGAGTATTATTCTACTAAAAGAAATGATGAAACATATTTTTTCAATGAATCCTGGGTGGTATAAACTGATACAGAATGAGGTGAGCAGAACTAGGAGAACAATTCGTACAAAGACAGCATTTTAAATAAAAAACAATTTTGAAAGACATTAGAATTCTGATCAGTACAGTGACCAACCACAGTTAATGGTCATGACCAATCATGACCAATCCAGAGAACTGATGGTGATGGAGAGGTGATGAACCCATGATGCAGAAAGAGACTTGCATTTTGGACAAGGCCATTGTGTGGATTCCTTTTGCTTGGTTGTGCTTATTTGTTACAAGAGCCTTTCTTTCCTTTTCTATTTCTTCTTTTTAATTTTTTTAATGGGAGAGAAGGGTGAGGTCAACAGGATAAAAGGGGGCCTTTGAAACATCTTTTTAAAATGCATGTGAGAGAACTGAAGGAGGTCAGAAAGAAGCACAGAGAAGCAGGACAGCTTTGAAAGTTTTGAAAGTGACATGCTAGTTAATTACACACTTTTTTTAAATGGGCAAGTGGCATGAAACAGAAAATTTACAGTTTCCTATACAATCCTCTTTCTGCATTCTGATGTATATATAGAAATGCTATTTTGGGATGTTTAAGTTCAAAAAATTTTTTTAAATTTACTTTTGAAAGAAAATCACTTTGAAGAAGTGTGGAAAATCACTTTGAAGAAGTGTGTAAAATCATTTTGAAGAAGTGTAGAGGATGGCTTGAAATGGGGAGAGACTTGATTCAAGAATTAGGAAAGCATTGCAGTGGTCCAGCTGAGAGGCCATGAGGGCCTGAACTCAAGGGCTGGCTGTCTGAACAGAGAGAAGGGTTAGATGCAAGACATGGTGTGGAGATACAAACAGCACAGTTTTCCAACTGATAAGGTCTAGAGAGGATGTGGGGGTGGGTGGGCAAAGGAGTGTGAGGTATCTAGGATAGTACCGGGGATATGAACATTAGAGAATGGAAGAATGGTGCTGCCCTAAAAAAATAAGAAATTTCAGTTGAGGGGTGGGTCAGGAGGGGAAGGTAAAGAGTTCTGCTGTGGCATATGGAGTCTGAGGTGTCTCTGGGGCATTCCGTTGAAGTTTCTGATTGGTAGCTGGTGAGAGAGTTCAGGAGATAGACTGGCACTGAATATACAGATTTACAAGTCTTCTACAGAGAAATAATTAAACATATGGGAATAAAGGGTAAAGAAGAAGATAGAGCTTTGGGGTGCACTCACAGTTAGGGGGAGTGATAGGAATAATAAGCAGCAAAAAAACCAAACCAAAACCAAACCAAACCCTACAACAGCCAAAGAGTGGTCAGGCATGTAGGAGAAGAATCAGGAGAAAGCAGTGCCTTGAAAACCCAGAATCATAGTTTTAGCTAAATCCATGGAGTTCATGGATTATGGGATTAGAGGTTCTTAAATGAGAAGGTCTGGTTTTAATCTCCTCTTTGGCTCCTTTTCAGTTTAAGCAAGTTCCTCCTCCTCTCTGGTCTCAGTTTCTTTTTTCTAGAAAATAAGGGTGTTGTACTAAATATCTCTAAGGTCCCTCTCAGTTCTAAAGATTGCATAATTCTGTGAAACAGATAGATAAGTGATGCAAAATAACACATGATAATTCTATTAGAGGAGTACTGTCTCTAATCATCCAAATTGCTTCTCTTTCAAGTGGATTGGATACCCCCGTTTCAGGGTTCCCTTCTCCTGTCTTAAAACCTAACAGCTTCTCTTCTTGCCTCCAGGTCAGGCAGTTCCCATAATCGAGCCCAAAAGTTCAGAGCTGGTGGTGGAACAAGGATCAACAGTAACACTTCACTGTATGGGCAATACCAGTGTGGACTGGGTCAGTGATGTGAACTGCAGCCTCATTGGTTGTATTCAACAACCCATGGGTAACAATAATACCCTTAGTATCATCAGCACTACAATTAATCATACAGGCACTTACAAATGTTTGGAGAAAGGGACAGGAGACCCGGATGGAGACAATTCTGCTGCCTCCCTGCACCTCTATGTGAAAGGTACGGAGTTCAAGAACCAACATGCTCAACCTTAGCTCCTCCCTTGGGTTCTCCCCAGAACTGGTTCTACCAGAGACCTTCTAAAGAGGTTGGCATTACTCGGGGATGGGCATGGGACCTTGCAAAAGGGATGCCTGGAGTTGGCCTTGAACCAATGGATTCATTTTTGTTTAGGAGGGTTAGGTCTCTACCACATCCCACTACCCTCTTCCAACCCTTAAATCCTGGCTATTTTCTATTATCTCCAAATCTCTTCTCTAACCCACCACTCTCAGGACTCTTGATTGTCATCAAGGGCTCTTTGTAATAGACTGGGAGAAGAATCTCTTTTCTTCTGTGAGACCCAAAGTTCTGTAGGATTAACAAGTTCAACCGACTGGTCAAAACTTTCATGGAGCCTCAGGTTCACCATGGTGGAAAGAGGTGTGGCCTAGGAAGAAGAAATTACCAAGGGCCATTATCCCCCAGGGTAGACTTGACTACTGATGTAAAGCCTGTGGTGGCTCTTCAGCTGACCACTTCTTATCACTCGCTTGCAGCCCCTTGGTTCTCCATCTATACCTGTCTCTGACTCAGCACTTGGGCCAGGATAGACTCACAGATAATAAGTAAAAAAAAATGTTGTACATAGAGAGAAAATGTAGGCTTTGGAATATGAAATTGAACAAAACATAATTAGGAATCCCAGTTTGGCTGGAAGACAGACACGCTTGGGTGGATGGTTGGGAGAAATAATGACTTCAACAAAAATTACATTGCATTAACTCTATAGTAAGTACCTGAACACTAAGCTAGGGACTGGCAGAGATAAAAAGCTTGACCGAAGTCCTTGAATTTGATTAGCTTAAGATTTAATGCGGAGAAGCAGTGTGGTGCAGCATATAGAGAAACATCCTTTAAGTTGGGAAGATCCGAGTTCAGATCCCGCCTCTGACACATACTAGCTATGTGACTGTTAGCATGTGACTTTTCTGGGCCCCCCAGGCAGATCTCTGAGACTACATCACAGGGTAAGGGCCAACAACTATGCAGTATGGGAAATCTATTGTATCTGAACCAGCTCAGGACATTCTAGCCACATCTTTGGAGGCCCTAAGACGAGTGAAGCCAGCATAGAAATTAAGGTCATAGGATAAAAGGAAAAGCAACCTGAGCCTGAGTGCCTTTGTGGTGGTGAGCATTCTTATCAACACAGGGCATTTCCACCCCCAGAATTCCTAGACCAGCAGTTCTCAACCTGTGGGTTGTGACTCCTTTGGAGGTCGAACGACACTTTCACAGGGGTCTCCTAAGACCATCAGAAAACACATATTTCTAATGGTCTTAGGAACTGAGACACCACTCCTCTATCCGTCTCCAGGTGGGTCTACCCACATGCAGATATGCCCACATATGAGTATTAAAGGGTAGCCTTATTAGGAAGGTTGAGAACTACTGTCCTAGACTGATGAAGTCACAGGTCTGGGCCACCACTACCCCCCCACCCATACCCACAAAGGATATGAGTCCAGAGAGGACTAGCATATGCTGTTACATGCTGAGTGCCTAACATTGTAAACTAAAATACTCTCTGACATCTGAAGGGCATCAGCAGATCAGGGTCCTTTTAAACCATGTGAGCAGCCCCCCAGTCTGCCACTGCATTAACACTTGGCTTCCATGACTATTTTTCTGATGCACTGAATCTTCATCTTCTCTGCTCCTCTGTTCTATTCATTGGCCTGGTTGTTCCTCCGGACAGATCCAGAGAATCTTTGGAGTGTCCCTGTCAGGACGGTCACTGCCCTGGAGGGCAGCGATGCGTTATTACCCTGTCGGATCACGGATCCCACAGCAGCTCCTTCAGTAACTCTGGAGAAAATACGGGGAAAACCTTACAGGGTCAACATATCCTTTGACCCTTGGAAGGGTATCACCATCCACAATGTCCAGTTCGTCCACAACGACATTTACATGTGCAAGGCTGTGGCTGAAGGGAAGAGCAGATTCTCCTCAAAGATCCGGCTAACTGTGAATAAAGGTAACTTGATGGTGGCAGAACTCAGGGGAGACAATCCTTGAACAAAGGAGGTGGGGTGAGGGGTGATTGGTGATGCTAATTGGAAACCGGTGACTCTTGGGGGATTGGAGAATGTGCCGAAGGGACCCCGGGAGGACCTCGTCCTGCGAAATCTTTTCTGAGGAAGAATCCAGAGCTAGTTAGGTGGCAGGTACACTGACTAACAGAATGCCGGGCCTGGAGTCAGGAAGACCTCGGTTTATATCCAGCTTCAGACCCTTATTAACTGTGTGGCCCGACCCAGTCATCTGTTACAGACAAGATCTGTCTGCCTTGGTTTTCTCAGCCATCAAGTGCATACAATAACAGCACTCACTTTCTCAGGCTGTTGTAAAACCCAGTAAGACAATTTTTGTAAAGTGCTTTTCAAACCCTAAAGCATTATATACACACACATTACATATGTGTACATATATGTATACACGCATGCGTACACGCATGCATACACGCATGCATACACGCATACATACTAGCCATTGTTATTCTCCTCAGTTCAATGACTTTACCTTCTGGGACTGGTTCAAATAGTACCAAAGTTTGGGTCACCTTCTAGTACATGTGCTAATGGAGCTCCAGACCAGCTCCTCCCCTCTGGCTCTGAGGTCTTTCTTTTTTTATTTTCTTTTTTTCATTTTAGATTTTCTTTTTTTGCTCTTTTG
>CM053595.1:24960963-24991006 GCA_028646575.1 Pseudocheirus occidentalis | reverse complement strand
GGATAGGTGGGAACATCACAGGACAGGAGAGCAGAGGCAACCATTAGATTCAATTCGGTTCAAATCAATATAATTAAAAACCACTGAGGATTACTTTATCCTTGTGAGTCTTCAAATTTGCATGGGGAGGCCAAGCTGCTCCTTCCTGGAGGTGAGAAGTTCACAGTTGTTGCCTATCACACATGTTTTCAGACTTTTTCATTGTATTGCTTCCTCTTTTTCTTTCTGTTTGTAAAGAAATACTATTTGCTGTATGAGATGGCTCTCTGAGAAAGCAGGGGAAGGGATAATTTAATTCAATAAACATTTATGAAGTGCCTGCTGTATGCCAAACACCAGGCTATGCTCTAGGGATACAGATAAGAAAAAGAAAGATAGTGCCCATTCTCAAGGAGCTTACAATCTGATGGGGAAAGTTAACATTCAAAAGGAAACTGGAAAGGGCAGAGGTGCTGGGAGCACCTGTTGCGAAGTTTCCATGAGACTCCATAGAGCAAAAAACCAAGCAGAGCTGTTGGTGGAAAATGGAGAGTGACCTGAAAAGTTCTGAGCCCTCTGTAAAGCAAGACTTGGGAAGAGGTTTCAACAAGTCACATTTTGAGTTGAGATCTCTATTGCCTTTGTAACACTGCTCTCTTTCAGAGGGCCTAGTTATTTATTACTGCTCTCCCTTCCATTCATGTGGAGAAGCGAATGATGCAGTTGAGAAGGTGTTGAGTATCAAAAACAGTTCTGCACAGTGATGAGATTTTCGGTGATGAGGTTATCCTGGGGGAGGCAAGATGCTCTATGGAGTGCAAACCAAGTAGAGTCACTGATAGAAAATGGAAAGAAAAATGTATACTTGGGGAAAGTATGATTATATGAAAACAAAAGATACTGGTGAAAATAGATTTAAAAGAAAAAAGAAAAATATTAGGTGGGAAGGTGAGACTCTCACAATGAATATTGCTTAATAACAATGGGGCAAGTAGATCACCAAATGAGCGGTGCCTGTGGCAAGAGCTCCGGGAAACTCAGAAGGTAGCTGTCTCTCCCGGCTGGTGTGGTCAGAGAGGCCTCACCATGGAGGCAGGCCCTGAGCTGGGCCTCCAAGAATCTGGAGAGGTGTCAGTAAAAGGGAATGAAGCAACAACAGGAACAAGGGTCTCTTCTAATCACAGACTGGAGAAGGGCTTATCTGGAGCAGAGACTCAGGGTGGAGGAGCAGGAAGAGATAAGGCAGGTTGAGACCAGATCGTGGGAGACCATGCAGGCCAGTCTGAGGGTAAGTTAGGGAGGAGCCACGGAAGGTTTTTGAGTAGGGGATAAAACCGTGAAAGAGGCATTTTAAAGAAAATAGGCAACCTGTGCTGGCTGGAACCAGATCAAGACGGGCCTCAAGGATAATGGAAGGATTCTGAATCCTCTCTTATGTTTTGCTGTGCACATGACATGTTTATTTTTCTTATTTCATATTTGATTATAATTATGTTTTTCTTTCTTTTTATGTATTTAAGTTTCAGTATTTGTCTAAAATTTTTTTTAAATCTAAAAAAAAGGCTAATGGAAGGAAAGCAGGCAAGAGACAAGATTTAAGGGGTGGGAAAAAGTACTGCGTGGAAGAGGCAAGGCTCGCCTAAATGCCTTGCAGATAGCAGGAATTTAATAAATATTAGAGTATGAGTTTTGTGAAGGTAGGAACCATGTCTTACTTATCTTTATGTCACATTTAGACCTCAATACAATCTTCTGCATGCAGTAGGCATTTAATAAAAGTTTGTTAAGTAAATGAATGAAATGAATACATGACTATCAGCTGAATGAATGAATGAATTAAAAGATTTCTTCATCAATGTTATACCTGGAAATGTTCCCTCTTTCAGAAAAGGGATACATGAACCTGTCCTCTGAGCAAAGCCTCCAACTAGCAATGGCTGTTGGGGAGAATTTGGACTTGAAGGTCAATATTGAGACTTATCCTGAACTGCTTCACTGGAACTGGACTTATGATGGTCCCTTTCTCGATTCTCACCCCGAACTTCTGACCTCCATTTCAGGGAAAACCTATAGGTACTCATTTCTTTTTTTTTATCTCTTCCCTTCATGCCCTTCTTGGCTTCAGTTTAAGGCCAGAAAAAATTGAAGTAGATCCCTAAAGTGACTACATAGGCTAAAGCACAGGTGGGGAACCTTCGGCCTCAAGGCCACATGTGGCCCTTTAGTTCCAATCCAAACTTCAAAATACTAATCCCCTTAATAAAAGGATTTGTTTTATAAAACTTGGACTCAGTCAAAGGGCTGCACCTACAGGCCTAGAAGGCTACCTGTGGCCTTGAGGCCACAGGTTCTCCACCCCTGGCCTGGAGTCTCATCCAAGCTTTCTCCTCTGCATTTCATCCTCAGGAAGCACAAGGAATAGGATCCTAGGGGAGAGAAGGAATCCAGAGGTCTGGTTATGTTTTATAGAACTTAATAGTTAGAAGACAGGAGTAACCTTTGAGTTATGGTCCCCTTTGGGAGTTTGGGGAAGCCTACAGACCACTTTTCATGTGAATGCTTTTAAATGCACAGGCTTACAAAGGAAATAAATGATATTAAAATACCATTACAAAAATATTTTAAAACACCAGCTGATGGACCCTGCTTTAGGCATCCATTTTGTCCTCCACACTGAAGTCTAATCCATCCTCATTCTTAGGGGCCAACCAATTACATAAAGAAAGTCTATTTATAAGTCAAGAAATGTAGTGGATAGGTTCAAAATCCAAATTTAGGGTTAGGTCTTTCTAGACCTGTTCCCCTAAGTCTAGTCTTTTCTTGTTCTGGGTACCTGACAAGTCTGCACTCAGCACCAAGAAGCAGAACTAGAACTAGGGCAAGGTGTCCGTGACTTTGCCCAAAGTACCAACATCTGAGGGGGGTGTGTGCTTCCTCCCCACTGGGGTCCAGAGGCTGCCATCTCTAAGCTTTGTATCTTAGAGTCCTCTAATGGGTCACATCCCACAGGGATTGGGAGTGGGGGGAAATGGTGAAAGGTTGGCAGGGGTCTGGGAGAGGGCAAGGAAGCAAGGTTTGGGGTTAACTGAACAAGGACATATTTTACTTCTCCCTGCTACTTTACCCACAGTTGTATTATCTTTTCTTGGACCCAGTTGCCTTCCCCGCTAATCCTCCTTGAGTCATGGGCTCTTTGGGGAACCCATTCCTTAAAAAACTGAATTTGCCCTGTGTGCCAGGATTCCTGGTTATGACTCTGCTGAGACTATCTCTACACATTCCTCTCCCCCTGCCACTACTCCAGGTCACTAACTTCTGCCTTTTTAAAATCTCTTCTTGGTTCCCTTCTTCTGTTACCCAACTAGAAATATTTGGTTCCCTGATTGTCAGCTTTTTCTATCTTCCTCCAGGCAGTGAAATCATCTAGTAGTAATGTCTGCTAATGTCTTAAAGTACTTTAAAGTCCTTTAAAATATAGCATCAAATGGATACCCGGCCTCCATTAATTATTTTTGTGAAGAGTTGTAATATAGTAGAAAGAATAGTGAAATTGGAGTCAGAGGAACAAGGCTTAAAATATGACACTTCTAAGGATGACATGTACTTCGTTCCTTTCCCAGAAGGAACATTTATAACATTTGTTCCCATGGGGTAGCTAGGAGGTGCGGTGGATAGAGTGCAACCTGGACCTGAAGTCAGGAAGACTTATCATCCTGAATTCAAATCTGGCTTCAGTCATTACTAGCTTTGTGACTCTGTGCAAGTCACTTAACCCTATTTACTTCAGTTATTCTTCTGTAAAACGAGCTGGAGAAGGAAATGGCAAGCCATTCTAGTATCTCTGCCAAGAAAACCCTAAATAGTCTCATAAAGAGTCGGATACAACTAAAAAACAACTCAACAACAACAACAAATGGTCTCTTTTTTGAAAGCTTTTTATTCTATGTAGTTTGGAGATTATGAGTATTCTGTATGATGGTATCTACTAAGAGTCTTAAATTTTATTATTATTCAATCAATAAGCATTTATTAAGTACCTACTATATACAAGGTGCTGCGCTGTGATAAGGACATGAAGAAAGGCAAACGACAGCCCTGGCCCTGGAGGGGCTCCCAATTTAATGGGGGAGTCAACAAGCAAACAACTATGGATGAATAAACTATGTCCAAAATAAATAGGAAGTAATTAACAGAGGGAAGGCACTGAAATGAAAAGAGATTGGGAAAGGTGGAATTGTCCTTGGGATTTGAAGGAAGCCAGGGAAGCCAGGAGGGAACGAGGAGTTCACCAAACAGAACTCTTGACCAAGAGCTGATGTCCCAAGTCACAACTTGTGAACTTTTCAACAAAGTTGACTTTTTGGGGGGACTCACAGCCAACCCAACTCATGGTTCCCCTATAGCAGGGCTTCCTGCTTTCGTGATGGCTTAGGTTAAACAGCAAAGAATAACCAACCCAGTGGTAGTGTGTTTATTTGAAGCCTCAGACAATAGTGGCCATGATCACCAGCTGGCATTTTGTGCTTGTCCGCTGTGTGCCAAACTCATTGTCTGGGGTGTGAAGTTCAGAGTTTGTAAGTACTTCACCCTAGGAGCTGAAGAGAGAGGGGCAGACAGCCATGTGCCTAGCTATGCTCCTCAGGATTGGAGAAAAGCCTTAGGTCCTACTGGGAAGGCGTGTGGTCTTGCTCCCTGAATCAGATTGTGCTCATTTTCCCCGTTAGGTTCAACACAATCCTCGCTCTGCCTCGACTGAAAGATTCAGAAGCTGGATACTACACTTTCCATGCTAAGAACTCGGCTGCTAAGGCTTCTCTCACCTTTGAGGTCATCCTCTACTGTGAGTGCCCCCATGAAATGAAGGGAAAGCCTGGAGGGGTCAGAGTGGGACTGGAGCTAGAACTGGGAATCAGGAGCTCCCCATTCCCATACTGTGAAGCCTCCCTTAACTCTCTTAACTACTGGATGGGAAGTTCCAGATGGGCTCAGGACACTGAAAGGACTGTTCTAGATCCCAA
This sequence comes from Pseudocheirus occidentalis, assembly GCA_028646575.1. NCBI lineage: Eukaryota > Metazoa > Chordata > Mammalia > Diprotodontia > Pseudocheiridae > Pseudocheirus > Pseudocheirus occidentalis. The sequence continues at coordinate 24,986,009 of CM053595.1, read as the reverse complement.
ATAGACACTTCTGCATGTGTACCTGCCCCAGAAGGTCTGAAAACCAGACCCTACCTGAGGTGATGGGAGAACATAAGAGGCACAGGTCCAAGGATTGGTTTCTTTCCACAAAGGGCCAAAAATGAAAGGCCTTGAGGCAGCTAAGTGATGCAGTGAATAGAGTACTAGCCGTGGAGTCAAAAGGACCTGAGTTCAAATCCGGTCTTGGAGACTTCACACTCACTAGTTGTGTGACCTTGGACAAGTCACTTAACCCCAAGTGCCCTGCCTTCTCCCCTCCAAAATTTACAAAAAATAATTGGGGGGTGTCTAGGTGGCACAGTGAATAGAGCACTGGCCCTGAAATCAGGAGGACCTGAGTTCAAATCTGACCTCAGACACTTAACACAATAAAAAAAAAACCTAGTCATGGGACCTTGGGAGAGTCACTTAACCCCAATTGCCGGTGCCTTCCCTCTAAAAAGCAAAAAATAAAAATTAAAGGCCTTAGGCCCCTCCCCAGGTGATAGGCCATTCTAACTACTTGTTCTCATTTCTTTCTCCTGACCTTGTATGCCCTCCCCCACTTACCCTACCCAGTCAGGGAGGATTCTCTCAGTTTCTCGCACTATGTGACACCCAGTTAGCTCTACTGGGGCATCAGCTAACTGATGAGGGGTGGAGGTATAGAGAAGACTGGTTGAGAGGATTGTTGTAAGGATCTGAGGCCTCAGTGAAGGGATGAGAGATCTTTGAGAAGATGGAGGTTCAGTGAGAGGATGGGGGAGCTCAGTGAGGGTGCTGTCACTTGGTGAAGAGTCTAAGAATTTGGTACAGGATGTAGGGGCTAAGGGAAGAGGATGAGGATTATCAAGAAGAGGGGGAGCATGAAGAAGATGTCTCAGAGAGAGAAATGGAGTTCAGTGCTGGGAAGGAGCAACACTCAGTAAAGGGGAGAGAGCTTAGTGAGGGGACTGGAAGGCTGAGTGAGGAGTGGACTGGCTAAACGTGGGGACTTAACCACATCGGGGCCGTCTCCCTTTTCACACAGTCATAGCAGATCCATTTCCTAGTAATGTACAAAGGAAGAGAGTCTTGGGTACACCAAGTCCCTCACTGTATTTTATTCTGGCTCATGCCATTTTCCCTCCTCAGATCCCCCAGAAGTACAAGTTCAGCAGGCATACCTCAATGTCTCCAATGTCCTTCGTTGCATTGCTTTCGGGTATCCAGCCCCTGAGATTACATGGTACCGCTGCTCAAGCAATAAAGAAAGGTATGTCCTTCATTACTGACTCAGATCACGGCACTGGAAGTCCAAGACCAAAAGTGCTTTCATTTTCCTAAATCCCTCTTTTCCTGTCTAGGCTTAGATGGTCCTGAGATGCTGATATTCTGTTGGTATCACACTGATTCTCATCCCAAAGGCTCAGAGAAGCCCTCATTCCCCTCACTGAGGTCTACTCCCTTTGACTCACTTCTCCTTCCTCCCACCTTCCCAGCTGCAACCAGGACAGAGTGTTGCTGTGGCATGATGCCAATACCTCAGTCCTGAGCCAGGAGCCCTTTAACAAAGTGATGGTTGAGAGTATCTTCCATATCCAAACCCTGATGAAAAACACTACCTACATGTGTATGGCCAGCAACAAGGTTGGGAACAACTCATATATCTTCTGGCCCATCTGGAGAGGTGAGAATACTATGTGCTTTCACGTGAGGGGATGGTGAGCATCCCTATGACCCCTCACAAATACCCCCTGACCTTTCCCAGATATGGCTTTTCCTAATTATCCTTCCATCTAAGAACTAAAAGTCAGACAACAAATGGAGTAGCCGGTACCTCCTGGGAGTGAGGCACTATTTTCAGAGGCAAAAGCACAAGGTCCCTGTCCTCATAGGCTCAGAGTAGCTGGAAAGACAAGACCTACACATGCAACAAAGAACAAATAATTCAACAATTCAATAAACATTCAGTAAATTCCTTCTGTGCTCGAGACACAGTGCTAGTTACTACAGATACGAAGATGAAAGTGAAAAAGTTCCTGCCCTCTAGATGCTTATGTTCTACTGAAGATGCAACTTGTATCTAGATAAGTAAATACAAAATCATACAAGGTAACTTCAAGGGGGGAAGAACATGAATACAATCAGTGAATACTGATTCTTTATGTAGGGTCCAAGGGTGGCATCATGGTGGATGCCAAGATGAATGAGTCCCAGTCTCAGTCCCCAAGAGTTCATAGTCTAGTAGGGATGAGAGGCAGGTGAAAATGCTAAGATATGAGTGACACAAGCTAAGGATCAAAGGAGATCAGGTCAATTCTGGCTGACACTGAACCCTTAGGGAGCTATCCATATTGCAGAATTCTTGTGGTAAGCTACTGCTGCTGTTTGTCCTTCATTATCAAAGAGGACCATGACATCAGAAAGGCAATGCCGTGACATACAAGTGAATTAGATTTAAGTGAAGGAGGACTCTGCAAAGTCACCAGCCTCACTTTCTCCTCTGGAGCCAGATATTGATCAGGACAACTGGAAATGGCCCTGGATGCAGTGGGAGACCTTGGCCTTTTCAAGATAAGGTCTTTAACAGGTTTCAGTTTGATTGAGACAAAATCTGTTCAGGTGCAGAGACAGTGAAAGACAAGGTCTGGCTAGAAGGGAGATGGTAGCCTGTACTCCTAGCAATGGTTTTGGGGAATGAGAAAACTGGCCACCTTTTGAATTCTCTTCTTTGCTTCTCTGGGTTCTAAGCACCGTTTCTTGTTCTATGAACAGTTACCTGGTCCCTAAGAATTTGGCTTGGCTCCTTCAGAGCTCCAAGCTCTTGCAGTCAGCCTAGACTGCCCTAGCCTCTTCCAGGCACTGTTTATCTACCTGGTGCTGTAGGTCAGCACCTCAGCCTGGTATCTGTCTTTTAGCCATGAGAGTCTGGACAGGGAAGAGGAATGGCTTACTCAAGCCTTGCCATGAAATCTCTTTGGATCTTTTACTGCTTTGCAATTCCACATTATTGCCCTAAGTGCTCCAAAACTCTCTTCTACACTGATGCTGCCCTGCCTCTATCCATGTAGCCGTTCCCTCCTCTCATCAACCTACTCAAGTCAGAATGGGGTATTAACAAGTCTTCATTAGCTCTAGGGAAAAATTAAAGATATGCAAGGAAAAAAAATTTCCAGGGAGTCATGGAAATAATTCTTGGACTCAGTCCTCATGTGGAGAATCCTATGATAGTATATGATGTGAATGAAATGTGACTTCCTCCTGTGTAGGGGTATGGAGTAGGATAGAATGAAGGGAGTGGTGAGGAAGAGACATTAACATTTGTGCTGAGAAAGAAGAGGAGTGATGAAGATGGGAAAGGCAGTTTGGCATATTGGACCAAATGCTGAGTCTGGTGTCAACCAGAAGGGTTTTGAATTCTTTCTCCAACACTGACTAGCAAAGTGAGAGGGAAATGACATCTGTCTGAGCCTCAGTGTTCTCATCTTTAAAACTGTGATACTACCTGTTGTGCATAACTCACAGTGTTCAACATCATAAACTGAAGAAGGTGGAGCCCATTAAGCCTGACCCTCTTATGGTCCTCTGGTGCTAAATCCAGTGCTATTTCCGTTTGATTGTATTTGTAAAGTGCTTATGTAAAGCACTCTGTAAGCTTTGAAAGACTATTTAAATATTAGGATTTTTTTTTTAAGTTTGCCAGATCCTTCTCCCTTTATATTTCTCATAGCATTCTGCCTGGACTAATACCTTGTGCATGCCTCAGTCTCCCTTGGATCATAGTAATTTATGTTCACATCTTCTCCCTATTGGACCGAGCGCTGGATCTGTGCCATATCCATTTTTGCACCACAGTTATATCTATCACTGTCTAGTATAGCACCTGGTACACACAGACTGATTGAATGAACAAAGTTGAGCGGTTTGTCTGGTTTGAACAAAACGGAACTCAGACAGGCAGCAGTTAGGGGCTGCCTCTCACATCTAGTTAGGGTAGCAGTGAAAGTAAGTTCAGAGTAATTCCAGGTTCCTCACTTTCGCATGTCCCACATGGCCAATCACTTAACAAATATCAATACTTCTACCTCCATAGCATCTCCCAGATCCTTTCTGCTTCTCTTTAATCATGTGGCCGCCACTCTCCCATGTGTGACCCTCATCTGTAAAATGAAGTGATGAGACGAGATGGTCTCTAAGAGACTTTCCAGCTCTAAATCCTAGGATCTTCTGAATAGGGTCCTTGTCCTCAATAAACAAGAGATGGGTAAAGCTGCTAATTATAATAATTGCTCCTATTTCAGTACCACTTAAAATTTTTCAAAGTTCTTTCCTCATGACAACATGGTAAGGAAACTTGTATTATTATCCCCATTTTACAGATTAAGAAACTAAAGTTCAGAGAGGTCATTCAATGCTAAGATCTTCCATTAAACAAGTTGCCTTTCACTGAGGCCTCTTTTCCCTCAGTTCCCTCAGTTCAGACCCTCATCCTCCTTCCCCTGGACTAGTGCAAGAGCTTCCTAACTGACCTCTCTGCCTCAAGCCTTCCCCTTTCCAATCTATACTTCACTCAGTGTCCAAAACAATATCTGTAGAACATAACCTCTGCCCGTGTTACTCTTGGACCTCGGGTTGGAAAGGAAGGTTGGGTACAGATTATGAAGGGCTTCTGATGCTAGGCAAAGAAATTTGGACATTATCCCCAAAGAAGGGAGTCATTGAAGGTTTTTGAGTAGGGGGACATGGTTGGAAGGTCCTTGGCTTGACACTAGGTTTCACCACTAGATCTTCATTGAAACCTTCTCCCTGGCTCCCCTTTACCAACATCATCCTTGGATAAAGGCTGCTAGCTGTGTTGGGGAGGACCTGAGTACAAATGTTTTCATATTTTTTCTTCCTGTCATCTCCAGAATCCCTCATCCGGCCTGGCGAAGATAGTCTCTTTATTCCTGTTGTCACAGCCTGCGTTGCTGCCATGGCCTTACTTTCTCTTCTACTCCTTCTGCTCCTGTACAAATACAAACAGGTTAGTTCTGGATGTGGGGCTGGTGGATGGGCAGAGCGGATTTCAGTAGGAAGATGGGAAGGGGTGCTGGCTAATAGAGGCCAAAACTTACTGGCCATGTGACCTTGGGCAAGTCACTTAACCCCAATTGTCCTCCCAAAAATACTGGCCTCCCCCCTCCCAGCTGGGGCAGCCTTGCGAATACAGGCAAATGGACCGACCAAAATTCCCTCTCTCTTCCTCTTTTCCTCAGGAAGAAAATAAGACAATTCCTTACAATTCAGTCACATACGTCACTGAATACAGTCAATAGACATTGTGTAGGATGCATTGTAGCAGGGATTTTTTTTTCAGTTATGGAGCTGTACCAGATGGTAGCAGGTCTTTTCCAACCCTGGAATTTGGAGGTACATGTAGCGTCCTAGGCTGTAGAAGAGATAAAGGAAGAGTAGGATGATGAAAAAGACAACTTCTCTCAGGGCCTCAGCTTCCTCATCTCTAAAATGAAGTGGGGGGACTAGATGGTCTCTCAGAGACTTTCCAGATCTAAATCCTAGGCTTTTATGAATGGACATGATCCCTGTCCTCAATAAATGAGAGATGGGTAAAGTTGCTAATGACTGCTCCTGTTTCTATACCACTTAAAATTTTTCAAAGTTCTTTTCTCATGACAACACAGTAAGGAGACTTGTATTGTTTTCCCCATTTTACAGATAGGGAAACTGAGGCTCAGAAAAGTTATCCAATGCTAAGATTTTCCATTAAACAAGCTGTCTTTCATTGGGTCCTCTTTTCCTTCAAGCAGGATGTGATGAATGTGAGAGGACAGCAAAGAAAGAGGCAGATTTGAAATATGAGGGATTGTGGAACTGAATCTTGTAAACTAAAAGTAAACAAACATTAATAAAGACAATTTTTTTTAAATAAAGAGGCAGAAAAGCATGTTCATGATTAGGGGAGGCATTCCCTTTGGCTAATATGGGAAAGGGAATAATGAGAGATAAGGCTAGAAAAGCAATAATAATAACTCGGGGTGGCTAGGTGGTGCAGTGAATAGGGCCCCAGCCCTGGAGTCAGGAGGACCTGAGTTCAAATCTGACTTAAGACACTTAACACTTACTAGCCATGTGACCCTGGGCAAGTCATTTAACCCCAATTGCCCTCCCCCAAAAAGCCAAATAATAGTAATAATAACAACAACTCATTTTCATATAATGCTTTAAAGATTTCTCCACAAAACCCATATAAAGTTAGTAGTAGAAGTATTCTTGTTGTTATTATCATTATTTTTTTAATTAATGAAGAAATTAAGGCTAGGAAAATTGCTCAGCCCAGGCCTCCTCATCCTCAGTTGGTGTTCTTTTCCTTCCCCCCACTCTTTCCAACCGGTCTTTAGGGCCTTGAATACCAACTAGCCTTAGAAGTTTACATGTTAGAGCCCTAAAGGTTTCTGAGGAAGTGAATGAACGGTGTGATTCAGAGACTTCTCCTCTTCCCTTGTGACCTGGCCTGTGTCAAGTGCTTGCTCCTTAGTGCAAAGAAAGGACATTGCTGCAAACCACTCCAGTATCTTTACCAAGAAAACCCCAAATGGGGTCATGAAGAGTCATACAGGACTGAACAACAATAGTGTCACAAAATATAGTACACTATTTTACAGGCTGCTTTGCTAAGTCATCAAATCCATAAATTCAATTCCCCCTCCCAGCTCTCTTTGCACTAAGGACCCAGCTCTTTTTTGGGTAGCTTTTACAAAGGGATATTTGCTCAGAAGATACAGTCACGGTCATAAAGTACAAATCCTCCCTACCTCCAACTGGGAGGAACATTTTCCCCTCCACATACACTCACTCACTCTCTAAGGAGAGTCAACTCAAACTTAAGGTCTGTTTCTTTCTCCCTCCATCCTCTGTCTCCCTACCTTCCTCCCTCCCTCCTTCCCTCCCTCCTTCCCTCCCTCCCTCTCTCTCTCTCTCTCTCTCTGTCTCTCTCACACACATACACACATGCATGCACACACACATACACACACACGCACATACACACCATAAGGCACACTCTTCTTCCTATATAACCACAAGGTTTTTGGGTAAATTGAATTTAAAATGAAAATACAAAGATACTGAAACACACAGGGAGGGAACATGTATAAAGAGGGGGTACCTCCTAGCCCTGGAAGTATTTTCTCTCTTTGTGAAGTCCTCACAAATTTCACTTCTTCATGTGGTATAAGCAATGGATAATTTTTCTCCCTTGCTTACGGGACACAGTGTCTCAGTTACCAGGTCAATACACTGCTATGCTCGGTCAATCAGGCCACTTCTCAGAATTAGTTCCTTACTGAATTTAGCAATTGGTGCTTCTGGGAAACTTCGCTAGAGAGTCTGCTTGCTGGATGTCTGATGGGTCTTCCAATCTTTCAGAGTTTACAAGGTCATAAGCTGATCTGTCTCATCTCCAGATATGTATTCATTTTTTTGTGTTTCTCTTTACCCCTGGGTTTGCATTTCAAAGTTTCTATTCAACTCTGGTCTTTTCAGCAAGAATGCTTGGAAATCTATTTTATTAATGATCCATTCCCCTCCCTTTTGAAGGATTATATTCCATTGTTCTGGACAAATTATTCTTGGTCACATGTCTAATCCTTTTATTTTTGGAATATTGCATTGCATACTTTCCTCTCCTTTATGATGGTAGCGTCTAAATCCTGTGTGGCCCTGCTGCAGTTCCTCAGTACTTGAACTCTCTTTTTGGCTACTTGCAGTGTTTTTTTTTCCCTACAAGATACCTTACTTTCCCTTCTATTTCTTTAATCTTTTAACTTTATTTTAATATTTCTTACTATCTCATGGAGTCATTAATTTCTGTGTGGACCATTATAATTTTCAGGGAGTGTGTTACTTGAATGAGGTTTTTTCCCCCTCTTGTGCCAAGTAGTTTTTTCTTCTTCCAAGTCTCTCCTCCAAGTCTCTTTCATTTCTTTTCCAGTTTTTTCTTCAACTGCTCTAATTTCATTAATGATGCCATTTTAAAACCCACATTATTTCACCTAGAAATTCTAATTGAACTCTTAGGCAAACTATGTTTTTCTTTGAGACTTGACTTGTAGGAGTTTGGGAGGAATTTTGAATTTGAATCTTTTATGTTCGTATCTTGGGCACGTGTCACCGTAATAAGCTCTTTGTCTTTTTGTCAGTTTGTTTACTCTTTCCTCCAGTGATCTGCACTGGATTAGCTAGGAACTCTAGGGACTGAGTTCATTTTCTTGGCCCCTCTAGGAAACCCCATGCTATTGGTTTAGGCCAGGGAATGAGTCCATGAATAGCTCTGGGTTTCTGAGCTGCTAGCTCTGGACCCACAACAGATGGCAGGGAAATTCCAATAAGTACTCCTCCAGGTTCCTTTTCTCAGGAAAATAGATGTGAAAAGGGTGTGTGTGGGAAAGTCATCAAGTAAATGTGCAAAAACCTTCAGCTATAATTCATGCCTTATTATTCCTCTAATAAGTCATACTAAGGAGAATCCTCTGAAATGGAAAAAAAAAAACCTTTAGAATAGCCTTAAGTCTGAGGACTCAGCTTTCTCTACATCAAAAAATTCAAACTTGGGGCAGCTAGGTGGTGCAGTGAATAGAGCACCAGCCCTGGAGTCAGGACAATCTGAGTTCAAATTGGGCCTCAGACATGTAACACTTACTAGCCGTTTGACCTTGAGCAAGTCACTTAATCCTAATTGCCCTGCCTTCCCCCCTCCAAAAATCCAAAAAAAAAAAAATTCAAACTTAAGAGAAACATAAGCGAAAGCCTAATTCCAAGTATAAGAAAACCTTTGGAAAAAGACTAAAAAAAAATGTGTGTGTATACATACGAATTACTAAATATTAAATTCATATTTAAATACTTTAAGTAAATTTGTGATTTCATTGATTTAAGTACTCTTTCCAATAGGGAAGATTGAAAATAGTTAAGCCTTTTCCTGGGCTGCTCCTGTCCATCTCCACCTGTAAACACTCCAAGAGAATCCAAACAACATCTTTCTCTAGATCTCTTGACACCACATGAACATCAGTTCAACACCAAGGCTGCTTATCTCTTATCTCCCACTTCTGCTATGTGACCTGCCCACAGCCTCTATTAGTTATAAATCTCTTTAATATCTTTTGGATATTAAAGGATATTAATATCCACCTTTTGGATACAATTTGTCCTGGGTAACAGTCTGTATTTTATTACATCACTGTAATTTTAATTCTTAGTCAATGTGGAATTCTATGACTTGAGCCTGCTGGATACAGTATTACCAGAATAATATTGGTGTAAAAGAGATGTTTTTCTGAAAAAGCTCGGGGTCATTGAAAAATCCTCTGTTAATTTTTCAAATGCAGTCCAGCCCATTTTCTTTCTTCTGTTCCATTCTGGGTTCTTTGTATCTCTGCAATATCTGTCCCAGATATATATACCGAGGGACCAGCTCCATGGGCTATCCATCCAAAATAATATCATGATCTGGACAATTCTTCAGTTGCGTAATTTTCCTGTGTAGATAAGTTATACTCAATTCTGGTGAACGCATGTGGATCTTATTTAGGAGCCTACATAGGGCTTCATGGCTTGATACAATAAACATAATACCACCCATAACCAGAAACATTTGGATGACTTCACCACCTATAGGCAATCCTTCTTCCATTTTTAATCTACACTGGGCATCCTTTATGAAAGTAGCAAAGATACTTGACAAGCATATCTCCCTGGTTTGTGCCTTGCAAAGTTACATCTGTTGTACCTCTCCCAGGATGTTCTATGATCTTTACATTTGCATATGTGATATCTTGTAACAAAGTTCTGTTGATCCAAATACTTTTTTCTTTTACTTATTGCCAACAGACAAAAGTAAGCAAAGTGAGCTCTTGGAGTCTGCATATTAAAGTCAGTTGTGTGACTGCAAAGATGTAGTCTGCTATTTGCCATTTGTGAAAGCCTTCCTACTTTCATCAAGGATGCTCTTGATATTTGCATGTATTGTTCTCATAGAGATTTTGTAGAAATGAGGGAGTGGGCACATAGGTCTGTAGTTCATGACATGGGATGACAGGGGAGTGTGATACAGTGGAAAGAATGCTGAGCTTGGAGTCCTAAGACCTTAGTTCAAATCCTGGCTCCACTCTTTTCAATGAAAGATCCTCAACTGTCTGAGTCTAAGTTTTCTCATCTGTAAAAAGAAGGTATTAGACTACATCAAGTCTATGAGATGAGCCAAATCCAGTCCAAAGCCTGCTTTTGTGTGCAAGCTATAGGTTTTTACATCTTAAAATTTAAAAAAACCCATTCTTAGCTAGCAAGCTGTGCAAAAGCAAATGGACTGGATTTGGCTCTCAGGCTGCAGTTTTCCAGTCCCAAGACTAGATGATCCTTTTCAATTCTAAATCTGTGCTCCTGTGAACTAGAGCTTAAAGGGACGCTAACAGTCATCTAGTTCAATCCTCTCATCTCCTAGATGAACAAACTAAGATCAAGAGAAGTTAAGAGGTCACACAGTTAGCAATGACCAGAGGCAAGATTTGAACCCGGGTCTTCTTGACTTCAAGACTGGCCCACACCACCCCACCATCTTGAACTTTCTGCAGCATTTGACACTGCTGAGGACCCTCTCTTCCTGAATATTCTTTCCTCTCCTCTCTGAGTTTTTGTGATTGTTCCCTCTTTGTTCTCCTAACTGTCTGACCACTTCTTTTTTTGTTGCTGTTATTCCTCACCCCGCCCCGCATTTCATGTTAATGTCTGACCACTTCTTCCCAATCTCCTTTGCTGCATCCTTATACATGTCATTCCACTTAACTATGAGTGTCCTCCAAGGCTCTGTCCTGGGACCTCTTTTCTTCCTGCACCCTTTCTCCTAGTTATCTCGTTAACTCCCATGGATTTAATTATAACCTCTCTATAGACAGTTCCCAGATCTATATATTCCACCCTGGTCTCTCTCTTTTGAGCTCCAGTTCCCCATCACCAATTGCTTAGTGGATGTTTCAAAATGGTTGTCCCAGAGGCATCTCAAACTCAAAATGTCCAAAACGAATCTTAGTATCTTTCTCCCCAAACCCTCCCCTCTTTTGAACGTCCATATTACTACCAAGAGTGCCTCAATCCTCCTGGTCACCCAGGTTCACAACCTTGGTGTCACACTTGACTCTCACTCTTACTCATCCCACATATCAAATCCATGGCCACACATTAACACTTCTATTTTTGCAGCATTTCTCACATGCATCCCATTCTCTGCACTTGCACAGCCACCCTACTAGCATGGTTCCTTCATCCCCATTCTCTTGGACTATTTTTAGAGTTGTCTTCAAATCTATTTGCTTGCCTCTAGTCTCTTTCCACTACAATTCATCCTCCACACAGCGGCCAAAGTAGATTCCTAAAGTGCATATCTGAGCATGCCGATAAACGCCAGTCGGCTCCCTGTTACCACCAGGATTAAACATAATTTAAAGTTCTCCACAACCTGGCCCTATGCTACCTTTCTAACCTTCTTAACACATTACTGCCATCCCTTTTAATTCCTCGCACAACACATCCCTTCTCCTATCAATGTGTCTTTAAACTGATTGATCCCCAAGCCTATAATACTCTCCCTTATACTTGTATGTACTTATATATATTATAATATATGTGATATATACTCTTCCTTTTGAAATTCCTGATTTCCTTCATAGCTCAACTCAAATTTTACCTTCTTCATGAGGTTTTTCCTGGTACAGAAGCAATTCATGCATTTCCCTACAAGACTGCCTTGTATCTGTTTTACATGTGTTTTGCATATACTTATATATGGTATGTGGGCTCCCCTGGTAGAATGTAAACTCTTTGAGGACAGGAACCATTTCTCTTTTGTTTGTATATTTCTAGCATGTAGCAAAGAGCTTGATAGCTGCTTAACAAATGCTTACTCATGGACTGAATGATTTCCTCATCATCATTTTTACATTTGTTATCTTCCTCTTTTTAGTATATTTTGAATACTAGTCCTTCAAGACTATTAAAATTGTGCCACCTCCAGCAATGATCCTCCTTGTGTGTATGTGGTCTTGTCCAACTGTTCTCTCTTTCTGTGCTTTCTTTAGTGTTATTTCTACTATCTCATGCAGCATATCATGGGCTCTAATGTTAGAGTCTAACTTGTGTGACTCACTATCGCTGATGGTTGAAAGGTGTTTATTGTAGATATCTTCACGGATCCTTTCCATTTTCCTCGTTTGATTTCCTGATTACAGTTTCATTTGTTACCTGTTACTGCTCTCTGCTTTATGGGGCAATAAGGCTCATGCTCTTCCTGTCCTGTTCTCTAAAATTTTGCAAACGAGTCTATATTTCTAACCAAAGTTGCCTTTGTCTGCTATATCTCTCCGCTTGACAAGGAGATCAAGAAACTACCTCAGAGCTTCTAGGCTCTTTTGGCCTCCTCATTACGGTGGTTGTTTTGCATTCATTTCACTTTGGTAGGAAAAGATGAGTCTCTATCTATGTTTTTTTTAAATCAATTCTCTCTTTTTTATATTGGTAACTTGCTTAAATAAGTCAGAGTAGATCTCTTTTAATTGCATCTCCCCATTTTTATTTTTCTAATTTCATGCTGATATTGATTGTTGCTTTAGTAATTCAGTGGTCTGACTATTTAAAAGGTGATTCAGAAATGTTTCCCACATAAATAATTAAGATATAAACCAACAAGCAGTGTGGCATGGTTTATGGAGGATCATTCATAAAGTGAGGAAGACTTGATTTTAAGATCTGTTTCTGACACAATCTGGCCGCGTGATGTCGGACAACTCTCTAAAAAATGTAAATTGTAAATCGGGTGCTGACTTGAATTGGTAAAGGGAATTTTCTGTGGAAAGTTTTCTATACCTATGAAATTGCAGGTCTGCAACCTCCTCTGACCAAAAAAAAGCACAATGCTTTTTGGTACTCACCATGTCCTGCACTTTCTCGTCCTCTTCTTCAAGAAAGCATTTCTAACAAAGAAGCATAAAGCCTCCGCACAGTCTACAAACTTTTGGCCACTTTTATTTCTTGATCTAGAACCATATTTTCTGACATATTTTTGCTGTTTCCCCTTATGCTTACCATTGTGTTCCCTTTGCATTGAAGTTACTGAGTAATAAGATATAGGATGGTCCTTTTCCTCCCTACCCCCCACTGGATTTAAAATCAAGAATTGGGTTTAAAACACAGAATGTCAGAATTACAAGAGATCTCAGAGGCAATCTAGTTCAATCTCTCATGATCAAGAATCCCTGATTTTTCATTCCTGACAAATTTTCATCTTTTTTTTTTTTGCTTTTTGGAGGGCAGTTGGGGTTAAGTGACCTGCTCAAGGTCACACAGCTAGTTTTTGTGTTAAATGTCTGAGGCCGGATTTGAACTCGGGTCCTCCTGACTCCAGGGCGGGTGCTCTATTCACTGTGCCACCTAGCCACCCCAAATTTTCATCTTGCCTTTGCCTGAAGACATCTAGTGATGGAGAATTCACTACCTTCCAAGGCAACCAATTCTGCTTCTGGATATCTCTGACTGTTAGGAAGCTTGACCTAATTTTTGTATTTTTGACTTATCTATTGTTCCTAGCTTGGCCCTTGTAGGGAACCTAACAGACCAAGTCAAACCTTTTCTTTGTGATAAAACCCAAGCCTTCTCTTTGCTAGGCTAAACATATCTATTTCCTTCAACTGATCTTCATGTGACATTTCCTTGAGACCCTTCACTATCCTCACCTCACACTCTCTAGTCTATTAAGGTCCTTCCTAAAATGTAGTGCCTAGAAGTAGCACTCCAAGTGTGGTTTAATCAAGGGAACATAAAGCGGTATTAATTTATTCCCTAGACCTGGAAACTAGGCCTTATTCAATGCAATGAAAGATTGGATTAGCTATTGTCTATTCTATATCATATTATTGACTCAAATTGTAAGCTTCTGACTAACCTTGACATTTTGTACTTGTAAAGTTGATTTTTTTAACCCATGTGACTGTGGGTACACACACACACACATATGTGTGTGTATGTATATACGTGTGTGTAAACACATATATACAATTATATATATATATATATATATGGATTCAGCCCAATGCTCTAGTCCATGAATATCTTTTTGAATCTTGTGTCTGTCATCCAATGTATTAGTTAGCCCACTAAGCATTGTACCTCTGAAATTTTGATAAGTATACCATATGTACCTTTGTCCAAGTCATTGGTGGAAATGCTAAACAATACAGGGTCAAGGGAAGATTCCTGGGGTCACTGCCAGAGACCTTCTTCCAAGTTTACAATTGAATCCTTAATGACTACTCTTCTAGTCTGTTCTTTCACAGAACCATAGAATCTCAGAATTGAAAGGAAACTTATTGACTACCTATTCTAATCTATACCAAAACAAGAATCTGTTCCACAACATATTGAAGAAATGGTCAGGCAGCATTTCCCGCCCCCTCAAGCAGCCTATTCCTCATCCACTTGGCTTTTGCTGTGTGGCTAGTTAGGCAAAAATTCTTTTTAAAAAAAATTTAATTATTGTTAACATTCCTTTACAAACAATATTGTTCCAGTTCTTTCCCTCTCTCCTATCCCTTGCCCAGTCATTGGGAAGGCAAGCAATATGATATCAACTATACATGCAAAATCATGCAAAATATATTTCATAGTAACCATGTTGCAAAAAAACCCAAACAAAACAAAAACAAAAAATCCAAAAATAAAAAGCAAAAATTAAAGTAAAAAGAAAGTGAAAAAGTATGCTTCAATCTGCACTCAGAGTTCATCAGTTCTCTGTCTGGAAGTACAATTATCCCTTCCACATCACAGGGATTGCAGCACCGTGCCTTTGTGATCTGAGAAATCCCTGTAAAATTTGTGGTCGTCCCTTCATACCAGAGAATAAGTCTGAATACTTACTTTTTCTCTTACGAGGTGTTTACAGCACTTCATTGTAAAATTTGGGTTAAATATTTGGTCATAGGGTCTGTGTCATCTGCAGCTTCTGCAAAATTCTCCCCAAATTCCCACTTAACCTTTTTATGCCAACCTGAAATATATTGAAATTGCTCTGGGGAAAGTCATGATGTGGAAGGGATAACTGTAGATAGCATTTTTCATCATGAGTCCTTTGGGATTGTCTGGGATCACTACAGATCAGAGTAGCTAAATCTTTCACAGCTGATCATCATTATAATATTGTTGTAATACTGTGTACAATGTCCCTGTTCTGCTCACTTCACTTCGCATTAGTTCAGGTAGGTCTTCCCAGGGTTTTCTGAAACCATTCTGCTTCTCATTTCTCTTAGCACAACGGTACTCCATCACAATCGTACACCACAGCTTGTTTAGCCATTCTCCAATGGATGGGCATCCCTCAGTTTCCGGTTCTTTGTCACCACAAAAAAGAACTCTTACAAATATTTTGTTCATATAGATCTGTTTCCTTTTTCTTTTATTTCTTTGGTAGTGGTGCTGCTGGGTCAAAGGGTATCAGGCCAAACTATTCCAAGTAACCTTTTATAGGTCACCAGTTTGACCATGGATTTTTAACTTTTTTTTTTCCAGCCTCAGTTCCCTCCTCTAAAAAATGAGGATGACCTAGATAATCTCCAAGTCTCCCTCCAGCTCTCAGTCTTATGATTCAGGGAGCATTTCCACACAAGATTCCTTCCTTCACGGGATAGTAGACAACTTGAAATGTCTGCAGCTCCCTATGCTCCCTTTGCTTTGAGTTTAGTGGGTACTTTAATAGAGGGGATCCACTTAGTCACGGGATTCCCCATCCTTCTAGGATACCAGGTAGGAAGTGTTCATCCCTCTGCTAGAGGTTCTACTCTGGTCTGGGGAGTTAGGAACCCTCAAACTCAGACAATCCACATGCAGAAAAGGCCCTATATGTTTCAAGGACAGTTCCCCTCAAGAGGCTGAGTCATCAGACTACTAGCCACTGGGGTGACCAGGGGACAAGCAGAGAAGGAAGAGAGAAGAGCAGAAGTCAGCAAGCAGGGAGAAAAGGAGGGTGGAGAGGGGAGTGAGCGGACAGGATGGTTAAATGCCTCAGCCAAGCTCTGCTGGTCTGGATGAGGAGCTCACAGGGATAGAAGGTAGTTCTAAATGTAGAGATTAAAAGTCAGATTACAGATGAATTCATGGAATCCCAAAATTTTAGCTTGGGAAAGGATCTTTAATAATCTTCTAGTGATAATCGACTCTCTTCCATTGGCCCTATCATTCACCATACTCCTATCCAAAGAACAAACAGTCCCTGCTTCCTAAATTCACCAAGCCAGTTGTTATTGCTGTTCCCCCTTCATTCTCAAAGAGAGACCCAATGACATCAGGAGGGTGATGTCGTGGCTTGTGCGTGAAATGGACATGAGTGGAATAGGGCAGCAGAAAGGAATAGCAAAGTAGCTTGGCAGGTGAGGGGACTGGCGGGAGAGCGCAGAAACGGTCTGTTTTATCTGACGCCTTGAACCTGTGTTTAATCATCAACACACGGCTGTTGTTTAATCATTTTCAGTCTCTTACTCTTCATGGCCCCTTTTGGGGTTTTCTTGGCAAAGATATTGGAGCAGTTTTTCCATTCCCTTCTCCAGATCATTTTACTGTTAAGGCGACTGAGGCAGACAGTGGTTAAGTGACTTGCCTAGAGTGAAACAGTATCTGAGGCCAGATTTGAACTCAGGTCTTCCTGATACCAGATGCAGCACTTTCTTTATCCATTGTGCCACCTAGCTGCCCCGTGACACATGGTTATTGCAGCGTAAAGAGTTTGCAATGAAAGGGCCTGGATTCAGATCCTAGCTCTTTCCTTGACTACCTGTGTGACCTTGGACAAATCACTCTTGATCTTGAAGATTTTCCTTCACCTCTACATCTCCGGTCTTAAAATCATGCTGGAAGGAGTCGGTGCGGTTTCTACCCTGCAGTCATGCTGCTTCCGCCTCGCCTCCCAGGTCCAGCTCCAACTTGCAGAACAACTGTACTGTTTAAATCTCGCTTGTAAAATCGAGTTCACGATTGAGGCTAAGAAGCTAAGGTATTGCGCCGTTGGCTCAGAACCCGGCCTTAGCTGCTTTGCCGTCATGGTTTCACATAGCTTAGATAGATTTCTCCTCCGTGGGTGTGTTTTACTTCCCTCCAACGCCCCCAACTAGTGGGGGAAACAACTCGGCCCCCTAATCTTTCTCAGTCAAGCACTGATCATACAAATGTCTCATTTGAAGAGAAGATAGTGAGACCACTTGCCATCTAGGAAGAGGAAAAATGACGTTTGTGACAAGATACAGGTTTTGGACTCGGAAGACCTTGCTTTGAATCCTGGCTCTGTCATTTGTTAACTGTCTTACCTTAGACGAGTTGCTTTATTGTTCCTCATTTTTAAAATGAGCGGATGAGGGTAGCTGGTCCCTGCCTGCTCTCTACGAACCCACAACTTCCTGCAGCCTGGAAAAAAGTTCTTAGAGATCAGTGGTATCTTCTGAGTGAACATTCCCCAGGGGAAGGTTCCTGTTCTAGATGATGTTACTGATGGCTAGCATTTATATAGCACTCTATACCTGTCGTCTCATTTGATTCTCACAGCAACCTATGAAGTAGAAATCACTGTTATTAGCACCCATTTTACAGATGCGAAAACTAAGGCTGAGAAAGATTAAGTGAATTGCCTAGAGATACACAGATAGGATTTGAACTCAGATCATCCTGACACAAGTCCAACATGCTGCCCACTGCTTCGTCTAGATGACTCAGAAAACAGAAGGAAGAAATGTATAACCATCAGAACCGCCCAACAATCAAACAGGCTGCCTCGTGAAGATGGGTTAATTTACTGGAGATGTTTAAGCAGATGCTAGGTGGCCACTTGTTAGAAATGTTGAAAGTTGAACTAGATGCCCTTGGAGGCCCCTTCCAGATCTAATGTTCTCTAGCTCTCTGAAGATGCTTTCTTCCTCCTTTTTCTTCCCTTTCCCCAAATGTATGAGAGAATGTGCATGCACGCACGTACACACACACACACACACACACACACACACACACACACACACACACTAATCCTAGCTCCCCATCACAGGGGGCTGACTCAGGTCCAGCTGTGGGGAAGGCAGAGAAAGGAGAAGTAGGGAGGAAAATCTGTCAGAGGCAGCTTCCAGAAGAGGTTCCTGAGTGCCAGCCACTACCACATAAACACTAGACCATTCAGAATTTCCAGTCTTCCTCCTCAGTGCCAGTAAAACTAAATTCTTTCCTCTTAAGTCTGTATAACCAGGACCCCTCCATTCCTGTAAAGGTATCAGAAAGGAGAATCGTCTCTTCTTTTTCTCTCCTTGCTTTTCTTTCTAAAATGATAAGTTGCTGCACAGGACTGCCAGCCTGCATCAGCAGAGGTACTTGCTTCATCTGGGAGTTCTCTGTACCAGTAAATCACAGATCTAGCTAGCCCCATTCCTATAATTTCCCGTGGCATGAGAATGGTCACTGCAGCTCTTTAACAATACTGTTGTCTCACTCTCCTGTGCTCATCTCTGTGTTCCACAACACACCTCCTAGCTTCCCGATGCCCACATCTTCTTCACACCTCCAAATCTGCTTTCTCTCTTTTTGCTTTCACCATCCCAGAAACCCAAGTACCAAGTGCACTGGAAGATCATCGAGGCCTGCGAAGGGAACAACTACATCTTCATTGATCCCACACAGCTGCCCTATAATGAAAAATGGGAGTTCCCCCGAAATAACTTACAGTTTGGTGAGCCTGGCTGGTGCCTATCTGGGTCATGGGGTCAGGAGGGTGGTTAGACTCCACAAGCTAGCAAAGGAGAAAGTCTAGTTGTTCTGACCTTCAACATTCTCCTGGGTACAGACTGATTTGGGGAGAGGTGGGTTCTTGAGGGGAGCAGGACCTAGGGAGTACACACACACACACACACGCACACATGATCCTAGCTACTGTTACCTGTTGATATCCCTAGGCGTGCTCCAAATCTTCCCAAAGGGCTCCTGCTGCCCAGAGAGCACATATACAGTAAGAATAGTCTGATGGAGTCACACAATAAGATTGTGGAATAGATTATAATTGTGTCCACTTTAAAGTGGGTTTTGTTCTTTGACATACAGTGTATATTCTGAAAGTATTAAAAAATAAATAAATAAAAGTGAGTCACCCAGTCTAAGACAGAGCACTGGCCTAGGAAAGAGTCAGTAGACCTGGAGTCACATCCCATGTCCAGTACCGACTCCTTGTGTGGCCTTGAGCAAATCACTTGCCTTCTCTGTGCCTCAATTTCCTCCCCTGTAAAATTGTGGGAATTGGACCATGTGCTCTCTGAGAGCTTTCTCCTGCTGTTTTGAAGAACCATTTATCTTCTGTACTCATTGCCTCCAATTCCAGACCATTTCTATGTCCCCCTCCCCGCCTTCCCTTTGCCCATCCTGTACAGTATTGACTTCCTGGCTGACATCTCTGCTGGACGTCCAGCTGAGCTTGCCCACAAAGAGTTGAGTTGGGTTGAGTTCCTTAACTGGGAAGCTCGCTCTGCCCCTGCTCATCTCACCCTCTGTAGCCCCTGTGTATTCTTCCCTCCCCCATCCCTTCCCCACTGAACCCTTTATTTGGTGGCAGGCAAGACACTGGGAGCTGGAGCCTTTGGGAAGGTAGTAGAAGCCACGGCCTTTGGTCTGGGGAAAGAAGATGCCGTTCTCAAGGTGGCTGTGAAGATGCTGAAGTGTAAGCAGGATCCCAGGGTGAGGGATGGTTCCTGGGGGAATCCAAGGTAAAATGCAAGGGCTGGAGGAATTCAGAGTAAGGGGCAGGGTAGCTAGGGAAGCCCAGAGTGAGGCACAGGGCTGGGGAAACCCAAACTGAGGTGGGGTAGGGGGAAACCCAGGGTGAAGGGCAGAGACTAAGGGAGTACAGGGTGAAAGATGGGGTCTCAGATATCCATCTTAAGAGAGGTTGGGTCTTCAGAAATCATCTCAAGAGCTAGATCTCACCCTTCTCTCCCTAGTGACAAGATTGTGGGAAACTAACTCTGACCTCTGTGTCCCTTGAACTTGGTATATCTAAAGATCAGCTTGGTAGGAACTGGAGATCACAATACTTGGGCTCTCTTAGTTGCTGGGTTTTTGTTTCTTTCCTCTCTCTGGATCTTAAAACTTTGTGCAGGCCTCTTCTCTATCTCCTTCATAGGGGACTCTACCCTAGTTTTAGGAGAAAAGTCTGAATTCAGTCTTCAGACTGGAGGAGGCAGGTGTGACCAAGAGCCACGGGCCCAGCCTTGGCCTTTGAGGGGTCCTGAGATCCTTGCTACGAGCACAGTAGCACTTCACACTGCCATCTCTCAGTCCCTCTCTTGATGTCTCTCTATGCTTCTATGTCTCTCTGTCTCTAATCTATCCCTCTCTGCACTGTATGTCTCTGTTTTAGTCCGTGGGTATCTCTTTACCTTTCTCTCTGTCTCTCTGTCTCTTTCTCTGTCTCTGTCTCTGTCTCTCTCTCCTGGCAATTTCTCCCCATGTGTGGCTCTCTTCTTGTATCTGGCTGTGTGTCTTTCCCTCTCTCCCCTTCTCTTGTTCTGTTTTGACCCCTCTTCTCTGTCTTCCAGCCACTGCCCATGCAGATGAGAAGGAGGCCCTCATGTCAGAACTGAAGATCATGAGTCACCTGGGGCAGCACGAGAACATTGTCAACCTGCTGGGTGCATGTACCCATGGAGGTGAGATACACACAGCACAGAGGGGCCAAAAAATCTCAGGCCAGCCAGGAGCTCCTTGGAAAAGTGTTCAGTACATAGAGATAACAGAGAGCTCTGGGCTATGCCCCAAATAGAGAATCTTAGAATTACTGAATCACAGGATGATGTAATATCACAACAGTAAAGAGAAAAATGAGGACATAGAGCTAGTTAGAAGCATGGCAGAGACTTAAACCCATCTTTCCTGGCTTTCAGGTCAGCAATAGTTCTTCCTTCTCTTCACCATGAGCCCTTTAGTCTCCAGGAGATTTAACATGTGTGTTCCTCTGGGGAGTTTCGAGCATCAGACAGCTTCCCCTGTTCCCCCAGGGCTGAGTGTGCCTACTGGTTCTTCCTCATCTAGGTCCAGTCCTGGTCATCACAGAGTACTGTCACCATGGTGACTTGCTCAACTTTCTACGCCGGAAAGCAGAGGACATGTTGGTGCTAACCCTAAGTTCTGAGCCTGATGGAGGCCCAGGGTACAGGAACATCCATCTGGAGAAGAAATATATCCATGGGTAAGGGCACAAGCCAGCATGGGACAGGGCTCAGGCTGGGTATGGAGGGGAAGGCATAGTTGTTGGAGTATTTGAGGCATGAGGGAGAGAAAGGCAAAGCTATACTGACCTCTGTTCCCCCATTTCTACCACGAGGAATAGCTACTCTAATTCACAGAGCTCGTTCTTAACTTTTCATACCAGTGAAGAGATTCAACCAATGAATAAATCAACAAGCATTTAATGACAGGCTATGTGCCAGGCATTGACTGGGGTCGGGGTGGGAGAACAAAGCCAAAAAAATGAAGGTCTCTTTACCGTCCAACAGATGTCCCAAACAATGGCTCCTCCAAAAGGCTTTTCTCGTTGACTTTAGAATGTAGCCTACTCTTTGGAGGGATTTTTGGGGAATGGATCAGCACAGGCCTGGAGTGGGAGTGGTAATGCTGACTGGTTGCTTAGAATAAGTTTTGGGCTGACTGGGTATACAATTGCTATTGGTCTCCAAGTCCTGTTGCTCTCCTCTCATTGTTCAGCCTTTCCTTTTTCAGCCATCCAAGGTGGGCTGAGTGTAGAACATTTTCCCAGATGTCCACTTCCTTAAAAAACCCTGGGGCCCCAGACCACTGAGGTGTGGCACAGGTGTTTGGGAGGAGTAAAGGAGGAGGGGAAAGTGCGGGTGGGCCTAGGGGTGGAGGAGGCCTCATCCTCTTGGCCCCTACCTTCTCTAGCCAGGGCCTGGACACCTACGTGGAGATGAGACCCGTCTCCTCCTCTTCTAGCTCCTTCACTGAACAGGGTAAGGACAGGGCTGGGGCTGGAGTAGAGGAAAACCCTGGGTAAAGAGGAGAAGAGCTAAGTTGATTCAAGGGGTTCAGGGGGATAGGAAAGAGGAAAGGCAGCGGGGGGCAGGGAATACGGAGGGGCAGGGAGAGGGAAACAGGGAGCAGGCCCTTCAGCAAGCTGCTCTGTGCCTAGACCTAGACCAGGAGGACGGACGGCCTCTGGAGCTCTGTGACCTGCTGCGCTTCTCCAGCCAAGTGGCCCAGGGCATGGCTTTCCTTGCTTCCAAGAACGTGAGTGTCTGATACTTGACCCTGGCTGCCTGGCCCATCCCCATGGGAGAGGGAGCTAAAGCCAGGCTAGCTTGGGCTCAGGCTGAGGAGCCTCCTAGGTATCAGGGTCTCACTTTCCCTAAAGGGTTGGGCATGAGGGAGAGAGGGAGGGTTACAAAGGAGAGGGGTAGGGGTGTGTGTGTGTGTGTGTGTGATCTTGAGTAAGTAGATATTATTTCATTCTTTATACTTGTGTTTGCAGCATCTAGCAGAGTGCCCAGCACTATTGTCGAAATAAATGTATTTGCCTGTGTATGACTATATAGACATATGTGTTCTAGTAAAGTGGGTGAATCTGAGAGCTGGAGCAGGAAAATAGTTGATGAGTGACTGGGGCAGGAATAGGGCCTGAGGTCTCCTCTCCCCCTGGAAGTCCAATGTCCTGATGGTAATTCTGAAGCCTCACCTCTTGCAGTGTATTCACCGGGATGTAGCTGCCAGAAACGTGTTGGTGACCAATCGGCGTGTAGCCAAGATTGGGGACTTTGGGCTGGCGAGGGACATCATGAATGATGCTAATTATGTGGTCAAAGGCAATGTGAGTAATGTGAAAGGGAGGTGGGATCTCCCTTGGGCTTAGGCCATAGAGCTGGGAGGGCTGGGACTAGGAAGGCTTTATGGGGGGGGGGGGTGTCTCCCCACCCCCAGGCTCTGTTGCACCCTTGGTGACAGACCGGGTCCTCCCTGTGTCTAGGCACGCCTGCCTGTGAAATGGATGGCCCCAGAAAGCATATTTGACTGCGTCTACACAGTGCAGAGTGATGTCTGGTCGTATGGGATTTTGCTCTGGGAAATCTTCTCACTGGGTATGTATGGCGGCAGTAATGCTCAGGGCTTCATCTCACAAGTTGGGGAGGCTTCTTTGGGTCTGTCTTTTGAATATTCCCTTCCAGGGGATAACTGGCCCTCAGGGCCAACAAGCCATCACTCACTCAGCATTTGTTTTCTGGATTCTAGGCTGGGTTTTGGGAAACACAATACCTCTCCAATTGCAGGTATCTCTCCCCCAGTGCTCAAGTGGGCAGCCAGTGTGTGCATGTGGAAAGGGGGAAAGGGGATTGAAAAAGGCATGTGGGCTGAAAGCTGCCACTATTAAGAGTTTTGACTTTTGCAGGTTTGAGCCCTTACCCTGGCATCCTGGTAAACAGCAAGTTCTATAAGCTGGTGAAGGAGGGTTATCAGATGGCCCAGCCCGACTTCTCTCCCCCAAACATGTGAGTTCAGACACTAGGAAGGACTTAGGTATGTTGTTCTCTCAGGCTAACTTCAACAATGACCCAACAGGCCTTGCACCTTCTTCCTGCCTTTTAGACATTTATTCATAACCTCCTGACACACTTAGCCTTCAAGTTTGACGGCAACTCCTCTGTGGAGCCTTCCCTGCTCTTTTTCCTCCATGCTCAGGCAATAGGCGGGTGGTGAGGAAAGCACTTTGTAAAAGTTAATGCAGTACGGGGCTTCTACTCTTTCTCCTCTTCAGTATGGAATTGAAGGGATCTGAGTTGGGTCCTGAAGGATGAAGAAGACTTGAGGTGGGGGGGGGGGCGGGGAAAGAGACAGCATTCCTGGTAGGGAGGTCTAGAGGAGTCACTGAAGACGGGGGAAAAAGATGAGTGCAGTTTTCTTGGGCTTCTCTGTCTACCAGATATAGCATTATGCAGGCGTGCTGGGACCTGGAACCCACTCGGAGACCCACCTTTCAGCACATCTGTTCCTTTCTTCAAGAGGAGATGGATGCCATTGCTAGAAAGCAGGTAAGCTGGGAGCAGGGGATGGAGGTTTGGTCAAAGTGGTAGCACAGTGGACCTGAACATGACTAACTCACTCTCTTCCTACATCTTCCTCTTCAGGACTATGCCAATGTGCCCAGTAGTGGCAGCAGTGAGGAGGAAGACAGTGTCAGTGAGCCCCTAGACTGCTGTGACCAAGCGGACAGCAGCCAGCCCCTACTGCAGGCCAACAACTACCAGTTCTGTTAAGTCAGAGAAGGGGCCAACTTGGGGCCTGAAGAGACGCTCAATGATTTAGTTATTTCACTGAAGGCCTGGGCTCAACTCTGAAGCTCAGGAATATAAATAGGCTAGCTATTTCCCTGGGAATCCAGTCATTTATGCAAGCCAGGGTCAGAGTGGCATATGGTGGCTGTGCTCTTGTCTAGGCCCTTCTCAACCTGTTGGTGCTGTTACAGCTGTACCATCTAAATGCCATTTCAGCAACTTTATCCTTTCCCTCCTCTCTCTACCTAAAGAATTTCTGCCTTTATGGCTAAGAATTCCTCTCTCCTCATTCCCTGTGGAAGACCAAGCTAGACCTCAGTAACTGAAATACTGCTTAATGGGGTGTGAGCTCTAAAGCCCAAACAATATTGGCAGCATGGTATGAAGGATGGGATGCAGAATCTGAAAGACCTGGGTTTGAATCCCACCTTAGACACTTACTAGCTATATGGCCCAAGGCAAAGGGCTGCTACCTCATCTATAAAATGAGGAAGCTGGATTCTATTATCTCTGAGGCCCCTTCCAGCTTTAAATCTACAAGCCTATGGGAAGAGTTTCAAACCTGTAGAGGCAGTGGTAGGGCAGAGAACGAAGTCATCATGTCCAGAAAGTGTCAGCCATCAGCGGTAGCAAAAGCCAGTTCTCAGAGAGCCTATACTTCCTATCAATCCCCCC
>CM053595.1:24932632-24960463 GCA_028646575.1 Pseudocheirus occidentalis | reverse complement strand
AAAAAAAAAAAGAGAGAAAAAAAAGAAAAGAAAAGAAAGAAAATAGCCTGGCATGAATGCTGGAGCCAAAGTAAATTTTGCAAGCTGTCTTCCTGCATCCATATCCTTTTCTGCCAGCATTTGATATTCTTTTGGCAGAGCTTCTGGGAGGTCAGAGTGCCCAACACCCAGTGATGCATCACTGTGTGTTACTAGTGAAATAAGGAAGGGCCAAAAGGGGACTGGCAGGAAGTTTAGGATGAAACTGAGGGGCCTGACTTGTCCTTTCACCAGAGTCCCTTAGTAGACATCTGGCTTATACATTAGCTATGGATTGACTATCACATGACATTCCCAATACCCCACAAAGCAAGTGACAGATACTGTTCTTAGCAATCCGTCATCTTAAAGATTCACATAGTAACAGTATATTGTACAGGAAAAAGAATAGAATGAAAGCTAACAGACTTGGGTTCTCTAGATATTCATGCTCTGCAGCTAACTGGTTGTGTGATCTTGGCTAAGTCATTTTATCAACCCCAAAGGAGCCAGGAGAAATGCGGGGAGGTTAAAGGTTGGTAATTAAATTCAACCCAACCCAGGCCCCAGGCCAATTCGTTCTTTGTGCCAAGGACCCTTAGATGACTCACTGTGGGCGGCTCTGTGGGGCTGGAGAAGCAGCCCTGGTTCCTCCCCCACATCTGGCTGGTCAGTTCTGGGTAGCACAAGTCAGCACACAAGGACACTGGTGTGGCCAGATCCACTACATAGACTGGAGGCCAATGGCGAGAGGAGGTGAGCAGGTCCACATGGTCACGAGCACTTTCCCCTCGAACTAGGTACTTGGAGCCACATATCACCTGAGGCCAGGGGACATAGATAAAGGCACACTTGACCAGAATCAGTCTGAGGAATACTGCAATTACTAAGAATATCCCAAAGCACTTGCTGCTTTCCAAGGTTAAAAAAAAAATTCCAGTCTGAAGAAGAGCTTCAAGTCAGTGCTAACTCCACATCCACTTCCCTTCCACTCTTCCCTCCCAAAGAGCTTTCTCTTTAGGAGAAGCCCCAAGGGCCATCTAGTGGCACCAGGAAGCAAATCCTGTTCTTAGTTGTCACACAGCGATGCCTTGTCCCAGTTCTGTGCTATTCTAGAGAAAAGCTGGTTTAACATCCCTGCAGAAAGACCAGGAGGGGAATCTCTGAGCCATCTCTGCTTCTCTTGCTTACTCAGAACAGCCAAGGATTCCATGATTAAGGAACCAAGTCCCTTCCCTCCACTAGCAACCCTGATGGTTCCTTACCTGGTGGGGACACACCTTGTAGATTTTGCCCCCAGTAAGGTGGGATGGAGGCTGTCTAGCTCCTCCCCCATTCTGGATAGATTCATAGAGAGCCAACAAGGAGTAACAGAGCTGATCCTGCAGCAGAAAAGGAAAGACAACAGAAATCACTACTTCAGAATCTGGATCCAGGACTCACTTAGTGATGCTCCCTTCTGGAGATCTTATCTGAACTTCTCCAGCTCTGGGTGCTGGCGTGTAGGGCTGCACATACTGATTTGACTGCCATACAAGCCATAAAGCTCTCAACACGCTGTGCTGTGCAGCATAAAAAAAAAAGGAGACTTAGATCTGGAAATACAAAAGAACTTTGTGGTTTAAAAAAATCATTAAAAATGAAATATATGTGTGCTGAGTATTTTATTTCCAAAAAAGCTAACAAGCTATATTATAAGGAACTGTTCAACTGACGTCAGTGCCACCACCCAAAGCCTCGGCAAGTCTCCATGGGCCACAAAGCCCTCAGCATCACCAATGTTGCTCACCAGAATTCTTTGCCACTAGTAGGTCATCAGTGAGAACATTCTGAGGCTGGTTTTGAATGTAAACTACTTTATAAAAACATGAAAAGTTCTAAAGTTGAGCAAAAAAAGTCATGATTCACTCTGTGTTTAGGTTTTAAGTCCAAAAAAAAATGACGGTCATTTCTTTCCCAAAGTTTGAAGCCTACCTAGGATGGCAATGCCCCAAAGCCCTGGTGCTGAAGGAGAGAGACCTTTAGCAATCTACAGAAAGCCTCTGTGGAAGAGAACTCCTCAGGCTGAGCTCACATCATCTGGTCATTTCAAATAGGCCTGTCAGACATACATAAAAGTTTGTGTCTGTGGTCTGGTCTGTATGTAGCTCCCTATATATTGTACACTGCAGTCTCCAAGAGTTCCTCTGTGACCATGGAGTCACATAAATCTAACTGACCAGGGCTGGGACTTCAGACAATTTTAGCTATTCTAAGATTGCTGGCAAACTCTTAGGGGTGCTCTTTAAACAAGAATAGAAAAGAAAGATTTGCCAAACTCCCAAGCCAGTGATAAATGCCTTTCCCCTTCCTCTCAGTATTGGAGACCTGACAGAGGACTACTGGTTCTCACTGGCATGAAGGAATCTGACCACTCTCAGCTCCTCTAGGAATTCCAAGAACCCTAGAGCTACAGGTCAAGAGTTTCAGAGGGAAAAGAGAACTCAGACTAGATTTGTGGGGGACAGTTAGTGAACATAACTAGAAACCAGGAAACAATAGCGTCATTAAGCACATAAATAAAGCACAACATAAATAAAGCACACATAAAGCACAACAAATCTGGTCCATTTCTATCCAATGTTGTTGGTTTGTATCTTGTTTAATGTATGTGAATTTTTTGGAATTCATATAGAGACAGGCAATGGGTATATATTTTGTCTAGATGAGACAGCTGGTAGGGAATGATGATTCTAGACACAAGTTTTATTCAGGCTACGAAAATAAGATTTGTGCCGTGTGAAAGTCTGCGTTGACAAGACAGTGAATTTGTATGGCAGTGAAGAAGTAGAGACAGAGTCAAATTTCACAGATTAGGGGAAGTAGAGAATCTGATGGAAAGGCAGTCAGTCAACACGCATTCATTAAACGCTTACTATGTGCCAGGCAGCGTGCAAAGAAAAGCAAACACACAGCACCAGCTGTCACACTAATGGTGGACACAACACATAAGCAATGATGCCCATCTAAGATACATGCTCAGCAGACAGAAGGGGATCTCAAACAGGGAAAGGTTTCTGGAAGAAGGTGGGAGCTGAGCTGAGTCCTGAAAGAAGCTAGAAGGCAAAGGAAAGGAGGGAGAACATGGGGGCTAGGGAGTCACGAGGGTCACGTACAGATGACAGCAAGGCCAGTGTTCCTGAATCACAAGATGTGTAGAGGGGAGTTAAAGTGTAAGGAGGCTGTAAGAAATACCAAGCAGGATGAAAGGCTAGTGAAGCTGTCCAGGAATGATGAGCAGTGGCTATGAGAAGAGAGAAAAGGGAACATAATACGGAAGATGCTTTGAAGGCAGAAACAATAAGATGTGTCAACAGATTGTATATTGGAGTGAGGACAAGAGAAAAGTGAAGGACAACACTAGAGTGGTGAGTCTAAGGGACTGGGAAGATGACGATGCCCTTGGACAGAATACAGAAGTTTGAAAGGGGGAAACGCTTGGGGGTAAGATCATATGGTTCTAGACATGATGAATTTGAGCTGCCTAGCAGATATCAAGTCTAAGATATTCAAAAAGCATGTGATGATGCAAGATGTCAGAAGAGAGGTGAAGGCCAGATGTAAAGATCTGGGAATCCTCTGCACAGAAATGATCACTGAACACCTGGAAGCTGAGGAAGAGATCATCGAAAGAGAGAGTGCAGAGGGAACAAGAGAACTCAGGCTAGATCCTTGGCGGACACCCATAGTTAGTGAACATGACTAGAAACCGGGAGACAACAGTGTCATTAAAATCCAGAGCAGTGGTTCTCAACCTTCCTAATGCCACAACCCTTTAATACAGTTCATGTTGTGGTGACCCCCAACCTTAAAATTACTTTCGTTGCTACTTCCTAACTGTAATTTTGCTACTGTTATGACTCATAATGTAAATATCTGATATGCAGGATGTATTTTCATTGTTACAAATTGAACAGAACCCACAGGTTGAGAACCGCTGCTCTAAAGAGAAGAGGGTAACCAGGAGAAGGGGGTAATGGACAGTGTCCAAGGCTACGCTGAAGCAAATGTACAGGTTTCTCTTGTGCTTGGAAAAGTTAACCTGGGGTTATTTTCTTTTTGATATTTTTCTTCTCTTTATCTTCGAAGGAGTTTCTTTCTCAATTCCTTAGAAAATAGCTCTGGGGGAAAAGGGTTTGTCTATCGAGGAAAGTACACTTTACTTCTCTAAACAATTAGATTCCAGTAAAATCATCCCATCAGACTGGGGCAGGCATGCAAGCTCCCATTGTGTCACCTCTGAACCCGGCTCACCTTTGTTTCCTCTGCCCCCCCGGGGATACCACACAGTCCCAGAAGCTGCTGCAGCTGTTCTTTGCTGTAGGAGCCAATCTCTTCCAGCTTCAAAGTGCCTTCCTGAAGCAGTCTCACTAGGGAGCTGCCATTACCTGTAAAAGGACAGGGGCAACGGGCAGGGGAGGACAGAAGGATGTCTATCAGCTACTGGCAAAATAATGAGGCTGAGAACAGGAAGCATTCTAGGTTCATATAGAATTAAAGGAAATGAAGACTCAGAGCTTCCTTATGCTATAGGGACGGTAGGAACCAAGATCTTCAAAACACATTTGCACACCTACATTCCCAATGAGATGGGAGCTACTTCCAGACTGGCAGCCCAATCCAGAAACCCAGACTCGTTGTATCATACTAGTCTATAACATTTCCCATTTCCAAGCTCTGAAAGACAACAGGAAGTACCCAAGGAAAAAAGACCACCCAAAGTGACTGAATTCTTACTCCAGTCAATTTTCCTGGCTGTTAGCTAGAAAACCAGACTACATCAATACTTAGCTAGCCAAATAACTCATAGACCTTTGACTTATATCTCTGAGTCAGAAAGTACCAGCAAAGTTGACATCAAAGACTTCAATGCTCCTACTTCAGAAGCTCCTAATGTGCTGCTTAGAAGCCTCTTCCATATGTATTTTTGTCTCCAACCTCTGTTTAAAGCTGAAGTAGGGGAATCCTTGCAGAGACCCCATCAGTAGTCCCTACCTTTCTAGAAATATTATGCTATGCTACAGACATAATGCACCTGTGGATTAAAAGTGCTTACTGGGCATTATCACTAGCTTTCCCTAAAGAGATATATCTATCACCTTAACTTGTTTTCCAAAGGATCATAAACTCCCTACCCCTTTAAATGTTTGGTTCTGAGACAGCCTTACCAGGAACTGACTGGACTTCTAGGCTCTTGTCCTTCTCAGTGTTGACAACCACAGGTCCTCTCATCAATGGTGGGAAGAAGGGGGCGATGACAGAGGCATCAAATTTGGTGATAGGGATGCTGGCAGGGAAGGCCATCTGTTCAATCACCTCAGTCTCCATTGTGGACCAGAAATCCTCTACATTCACCTCACTGGAGCCCAGGAACTCTGGCCAAGTGAACTAAAAGGTAAATTTGAAAATGGTCACTCAATCACTGGGTGCCTAGTCTCATCAGGAAAACCACATAATCACCTGAATTTCAAAACTTAATAAGGTTCTAAGATTTAGAGCTAGCAGGGACCAACTAACTTAAGTTTGCAAAAGGGTAAAGAGAATGTTTTTAAAAAGTGTGGTGGAGAGGATATAAACATGGCCCCTATTAAATAAGCAGTTGGTGTCAACAAAAAGAAGAATGGTCTTTCCAGTTACTAAGAAGGAAATTAAAGAGGGAGTATTAGAATTTCTCAACCTAGCAGATTTTTGTCTAAGGAAACGAAAAGCAATTTTTCAGTGCCAGGGACGGCTGATTAGACCAATGAATACTCAGAGTAATGAAAAAGTGTTAGTAAACATGATTAACACGTTTATTAATAGGCAGCCAAAACGAGGCTGGAAGTCAAGAGAAAAGACAGGCCTAAGCTATGATAAGACCTTGAAAGGACTATGATATAAGATTAAAAAAGTAAAATGTATAAACACAGCTTACAGTTTAGCTTTGCAATAATACTTAAATCATATTTTTTGTTTACAGCTTACATACGGGTCAAATAATTTTAGCTAAAAGTGTCCCTTAAGAAGTGAAATGTCTTAAATAAGAAAAACAAAATAAAACAAAAAACCAAACCAAACCAAACCAAACAAAAAACCACACAGAGATCTGGGTGGTTTGAATGATTCTGTTCTTAGGGTTTGAAGAAGCAAAAGAGAAGGGAACGTAAAAGGAGAAATACACTAGAGTGAAAGAAGGGGATGGAAATTGCTGTTTTTCTTTATTTGGGTGTGTGAGACTGCTGTTGTTGTTTGTCCTTCATTATCAAAGAGGATCATGACATCAGGAAGGTGATGCCATGACGTGCAAGTGAACTGGATCTAAGTGAGGCAGGGCTGTGCAAAGTCGCCAGCCTCACTCTCTCCTCTGGAGCCATGTGGGTCAAGTGGCCAGATATGCATCAGGACAACTTGGAGATGGCCCTGGATCAGTACACAAACTACGAAAAAGAGGTCAAGGGAGTTTAGCATGAGATTTTCCTCTAGACCTCTTATCTGAAACAGACAAAGGAAGCTGAACATGCACACGCGCACGCACGCACACGCACACACAGAGTTTGCTGCAGAAATATATTAAGTGAGGATCAAAGAGGGTAAGTTAAGAGAGAATAATCAAGAGGAGCCAACAATTTCAAGTAGAAGACATTTGCTGATCCTGAAGGGAGGATTAAAAGGGGGGAAAGAAGAAGAAAATGAAATGGAATCTAAGTGGGCTCCTCAGACTGCCTCTCAGACCACTGGAGAATGGTTGGACAAATCGTGGTATTAGAAGGTAAGAGGGTATTACTGAACCTTA
The DNA here is from genome assembly GCA_028646575.1 of Pseudocheirus occidentalis. Taxonomy (NCBI): domain Eukaryota; kingdom Metazoa; phylum Chordata; class Mammalia; order Diprotodontia; family Pseudocheiridae; genus Pseudocheirus; species Pseudocheirus occidentalis. Next base: position 24,953,634 of record CM053595.1, on the reverse strand, counting down.
AAAAAGAAATGATTTCAGAGAATCATTGGTAGAGTGGAAAAATAATAACAGGAACGGCCATAATAAATTAACAACTACTACCAGAACGTATATGGTGAGTGCCTCCTGTGTGCTGAGTCCTTCACAACTATGGCCTCCTCTGACCCTCACAACCACCCCGGAAGGTGGCTGCTGTTTGTCATTCTCATTCTGCACTTGAGCAAACTGGGGTAAACCAGGCTTCCTGAGTCCACGCCCAGTGCTAATATCCTCTGCACTGCCCAGCAGCCCATGACTGATAACACAGAGTGAAATGAACAGAACCAGAACAATTCACAGGAGGACATAATGTAGCAAAAACAAACAAAAAGCCCACCCAAACAAAAGGCCACCCACCCAGACTTAAGCACTCCAATGCTTTAAGCAATGACCAGCAGAACCTTCAGAGGATCTATGATAAAGCCTTTCACTCACCTCTAGACAGAGGAGAAAGAGCCATATCATTCTGGACATGGCCACCAAGTAGATTTGCTTTGACTATCCTTACCTGTTACAAGGCTTTCCCCCCTTTCTTTCTCTCATTTAACGAGGAGAAAGGAGGCAGGCTGAATTACCAAAGGCAAAAAGAGAAAACCACAAACATTTTTCAATGTATGTAACAGAAGAAAGTTCAGAAATGTTGGACAATTCTGAAAGTAACATATAGAACATTTACACAATTTATATGTTATATATTTTTAGAAAGCAAGCCCTGTGAAACAGAGCTACACAGCTCCATACAGAATCCTATTTGTTTTCTTCTATATATATGGAAATCCTTTTTTTAAAAATTTTTTTTTAGTGTTTAAGTTCAGGAAAAAAATAGATAAATAAAAAGAATTCTGCTTTTGGATATATTTAGTTGGATGCCTACTGGTCATCCAATATACAATGAGTGCTCAAAAAGTACTGTGTTCTCTAGATCATAATCTTATAGTATGCCCAAAGGGTTATTAATTTGACTCCATTTCTATCATTCTTCCCTACAAATCAGTTCTATTGCAAGAGCAAATTTAGAAACAGGCCTTTAGGCAAGTTCTTTAACTTGTCTTGAAGCCAGACAAGTAGCATGCTCTCCTTTGAGCAGGCTAAGGACCCCTGAAGGCTCCCACTGGAACACTGCAGTGGAAGACTCCAAAAGCTCCATGTCAAACCAGGTTAGCATCTCACAAAGAACACATTACCTCCACATTTTTCAAAGCCAAAACATTCTCTTCATTCCTCTGGGCCATTTCTACCTTCGGAGCTACCCCACAAACACCACAGATCATGTCATTGTAGTCTCGGACAGTGAGGCATTCAAATGCCCAGTAGCCACTGCACAGCAACTCCTGGAGCTGGCTCAGTTCTTCAGGGCCCAGTGTCTTCTCTGAAACAAGAACAAGATTACAATGAGTTTCATACAATTGTCAGATGTCTTCCAAGGCAGTAAGTGTGAATGGCCTCTGACTTGTAGGAACAAGAACTATTTTCTTAGGAGTAGGTATAATGACCTGAAAATAAAATCAGTCCTGAAGGATATCTTCTTCCTATCAAACCCTAATGGAAATTAGTCTTCAAAGATTCAGGAAGCCTGGCTTCAGGCTTTTTCACTCTGACCTCAAGGGCTGACTCTAATCCAGCAAGAAAAGCCAAAACAAGGATGGGTAGAAATGTAGACCAATTTTAGTCCCTTTCAAAGACACAAAAGGGGCACATAAAGGAACACGTGGAGAACAGCTCCCAAATGCTTAGGAATACAGCTTCTAGATCATGAATCCACTGATCCAAACCTCCAAGAGACTTGAGGTGAGGAGTCTCAGCAGACATTCTGTATTTTAGATGACTCCAACACAACACACGATGCTTCAGGTTAGTCAGGGAATCCTAAAAGATAATGAAAGCTCTTCAAAGTCAGGGGTGTCATACACTGTGCAACAGAAAGAACGCGGCACTGGGGTTCTAGCCTCAGCTTGGCAGCTAACTTGTGGTATAACCATGGCCATTATTTGCTCCTTCTGGAAGTCAGTTATGTCACAAGTATGTGGGGATTTTCAAAACTGTCCAATCTAGAAAAAAAAAAACAACAGTGAGGCTGTTCAAAACTGTCCAATCTAGAAAAAAAAAAAAATCAAACAGCGAGCTCTGAGTCAATGGCATTTTATTAAATGGTCCATGGCCCCCTCTAATGAAGCAGACCTCAGATTCTCCTCATGACCTGAGACGTCTCCTTCCTCTACAGCCTTAGTGTTATAGTGCTTGATACCTGGTCAATACAAGTGGAGAATAACAAAAATCACCTTATTGGTGGGTAGACCAGAGAATCATATTGGGAGAGAGGGAGAGAAAGGGAGAGGGAGAGGAAGAGAGGAAGAGAGGGAAAGAGGGAGAGAGGGAGAGAGGGAGAAAGGGAGGGAGGGAGGGAGAGAGAGAGTTTCTCTCCTACTATCCGGAAACTGACTGAGAGAATTGAAGAGGAATTTTCCTGAGACCAGAATCTGGTGAAGGCCATCCAGAAGGCCGATATTCCTTATGGGTCCTAGAGCCAGCTGAACTGCTGGAAGACTGAAGAAGCATGACCAGTATAAGACTTTGTTTATTCATGGCCTGGCTGATCCTTGAGTTCCAGGAAAGGGAAGTGGTGAAGGGTTTGAGATGTGCTGAACCCTGTGAACGTCAGTGTGTGCCAGGGATTGCCCTGAGGACTGGACAAGGACCTAGGAGCTGTCTACCTCTGAGGACTGGACAAGAACCTGGCAGCTGTCTGTTTCTGAATCCAGGTGACTGTTTGGTGGATTCAGGAGGGAGCTGGGACCATGGAAGGGGATCCAGGGAATCAGAGAGACCACCCAGAGTCAAGATGAAGAAAAGGCCTCCCCTGGGATTAAACTGAGGTTTGCTGGACACCAAGGGGTGGAAAGTTTGTGTGGTTTTCTAATGACTATATTTAGTGATTAATGATACTGACAAATTGGGAATCTAGCTTAGTGACTGACTGCTAGATGAGTGACTGATTCAGTTAATGGTTGCCCCATGAGTGGAAGATCGATATATTATGAATTGATTGACTGAATGATTAAGTGAGAAGGGTTTCCCCCTTAGGGAGATTAGGCGATTCTTCTTTTGTTCCTTGTTCTAAATATTGTGGCCACTGTAGTGAAAACTGTGTGGCCGTTCTAATGTTAAGACTTTCTGTAATAAAATGTAATATTGTGAATATTATATTGTGAATATTGTACTGAACCTTGACTTGTAATGGAATAAACAGAGTGTTCACTATTGCTGTGTAATCCGAATCTTAAAAGCTGTTCACAGTAGCATTCTTTTGGGAATCTACTGTTGCTTGGCTTTACAACTATCAGATCTTATAATCACCACCTATATGGAATCATATCAAATCGATGAATACTGATTGAAATAAAATAGGGATCCATTAAGCATCTATCACAAATAAAAGTCTCTCAGTTCTCCTCCAGTTCTATGCCACAGGATTCAAGGGAGTTTCAGACTGCTTCTTCCACTCAGATATATCAGCAGTTTCAAAGTGATTTTCCTAATCAGCTTCCACAGCCAAAAACTTTGCGGCTGCTCAAGACCTGAACTCAGGTCTCAGTCCTCACCTGTCTGTTCTTGGACTGATTCCAGGATACTGCTGATGGCCACCTTAGGGTCCTCTCCCAGTTTAATGTGATTTCTGATTGCAAACAGCAAATCCAAACTCACCAACAGTTTGCTCCCCACATTAAAGAGACCTATCAGTTAAAGGCAAAAAAGGAGTCAGTCTTTTGGACTGGATTCTGAAGTGTCAAACATCCTAAATGCCAGTTTATCCTAAAGCTAAACAAGGTCCAAGAGAGTTAGGAATCCCCTGCTCTCACCTCTCAACCCCCAAATCATTGATTAGTCTTCAAGACAGAAACCTGTATCTCTCCAGCTAACTAAACTTGTGCCAACATTTACACAGGAATAGAACAAGAGGATTCATTTTGCATTTCTTCTTTAACTTTTCTGGCTTCATTCCTTCTCTCCAGCTATACTCATTTTGGATTTCTTTGATCTCTCCCCCTTCCTTCTCCACCTTCTTCATACCCTTCTGTTGTGTGCCATCTTACTCCCATAAAATTGTAAAGTTTCTTGGGGGCAAGGGTTGTCTTTCTTATTTGTATCCCTAACACTTAGCACAGCACCTGGCAACATTAATAAATGTATACTGAGTACTGACAATTCAGACCTTTCAGTCTGGAGAGAATAAGGTTAAAAGAAGACATGATGGAAAGCTTTAAAATTGATAATAGTATTTTAAAAGGGAACTGAGCCTTGTTCACTAAATTTTGGGGCATACCTCTAGGGAAGCTTGAAAGTTACAAGTTAGGGGCCATGAAATAAAGTCCTACTTTACATGGCAGGAAAGTAAAACTGGGCTCCCATAATCCCCTCAGTGGTGGTTCAGGGTGAAACTATAAAATACATTCAAGATAAGTTAAGATGGGTTCAAAGATAATGGGTTATGGAGACAAAAAAGACATTTGAGGACACCCACAATTTCCCCACATATTACTTGATGTATCTGTCATAGTACCTACCACAAAATCTCTGAATATGAGGGCTGAAAGGGACTTTAGTCATCTATCTAGTCCAACCAAAGTATATAGAGGAAATCCCTTAACACAACCCAAATTTGTAGTCCAGCCTTTGCCTGAAGAGCTCCAAGGAAGAGAACCTTAACACCTCTATGAGCAGGCTGATCCACTCTGGAGAGTTCTAAGCATGAGGTATTGCTTCTGGACACTGATGCTAAGTTTGTCTCTACAACTTTCATACACAGCTCCTAATCCCGTCTTCTGGGATCTAACAGATCAGGCCCTTCCTGTACATGACAGCCCTGCAAACGCTGGAAGAGAATGATCACCCCCTGTTTCTGCCTTGACTTTTCTTCTCTCCAGGCTAAGTAAACATACCCAGCTCTTTCAGTTAATTCTCATATCATGAACTCAAGGCCCATCATCATCCCAGGGAAAAGTACTGATCTAGTGACTGGAATGGACCACAGGGCTAACCAATCCTCAGTGGTTTGGGGCATTAAGACTTCTAAATGCATCATATGGATCAGCTGGAGAGGAAGGGATAGGCCTACCTGTGTAGATGTCTGCGAAGCTGTGTAAAGCCAGACACTGTGGATTCAGACACATCTTCACCTGGGCAGTGACCAGCTGTAATCGGTTTGCTGTCAGTAACCAGCACTCCTGTGGTCCAGCCAAAGAGCTAAAGCACACACACAAAAAAAAGGGGGGGGGGGGGAGGCAGAATAGATACCAACTCCTAATGAGGCTACACAGCTCTGGGAACCAGGGTGATACTTTCAAGAACTAGCAGAAAAAACAGGAAATGGTTTGAAAGCTTCAGTCGTAAAAGGTTTTCCAGACCATCTATCTGCTGGTTAGTTACAAATTCTTTCTCATCATCACTAAATTAAGTCGACTCTTCCTCCCCATTCTGAAACTGCTTCTATTTGCATGGTTCACTCTTGGTAAATTCCAAATTGGGCAAAAATGTTGCTTGGGGTCTAGGGATGTTGGAATAAATACTAAATGCTGGATTAATACCTAATTCTATGAAAATAAGTTCTGTGGAGAGAAAGGCAGAGTATGTATATATCGTAAGACTGTCTCAAAACAAAGGGGCTTGAAAAAGGCCTTTGAAAGGTAGGGCACAATTGTGTGACTAGGATGGAGTAAGCAGGGGCCAGGATAAAGCTAAAAGGGGCTCTTACTTTTGTCCCCCTTTGAATAATGGGCTGCTACAGAGGAGGCACTGCGTGGATGGAGATTCGTAATAATTCGACCAAGAGGTCTGCTCGATGGTGACCGTCTCTTCACTCACGTTGGACAGGATGAGTCGGGAGCTGTTGAGTTCGTGGATCAGGGTGAAGACCTCGGCCAGCTCCGACTCATTCTCGGGGATCTGCAGGACCTTGCGCAATAGTTGCAGGGTGGACTGGCGTTGGATCTCCTTCTGGGCCTGGCTCAAGGGCTCACTTGTGTTCAGCACATCAGGGGATGGCGAGCTCACCTCCTGGGATGAGATGGAACTGTTCACCAGGTCATCAGGGCAGAATGTGACAACCCTGGGATGCACACCCAGTTATGGAGGCCCAGGACCTTGGGTCTTTGCTGCCCTCTGGAACAGATTCAAGGGCCAGTCCCCAAGTAAATATCAGCCCTGCCTTTTCCTGGCCTATCAACTCTATAAGGCTAACTCTTTCCAGCATCTGTGGCAGAATAAAGCACTATAAACTCATTATAAGGCTGTTGCTGACTTGGAATTTTTACTTGAAAGGTAGGGATAGAAATTTCCATGTTTAAATCTATATTTTCTCCATTGCTATTTCCTAACTGAATCTTAACAAAATCAGTCATTGAGCCACAGCAAGGCTTCATAATGGGCACTTAGTAAACTGCCTGATTTGTGATACTGAATATAATATCCCCCCCCCCCTCCATTTTTCAAAAGGGTTAGTTTCTCATCTCCAGTGTCTATTTTAATCTACATTTTACAAGATCCCATGTATAGCTTAAAAAAAAACCCCAACTATCTGATCTCAACAACAGTTAACAGTAAATTGCACTGGAGTTTAACAATAAAGTTAAAAAATTGGAGTTTTATTAATAAGGTGCATCTAAGCCTCTCGGAGGCTCCTAAGGACAGAGAGCACAAATCCAGGCACAAATCCCTAGACTTTTATAAGCCCCAAAGTAATAAGATATAGGATGAGGGAGTGAGCTGAATCCAGAGGGTAGTGGGGAGTGACTGAAGTAGTCCTATATGCAGCACTTCGACTGGGCCCCAGAACTAAACAAAATAGATGTCTTGTGTAATTTCTAGTTGACCTTAGAAAAGCAATCACCTGTTTAACGGCAAGGATCAATTTACGTGCTACAACCTGTATACTCAGGGGGGAGGCAGCCAGTAGCATTTAGGCGAAAGAAGAAAGGTATCTCAAGGCCTAGAGCCTGTTGAGAGGTACTGGAGAAAGGGTTAGAATTATCTGCTTATCCTGAATAGTAGGAACACTGACCAGAATAACTTTCTTTGTAGTCAGAGAACTGTGCTCAAAAAGTGGCTCTACTATTTTTGATTTCAGTAACTCTCTTTCTCTGGCCACAGTTACACCTGTGAAATAAAGGGATTGGATCAAATGATCTCTAAGATCCTTTCCAGCACCAAATTCTATGATCCAATGTTTTAATTCCTCCCTTTTGCCTATTCTGTCTTGAGTGGTCCTAAACTCTACACACTCTAAGCCTGCTCTGCCTAGCAACAAGTATGCTAGCTACAGGAACCAACAGTGCCAGAAAGAGAATTTCCTATTCTTGCATCTAAATGGGGCACCCAAAGCCTGCCTAATGAATAAAAGTCACATTCCTTTTGCTTGTCATTCTAATCCCACTACAATCAGGCTCTTGACTACTTTTCTAGTCTTATTTCATATCGTCCCACTATAAATATTCTACGCTCCAAATAAATTAGACTCTTTTGTAGCTCCTGAACACGCTCTAGGTTCTCAAAGCTCCCCTCACTGTTCCATATGCTTGCAGTGTCTTCCAGCTCCCCACCTCAGACCTCATATAACAGTTTGTTATGCACCAAATACACGTTATAGAAGTGCATTATAGTTGACTATATTTGCATCTCATTTACCCTTCAAAGACTCTTAAGTTCCATGAAGGCAAGGGCTATCTAAATTCTGTATCCTCAGTATCTACCACAGAATCCTCCTCACAGCCAGTAATTCATAAATGCTTGAAGAAATGAGACAAACTCTTGTGAGAGTGTGAGAACTTGCCGAGCTCAAAGCTGGTGACACAGGTAAAGTGTTTTTCTGTAAGCCAAAACATAGCTACAGTAACTTTTCAAACATTTTGAAGACTTTCCATGCACAAAATAAAATTAGATCTTGCTTTATATAATAAAAACCAACATGAAAATGAAGTCTAAATGGAATATAGGATGTTTTAATTCAAAAGAACTCTACAGCAGCAGACTGAAATCCTCCAGAATCAGAACTCCAAACATTTTCACCAACCCCTCTAAGAAAACACAAGAAATAACCCTTTGTTTCCCCCAAAGTCCCATATCAGGGCTTAGTCTACTACGCATTGCTTTGGTTTATCCTACACACGATAAGAGGCCTTTAGCTGGTGAATGTGTGAACCAGCACATTAGTCTAAGAGCCCTGCACTCTTATTACTAAAAGACATTTACAGTGACACAGCAGGACATTCCGAAGTCTGATACAACTATGACTTGCTGCAATGAATCTCAACCTGAGATCAGCACGTATACCCAAAGGAGGAGGGAAGAAAAAAGAACTCACAACAGACTTGGGTGTTTTCTCATTTCGGTCTTTGGCAAGGTTGTAGCCGCAGTTGGGACAAATTGGTGGCTTGTGCCTGTTGGTGTAGACATAGCTACAGGAGGGATTCTTACACTTTCCCCGGCCTCTTGATGTTGCCAGGCCTAGGTCCTGAGGAACATATAACATTCAAATTTTGCTGACCTCTATACCAGAATGACTAATATCAGCAAGTCAAGGAAAGAACAATTAAGATAATTTGATTTAGCTCAGTCACATACAGTCTTCCTTCAACTTTAATCGAACACCCCAGTTTGACTTTGCTACTAACTTGCAGTGTGACCGTGGGCACATCTCTGGATCTCAGCATACCAATCTGTAAAATGAAATTGGTCTAGATCTTAACCTGGGGTCCACAAGCTTGGGTTTTTGTTTCGTTTTTTAGTTTATTTGGTATTTAATTTTTCCCCAGTTACATGTAAAGACAATACCTAACATTTGTTTTTAAAACTTTCAGTTCCAAATTCCCTTCCTCCCTCCCCGCCCCTCCTCATTGAGAAGGCAAGCAATTCCATATACGTTTTATATATATATATATATATATATATATATGCAGTCATGTAAAACATATCCAAAATAATCATTTTGTGAAAGAAAACAGACAAAACAAGAAAAATAAAGAAAGTGGGAAAAAACCCACAAAAGGTACTTCAATCTGTATTTGGCCATCATCAGTTCTTTCTCTGGGAATGGATAGCAATTTTCATCTAAAGTCCTTCAGAATTGTCATGGACAATGACATATTGCTGAGAATAGCAAAGTCATTCACAATCATCTTAAAATACTGCTGTTACTTTGTACCCAGTACATTTCCCTTTGCACCCACGAACTTGTTTTTAAAAAATATGTTGACCTTGTATTTCAGTGTAATTGGTTTCCTTTGTAATCCTATATATTCTATTTTATACCTATAAAACATTCTTCTGAGAAGGCGGCCACACGTTTCATCAGACTGCCAGAGTACAAGAGAGTCCTGATTTAGATGTCACCTAACATCTTATCTTTCACAACAGGTCCCTGCAGCTCGGACGACCAAGAATTCTATGACAAAAAGTTACTAGGAGCTCCACTGGGCAGACACCCCTGTAAGGAACAGCTACAGCACAGCAAAAAAGGCTTGTAGAATGACCTCCTGCCAGCCCATAGTCTGGAACCAAAACACTCCATCTAGTCACTCCCCCCTTCATTAGCACTCACCTGACATTCAGCATGACAGTTTTTATGTTAAATGATCAACTAGGTCAGTTGAAACAGTTGACCTGAGTAAAATCACTAACTGGGAACACAACCTCCTTAGACAACCAGGTCTTACTCATTTCTGAAATGTCTTCACTTTCCAGAAAGGTAGTCAAAGAATCCAGATGGCCTAGCAATGTCAGGATTGGCTGAATAACAATCAAACCATCAGTCAGTCTGCCCAAATCTTCTTTGGAGAGATTTAAGAAAAAAGTAACCTTGGAGAACCAAGGATTACTCAACGGTACAACTGGAACAGATTATTACAGTTGATGACTCCTAGTAAAGCCAAGGACTTCAACTGGTCTGCAGCTTACCAACTTCTCCCAGGCAGAAAATCTGGTAGTATATTTTAAACACTGCCTCCATGCCACAGACATTTAGAATCAAAGCTTTTCCTGAAGGAATTCAGATAGCCCTGTGAATCCCAGGGGACTCCAGCATCAATAATCAACTCTCCCCAAACTAACCTCTATATCAAACCTCAGGCATAAAGTGGCACTCACCAGTGTTACAGTACAGCTGTATTTATAAGAAGGGAATATATTCGGTTTGACCTCTACAACTTTCACCTGAGATGTCCTGTTAGAAGGATTGTTTTGTAGCTGTGGATCAGAACAGATAAAATTGGTTTCAATGACTTGACTTTTTTTTATTTAGCAGGTTAAACAAAAACTGCATTGTATTTTAATGTTTTCAGATGACATGCAGTGTCTTGCTGAGGTCACAAGTCCTGAAAGTTCCCCAGCAAACAATTTCAAGTGTGTCCAATAGAAAAAAAAAATCTTCATTATGAATTGTGATGAATTATGGGCTGGCTGTTAAATCAGAATTCACTCATGCCACTAAAAGAAAGCTCATCCCAAATCCAGGGGCTGCCACGGTTTCACAAAATGTACAATTGCTTCACTTTACGCTTGAAATGTAGATCAGAAACATTTCCCAATTCTGAGCAGGTGAGGCTAGTGAAAGGTTTTACTTTTAAGGAATTTGACTCACCTTTTGCTCGCTGATGCCAGGGAGCTGTTGGACAGAGTGGCCCAACTGCTTCATTGTACTTGGCTTCAAGCCAGAAGTCCTTACTAAGGAAGACTTTTCTGTGGGAAGAGGGGTGGAGATGGTGAATGAGAAGCATTTTGTAATTCTTTCCCCCTATGACTTGACTAAGTAATGATAATTAAATTCTCATCTATCCCCCTACCAACAGGATCTAACTAGCCTATCATTCAAAAATGTCCTATGAACAAGAAGACTTGGAGCCCTCACCATTTAAAGAAAAGTACTCTTTGATCCTTGGCAGGTCAGTGCTGTTCTCTCTCCCCACACTCGCTGGGGCTGGAAGAATTGCTCGCACGGGTCTTGCCGCAGCCAGTAAAGAAGGTTTTCCCCGGACTCTACTTTTTAGCTCCTGAGTTCTGTGGCTAACAGTGGACAAATCAATTCTGCAAGATAAGAATTGCAATTTTCAACTTCGTCTGGAATTCCTGGAAGCCTAGAGATGACCACAGGATTTCTAAAGCAAAGTAATAACTACTAGATTTCTGCTCTGGAGAAAAGATAATACCATAACTAGTCAACTGATTTCCTTAGGACAAAGCTACTCTAAGCAAAGGGATTCAGATAAGAAATCAAGTCTGACCAAAATCTTTAGAAACTGTAACCCCATGTTGGAGAGCCGCACTGAAGGCATCTGCTAAGGCCTCTTCTCCCATTCCCTGGAAACTTGTGATTCACCAAGCAGCTTGATGAGCTGAAGCCCTGAAGTTCCAGGTCGCAGCAGTACTTTAGCAGTAGGACTAGTAAGATTTGCAAGAGAAGAGGCAAGCAGTCCAATGAAGGAAGCAGCCAGGGAGTAGAGGCATCTCACATCATTCTTGACATAGGGCAGGATAGGAACAATAGGGAATTTTATCACCAGAGGCGGAAGAATACTTGGCACAAATGGCCAAGTTTTTCTCACTGAAAGGAATGGGAGGGGAGGCTTACTACCCAAGGTCTGGAGGGAAACTCACTGTAAATCTTAGCAACATATGGGGGACTGAAGCAACAATACAGTGGAACAAGCAAAAGGCTCAGAGCCTGGAAAGCTGAACTGCAAGTCTCACTCTTCACCTGTCACTTACTGTGTAATCACAGGCAAAGTAGTGCAGAAACTTTTTTATTTTCTGTCTCTGATACCCAAAAGTCACTATAGTGACTCTGCACATTGTAGGTATTTAAATAGGCAAAGGCATTTAAATTTTAGATTTCTCAAGGCCTCAATTCCCTCATTTGTAAAATAGGAGCTGTCTCCTATCCTTCCTCCTCTCCTGAGAATATTATAATGACATCAAAGAAACTGCATATGAAGGTATTTTCAGCTCTTTGGAAGTAGCATTTCTCTATAGATATGCACTCACTGCAATAATGCAAAAGACCTGCTAGTTTATTGCATCTCCTCTACTAGATTGCTGTGGCCAAAAAACACAAAACAAAACACCTCAGTCTTCTGTAGACTCTTTATATTTAGCTTTAATTAGTCCTCTGATGACAGATACACACCTTAGCTACACCTGTCAGAGGATTTATTCCAATAGTAAAGCCTTTGGAAACCCAGTCATTTCTATGTCAAAATGACCTACGTGTAGCCCTATACAGACACAGAAGAGCAACTTACCCTGAGGGTTTTTTTGCTGTGGACGATGGAGCGCTGGAAGTCCCAGTTCCCTCAGTCAGTGGTGGCACCTGGGGCTGTGAGCTCTCTCTCTCATCTGACCCGGAGGTAGCCTCATGTTCCACACTATGCTTGCTTGACAATGTCACCAATGCTGAATTTCCACTCCTGCCTGCAGTCCCTGTGTTAGCGAGGATGTGAGCCTCAGAGACGATGATCTCCTCCCATTCTCCTTCCTGCGCTGATTCACCCATAGGTACCACACTCAGGAGCTGGCTCACAGCTTCTGAGTTCTCCAGGGTCACTTTGGAGGGATTTTCCTTCACAGTCCCCTGATCCAAGGGGATTGGCTGTTGACTTCGTTTAGTGACAGGGGCTTTGGGGGAGACAGTCGAGCCCAATTGCACTTTGATTTTGGCTGGCTTCTCCTAGAAGAAAGACACATCTTCTTTTCACAGCATTAAGAACTCAGAATTAAGAGGAAAAATTTCTAGCAAAGCTCTTAGTGAGGCAATGACATGTTTAGCAACCTTTTCATATAATTCAAAATGTCATGTCTTAGCTAATTCTTTTGCATCCTAAGTTAGGTCACTTAGCCTGTGAGTAACATACCTTGGATGCAGTCGACACAAGAGAGAAGAGTCAACAAAAACCAAGTGAATTCCACTATTTAACAAGGTATAGGAGAAATTACACTGGATTTCAAGTCAGAAAACTTGGCCTAGAACCTTAACCCTGCTACTTCCGTGTGAAATGTTGCCAGATACAGAGTCCTGGATCCCACAAGGCTGTTATGAGAATCAGCTGATATCATGCACATAAATTATTTTGCAAACCTTAAAGAGAAGCTACAGATGTGCTAGCTTTTATTTCTTCCTTGACGGCAGGTATTAGTTTTGCTTCTGAATTTATATTATGAGCTCTTAGAACAATGCCTGGCAAATAGTAAGACCTTAATAAGTATTTTTCCATTCAATCATTTTTTGCAGAATTTCTCTACTTAATATTCTACAACAGACACTGAGAAATAGGCCAAAATTATCTTCTTTGTGATCTTTTTAAGGGACATTTTGAGAACAAAATAATAACCAAGTTCTATTATTTTTCTCACTGACTCTGGGAAGCACTATGAAACAATCTCCAATTTTTTTTTTTTGCCTTTTCAAGGAGAATCTTTACATCATCCTTTGATTTAACTGTCACTTCCTTAATGTTTTACTTGCCTATAAAGAAGTAATATTAGGCCTGCTATGGTTTGTTTTGTTTACTAGCTGGGCACTGATTCACTACTGATTGCTGGGCAAAGATGTGAGAGTACAAGAGTTCAGTTAATATTTACAAAATGTCATAAATCTGAGTCTTAGCTACCTCTGCTCATTTTCTGCAACTCTGCCATCATTACTCTGGAACTGCAAAGAGACTGCACCAGACCCAAGCCCATTTCATATTTTTTTCCCCAATAAGTTGCCCATAGGCAAAGAAGTGGTGATAAGCTCTACATAGCTAGTACCTAGGAAGCAGACAACCTGTGACAAGAACCACACCACAGTTCAGTAATACTAGCCAGAGCCTGTGTTACCCTTGGATAGCCTTTGAGAAAATGATATGAGAAATGAAATGAGAAAAATACCTACATACTACCATGAAATGTTAAGTGATTTGCCCAGGACCATGGAGTCAATCAATACATATTAGAGGCAAGGTTTGAGCCCAGGTTTTTCTATCTCAAGGCTGGCATTACACCTACTTATCCACGTAACCTCTTTTATTAATAGGTCCTTTTATATCTGGACGATATATCCATTTGGAGTTCATTGTAGTATATGGTACGTGATTTCTGTTGGACTGATTTCCAATTTTCACAGAACTTTTGTGAAATGAGTCTTTAATCAAGTAATTCAATTTATCAAACACCACACTACTATTTAATTACTTCCCAGTGCACCTACTCTGTTCCACTGATACACTTCTTTTATTTTATTGATAAGAACCTCCCATGAGTAATCAACAGCCCTCCAAATAGTTAAGTTTGTCATTATTTCAGTAAAATGTGCTTTGCGGCCATGTGCATCTAAGTCCTGTGTGTATTTTGGAAGATGGCCTTCTACTTTTATCACCGCTTTATTTGTCCCTGCCTTAGGTATTAGGATATTATTTGCTTCAAAGGAACTGAGCCAGTTCTTTCCTTTCCCTATTTTTATAAATCATTTGAGTAATAATGGAAATAATTATTCACTGAATATTTTGTAATTCTCTGAATTCACCCATGAATCTGGGATTTTTGTTTTTTCTTTAAGTTCCTTAGAACCCAAAGATTTCAGTTACTGAGGGTAGAATTCATTCTTTAACAAAAACATCTGAAAAACGGCCAGTGGTCTGACAGAAATTAGGTTTAGATAAGTGCCTCACACCAAACATCAAGATGGAGTCAAACGGATAATGATTTAGATATAAATGGTCACATCATAAAGAATTAGAAGTGCAAGGAAAAAGAAATTACCTTTCAGATCTATGATGATAGAGGGAAAATTGGTGAATAAACAAGTGACAGAGGAGATCACACAAAATAAAATGGACTATTTTTATTATGTAAAATTTAAAAGTGTTTTTACAAGCAAATCTAATACAGTAAAAAATAGAAAGGAATAATGGGACCGGGGAAAATCATTAAAACTAATCTCTCTGACAAAGGTCTCATTTTCAGGATGAGAAACTGATTTAAATTCATAAAACTAAGAGACATTCTCCAACAGTCAAAAACTGTGAAAAGGTAGTTTTCAAAGGAAAAAAAGCCCAAGTTATCAACAATCATATTTTAAAATGTTATAAGTCACAAATAACTGGAGAAAAGCAAATAAAAGCAATTTTGAGGATTCATCTCACAACTATCAGACTGGCAAATGTGATAGAAAAGGATAAATATTAGAAGAGCAATGTAAAAACAGGTATGCTAATACATTGGTGGTGGAGCTATGAATTCACAGTTCATAGCTTTTTATAACCTGTCCCTCTAAATTTCTAGTCTTTTTATACCTAACCATCCTTCCTTCTCTATTTACAGTTTGAGCCAGTGGCCCGGGCTTCCTCGCTGTTCTCAAACAAGACATGCTATCTCCAGACTCCAAGCACTTCCTCTAGCTGGTCTCTCAGGCTTGGAATGCTCTTCCTTGTCTCTGCCTCCCAGTTTCCTCAAAGTCCTAGACAGCATTCAGCCTCTACAAGAAGTCCTTCCTCATCACTCTCCATTCTAATGTCATCTCTCTGCTGATTATCTACAATTATCCTGTATATACTTTGGTTATAATTGCATACGGTCTCCCCCATCAGGTTCTGGGTTCCTCAGGAGCAGACATTTTTCACTCTTCTTTGTATTCTCAGCACTTAGTACAGGGTCTGGCGCAAAGCAGGTCATTAATAAATGCTTACTGATTGACTGACTGAATTGGATCAGCCTTCTGGAAAACAATTTGCAACTGTTCCCAGAAAGTTTCCAAATTGTATCCAGCTATATGACTAGAAGGCCTAGAAGAAGGATCAACCTGTACAGAAATATTTATAGCAGTTCTTTTTGTGGTAGGCGAAAATTAGAAACTCAGAGGGGGTGTCTTCCCACTGAGGAACAGCTAAACAAACTGCGGTATGTGAATATAATGGGACCCTACAATGCAATATGATGACAGTTTCAGAGGGAACTGATGCAGGGTGTAGTGAGAACAAGAACAATGGATATCATGTTATTGAAAAAAACAACTTTGAAAAACTTTTATCGATGCAATGATAAACCATGAATTCAAAAGAATAATATGCCACTTACCTACTGAGAGAGAGATGACGAAATTCAAATGAAGAAAGAGATCTTTTCAGACATGACTAATATGGGAACTTATTCTGCCAGACTATATACCTGCGTATGGGGGAATAAGAAGGTAAGTGGCCCAGTGGACAGAACACCGGGCCTGGAGTTGGGAAGACCCAAGTTCAAATCTGGCCTCAGATACTTATAGCTGTGTGACCCTGGGCAAGTCACTTAACCTGTTTGTCTCTGTTTCATCATCTGTAAAATGAGCTGGAGAAGGAAATGGTAAACAACTCCACGATTTCTGCCCAAAAAAGCTCAAATGGGATCATGAAGAGATGGTCATGATGGAAATGATTCAACACTAATGACTGAGGGATTAAAAAAACAAATTTGTTCAATGAGCAATTGGGAGAGGTGAGAACAAAGAGGACAGTGGGAACGACAGATTAATTTCAAAAACCTGTGACTTGAAAATAAAAATAATTAACTTTTTTTTCCCCAAAAAGGAAGTTCCTAGGGCTTGTTCAGTCAGTTAACAAACATTTATTAAGCACTTACTATATGCCAGGCACTGTGCTAAGCAATGGGGATACAAAATTGGCAAAAAAGAGTCTCTGTCCTCAAGGAGCTCTTATTTCAATCTAATAAGAGAGAAAAACAAATGTTTAATTTCTTTTTTCTAAGACTGGGCTATTTAAATTCTCTGCTCCTTCACTGATCTGGGTATTTTACATTCTTGTAAACATTCGTTCGAGCATCAGTTCTGTTAGTATACAAATGGGCAAAATCTTTTCCAATAATTTCCTTATTTTCTATTCATTTATTGTAAATTTTCAAATTTTTGAAGTTGGTAATTTGGTTTTCCTTTTTCTTTCAAAAAACATTAGCTATGGCCTATTATTTTCAATCATTTTTATCTCTTCTTTGATTTTCAAAATTTCTACACCTGTGTTTATTTGAGGGGTTTTTTTGTTTTGTTTTGTTTTTTGGTTTTTTTTTTTGGGTTTGTTGCATGCTCAAGTCTACTGATCTCTTCTGCTTCTCCTTTGTTAAAGAATGTTAGATGTTAAAAAATTTCCCCAAAGGACTACATGGGAAACATTGTAAAAGTTTTGACACGCTGCCTTAGTATTATTTTCTTTGCTGAAATTATCTATTATTACTATGATTTCTTCTTTGAAGCACCAATTCTTTAGAATTAAATTTAATGTCTACTGAAGCTTGAATCAATTCTTCATATGTTCTTTATTAATGATGAATTTTATAAAGATGCCACTCACAGATAAGAAATATAAATGTTCCTTTCTATTCCATTCAGTAATCACCAGAGATCTAAATTACCTTACATTTCTAAAATTCTTTTCCAGTACTTTTTCTTTTTGTTACTTTTTCTAGTTTTAAAAGGGGCAAGTGGAAGCTCTTAACTATTATAGTTTATTATCTATATTTCCTTGGAAATCAATTAACTTTTCATTTAAATACTTAGGTATTATAATATCATATGAATATATTAAATTTTAATATTATCCCTTTATATCTTTAAAGTTTTTTTAAAATCTTTTTTAGTTTTACTTTTTCTAAGGTCATGCTTACTATGCCAGTTTTTTATTGAATTCACCCGAACCATAATTCTGCTCACCGATTTTTAACTCTGAATATTCGTTTTGAATGTTATTTCTGATAAACAAAATATTGCTCAATGCTGCTTTTCAATCCGCAGTTATTCTCTTTCAATTTATTGGGTGAGTTTGTCATTTTTACACACACTGTTATGACTCACTGTTAACTGTTCCATCACACTGTTAACTGTGTATTTTGCTACATTATAACTTCATATATTTTCCCTTTTTTTCCTCCCCTCAATCTTTGCAAAGAATGTTTGTATTCCCCTCTCCTTGTCCTACCGTTTCCCTATTGAGTTTTATATCAAATATGTATGTCATCCTCCTCTGTCCACTTTCAATCCCTCCTTCCATGTTTGTTTACTCACACAAACTAAACTCCTTTCTGTTCTTATTTCTTCTCCATTATATTTCTTTTTCACACTCTTTAAACCAATAAAACCGAATATAGCCACACCCAGGGTCTAAGTTTCTTATTTCCCTCAGCGATCCTTGAAGGCACTGAGGTTCTAGAACACTTGCCTTTTCTCTTTATATCAGAATGTAGCACTTGTTCATTGGTTAGCTCTAAATGTTCAGAGTATTTACCTTTTGAGGTTTCTCTTGACTCCTGAATTTACATTTCAAAATTTCTTTTCAGTTCTCATCTTTTCATCAGAAATATTTACAAAATTTTTGCTTATGACATTCCTGAGTGTTTTCAGCTTGGGGTTTCTTTCAGGATCTTTTTTCCTATTTTGCACTTATTCTCTGGTTCATATAACTCTGGATATGCTCTTGATTTCTCAAAAGATCATATCCAAGTTTTTTTTGTCTGGTCACGGTTTTCAAAAGTCTTGATTCTTAAATTATCTCTCTTCAACCATTTTTTTCAGGTTTGTGGATTATCTGATAAGATACCTTATATTTTCTTCTGTTTTGCAATTTAAAAATGTTTTCTAATATTTCTTGTCTAAAAGTCACTGAGTTGATTGTTCCATTCTATTTCTTAAGGAGTCTATTGCTTGGGTAAAGATTTCTGTCTTCTATTCTATTTATTGCTCTTTCCATTATTTTCCTCCAGAGATCACTAATTGCATTATTTCATCTCTTGCTTCAATTCAATCAGCTGCCCATGAAATTTTTCAAATTTCAAAAATCAAAGAGATAAAAATGATTGAAAATAATAGGCAATAATGTTTTTTGAAAGAAAAAGGAAAACCAAATCACCAACTTAAAAATTTGAAAATTTACAATAAATGAATAGAAAATAAGGAAATATTGGAAAAGATTTTGCCCATTTGTATACCAACAAAACTGATGCTCAAATGAATGTTTACAATGTTTTTCTCTCCATGAGACTCTATTTGTACTTGCTGCTGAGTTATGCTATTTTTCTGGCTTCTATTTTTATATCCATAGTATTTTCTTCTGTTTATTCTTATTTCCAGCCTCAGTTGATGGCATGGGGCCGTGTGTGTCAGAGCGAGTCACCATCTCTTCAGCATTGCTGGAGGGGTCAGGTAATCCTTGTTTGATGCTATGACCATGGCAGAGAGAACTCCTTGCAGTTGGTCACAAGGAAGCAGGGGCCCTACCTGGATATGGGGTCACAGTTCTATAGAGTAGAGCAGTTATGGCTGAGATTAGGGGCTCTACCTGGATAAGGACCAGAGTATAGACCGGGAAAGTGGCAATCACACTTCTTTCTGAATCGCACCACTTTAGAAGCAATGAAAACTAACAGGCCGCCCAGAAATGGCTACAAAAACAGCAAGGCACTCCTCTCACTGAGAAAATGAAGAGTCCAACTCTAACACAAAGTTCAAAGTCAAAAAGTAGGCTACAAAAATGAACAAACAAAAACAACCACCACCAAAAAGACTCGACCGTCAAAAGCTACCATGGTTTCAGGAAAGTCCAAGACACAAACTCAGAAGAAGACAATGACATGAAAGTATCTACAAAAGCACAGCCTAAAAGAAAAATGCAGATTGGACATAAGCCCAACAAGAATTCCTAGAAGAGACTTCCGGAGGCGGAGCCAAGATGGCAGCGTAGAAGCAGCAAGGTCCCACAGCTCCCACACAGCCACCCTAAACACCCATAAAATATGACTCTGGACAAATTCTAGGACTGTCAAACTCACAAAAATACAGAAAACACATATCTCGCAGAAGGCAGCTCGGCAGCAGGGGATCATTCTGGCAGCCTGAAATCAAACCCTGGCCAGGCCCCGGGCAGTCAGGAGGAGCCGAGCAGAGCAGAGCAGAGCCGAGCCACGCCCGCAGCCAGTCTACAAGAGAGAAGATCTACAGCCTCCAGCAACACCACATCTAGCAAGGCGTGAAAAATAAGGATTAGAGAAAGGCAGCTCAGCAGGAGGGGCTCATCCTGCAGGCCGGAGCAGTGACCAGCCCAGCCTGAAACCACCATGTGGCCAGGCTCCAGGGCAGCCGGGAAGAGCCAAGCTTCCCAAGCCATAGCGTGAGTCTACTTCAGAGAAGATCTAAAGCACCACACGCAATCTTCACATCTACTAAGCCAGGATTAGAGGTCAGTGAAAGTGAGTGAAGCTTTCAAGCTAAATTTGGGGGAGGAAAAGCAGTTTGGCCAATCTACCCCCAGGACAAGGAAGCAGTGGGGGAAGGGCAGGAACCACTATAACCAGCGGCTGCCCCCACTGGGCTGCTTCAGAGCCCCTGGCCTGTGGATCCCACAGTGGGGCTGAGTCAATTGATCAGGGCCAAGTGCACTTGTGTTGAGCGGCCTGGATCTGGATCGTGGTCTTGGGTGGTGGTCCTGGGGAGCGCTTTCAGAAAGCCAAAACTGGGAGAGGGGGCCTGCAACACCCCCCTAATAGCTCCAGCAGCTGGGAAAACCAGAGTGATTTGGAACACAGCTTTTCCCCCTGGAAGCAGAGTTTCACAAAGCTAAAAAACCCAACCAATTAATTGACTGGCCAACATGAGGAAAAGGAAGCAAAATAAGAACAGCAATAAAACTCTGGAATCCTTTTTTGTGGACAAAAAGGATCAAAGCATGGAATGGGAAGAAGACAACATAGTCAGAACTCCCACACCAAATGCTTCCAAGACACTCGCAGAATGCCTAGAAGCTATAGGTAATCTGAAAAAGGACTTTGAAAAACAAATAAGAGAAGTGGAGGAAAAATTGGGAAGAGAAATGAGAATGATGTGAGAAAATCATGAAAAGAGAGTCAACAACCTGACTGAAGAAAACAACACGTTAAAAAATAGATTAAACCAAATGGCAAAAGAGGCCCAGAAAGCCAATGAAGAG